>OY728130.1:253662521-254912521 GCA_963277665.1 Viscum album
CATCTTCATGATCGCAATGGTAGTTAATTTTCATAACCATATACCATTATTGGTTATAAAATTATAATTAATGCATAAATATGATAAATATTTTATTATTATTTTTTATATTTTTAAATAATGACCTTTTTTTTACCAAAATCAACCTACGAACATCATTTTTGACACATAAGATGAATATAGTCAAAATAGATGGCTTAAACTTAAAAGATTAAGAAAACATATATAAATTTTTTACTAGTGAAATAAAATTAATAATGATATTTTAAAAGTTTATCATTAAAATAAATAATTATCATACATTTATTATTTTGGAAGCTAAATAATAAGCGTGATGAACCATACTCAAGGTAAGGTATTTTCTCATCTCACTTTTATTTCGGTAAGATATATAAAATATTCACCATTTATGTTTGTTGTGTGGTGTATATAATTCCAGTTAATGTATTTTATTACTATTATCCATAAATTTTTAGGGATTTACATATCCATTTGATGATATTTCTTTCATAGGGTTTACAGTTTCAATGTTACCAAAGCGGTAATTGATTTTTGTCAAACTTTTCCTTTATTGAGACTTATATTGTGTTAGGAACTTATCTTATTTCATGTGGTATATATATCCCATTTTAAATGTAATATCATGAATTTATTTATTTTTATTTTATTTTATGTTTAATATAATTTTATTACTTCATGACCATTATGATTCAAAGTCACCAAAGTGGTTAGAGTCGTTTTTTACAGTCTCATCTTTTATCGAGATTGTGTATGATTAAGTATATGATGTTAAAATATTATAGTTATCATGAGTTATCTTATATTATTATTATTAATGATATTTTCATGTAATAATACTATTTTTACACTCTTTGGTACATAGAATAATTAATAAAATGTTTTTAAGGAAATTCGACTGTGTTTCTGTCTTCAGACTGAAATCTATTTTCGTTAAAAATCATGTTTTCTAAAAATTTTATCAAAAATATATTTAAACATTCTAAAATTAATAATTAACGTAATTTCTAACCAATTTTTTCTTTAAAAAAAGGGTTTTTCGAAGTAATATTCTTATAGCTATATGATCAAGGCACTTTTCTAACCATTTTACATTGTAAATGGAATGTTCTTTTAACATATATAAAATGTATAGAATTACATTCAAACATGATCTTCATTTCATTTAATATTCCTTTTAAAGTTTACAAGTATATTTTTAAAGAATTATTTATCTAATTATTCGAGTAATTATTAGTTTTTAATGGTTGGGTTTTTGAAGAAAATTATTTTCAAAATGTTTTCTAGTTGAAAAAGTGATTTCAAAGTTTAATAGATATGTTATTCAAGAATATTTTTTATAATATTTACATTGTATTTTCATTCATCAATGTAAAAAATCCTTTTTTTACAAATCCTACACTAGGAATATTCTATATTAAGACCACCCTCTTTCTTTCTCTGGCTGAATTATATTTGTTTCTAAGAGATTGTTATGGAACTCATTTCTTTTCCAAAGGTTAAACATATTCTGAAAAGAATGAATATTGTTTCAATTAGTTATTATGAAATTAATTATCTATTTGATTTATTTATTATTATATTATTATAAATTATAAATTATTGGTGTACCCAGAGAGTCTTAGGTGAGCCTGTTATAGATTATATGGTGGGTGTGCCCAAATGGTGCTCTAATACATTGGGTAATGATAATTTTTCCCGAGAATTATATTGGAATTCAACTGTATGATTATTAAAATTATAGGGGTTCTTTTAGGGTTCAATGATGTGATGTTCTAGGATACCAATATGTTTTATCTATTCTTTATCTAGGTTTATAATTTTTCTTATGAAAAATATTGATATTACATGGCTTATGATTACTGATTCTAATGACTCTTTCCTTTTATAGGTTTTCATATTTGATGATAAAAGTATTAATGAGTATAAGTTCTTTTATGATTAACTCATGCACTATACTTTTTCCTTTATACACTTATGCACTTCTTATTAACATTGATGACATTCAATTGTTAATGATTATATTTACCCCTACTGATAATTTTACCCCACGATTATTATTTTTCATTCCCCTAGGTTTTAAAGAATTATGTTGAATGAGTTATTACTAAAATAGATTTCATAAGGGTAATTATGATGTATAAATGTGAAAATTAAAAGATGGGTTATATGGGAGAAATTTTCATTTAATGTCCTATGAATTTTTTATGGAGGAGTTTGTCCTAATTCTCTAAAAATGAGAACAAAAAAGGTCCTAGATGGTGTAAATGGTACAATTTTACCTTTTGATACTGTAAGGTTTGGAGGAAAAAAATAGATCACAATTATTAGAATCAATGATGGAAATGTAAAGTTCATATTTTCATAACAGTATCTCAGAGTGCAGGTCCTCGGCTGCAATACCATAGTTTTGTTTAGTGGGAAGCTAGAGAAGAGAGTATATGGATTTTAGTAGGTAGTAAATGTCATGTAACTTATACCCTTTCATGATTAGTACACACCCTATCCAGTAATACACCATTATAATTAATTATATTTAATAGAAATTAATTATAGCCTTAAAATCAAACTACATGACATATAGTTGGTGTAGATATTGCGTGACATGGGGTTTAATAATTAAATGATTAAATTAATTATAATCCATATGACATTGAAATATCATGACATGTATGGTTTTCATTCATGTAGTGAACTTCATGGAAATTGTCGATGTTTCATGTCATATATATTAATTGTGTTCTTTGTAGTCATAAACATCATGATAATTATATGGATTGACATATGAAACTACACATCATATAATATCATGAAACACTATGTATTATAAATGTTGTGTAAGTATAATGTGCATGAAAAGGACCATACAAAGAGTAGTAACATTCAATGTGAGTGAAAATACAAGTCATATAGGGAAAAAGGGTATAAAAAATATTGCCTCATGTATATAATTTTTTATGTTCCATGCATAATTTATGAATGACCAAATGGGTACATGTTCTGTTCCCTATCAGTACACATCATATATTAATTAATTATAAAATAAATTTTTATATTTAATCTATATAAGAAAACTATGGATATGAACCCTTATGTTTTTTAGATGGAAACATATGATAAAATAATTAATTAGTTATTAAGATATAAAAATATTAATTTTCAAATTTTATCTTCATAAATAATGAAAAAAAAATGATTTATAGCTGGTTTTGAATGTGTAGTCGTTGCATGTGGGGAAAATCTTTATTTTCAAAAATATATTTATGATTTGGGATTCATTAAATTTAATTAATATTTTAGGAGTATAATAATAATAATTATTATATTAAAATAGTTATCTATGATTCACCACCACATTTTTATTATGTATGGGTATACATCTCCACAATATCATTTATATAACCTAATACCTCTATTTACTATCAAAATTATATGAGTAAAACTGTTTAGAGGATGAAATTTCATGATACCTCTATATTGGTGCCCATCATGGGTCAGTAGTGAAGTGAAGAAGTGGCCCCTAATTTCCATGTCCAGTAGGCCCTGGGATGGGGACTAACACTATGGGTGTAACACACACACAAATGAGAAGCATTACCCTAAATATGATATATATTATTCAATGATAAGATAAATAAATACTAAAAATCCTTATCAAATAATATAATGGATCTAATAAACCATATTTCACCTTATAAAATGTAAATAAAAGTCTCCAAAATTAATGAATATCAAGGTAAAATCCTAAAACAACATCATAGTGACACCAAACACTATGATTTTAGTATCCAAATCAGTCCCTAAAACCCTCATTGAATCATAAAAAAGAGTTTACATATATAGTATGAACAAAATATATATACTCAGTATGAAAATACCCAAGGTATATCTTGTAAAATTTAAAAGGTAAAAACTAATCCTCTTTTGATAAAAAAAATAGAACCAATAGCCACCTAAATAGGTTAACTAGCTATCACAACTTCACCTAGTCTCACTCACAAATTAATATATCCATGGTATAAAAAAATATTAAGAGAACATAGATATTTTGTCTCTAAATTCACTTACACCACTGAGTTTCCTCTCTCACACCATAATGTAAAACATACAATCCACCCACTCTTTCCATGTATAACATTCATCATATATGATGTCACATTTGATGTGGGTTAGGTCACAACCCTGCCATCTTATAACACACCGAGATTATAGAATATATTTCTTGTTAAGTAAATTTAATTTCTTTGATAGATTGTGTAACACACAAAACTATGTTTCAAAGTATAGCTGTAATATCCTGATACACTAAAATAAAACATTCTTCTATATCATATGAGACACACAACATTAAGGCTAAAACAACCATGAAATATAATTATTTAAATATGATTATTATAGAATTGTCATTAAATTGGAAAGAATTTATTGTTTTAATTACAATATTAAATATATATAAAGTCCCAAATCAATAAAAATTTATTGATTAATTCTTAATAAATAATAACTCAAATTTAATTAAAGGTGGTTTACTTTTCAAAAATACTTGTTCCAAAAAAAATATTTTTTATTTCTTTTTGTGAGAAAATATTATAAATTTTTTTTGGAAATTTTAGATAATTGATAATATAAAATTAATATTTGAAATCATTATAGAAATTTTTGGTTGGAATTTTGATAAGTTTTTTGAGAATTTTGGTTTTTCAATGAATAATGAAAAATATTGTTTTTTATTGAAAATTTATTTTCTATTAAAATACTTACAAAGTTATATTCTATTTTTTATTATTTATAAAATTTTATTAGTTCATTTTTACTAAATCTATTAAAATTATAATCATGGGATTAAATTTTATACTTTTATTTTTTATAAATATATTTTTATGCTTAAAAAGCATTTTTCTAAAAACCCGTTTTCAACACATTTTTCTGGTTTAATATTAAAATAAATATCACTAATAATGTGTTTTGAGTCATGAAAAATGGATTCTATATTTGGAATCTATAGGTCCGTATTTTGTAAATAGGTCCCTTTTATTTTAAGTTATTATGAATAGAAACCTTAGTAAATATTTTTCACCTCGGTAAGGCTAAATCTAGTAATTAAGATTAAAAATAATATAATAATGACAAAAAAGGATTATAACTTTTGAAATAATTTTATTGGATTTCGATATCTCATCCATAATCTTTCAAATTTTGAATATATAACCTTTTTTACATATTCCATGATTTATACCTTTATAATATTTTTTGTAAAGAAAATTAAAAGATGTCATTCTCTATATTTTACTAACATTATATTTTTTTAACATTATGATTAAATGAAGGTATGTTTAGTTATAAATATAAATTTTAATGCTAATTTATTTGTATTTATTATGATAATTTATTTCTAGTTTTAACTATGAAATAATAACCTGAAATTCTTATGCAAAACTAATGTAATATTTAATTAATTAAAATTAAAATAATAGAACTGATATTAAAAATATCCAAAGTAATATATTTTGAAATTTTTACTATGTTAGAAGAGTTTTTTTGATAAAATTAACTTACTAGGCTAGTTTTAAAGGATTATATTATAACACAATCTATTACATGGTGTTTTTAAAGTCGATTTAAATAAATAGTTACAAAACTGTCCTTAAATTTAATGACCCCAACCCTAATAGCTCAAATATGATGTCGTACATTATTTCATTGGAATAAGATATAAGAAATAACATCCCAAATTACCTAATAATTTAGTAATCATGGTAAAATAGATACAATTTAAAATTAAAATTTTATTTTTCACATAAAAATAAAAAATTATTTTCTTTAAGAACACCATTATTCCCCTTATCATAACCCTCTATATCAATCATAATAAACAAATTTGAAACTTGGGGAAAATGAAACATAATAAATGTGATAGCTCAAATGCTTAGTAAGGGTTATGTACAATGGAATCTATTTTGAATCAATAAGAATAATCAACGTGATAAGGTAAATAACTAATCACACACATTCCATTTAATCAATAACTGATAATTAAATTCATCCATAGATTTATTCATAGTGAAAATGCTCTAGAAAATGATTTCTGAATACTAAAAGAAATGAATTATTAATTATTGGACTTCATGTATCTGTCAAATGAACCACTAATGTCAAGACCATTCACAATAAAATTTAATCTACTGGTAAAATACTATTTAATGGAAGTATAACTATTTCATCCCATGAGAATACTGATGCATCAAGGGTCTATTTATAATCAGTATCCACCCATGTCTTCCTACCCAAATCAGTTTATATATACAAAATAATCAATTAAATTTGATATTTTTAAATCACAATGTCCCATACCACTTTTAAACATATGAATCAAAAGACCCATGAAGTAATAAAATTTAAGAAAAAATTAAATAATATAAAAATAAATAAATTCATGATATGATATGTCAAAGAGGTTGTATATACACCTCATAAAATAAGGTGGGTGTATAACATCAAAATATTTCATAATGAATTGAAATTGAGATGAAGTCCCATGCAAAGGTCATTTTGATAATCAAATAGATCTATTATGTATATTTTCTATAAGTACAAATAAAAAAGTGGATATATAATAGGAGATAATAAAAATTCTTTTCAAACATAACCTTATCATGAAATAATCAATGAAACATAATTTTAACCAAATGAGTGGAAATTGAGTTCTGAAACCCCTTACTGTTTTGTAATCAATCAAATCACATTTCCTATAAAATTAATAATTATAAAATGAAATATTTAATATCATGATGATAATAAGATTCATAAAATCATATATCAAAATATAATTAAATACAACACAAAAAAATATAAATAGTGAATAGGGCATATATCTCGCAGAAGTAAAAGTGAGATGAGAAACCCCTTACCTCATGCTTCCCTTTAGTGTAGCATTCTATAATATCATATATAACAGTTAAATAATTTTATTAATTCATTAAATAACTATATTTATATCTATGATACCTTATTTTATTATTTTATAGCATCTTATAACCCACTCATTAATAATATTTTGTTAGTTTCATGGGTCCGAGTGCGTTCATTTCATTGTTTAATGATAAGTTCCATTTGTGTAACATTATGGATGTTATTATAAAATAGGAATAAAACTACAGTAGTGTAATGGAATATTAGTAATGATATTCCATTCATAATAATGGTCCCATTTATAAGTTTTATTTCTTACATGAGGATTATTCATTAGATAAAATGTTAATGATAAATGTTTAATTTTTTTGTGGTTTTTTAAAACATCACGAACTAGTTTAATTTTATTTACTATTATGAGTAAATATTTGTTTCAGAAAATAAAATTGGCTATACTATACTTATTTAAATATTATTTAACTTTAAAAATAGTTTTATGATGATCCATGAAGTATTTAATTCAAAAATAAGAAAAACATTATTCATGGAGGAGATTAACCGATATAATATGGACAATAATTTCATTTCATTGAATAAGTGGAGGTAATAAAATGGATAAATATAATATATTCCATTATAAACCTAAAATTACAATATTTACATGGTTATATAATTATTATTTCTTTATTGATGAAATATATGAGGAGAATTAGAAGAATAATATAAAATTGGGGAGGTGTTTTATGAGAAATACTTATTAAATATAGCCTCTTTAAAGGTCTCTTTAAATATCTTGGATTTGGTATCTTGGTGTGAAAATAAGAATATGTAAGTGGGGAGGTTGAAGATGAAATTTTTGTTCATCTATTTGAGAATATTAATGGATTTTGGGTTACAATGGGGTTGGATGGTGGTATTTATACTTGAGGAGATGTGGGTTTAAGTGATTAAAATAACAATTATTTTATATTTAAATCCAACCACATTGAGGTGGCATTATTTTCAATGAATTATATTGTTAATTATTGTTTTCAAGGATGGATATGGTTAATAAATACATAAAAAATCACTATTTTTTTACTTTTCTAGGTATTTTAAGCATTTACCTTTAACTTTAACTATTGTCACTATTTTACCATTACTATGGTAAATAATTTTTAACATGGTAATTTTTTATACCTAAAACTGAAATTAAACTTAATTAATATTTTGGACCTTATTATTATAAATATGGAATCCATTTTACTTAATTTAATTCACATAATTTTAAAAACTATATTTAAAATTAGTCCTGCAGACAAAACTAAAAACTCGGGGTATAAAGTGAAAAGTTCAAAAAAAATAAATGTTTTTATATCCAATGCCATTGTGGAATTCACTTAAATGAAATTAATTGGTTTTATAGATTTATATTTTAACTAATTATTCCTTAAAAACAATTTAAAATATTATTTTACATTAAAAATAAATTATAAGAAAAGCGGTTTTCAATTAAAAATCAATATTTTCCAATATTCGTCAAAAATGAAACTTCTCCGAAAAATAAAGAAAATTCACCCTAAGATAATTTTGATATCCTTATTTCAAAAATAGAGTATATCATTTCAAATAAAACATTTAAATGTTCCAAAATCTGGTTTCCAAATAGGTGTGCCATTAAAAGTCGGTAAAACTACCTTTAAAAAATATAGATTTTATGCATAAAATTAGATTTATTCTTATCTTAAGCCTATCAATATTATTGTATGAATTTAAAAATATCTAATATAATATATAACATATAAATTTAATTAATACCCTTCACTAATATTGATTAATTTAATTTATTATGATAAAATACCATTATGGACATTAAAAATAGTTTTTTTTATAAAAATACATCCTTTATGTTTAATTTTATTTTATTTTCATTTCAAATTAATTAATAACCAGTGAATTATTTTGATAAATATATGTAAAATATATTTTCATAATTTAGTTAATTTCAATAATACTCACCATTCCAATGGTTAGGTTATATCTATCATAATTAAATAGTAATATTTAATCATTTGTTTAAGCTCAGTGTTTTGTGTAATGTAAACTATTTATGAAGTTGAATTTATTCAGGAAGATACATACTATAAAATATTGTGGTGTTATATTCTACCATTATTGAATAAATTTATTCTTATGAAATTTGAAAACTCTCTTCAAAAACCAATAGTTGTAACTTGAGAATACCTTTCTGTAAAATCCAAATCTTCAATAGGGTGAATAAAACACCCCCTTAATAAGAGGGAAATAGAAATGAGAATGTCACCACAAAATTATGATTTTGAATATGATAACATTAGTGCATAGTAAAAATTGGTACATGGAAGAGAAATAAAACTATCAAGTTCTATTGGATAATGATAGAGGATATGATCATCAGAATGTCTACCAAAAAAACCCAAAACATGTGATGGGTAGAGAGGCCATTGATTGACGGTAAGAAAATTAAATGAATAGCTTTTTTATGAAAAATTCCTTTCCCAGAGCTGAGATATTATTTTACTATTAGAAAATCACTTGATAAAATAAACTTAATTGATTCATTTCCATGTTATATTTATAATATTATCCTTTGGTTGTCCTTGGATTTATTTTTACTTTATCTCTTACACCAAGAAATGGATATTCATGTTAAAATTTTTATGCTTGGAGAAATTTAATGAATCATAAGATCCATAAGTCATTACTTCAGCCTTTAAATATTTACTGAAAACAAAATAGTTATCACATTATATCCAATATGATAAATAATACTTTTACATTAATTAGTGATATCCAAAGTTTAACTTAATTCATTTCATAAATAGTTAATCATAAGACTCATTCAAAATAAGTATTTCCAGATTCAAAGACCAAAAATTAAGAATAAAGGTCCCTAAATTTACAAAATCCTCATATTTTCAACATAATGTAGATATTATTTTCACTTGCCCAATATATGAATATCATAATCACCATTGAAAATTAAGGAAAATAAGCTTGCTTACAAAAACAAGATCTCATGTTGTTAGATATATTTCTTAAATCCAAACATATGTTAAACCCAAGAAAGATAACATAAACCATCAAATAAATAACCACTTTCATGGTCACTAATACTATCTCATAAACATATCTTTATCATTATTATCTTAACATTAAGAAAATATTAAGGTTTTATTACCCAAATCATATGTTTTCTAAAAGATCAACTTGAACTAGAAAAATCTCTCTTGGTTACTAGTACTATTCATCATAAACCTCCAAGTCCTTAAAGAAGAAGTAATGCAGTACAATCCTAATATATCTTAGGATTATTATAACAAGAATATCATTGATAAAATACATTTAAAACATTATTCTTGAATCTAAAAATAATAATTATTCTTCATATGTGGTAATAACATAAGGTTGAACATGATGCCTTAGCATCTCTTGAGGTATATTCCCTTGATGCTTGGGGCATTTATTTGAATTGTGTACCATTTTAATATAGTTGAAACACTTAATATAAATCTTTTCTTTCTTCCATTTTCATTCTTTTTCCACATAACCCTTTTTCCTGCATAAATAACAAACCCCCAATACTATCAATAATTTCTCATTGTGATTATTTCCATATTTTTCAAATATTTGAAAATCATTCATTCTCTTATTTACTTTATTAATCTATTTCCCATCAGTCCTATTTTAGAATCCTATTTTTCTATACCAGATCAAAATCAAATGAATTTTGGATTTTTTCATTCGGTGTATAGTCCCTTTTGTAAACTAAGCTCCAGACAAGAATTCAAAGAGTTGGAATACATCAATGTATTGTTTGTATATTTTATTCAAGGAAAAAGGGTTCCTTTTGTAAAGACCCGCAAATTTCAAGGAAATTTTTTTTTTTAATTTTCTTTGGAATTTTACAAGAGCGCAGCTTCAGATGGCACCTGATTCCGAGGCCCGATGTGCCCGGAATCATTTTCCGAAGTTTGGCTCGGGTACGTTCAGTGAACGGACGAGCGGGTTTTTCTATCTTTTGAACCGGTGCCCGGAATCGAATTCTGAGGGCACCAATGAAATCGCAGCGCCGGTATTTTCTTAGAAACGCCTCTTCCAGAGTTGGGTTTGCTCAGACGTGGTTTTTAAATTTTGGGGCTTTAAGTCAGAAATAAAATAAAATTTGTGCGACAACTTTATTTTATTTCACTTAAGCTGCTTGGAAGTCACTTGAAAGCCACTTGAGCAGAGTTAAAGCGGATAGGGTGCTATCCGAAAATATCCTACCCTCTTGGTAGGATATTTGTGCGGTGGGGCCCGCACGAGCCCCGCCGTTTCTTCCGCTAAGTAACGCACCCGTGAAAACCCGTCAAAGTAACTGAAAAGTCAACCGACGCGTTTTCTTAAATTCTTAACAGACCATTTAATTGAGCGGTTTATTTCGTAAATTAAATGGGCTGTTTCGTTCGTTGAATTAATTCAACGAACTGATGGGTCGTTACTTATGCATTTGCGTTTGTTGGCGAAATAATAAAATAGACCAACGTGTCTATTTTGGAGGATTACTCTTTATTCTCTGGGCCTCCACCCTCCCCGCGAAGAACGCGAAGAACGCGAAGAACGCGAAGAACGCCGGAACCAAATTCGACGACGCACACCGTAATCCGCGACGTCGACAAACTTTTTCCGCGACCTCCTTCTTCTTCTTCGGCGCTTCTTCTTCCGCGGCGAACCTACGATCGGCGGTTAAAGGTGAGAATCAAATCTTCTAAATTCTCCCTTTTTATAATTCAATATCAACGGATTTAAATTAATTAAATCCGTTTGATCTTGATCCGGAGATCGTCGGCGCGACTCCTTCCCGCGGTGCGACGAGCGTCTCTTCCGCGACGACCTCTCGTCCGACGACGACGACAAGGTAGGGGTTTATCTTCTTGTGATTATCCTTCGGTGATTCTACTTCTTTTTGAACAAAGAACCGGCATGAATAATTTCAAGTGGTTAAAAATTGAATTTCCGTTTAAAAGAAAAAGAAGTGAACAATTTTTTTTATCTTTGATTAAAAAAATTGTTGTAGCCCCTTTTCCCGTTGTTTATGACTAACGCGAAGGGTGCGGGTCTAACAAACAAGACCCGGCAACCCTCCGCCAATCTTTCTTGTGTGCGGATTTGGAAAGCGATGACGAACCGTGCGGCAGGGGCGATCCGTTGATCCCGCAGTGAAGATCGGCCCCCGGGAGGAGCTATGGCGCAGACGGGAGGTAAAACGGGCCACCGGAGCAACTCCGACGGCCCGTGGAAGGCGGCGGCGGCGCCGGCGGCCGGAGGTGGCGGCGCCCGGCGCGCCGCCAGAGGATCCGCCGCGGCTCGGCCGCGGCGGCGGCGAACCGCCGGACCGCATCCGCGGTCTGGCCACCCAACACGGGGCCCGCGCGGGCCGCGTTCCACCTAAGCCGCGGGTCAAACCCGCGGCGCCCCTTGGCCGCTCGGCCTAGGTCGAGCCGGCCGGTCCGGTTGGCCGGGCCGCGCCCAGGCCGGACCGGACCCGGCCCAACCGGGTCGGGCCGGGTCGCCCCGGGCCCAGAACCCCCGTTTTCGGGCCCTCTTCGGTCTTTTGCCCATATCATGGGCCTGGGACCTCCAATTGACGAACCGTCAGCGGCTACGCGATCCTTGGATCGAGACGGTCATTTCGGTATATTACACTCAAGGTTTCGGAAGACTTTGGGTTCTACCGGGTTGGTTCGTACGCGAAACCAACCGGGCCCTCGGAGCGGAAACGCTCATAACTCGAGCTGCGGACGTCCGATCGACGTACCGTCAGCTGTGAAGGTTTTCTCTAAGTGAGACGGAAATTTTGGCATACTCCGCCCGAGGATCGGACACAGGCGGAGTACGGTCGGGTTGGTTATGCCCTAAAAACCAACCGGGCCCCTGGGACGAAAATGCCAATAACTCTCAGACCGGGCGTCCGATTGACGCGCTGTCTGTTGCGTTGAGATCCTGTTGTCGTTACGGAACTTTTGGATACATCAACTTAGGACTACGTGTCAGTTGATGTATCAACCTCTCGGCTCGTGGAGCGGACCCTCCTAAACGAGCTCGCTGTGTGCGGGAACCCTAGCGCTGGCTGTGACTTCGACGACAGAGCAGAGATCCTCCGTGGACTGCGACGACGGCAGAGCAGAGATCCTTCGTGGACTGCAGCGACGACTGTGCAGAGATCCTCAGTGGACTGTGTCGACTACTTCACTCAGCGATCCTACGTGGATCAGTGCTACAGGTCCTGTGTGGGCCCGATCCTGTGTGGGTCCTTACTACCGGTTCTGTGTGAGCCATTGCCTACAGGTTCTGTGTGAGCCCGATCCTGTGTGGGTCTTTTGCGGGGGTTAGTACCTATCGATCCTTCGTGGGTCCGACGACTTAGATGGATCAATGATCATCTTTGACGTCATCTGAAAAAGTATACCTGGTTGAGCTGAATCTTATGTTACTCTCCTTTGTGGATTGTGTTGAACTATCCTATGTGGATTTACTATTTACTCTCCCTGGTGGATTTGAGTCTTGCTTTCCTGTGTGGATCGAGTTGACCTTGAGCTCGAGAGCAGAGCTAGAAATGGGGACTTAGGTATATGTATGGGCATATACCTAAGTCGAGTCAGTTGATTCTTCGTGGTTGCCCTTTCTTTTGTGCTATATCCTTTGTGGATTTCGGGAGACCTTCGGGGGTCTCGGGGTCCTTACTGAGTAGTTTATACTCACCCCTGCACGGGCTATGCCCGCACCTTGTTGTGTTGGATGCAGACGACGGACAGCGCTGATCTCGGTTGGGGCGTGGAGCAGGACGGTACCTGGAGGCGGACCACTGGGCGGGACGTGCTCGGAGCAGACGTGGGACCCGAGGAGCCTGGAGGCTATCTGTACCCACCCTTCAGGTGGGATTGCCAGTGGACGACATGCGGCCGCCGTCTTTTCTTCAGTTGCTGTTCTTTACCTTTTCAGTTGTACTTTCAGTTGGGCTTGTATTCCGGCCCCCTTTACTTTTCTGCACTTGGTAGTTACTTTCCGCTTGCTGACTCTGTGGTGGTTGTTACTTATAAAGGCAATGCCTTCCCTGTTTACCGGGATTTTACGCCTTGGTTCTAGTCGCCAGCCCCTGGCCTATGGAAGGCGGGCTTGGGGTTGTCATGGCACGGGCCCCGAGGTCGGGTCGTGACAAATTGGTATCAAAGGTGGTCGGTTCTACCGCAGACTCTGATCGTCTTTTCTTTCTATATGAAGCAATAGTGTTTAGTGTATTGAGTGTGGTTATCAGTTCAGGGAGCCCAGTGTTGGTGCGGCGGCCGACGTTATCCGTACACCAGGACCCTGACACCTGATTTCCGACTTAATGCATGAAAACATTGATTGCGTGTGTGTTTCAAGTTTTCTTTGTGATTACTTGTGTCAGCTCACCGGGTATACTGATCTGCTTCATGAAAGTCTCAAGTTTTCCTTGTGATTACTTGTGCCAGCTCACCAGGTATACTGTTCTGACTGTGGTGCTCTTGTTCTCCTTTTCAGGATGGCCCCGCGACGACAGCCAGCTAGGGTTCCGAGTGTAGGGCGCGACGGCAGCCCACCGAGCGACGAGGCCTCGGTGTAGGGCCCTTTGCCAGCAGTGGCACCGGCGGTAGCTTTACCCGCCGAGCCACCGATGCTACCAGTACCAGACGCTGACGATGCACGTCGCCTTAGGGCACTGCATGAATTTCAGAGCCAGCGACCGCCCAGGTTTTGCGGTGAGGCGGACCCCCAGGCCGCCGAGGACTGGCTAGAGGAGGTGGTACGGATCTTTAGGCTAGTGAGGACACCAGCGGATCTCATGGTGATTCTCGCGGCGAGCCTCCTGCAGGCGGCGGCAGGACGATGGTGGAGCTTGATGCTCCAGGTTCACGATGAGGCATCCTTGCTCTGGATGGACTTCGAGAGCCTCTTCCGCTCTGAGTTCGTCCCGGCCACCCTCCGAGCGGTGCGCATCCAAGAGCTTCTCCAGCTGCGCCAGGGCAGCATGACGGTCGCTCAGTACGCGGCGAGGTTCACTGATCTATCTCGCTACTCGACCGACATGGTACGGGACCCCTTCTTCTGGGCCCGGACCTTGGAGCAGGGCTTGCGACAGGAGATTCGGGCGTCGCTGATCTCCCTCAGCATTCCGACCCAGGCGGGAGTGCTGGAGCGAGCCCTCCTGATCGAGAGCTTCCTGGCAGAGCCTTCTTCAGCGGCGAGACCTAGCGCAGGGCGGCAGGTAGCTGAGTCTTCGGTAGCAGGTAGCCGACGGATGACTCTCGGGTCCAGGCATACCAGACCCCCACGCAGACGGCCTCAGGACACCGGCTCAGCAGTGCGGGGCACACAGTGGAGTGCCAGCCTTCCGAGAGGCAGGTTGTGCTACTCCTGCGGCGGGCAGGGTCACATGGCTCGTGACTGCCCGACTCGCCGACCAGAGGAGCAGCAGACGGTGGAGGGGCCACCCAGGCAGAGGCAGAGGGTCGACCGTGGCGGTCCGCAGGGAGGAGGCGGACGAGGCAGAGGAGCTGGCCGAGCAGCGGGTGGTGGGCGACGCTTCCAGGCTATACCCCCACCACCACCAGGAGGGCCACCTCGACCACAGGGAGCTGGCGGGCAGGGACAGGCCCATCTCCAGGCAGTGGAGGCCTACGACCCCGACATGCCAGAGATGATTCGAGGTACGATCTGTGTCTATTCCACCCTTGCTGCAGTACTTATAGACACAGGAGCGAGTCACTCTTTCATAGCCTCTGCCCTTGTTCGGAGCTCGGAGATTCCGACTTAGTTGTTGGCTCGATCCTTACGGCTAGAGACTCCTACGGGAGCAGACTCGACGATTACGCACTGGTGCCGGCAGTGTGAGCTTACTCTAGGAGGCGAGAGCTTCAGCTGGGATCTCCTTGTAGCGGCGTCGAGGCCTTACGACGTCATCTTGGGCATGGATTGGCTATCCACGGTTCATGCCCAGATCGACTGTTTTAGGCGCAAGGTGCGATGTGTTCACACCGACGGGAGCAGGTTTACCTTCACCGGCGAGAAGGGAACCTTTGCAGCACAGGATGGACTTCCGCGGAGGAGAGTGCAGCCCATCTCTCATCAGTTGGCTAGCCTCATCCTATGAGCAGTGGACGTGCGGAGTCCAGTTTTTCCTGCAGTGGTGGACCAGTACGTGGACGTCTTTCCCGACGACGTTCCAGGGCTACCTCCTCGTAGAGAGGTAGACTTTTACATCGACTTGTACCCCGGGACAGCCCCGATATCTACTCCAGCATATCGGATGGCCCCCGCCGAGCTTCGAGAGCTGCGGGTACAGTTGGAGGACTTGCAGAGCAAGGGGTTTATTCGACCCAGTGTTTCACCCTGGGCTTCCCCGATTTTGTTCGCCAAGAAGGCGGACGGGAGCTTGCGACTGTGTGTCGACTATCGTCGCCTGAACCAGGTGACAGTGAGAAACAAGTATCCGCTGCCACGGATTGATGACCTCTTCGATCAGCTCAAGGGAGCGCGGTGGTTCTCGAAGATAGACCTCCGGTCAGGCTATCATCAGCTCAGAGTTCGAGACGAGGACGTGCAGAAGACGGCCTTCAGGTGTCGGTATGGCCATTATGAGTTCTTGGTTATGCCGTTCGGCGTAACCAATGCTCCAGCAGTGTTCATGAGCCTCATGAATAGGATCTTCCAGCCATACCTCGACCGATTTGTCGTGGTCTTCATTGACGACATTTTGGTATACTCGACGACTGAGGAGGAGCATGCCTACCACCTACGAGTTGTACTAGACACACTCTGAGAGCACCAGCTTTATGGAAAGCTCTCAAAATGCCAGTTCTGGTTACGTGAGGTCCATTTCTTGGGGCACGTCATCTCTGAGGCGGGAGTTGCAGTGGATCCCGCGAAGTTCGAGGCAGTGCTAGCTTGGGAGCCACCCAGGAGCGTGACGGAGGTGCGGAGCTTCTTGGGCCTAGCCGGATACTATCGGAGATTCGTGCCAGACTTCTCCAGAGTTGCGGAACCACTCTCAGCTTTGACAAAGAAGGGGAAACCCTTTGTGTGGTTAGACAGATGTCAGCAGAGCTTCCAGAAGCTGAGACAGAGATTGACCAGTGCACCTATCTTGAGGTTGCCTGAGGAGGAAGTTGGATACGTAGTTTACTGCGATGCATCAGGGACTGGACTCGGGTGCGTCCTGATGCAGGAGCGTGCCGTGATCGCCTACGGATCATGTCAGTTGAGGCCGCATGAGCAGAACTACGCCACTCATGACCTGGAGTTAGCAGCAGTGGTCTTCGCTCTGAAGACTTGGCGGCACTATCTGATGGGCGAGCGCTTCACAGTCTTTTCTGACCACCAGAGTCTCAGGTATATCTTCTCTCAGAAGGACCTGAACCTGAGACAGCGGAGATGGCTTGAGTTCCTCCAGGAATATGACTTTGAGATAGTCTATACTCCTGGGAAGGGGAACGTGGTAGCCGATGCCCTCAGCAGGAGGACGGGGATTCAGCTACTTGAGGAGGCGACGGAGCAGCTAGCCTCCTTACAGATATCCTTCGTGGATAGAGACGGAGCATCCTTTCTTCAGTCTCTCACAGTCTCTCCTCCACTTCTACAGCGGGTCAGAGAGGCTTAGCGTGGGGACGCTGACTGTGAGACCCGGCGTGCACTGATATCCTCAGGACAGGCGCCTGATGGTTTCTCCCTTGGAGCAGAGCACGACATCCTTTTCAGAGGACGTACCTTCGTACCAGTCGCTTTACGAGAGGAGGTGCTGAGAGAGTTTCACACTTCTCCCTTCGCGGTACATCCCGGAGCGGCGAAGATGTACCAGGATCTCAGACGACAGCACTGGTGGCCGGGCATGAAGAAAGCTGTGGCAGAGTTCGTTTCGCGATGCCTCACCTGCCAGCAGGTGAAGGCAGAGCATCAGGTACCAGCAGGCTTGGTACAGCCCTTGGAGGTCCCGGAGTGGAAGTGGGACGGCATTTCTATGGACTTCGTGACTGGACATCCACGCACTTCCAGAGGTCACGACTCCATTTGGGTGATTGTCGACCGACTCACCAAGTCGGCACACTTCTTACCCATCAGAGAGCAAGGCTCAGTGGAGAGCTTGGGACGTCTTTACATCCAGGAGATCGTGCGGCTTCACGGTGTGCCATCGTCTATCGTCTCCGATCGAGATGCTCGTTTCACTTCCCGGCTTTGGAAGGGGTTGCAGGAGGCGTTCGGGACGCGGCTCCATCTGAGCACATCCTTCCACCCTCAGACGGATGGTCAGACGGAGAGGACCATACAGACACTCGAGGACATGTTCCGTGCATGTGTTCTCGACTTTGGTCGCAGCTGGGAGGACCACCTACCCTTGGTGGAGTTCGCGTACAACAACAGCTACCACTCCACCATCGGGATGGCACCATACGAGGTGTTGTACGGCAGACCCTGCAGATCACCGTTGTGCTGGACAGACCCTAGGGAGTCAGCACTCGTGGGACCAGAGATGGTCCGAGCCACGACAGAGAAGGTCCAGATCATCCAGGAGAGGATGAGGACAGCTCAGAGCCGGCAGAAGTCATATGCTGACAGGAGGCGGAGGCCACTAGAGTTCGAGGATGGCGACCACGTCTTTTTGCGTGTCTCACCTCGACGTGGTTTACGGAGATTTGTCCGAGGCGGCAAGTTGTCTCCACGCTTCATCGGGCCTTTCCAGGTCCTCAGCAGGATAGGAGAGGTGGCTTATCGCCTGGCTCTACCACCTCAGTTGCACCGGGTGCACGACGTCTTTCACGTGTCTCAGCTGAGGAGATACGTGCACGACCCGACGCACATCATCGACTTTGGGGAGCTGGACGTGGACGATGGGGCGACTTTTGCGGAGGTCCCAGTGGAGATCGAGGATCGACAGGAGTGGGTCCGACGTGGGCGGTCGATTCCTCTTGTGCGCGTCAGATGGCAGCACGGGAACCTCCAGGAGAGCACTTGGGAGCGGGAGGCTCAGATGCGTGCTCAGTACCCCCATTTGTTCCCCTAGTTTTTGATGTATCTTTACGGGGACGTAAAGCCCTGAGGTGGGAGTAATGTAAAGACCCGCAAATTTCAAGGAAATTTTTTTTCTTAATTTTCTTTGGAATTTTACAAGAGCGCAGCTTCAGATGGCACCTGATTCCAAGGCCCGGTGTGCCCGGAATCATTTTCCGAAGTTTGGCTCGGGTACGTTCAGTGAACGGACGAGCGGGTTTTTCTATATTTTGTACCGGTGCCCGGAATCGAATTCTGAGGGCACCGATGAAATCGCAGCGCCGGTATTTGCTTAGAAACGCCTTTTCCAGAGTTGCGTTTGCTCAGACATGGTTTTTAAATTTTGGGGCTTTAAGTCAGAAATAAAATAAAATTTGTGCGACAACTTTATTTTATTTCACTTAAGCTGCTTGGAAGTCACTTGAAAGCCACTTGAGCTGAGTTAAAGCGGATAGGGTGCTATCCGGAAATATCCTACCCTCTTGGTAGGATATTTGTGCGGTGGGGCCCGCACGAGCCCCGCCGTTTCTTCCGCTAAGTAACGCACCCGCGAAAACCCGTCAAAGTAACTGAAAAGTAAACCGACGCGTTTTCTTAAATTCTTAATAGACCATTTAATTGAGCGGTTTATTTCGTAAATTAAATGGGTTGTTTCGTTCGTTGAATTAATTCAACGAACTGATGGGTCATTACTTACGCATTTGCGTTTGTTGGCGAAATAATAAAATAGACCAACGTGTCTATTTTGGAGAATTAATCTTTATTCTCTGGGCCTCCACCCTCCCCACGAAGAACGCGAAGAATGCGAAGAACGCGAAGAACGCGAAGAACGCTGGAACCAAATTCGACGACGCACACCGTAATCCGCGACGTCGACAAACTTTTTCCGCGACCTCCTTCTTCTTCTTCGGCGCTTTTTCTTCCGCGGCAAACCTACGATCGGTGGTTAAAGGTGAGAATCGAATCTTCTAAATTCTCCCTTTTTATAATTCGATATCAACGGATTTAAATTAATTAAATCCGTTTGATCTTGATCCAGAGATCGTCGGCGCGACTCCTTCCCGCGGTGCGACGAGCGTCTCTTCCGCGACGACCTCTCGTCCGACGACGACGACAAGGTAGGGGTTTATCTTCTTGTGATTATCCTTCGGTGATTCTACTTCTTTTTGAACAAAGAACTGGCATGAATAATTTCAAGTGGTTAAAAATTGAATTGTCGTTTAAAAGAAAAAGAAGTGAACAATTTTTTTTATCTTTGATTAAAAAAATTGTTGTAGCCCCTTTTCCCGTTGTTTATGACTAACGCGGAGGGTGCGGGTATAACAAACAAGACCCGGCAACCCTCCGCCAATCTTTCTTGTGTGCGGATTTGGAAAGCGATGACGAACCCTGCGGCAGGGGCGATCCGTTGATCCCGCAGTGAAGATCGGCCCCCGGGAGGAGCTATGGCGCAGACGGGAGGTAAAACGGGCCACCGGAGCAACTCCGGCGGCCGGCGGCCGGAGGCGGCGGCGCCCGGCGCGCTGCCGGAGGATCCGCCGCGGCGGCGGCGAACCGCCGGACCGCGTCCGCGGTTCGGCCACCCAACACGCGGCCCGCGCGGGCCGCGTTCCACCAAAGCCGCGGGTCAAACCCCGCGGCGCCCCTTGGCCGCTCGGCCTAGGTCGAGCCGGCCGGTCCGGTCGGCCGGGCCGCGCCCAGGCCGGACCGGACCCGGCCCAACCGGGTCGGGCCTGGTTGGGTCGACCCGGTTTGGGTCGACCCGGTTCGGCCGACCCCCAGGGGGGGTTCGGGCCGGGTCGTCCCGGGCCCAGAACCCCCGTTTTCGGGCCCTCTTCGGTCTTTTGCCCATATCTTGGGCCTGGGACCTCCGATTGATGAACCGTCAGCGGCTACGCGATCCTTGGATCGAGATGGTCATTTCGGTATATTACACTCAAGGTTTCGAAAGACTTTGGGTTCGGCCGGGTTGGTTCGTACGCGAAACCAACCGGGCCCTCGGAGCGGAAACGCTCATAACTCGAGCTGCGGACGTCCGATCGACGTACCGTCAGCTGTGGAGGTTTCCTCTAAGTGAGACGGAACTTTTGGCATACTCCACCCGAGGATCGGACATAGTCGGAGTACGGTCGGGTTGGTTATGCCCTAAGAACCAACCGGGCCCCTGGGACGAAAATGCCAATAACTCTCAGACCGGGCGTCCGATTGACGCGCCGTCTGTTGCGTTGAGATCCTGTTGTCGTTACGGAACTTTTGGATACATCAACTTCGGACTACGTGTCAGTTGATGTATCAGCCTCTTGGCTCGTGGAGCGGACCCTCCTAAACGAGCTCGCTGTGTGCGGGAACCCTAGCGCTGGCTGTGACTTTGACGACAGAGCAGAGATCCTCCGTGGACTGCGACGACGGCAGAGCAGAGATCCTTCGTGGACTGCGGCGACGACTGTGCAGAGATCCTCAGTGGACTGCGTCGACTACTGCACTCAGCGATCCTACGTGGATCAGTGCTACAGGTCCTGTGTGGGCCCGATCCTGTGTGGGTCCTTACTACCGGTTCTGTGTGAGCCATTGCCTACAGGTTCTGTGTGAGCCCGATCCTGTGTGGGTCTTTTGCGGGGGTTAGTACCTATCGATCCTTCGTGGGTCCGACGACTTAGATGGATCAGTGATCATCTTTGACGTCATCTGAAAAAGTATACCTGGTTGAGCTGAATCTTATGTTACTCTCCTTTGTGGATTGTGTTGAACTATCCTATGTGGATTTACTATTTACTCTCCCTGGTGGATTTGAGTCTTTCTTTCCTGTGTGGATCGAGTTGACCTTGAGCTCGAGAGCAGAGCTAGAAATGGGGACTTAGGTATATGTATGGGCATATACCTAAGTCGAGTCAGTTGATTCTTCGTGGTTGCCCTTTCTTTTGTGCTATATCCTTTGTGGATTTCGGGAGACCTTCGGGGGTCTCGGGGTCCTTACTGAGTAGTTTATACTCACCCCTGCACGGGCTATGCCCGCACCCTGTTGTGTTGGATGCAGACGACGGACAGCGCTGATCTCGGTTGGGGCGTGGAGCAGGACGGTACCTGGAGGCGGACCACTGGGCGGGACATGCTCGGAGCGGACGTGGGACCCGAGGAGCCTGGAGGCTATCTGTACCCACCCTTCAGGTGGGATTGCCAGTGGACGACACGAGACCGCCGTCTTTTCTTCAGTTGCTGTTCTTTACCTTTTCAGTTGTACTTTCAGTTGGGCTTGTATTCTGGCCCCCTTTACTTTTCTGCACTTGGTAGTTACTTTCCGCTTGCTGACTCTGTGGTGGTTGTTACTTATAAAGGCAATGCCTTCCCTGTTTACCGGGATTTTACGCCTTGGTTCTAGTCGCCAGCCCCTGGCCTATGGAAGGCGGGATTGGGGTAGTCACGGCACGGGCCCTGAGGTCGGGTCGTGACACCTTTGTGTTATATCAAGTTTCTAAAAAATTTTACCCTAAAAAACTCCATTATGGAGGGAGATGTATGAGGTACCTATTTTTTCTAAAACCATGTGGCCCCCAGGGAAAAATGTGTTGCCTGATCTAAAGGAGCAAGAAGTGTCGAATGGTTTTTTCAAAATGTGTGAGAGGATCTAAATGGATGTGTGAAAAACTAAAGGGTTTTTACAATGGGTTTTAGCATAGTTTGGACATGGATAGGGAGACTGTATACCTTAACCATCTAGGGTTCCTTCTTGGGTAGTTCCTTAGCGCATGGTTGGTGCACGATTTGGAAAACCATGTAGCCAAATCATTCACCCTATTCAATTTGGGATAAATTAACATCCTACACTTAATTAAACTAAAAATTAAACCCTCTCATTCTCCCTCATTTCCTCTCCTCCATGCACAACCCCATACTGCTCGAGCTCTTCCTTCCCTATGCTATGAATGGGAATTTCTCCCTCATCTAAAGTCAAATTAGAGATCTTTCAGTCCCTAAATATTCCTCTATATAATCTCCTCATTCCAATTTCTTTATTTATTCATTTATCATCCCTCTCTTTGTGTTATTTTTTAGCTAATTCTCCCTATTTTGAAGGTGACTATTAGTTCGTTCGATTTATCTCAAATCAAAATAAATCGAACCTTGATATTAGATGAGTAGATAATCCTAAAGAATAAGGTAAGTGATATAGATTATTTCTAGAGTTTTACATTGCTTTTCATTTTTTATAATGTTGTTCTATGTGTCATACTCTTCGGATGATGCCTCATTTTTATTAAATGATTTATTTTAAACTCATTACCATGACTGGTATGACCCTAGAGAGTGGAGAATCACCACATTAGGTGATCTCCTTGGCTCATTCCACTTCTTTGGGTGTGGTTTCTCATTTGGGACCTAACACCATAGAGACGTTGCATTGTTTGAACACCCTTGGGGTGTGTTTCACCCTTAATAATTGTCTTTCACCATTAAAATGAACTAATATTGAATGTTTCCCATGATATAGTCCCTTAAGATTAATGCATATTCCCCATGACATGGTTTATCTTCTTGAATTAAATGAATATGATTAAATGGTTTGAATAACACTAATGCAATACCATTTTCCATATACTTATTCTATATGTTTTATGCGTATTATTAAATGCTTGTGTGTTTTTTTATTTCCTTTATTACATCATTCCTTCCACTATTTCTTTATGTCTCATTCTATTTACATTATTCCTTGTGGTGAGGTTGATTTTTTTTAAATTGAATGAAATGAATTGTTGAAAAAGAATGTCATGTTTTTTAATAAAATCCCTCAATTAGGTGTGATGTATTCAATTGGAAATGGCAATATGTGCATCACTTGTGTCCTAGATCTTATGTTTATGATTATTGAAATGTTCAATTTCCTTTTTCCATAGTTGTTTGGATTGGATTTACTATTTTGGGTTAGCCTACTTATCTGGTTATATATACTATGGCTTGACTGCTTGCGGGCTGGGAGAGAACACGTGCCTCGATATAAGGACTTTGTGGATAGACTCACCATTCTTTAATTGGTATGAATTGTTGCACAAGGAGATATCCTTTTTATTTATTAGTATGAACTCTCCCAATAAATTTATTTATACTTTTTATTGGCACAGGTTGTCTAGGGGATCAACTATGGATGAACTCGTTGGAATGATGACAATGTCATGCCTCTAACTGATACCTAGTACCCTATATTAGATACTTGGTATAGACTCTGATGTTACCATTACATGAGTGATATGAGGGATTCCATTACATACCACCTCAGATATAAATGAGGGTATTTTTAATATAGAGGGTTCCAGTAGTGACCTATGAGATTCCATTACGGATCTCCTTGGATGAGCTCAAGTTTCCATTATTTGATTTAATAGATTCCTCATATGGTTTTCTTATGGTGCTTTATTATTATTGTTTTTTTATTAAAAAGTGGTATTAGAACACACATTTCAATGCTTAAAAATTTTCAATATTTATTAACCTAACAACTACTGTAGAAGCGACGAGTGGGGTCAAACCACATAGAGAATGTGAGTAGACAAAAGGAATATCCTCTGGGATGAATGTTCAGGAATATGATATTTAATTGTGATTAAAAACTAAAAAATTATAAAAAGAAAAAAATTATTTTAAAATGATTATTTAAATTAACTAAAACTATCTAAGTTAACTAAATTAAGCTATGAAATAAACTGACAAAGACGGAAGTGTTAGAGTCTTGACGTCCATTCATGTGCATGAAATGTTAATTATTTAATTCCCACATATGAAAATTTATTTATTTAATTATCATCGATTAAAAATTTAATAAAAATAATGTCATGTCATGTTCTCTAATGTTAGAAAACATTCTAATTTCACACAAATTATCTGTAATTTCATTCTTTATACTGACGAATAATTTTTGCATCATTATAGTATTGAATCACTTGGTGAAATACAATGACCCATTTCTCAAAATTTTGAAGTATCTACCTGTGTCAGGTTCACACACAAGATATTATTTATTAGGTATCACTCAGGTAAGTTTTAAGGAGAGTTTACACAAAATATTATTTTTTTTATTAATATATTTATTTATTCAGAATTTTCGCGTGTGCACGATCGAATTGTGGATAAATAAATTCTCTGATGAACTGATATTCGTGATTACCTATTAGTTATCACACGAGAAGGAACCAAATCATGAGTGTAGAGCCCAAGTAAAAATTAATTTAAACGTAGGTATAATTAATTAAATAAAAAACCAATTATAATTAATTCAAAAGTCAATAAAACATGGTTCAAAAATAATGATATGCAATTACTGTCACATTTACCACAACTTCGACACAAAATATTTAGCCTACCATTACGACGACAGCACAACACTTAAAATAATAAATAGATATCACCATGCTTGTATTGTTACAGTTGTCACCGCAAGCAACCTTCAGTGGTCACAAAAATAATATTCATCACTTCACTCCGTGCAATCATTGATACATAGAACCACACCATCATGAGCCACCACAAAAACGATTGGATCTATATTCACTCTAAGTGCGCACCGCTAATCATTGGAAGTTAAGTGAACCTCTACACACACGGATCACACACCTGACTATTTCTGCACTCTCAAAATGGAGTAGACTAGTTTCCAACTAATGTGCTGGTCAGCAAAGGAGAGACCAACTATTGTGGTGCACGCTATAAAGATATTGAAGATAATCTGCTGTTTGCTGGTTGGGGGATATGTGGAAGGGGGAGGGGGGATGGGGAACTAGCCAAGGGGATGGAGGGGATCAGGTAGGAGGGGGCATAGGGATGTTGGGGTGTGAGGAGAGATGGTTGGTGTGAGCAGCACTGGGGAGAATAGTGGGGTAGGTAAGAGGATTGGGGGAATATGGGGATGGGGAGGCACTGAGTAGTTAGGGGGGAGGGTGGGGCGTGGTATTGGAGAGATAAAGGGAGGGGGATAAGGAGGGGTGATGTGTGAGGGGAGAGGGGGTTGGAATGAGTCAAGGGGGTGAGAGTTGGGTAGATAAGAGAAATTAAAAAATGAAAAAAATAAAAAAGTTAAATTCAAATTTAAATTGAAAAATTCAATCCTTAAATCCTATTTTTTTAAAGTTTAATAATAATAATTAATAGTAGGAAGAATTAAAATACATAGACATATATATACATGTATTTATTTATGAACATATAATTAAATATAATACTATTATTAAATAAAAATAATAAACTAATAAAAAGATACTATTTTATTAATACTATAAAAATAATAAAATAAAATAAAATACTAATAGAGAATTAAAATATAAATAAAAAATAATAAAATAAAATAAACTAGAATTATAGAAACTAATAATATTAATTTAATGATAAATATAATATATAAAATTAATATAACAAATACAAATAGTAAATTACTAATATTAGTTTATAAATTAACTAAATATTTTCCAAATATCTAAACTACTACAAAACATCAAAAATAAACTAAAAATTTAAAAAATAATTAAACTAATTAATTAAAACTACGTTAGAAAATTATAAAAATACAAGGAAAATCCATGTATATCAAATTCCCCACACTTAAACTTTTTTACTCATGGGAAAAACAATCAAAAATAAAACACAAGTGGACCCATAAACAAATAAAAACATGAAAATTACAAGTTCAAAATTTTCAATCTATTTTACCCATAAAATATCATGCTTCATTTAAAACTTAAATTTTTTAAAACCATTTTTCATCTACTCACATTCTTTCCAAAATAAGTCTGTGCACTCATGTATCATGTGACCTACCTCGCTATCACTATTATCTCTCAAAATATATGATCAAAGTTATGCTCAATTCTCATCCACAAGAATGTTTACCATAGGCTTTCCATGAATTTCACATATCCTCTAGTATAAATCAAAATAAAACACTAATCTCGAGAACTTCACATTAGGTTCAAATGTATATGAGGCTGCAGGATGGTGGGTTATAAAAAATTTGTGACAGTTTTTTTTGAAAAAAAAGGGTTGAATCTTGAAATAAATACATGATAAATTTCAATCCAAATGTCTTCCACAAACTCTCACTCCCCCACACTTAAAACATTGCTTTCCCCAAGCATAGGATAATTCAATGTTTATCTATTTTTTTCTCACTATTTTTGTGGACAAAACTCATTCAAATAAGATGGGCAGAAAAAACTAGTTATTATCATTTCCAAAACCCCATGAGACAAAGTCAAAAAAAATCTGAAATTTGTTACACAAGTAGAGAATATGTTGTATCATATCAGTGAAAGTGGTTCATATATATATAACTCTCTATCTCATAGAGTAATGAGTCATCACTTTTATAGGTATCCCTAAAGGTGAGGGTTACCGTGTGAAGACCAAAAATGTACTCATTGTTGGAACCAAAAATAATCTATATGACCATAGAAAAACACATGTAATGAATGTGGATACTATTAAATATAAATCATATAACCATGATGGGATAATATCGATCCATGTGCATCAAATCTCACTACCCATCAAATAACCCTCTCCATTAATAAATCTCTCCCCCACACATAAAACTAAAATCATCATGAAAATATTCAAGAAATAGGTATGTAAGGGTATCAGCTATGGTCTCATCCTAAAAGGCTTCTTCATTTCTTCTAAGGGATACATGGCGGAGAAAATGTATGGGTGGATCCGTGGGTCAACATGGATGATGCATCAAATAGACGCCTCAGTCATTTTAGTGCATATTTCAAAATTCCAATCCCTTTGATGGAAAACATGGAATGTTATAGAAGACATAACATGGTTGAGATTACATCAAGAAAAAGAGAAACAAAAATGATGTAAAAATGGTCCAAAATCCTCATCGGTATGGAAATAAAATGTTGGACAACATAAATTATCTTGAGTGCAAATAATTGTCTAAAAAATATACATGTTTTTGAAAAACATTTTTGTAGCATGAAATAATATCAAAAATCATCTAATTCAGGAGATCAAGGATAAAATAATTCCAAAAGAAATCATGTGCTCAAAATACCATGGGATACAAGTGGTGTGTTCCTGACTATGTTACGAAAAAATGCATATTTTTTATTGTGGGTTCAAAATATGATAGGAATGTTATTTTTTTTAAACAAAATCTTGTTTTTTTGAGTTAGATATTTTACATATTGTTTTTGGGAGCATAAAATTTTGCAAAAATAAAAAACTTTCTTGTGTAAGTGAATATAGATGCAGAAAGGCTTCCTATATCTGATGAAACTCCAGAAATGATATACCTGTAAAATCTACACATGAACAGAGCATTCCCAAATTATATCAAAGAAGTCACACCATAATCAATAGCATGTGGATGATAAAAACATGTATGATGAATTCAAATCCATGATGATTCTAGGAGAAAATATATTATGGTAAATTTATATAATTTTATTTTAAAAAACTAAATGAAATGAAATTAAATGATGTGAAAGGTAAACAAAAAATGATGGGTTTCCTACCATTTAGTTCCAAGTTTACTTTTTATTTAGCTAGACATTGTTGAAAATCCATCAGGATCAAACAAAAATGTATACCATGAATTTTATTCTTTATCAATGGGATTGTGGAATTAATTTATTGAAAAATAAATTATCTTTGAAGATTCACAATATCTCAACAAAATCTTGTTAGAAAAAATAGATGTGTGGAATGAAATGAAAATATGCCAATTCACAAGGGAACGAATATACCTTACCTAAATAAAGTATCACTGAATAATTGAATTTTAGGAAAAATACATCAGTGGAAAGATCAAGAATATTACCTCTTTGAATGTGCACAAGTAAAAAAAATGCCTTTACTAGACTCCCTCAGTAGTCGGCTTATATCCATCATATCCTTGAATGCAGTATCTAGGTTGATGATACATCCCAATTAATTTTCACATCCAACCACTAGCACAGGGAAAACCACTGGTTTCCAAATCAAACCAAACTCTATTTATGGAACAATCGAGGTAAGATCAATTAGAGCATATGACTCCATTGTTTCAATATTGAAAACTTTTTCAAAAATTTCTTATAGATCTCCCTTGTGATAACTATCCATTGTCATATATGTCACCATGAACTCAGGATCCTCTAGAAAATCCCATTCTTCCATTGTTTCTAGAAAATTGTAAGTGTTCTCTACCACTAATGTAGATTGATTTTCTAACTCTAGAAATGTTTCAGATGTCTCCAATTTATAAAAAAAATCCGAACTCACAAATATTTTCAGAAAGATGTGATTTGATGTCATTTGAAGTAATGTCCTATTTTGTGTGGAAATCCACTGTGTCTGGTCTCAATTATGTTTCTATTATGGAAAAGAATGGTCACAGTTCAATTTCTTCTTCATCTTAAAAAGGTTTAATTTGATAGATATTGAATGAGTCCTTTTTCACTTTAGGATGTACAGGTTGTGAAATCACAAAAGTAGGACATGAAATCACCTCTTCAGAGGGAACATTATGTTCAATAAGGTGGAAGACTAATCTCTCATATTATTGAAATGTGGTAAAATTGGAATAATTAAATTCTGACGGAGAGGAGTCATCAATGGTATGATAGGAAAAAGGATCAATAAAAGCAGTCTCATCCTCAGAGTCAAAGAATGAATGTTGGTAAAATGTAACCTCTACTACATTTTTCACAAAATATTTATTCTGAATTGGATCATCGAGTGGAAATGAGGTTACTAGTTAGAAAAGATGAGTTATTTGATTTTCTAGAAGCATTGATGAGTAATGAAGCTTTTAATTACGTTCATATTGAAGTTCAAACATTTTATTTATCTCAGTGATAGGTTATTGCAACATTGTTTCAATTATTGAACCATTTGTTTCAAATGGATTATCTAGTTCTATATTTTTAGGAATGCTTTTAGTTTGAAAATGATCAAATGGTGGATAATAGCTTATATCATAACATGGTGAAGCATTCTCATATGTATCATAATATGGATTTGAATAAATATCATTAAAATAAACAAGATTACCTAGAGAGTGCAAGTGTGGTGTATCATTATACATCGTACCATGAGCTATGGAAACATAGGGAGGGTACTAGTTGTAACTATGTGGTATATCCCATGTCATTCTGAACTTTAAGGTGTCTTGAAAATCCCTGCAATGAAAAATTCTAAGAGTAGTAAACTATTTTTTGTGTGTTTTTTAATTTTTTAATTTTTTGACCTAAATCACCCTTTTAAAGGAACTCTTAATGCTACTATTCTCCTTGAAAATGGCACTATAAATTTGGCACGCACGTCTCAATGCATGAAAATTTGAAAATTTATTAACCTTCCAACTACTGTAGATATTGTGAGTTGGGTAGAAACACAAAGAGAATGTGAGTAGACACTACGAATATCCTCTTGGATGAATGTTTAGGAAGATGAAATTTAACTGTGATTAACAATAAAAATTTTAAAAAGTAAACAACTATTTAAAAATGACTATTTAAATCAACAAAAACTATCTAATTGAAATAAATTAATCTATATAAGAAACTAACAGAGATGGAAGTGTCAGATTCATGACGTTCGTTTATGTGAATGCAATGTCGATTATTTAATTCTCACATATGAATATTTATTTAGTTAATTATCAATAATTCCAAATTTAATCAAAATACTTTTAGGTATTGTTCTTTGATGTTAGACATTATTCTAATTCTCACACAAATTATCTGCCATTTCATTATCTATCTTGATGAATAATTTTCATGTCATTATAGCATGGAATCGCTTAGTTACATACAATGACCCGTTTCTCACAAAGTCGAAGTATCTACCTACAACATGTTTGATGGAAATAGATTACTTATTAGGTATCACTCAGGAAAGTTTTAAGGAGAGCACACACAAAATATTAATTTTTTCAGTTAATATATTTATTTTTTCAGAATTCCCTCCCGCGTATGATCGAATTCTGGATAAATAAATTCTATGATGAACTCTCATCCGAGATTACTTATTAGGAATCACATGAACAGGAACCAAAGAATGCGCGCAGAGCCCAAATAAAAATTAACTTAAATGCATATATAATTAATTAAATAATCAAATAATTAAAATTAATTAAAAATGCAATCAAACATTGTTAAAAAATAATGACATGCAATTACCATCACTTTCATCGCAACCCGGACATAAAATAATTAGCCTGCCATCATGATGAAAACACAACACATAAAATAATAAATAGATATCACCATGATCATATCACCTAAGTTGTCACTGCAAGCCACTGTCAGAGATTGTAAAATAATAATCATCACTCCACTCCGTGCAGTCACTGATATATCAAACCACACCATCAGGCATCGCCGCAAAAATCATTGGATTTGTATTCGCTCTTGGCAAACACTTCCGATCTTAAGAAGTGAAGAAAACCTCAACGCATCTGGATGATGCACCCGAACATTCACTGCACTCTTATAATAGAGAAGGCTAGTTTCCAAATGTTGTGATGGTTAGTAGAGGGGAGACCGATCGTCTTAGTCCATGCCAGGCAGATGGTGAAGATGAGCTGCTGCTTACTGGTTGGGAAGATATGCAGTGTAACACCCCAATGTTTTTTAAAAAAATAAATGGAAATGCATGAAACTTTGTTTTAAGTATATATTTATAACTATCCTTTAAAAATAATTTTTCCACTTTTATGTTTTTAATTTCTAAAAATGGTAATCTACAATTGTGTTCAGTGAGTTATTTAGAGCCTAATGGAACCAACTTGTTTTTATGGTGAATAGTAACATACCCTTATGAATAGTAATATGACCCTAATGAATAGTAAATTGTACTATAATTTTATTTTTAAACGGCTTGAAGATAATTACATTTTAGTTAATTTTTCAATGTGATATAAAAGCAGTTATAGTTCTAAAATTGTTGATTTTTTAATTAAGTATGATTTTATTTAAAAATAAAATTAATAATATTTAGAAATTATTTTCAAAAAATGGAGTTCATTTTTGAATTCTACAAGTTTATAAATAGAAAGAGTAAATTTTTGGGATTTTTTTAAATTCTTGATTTTTTGATGAATAGTGAAATATGATAAAATACCGTATATTCCAATTATCAGTAAAATGCACTATTTATGACATCATAAGTGATGTAATCCAGCTTGGTTTGAACTCACATGCCATTATTACTATTTTGGGTCACAGGAATTAAGATTATTTATATTCTTGAGCAAATATATTATAATAATGATTAAAATAATGAAAAATACCCCCTCTCCTCCACTATAAATACCATCGTCATTCCCATATTCCTCCCACACCTTTAAAGACTTGAGCCATACCTAAGTTATACCCAAAACTCCTCCAAAGACTCCTTCCCACGTCCTAGAGCTGCTGGTCTTACAAAAAGTCCAAAACCAAAGACCTTAAGAAGGATCTCAAGGAGAAGAGATCAAGAGGTAAACATCCTCTTTGATTTTATTTCTTTTCATTAATTTTATGTTATTATTTTTCATTCCCTTTAGATTATGTTGGTATATTTCATTCCATATCCCACTTAATTCCCATATTATGTAATAATAATGAGATAAACCTTTTCTCTCATCAAATTATTTTATGAAATTTAAAGTGACGCCATTAGGCTGTTGAATTTTCATAAGGGATTTCTCAATTTTTTTATTTTGAGTTCCTTTATTTTATTCTTTGTTCCTCAAATCCACTTATCCAAGAGGAATGAAAGATCTAGGATCATGTATATTCTTTATTTTCTAATTTTTAGGGAAAATTCCTCATCAATATTCTTATCCTCTCCCACTTATTCAAGGAATTAAAACACCGTCCGTGATGTGTCGATTTACCGAAATTGTGGATGATGTGATTTTAATTTCCTTTAATTTATTCAAGACTGGTCATGAAATAATTTTTATGATTGAAGAAGATTATAATTTATGTATTATATCTTATATAAGGTTCTGGAATAATTTTTTTACAAATGTTATAAATTTATGAAATAAACGAGTTCTTTACGACTGAAGAATCATTAAAATGACCTAAACAAATATCAATAATGTTTTAACATATGAATCATCCTGATTTAAGAATTCCAAATTATAAATTGTATAATTTATGGTACTGGAAATATTTAAATACTACTTGATTCCAATTCAAGATTTTCACTTCCAATTGACAAGAACAACCATCATGAACCGATCACGGAAAACATGTAAAGAACACACCCAAAACAATGGAAGGAACAAAATACTAATAATTAAATGGTAAAATGAGGTTTTTAAATGATCATGTAAGATATTATAAACAATAAAATGTTTCTTTAAAATACTAATAACACTCTTTTAACCATTATACAAGAGTTTTAAACAAGTTTTAAGTAAGACAAACCCGAGGTAAGGGAATTCTTAACCTGATTTTCATTCTTTGGGTTAACCTTCTACCTCGTTATTTATGTGGTGTTAGAATTGTTTTCTATAATGGGATCTATTTATATTATGTTTAATTATGTTTATTTACACTATATATACATATTCCATCAACTCTATTAATTCTCTCTTCAATTTTATGATATTTATAAGGGGCTTTTATTTTAAAATCTACTTTTTAAAATTCTGTTTTATAAGATTCAAAAGCAATGTTTTTATGTAATTATTCATGTTGTATGATTATTCCCTAGTTATTGGGAATTTTTTATGATTAAAGGAGTGTACTATATCTCCCTCCAATGAATTGGGTATGTGCAAGTTGGATTTTGGTCGTATGGTTACTCCAAGTGTAACTGTGATGGAGGCACAAATTGTATGGTAGCCAAGAGGGTTACAATTTATAAGGTAGCTAAGAGGGTTACAAGATTATGTAAGTAATGTACCAAGATAAATTTATGATTCTATTAATGTTCTTATTTATTGTTTAAATCTTTTGGAAATATCATGTTTCACAAAGTAATTATATATGAGTGATGAGTATGTATTTTGAAAATGTTTTCATACATTATAAGTATTCATGGACTAATGCGCTCTTTCCTTATTTTACATCCCTTAATGAGATTTTTGTGCTCGTACATTTTTTTTAAATTAGTTTCATAGGTTATAAGGATATGTAAGACAAAGAGGTAATCCAAGTTAAATGTTTGAATATTTTTCAAATAATTCATGTTTTATGTAAAAAGTTTTATATTTTGAAAGAATTGAATACTGTTTTATGGTATCCACTCTGTATTAATGTGTAATTTTAGGAATGTGTTATGTCCCCTTTCACTAAATCTCTAAACTTGGAAATATCCTCAATGTGAAAGGAATTGTTTTCTTAACTAAATTCAGGATTATGTAATATAATAAAGAGGGGTCCTTATAGTTGGTATCAGAGGATTGTTTAGATAACTTTATGGGTTAGAATGATGTTAATATATTACCATAAATGGTTTACTAATCTATAGTTCATTTGAAATTATATAGCCTTTGAATATTATCATGTTTCTTTGACTAAGATATGTTTGTTCAGAATGGTTGTCTGTAGAATAAACAAGGAAGCTGAAGAGGAGAGGCACTGACAGAACGACATCCTTCCGACTATGTAGCCCGAAATGGTTGGGATTGGAACAAAGTAGTTTGTGATAGTGATGGATCAGCTAACATAGGCAATAAATGGTGGCAGTATCCATGAAAGAGAACAACTAGAGGTACCACAACAAAACATGACAATAGTGGAACATTTTATGAGACAACACCCTCCTACTTTCAATGGATCTTCTGACCCAGTAGTGGCTGAAGGATGGATTAAATCTCTTAAAAGATAATCGATGTTATGGGATGTTCATAAAATCAAAAGTTAAGTCCTTTCATTTATCATTTTGAAGGTGAAGCCGATCAGTGGTGGTCAATGGTAAGGAATATCAGGGATAAAGAGGACTTTGATGCCTTATAATGGGATAAATTTAAAAGTATTTTCCATGAAAAATATTTTCCTAAGGTGGTGAGACTTAGGATGGAGAAGAATTTACTTGAATTGAAATAGAAGGAGGAAGATTCAGTGGCCATGTATGAAGAAAACTTCACCCGAATGGCAAGGTATGCTCCAAATCTTATTCTATATCTTGATATTAAAATCAACTACTTTTACTCGGGACTAAATCCAAGGTATCGAAGGGCATTGGCCTCCCGTGAATTCAATAGTTATGAGAAACTTGTCTGATGTGCTGAGAGGGTATAGATTGAGTTTGCTGATGATCATGTGCATTTTGGACACAAGGAGAAGAATAGGTCCAGATGGAAAGCGATGGTTAATAATGAACAAAAGAAATCTGATGGTAAGAAAACACAGTTTCCATTTTGTGAAAAGTGTGGTAGGAAGCACACTGGGGAATGTCTTACCAAAAAATGGGAAGTGTTTTAAATGTGGTAAGTTTGGACAGATGACCTGAGATTGTAATGAAAATGATCATAATACTAATATTGATAAAAAAACTATAAAGTGTTTTAAATGTGGTGAGATGGGTTATTATGAAAATTCCTTCCCAAAGAGAGATATGAATGATGCAAAGAATCTAGACTACAAGAAGAAAGGTGTATTGAGATCCTTTGAGACCACGTCGGCATACATCAGGCCATCCAATGAATTTGTATCAGATAATTTGTTTGTCTACTTATATTTTTCTAAAGTTTTGTTCAATACGGGGTCTACACATTCCTTCATCTCTGAGAAATTTTTTGGTAAATTAGAAATATCACCTCAACCAATGAGACTAGAACTTTTTATTAAAACACCATGGGGAAATATTATAGTAAAGCATAATTATTAGAATATTTACATTGTGTTCTATGGAAAGAATTTACCTATAAACCTTGTTGTTTTTCCATTATCCGAGTTTGATGTTATTCTAGGAATGGATTGGCTTTCAGTTAATCATGCTAATATTGACTATAGAGCTAAAGAAGTTGTTTTTCAAAAAGTGTTTCAGTTTGTATATAAGAACAAACCCATAAAACTGATAACATACCAGGAAGCTGAGAAACTGTTGAAAGATGGAAATGAAAGTTATCTTGCTCATATTTTTTAAAGCAAGGGAACTATTGAGATTAATGATGTGCCTATGGTAAATGAATACCTTGATATTTTTTTGATGAGTTACCCAGTTTCATACCTGACTGAGAGGTCGAATCCACAATTAACTTAGTTCCTAATGGTAATACAATTTCAAAACCCGGATATCTTATGGCTCAAATAGAACTTCTTGAATGGAAAAATCAATCATAGGATTTGATTGATAAAGGCTTTATTCGTCCTAGAAATTCATCATGGGGTACTCCTATTTTATTCATTAAAAAGAAAGATGGTTCCATGAGACTTTTCATTGATTATAGATCTTTGAATAACATCACTATTAAAAACAAGTATCCTTCGACTCATATCAATGACTTGTTTGATCAGCTCTAGGGAGCTCAGAAATTTTCCAAGATTAACTTGAGATCTGGATACCATCAGCTGAAGGTGACGGAGGATGAAATCACAAAAACAGCCTTTTATAATAGATACCATAATTATGAATTTTTTGTTATGTAATTTGGATTAACTAATGTAACTTTTGTATTCATGAATCTTATGAACATAATATTTCATGAGTTTTTGGATAAGTTTGTGGTTGTTTTTATTGATGACATTCTGGTATTTTCTAAAAATAAAGAGGAGAATGAAAAAAATCTAAGGGTTGTTTTACATACCTTAAAGAAAAAGAAACTTTACGGAAAATTTATCAAGTGTGATTTTTAGTTGCAAAAAAATTCTTTTCTTGGGAACATTGTAAATAAGGATGGAATAATAGTTGATCCTACCATAACCAAAGTGGTTGATGAATGTCCAAGACCTAAAAATGTTACAAAGATTCATTGTTTTCTTGGGTTATTAGGTTATTACCTATGGTTTGTTAAGAATGTTGCACAGTTATCTATACTGATATCTAAGTTAACACAAAAGGGGTTAAATTTATTTGGAAAGAATAATTTGATGTTTGTTTTCATGAACTAAATAAGAGATTGGTGAATGATCCAGTTTTGTCCTTCCCTTCCCAAAATGGTGAGTCTCTAATCTACAATGATGCTTCTTTGAAGGGACATGGTTATGTTATGATGCAGAATGATCAGGTAATTTCCTATGCTTCCATACAACTAAAACCTCATGAGTTAAATTATCCCACACATGATTTGGAATTGGTAGTTATTGTTTTTTATTTGAAAATTTTGTGGCATCATTCATAAGGATCCAAATGTAAAATATATACAGACCATAAAAGTCTGAAGTATATATTCACTCATAAGGAATTAAACATGAGGTAGAGAAGATGGCTTGAACTGATAAAGGATTATGATTGCATGATTAATTACCATCCCGGAAAAGGAAACAAAGTGGAGAATGCCTTGAGTTAACAACATAATGCATCATTAACTATGTTACATTTGGAACATGATCCCTTGATTAATGATTTGATGAATTTTGGCTTAGAAGTTATTAGTGTAGGGAATAAATCTATTTTGTTTCAGTTTTCAGTGCAGTCATCATTATCAGATATAATTACACAATCATATAAGGAATACCGTGAGCTATAAAAAAGGTAGAATTAGTTAAAATGGGTAAGTTTCTAGAATTTAACCTTGATAAAGATTGTGTTTTATGATTTGAAAAAATGTTGTGTGTTCCTTGTGATTCCTAGATGAAGAAAGATTTGTTGTGTGAAGCTCATAGTTCTTCATTTTTAGTTCATCCTGGAAGTACTAAGATGTACAGAGACCTTCAAGAGTATTATTGGTGGGATGGAATGAAAAGATATATTTCTGATTTTACCATGAAATGTTTGACATGTCAACAATTTAAAGTAGAATGGTAGTTATCGAAGGGGATGCTTCATCCATTTCCAGTGCCAGAGTGGAAGTGGGAGGATATATCCAAGGAATATTTGGTGGGACAACCTATGACATATCGAGGTAACAATTCAATTTGGGTTATTGTTGATCGGCTGACAAAATCTGCACATTTTCTTTCTATTCGAGATAAATTGTATTTGGATCAGCTTTATCGATTGTACCTCAAGGAGATTGTCAGGTTACATGGAGTTCCTCTTTCCATTATATCTGACTGGGATCCCAGGTTCAATTTTAACTTCTGGAAGGGACTTTAGAAGTCTTTGGGCACAAAATAAAATTTCACTATTACTTTTCATCCTCAATTAGATGGGTAGTCAGAGCGAACGATTCAGAAATTAGAGGATATGCTTCGATCTTGTTCAATGGACTACCAGGGAAGTTTCGATCAACATCATTATTTAGTTGAGTTTTCTTATAATAATAGTTTTCATTCCAGTATATAGATGGCACCTTTTGAGGCATTGTATGGAAAGTTGTGTCAGACTCTAGAGTTTTGGGATGAAGTCGATGAAAGGAATTTGATGGGACCAGAGTTAGTAGAGGAAGTGGATGTGAAAGTGATGATGATCCAGCAACACATGAGGATAGCTCAGAGCAGGTAGAAAATTTATTCAGATAATAGAAGGAAATAATTCTCGTTCTAGGAAGGTGACCATGTGTTCTTTGAAATCTATCCTTGGAAAATTTTGATGTGTTTTGGTAAGAAAGGGAAGCTAAGTCTGCGGTTCATCGGTCCTTTTGAAATCCTGCAGAAAGTTGGAACAATTTCATACCGAGTATCTTTGCCTCCAAGTTTGTCTCAAGTGCACAATTTTTTTCATGTTTCGATGTTGAGGAAGTTTGTGCTAGATTCATCAAATGTCTTGATCCCAGAAGTAGTTCAGCTGGAAGAGAACCATTATTATTAAGATAAACTAGTTTAGATACTTGATCGAAGGGAACAGGTATTGTAGAATAAGGTAATCCATCAGGTGAAGGTTTTTTTGGAGAAACCACATGGTAGAAGAAGCAACATGGGAGTCTAAAAATTCTATGATAGAAAGGTACCCTAACTTGTTTAATAAGTAAATAAAATTCCGAGGACACAATTTTCATATGGTGGGGATAATGTAACACCCCATGTTTTTTTAAAAAATAAATTGAAATGAATGAAATTTTATTTTAATTAGATATTTATAACTATCCTTTAAAAATAATTTTTCCACTTTTATGTTTTTAATTTTTAAAAATAGTCATCTACAATTATGTTCATTAAGTTATTTAGAGCCTAATGAAACCAACTTGTTTTTTTGGTGAATAGTAACATACCATTATGAATAGTAATATGAATAGTAATATGACCCCAATGAATATTAAATTGTACTATTATTTTATTTTCTCAAGGCATGAGGATAATGACATTTTGGTTAATTTTTCAATGTGACATAAAAGAAGTTATAGTTTTAAAATTGTTAATTTTTGAATTAAGTATGATTTTATTTAAAAATTAAATTAATAATATTAAGAAAATTATTTTCAAAAAGGAGATTTTTTTTTGAATTCTACATGTCAAGAAATGTTAAGGGTGAACTTTTGGGATTTTTCTGAAATTCTTGAATTTTCGATGAATAATGAAATACGGTAAAATAGCGTATATTCAAATTATCAGTAAAATACCCTATTTATGAAATCATAAGTGATGTAAACCCACATAGTTTGAACTCACATGCCATTATGACTATTTTGGGTCACATTAATTATTATTATTCATAGTCTTGAGCAAGAATATTATAATAATGATTAAAATAATGAAAAATACCCCCTCTCCTCCACTATAAATACCAACCCATTCCCCTCTTCCTCCCACACCTCTAAAGCCTTGATCCTTACCTAAGACCTGCCCAACACTCCTTCCAAGACTATTCCCCACGTCCTAGGGCTATTGGTCTCACCAAAAGACCAAAACTAAAGGTCTTAAGAAGGATCTCAAGGAGAAGATATCAGGAGGTAAACATCCTCTTTTATTTTCTTTATTTACTTTCATTTTATGTTATTATTTTTCATTAGCATTGGATTATGTTGGGATATTTTATTCCATATCCCCCTTAATACCCATATTATGTAATAATTATGAGATACCCCTTTTCCCTCATCAAATTATTTTATGAAATTTTAAGCGATGCTGTTAGATTGCCGAATTTTTGTAAAGGATTTCTCAAATTTTATTTTATTTTGAGTTCATTTATTTTCTTATTATTTTCTCACCTCATCTTATACAAGTGGAATGAAGGAACCAGAATCATGTATATTATATAAGTTCTAATTTTCATGGAAAATTCCTCAAAAATATTCTTCTCCTCTCCCACTTATTCAAGGAATTAAAACACCTGTGATGTGTCGATTTACCAACATCGTGGATGATGTGATTTCAGTTTCCTTTACTTCTATCAATAAGAGTCATGAAAACATTTTTATGATTGAACCAGATTATAATTTATGTATTATATCTTATATAATGTTTTGTAATCATTTTTTACACATGTTACAAATTTATGAAACAAATGAGTTCTTTACGATTGAAGAAATTTTAAAATGACCTTAACAAATATCAATAATGTTTTAACATATGAATCATCCTCATGTCAGAATTCAGAATGATAAATAGTATAATTTATGTTACTAGAAATATGTAAATACCACCTTATTCCAATTCTGGAGTTTCACTTCCAATTTACAATAACATCAATCATGAACCGATGTGTTAACCTTCTACTTCATTATTTATGTGGTATTAGAATTGTTGTGTGATGGGTTCTATTTATATTATGTTTAATTATGTGTTTTTATAGTGTATATACATATTCCATCCACTATATTAATTCTCTCTTCAATTGTATGATATTTATATAGGTTTTGTTTTTAAATCCTCGTTTTGAAATTCTATTTCACAAGATTCAAAAGCAATGTTTTTATGAAATTATTCATGTAATATAATTATTTTATGGTTCTTGGGAATTTTTTATGGTTTATGGTGGGACCTATATCTCCCTCAAATGAATTAGGTATGTGTAAGTCGTAGGTCATCCATATGGTTACTCCAATTGTAACTGCGATGGTTACCCAAATTGTAAGGTAGTTGTGAGGGTTAAAAATTATAATGTAGCCAAGAGGGTTACAAGATTATATAAGTAACATCCCAAGATACCTTTATGGTTCTATTTTTTTCTTATTTATTGTGTAAATCTTGTGGAAATCTCATGTTTCTCAAAGTAATTATATATGAGTGATGAGTATGTCTTTTGAAAATGTTTCCATACGTTACAAGTATTCAAAGACTAATGTTCTCTTTCCTTCTTTTACCTCCCTTAATGGTATTTTTGTTCTCATCCCAAGTTTTTTAAGTGATTTTCATAGGTTATAAGGATGTGTTACACAAATAGGGAAGCCAAGTTAAATTGTTGATGATTTTTCAAATAAATCATGTTTTATGTTAAAAGTTTTATTTTTTTAATGAATTGAATATTATTCTTATGGTATCCACTATGTATTCATGTGTAATTTTTTGAATGTGTTATGTACCTTTTTACTAAATCTCTAAACGTGAAAAGATCCTCAATGTGAAAGGAAGTGTTTTCTTGACTAAATTCAAGATTATGTAATGTAATAAGACAGAGTCCTTATATGCGGAAGGGGGCGGGGGGATGGGGTGGGGCTTTGGCTAAGGGGGAGTGGAGGGGAGCAGGTAGGAGGGGGCATGGAAATGGTGGGGCATGATGGGATATGGGTGGGGAGAGAGGCTCTAGGGAGAATAGTGGGGTGGGTAGGGGGAGTGGGGAATATGGGGAAGGGGAGGTGCTTGGTAGTTAGGGGGAGGGTGGGGTGTGGGATTGGAGAGAGAAAGGGAGGGGGTGGGGAGGGGTGACATGCCATGGGAGAGGGGGTTGTAACGTGTCAAGGGGGAGGGGGTTGGGTAGATAAGGGAAATAAAAAAATGAAAAAAAAATTCAAATTTAAATTGAAAAATTAAATCCTTAAATACTATTATTTAAAAGTTGAATAATAATAATAATATTAAATAGTAAGAAGAATTAAAATATATATACATATATATATATATATACATATATTTATTTATGCACATGTAATTGAATATAATAATACTATTAAATAAAAAAAATAAATGAGTTAAAAGATAATATTTTATTAATACTATAAAAATAATGAAATAAAATAAAATACTAATAGAGAATTAAAATATACAAAAAAATTAATAAAATAAAATAAACTAACATTAGAGAAACTAATAATATCAATATAATTGTAAATATAATATATAAAATTAATATAACTAATAAAAATAGTCAAAATATATTAATTACTATAAAACTAAAAAAATAAACTAAAGATATAAAAAATGGTTAAACTAATTAATTAAAACTATGTTAGAAATTTATAAAAATACTAGAGAAATCCATGTACATCAGGTATCTAGATGATTGGATGATGTACTAGGGGTGCGACCACTAAGATAAACTACAATCATGGTGTCGACCAACTTCTATTTCTTAATATATATGATTCCATGAATATACCATATTTCTTCTACAAGTTCACTTGGTTCATACATACAACTTTGGATGAAGTAGGTAGAATCAGTTGGGTGTCTACATGGGAACTTGGCCTAGTGTGTTATTTATTTATTTATTTATTTATTTATCACCTTGTATTTATCCTTGTTGACACACCATTTATTTTATAGCACATGAACTAGATTTATCTAGACACTATTGGTGGGGGCCTACTGAGATTATTTCTCACAACCTAATTAGGCCACCATTGAACTAGGGTGCCTAATTAGATCATCATGATTACAGGTCCTTGAATTGATTACTTATGTTCTTCTATATACTTGGGAGCTAGGGAGAATATGATTGACTTAGCACTCCGGATTCTCATGGAGTTAGACCTTGGGCTATTTTCATTCTTTTCATTTTACTATCCATTGTATTTCCATGCTTATATATTGTAGCACCATTAGATATGCATGCATCATTATAGGTAGTTGGAGTTGAATATTTAATTTTATTATATCAATTGATATCATTTTCTTTCAATTCCTTTTCATTGATTACTACTTCTTCCGCTATTGTCTTCTATTTAATTTCTAATATACTAATATGTGACACTGATCATGAGGGTATAGTCTCACCATCGTACCACTATTAGACCCTCAATGCTAGTTGGTAGCCTTTGGAATATGAGGGGTAATACACAAGGTCATGTGGTGACCGGTCTAGCTACAGGTTTAGTGATCATTTGGGAAAGGATGTTACAAAGTAGTTTTAGAGCCTTCTTTTTAAAAAAAATCATAATATTTTGGATTGGTAGACTGGAGACTAGCAATGTGTTGGTGCTTGTTAAATAGTCATTCCTGTTAGTGTTCAAACCATGTACTAGAAAATATCAAAGTGACCAGGGCTGGGATTGATGTTCATGGTGTTTACTAGTAAAGTTTATTATGATTTCTCCTTGAGTGAATATTTTACATTCTTCTATTTACTAACTTATGATATTTATAATAATTTTATTTGGCCTGATGTGACAAGAAAGTATCATTACAAACATCATTATAGGAATGCATGGATTCAAATTCCATGCATATTCCATGCCATGTAGATTGAATTGCTATGTTGTTTGAAATTATGGTCATTCCTTGCATGTTTTATTATAATGTCTTTTATATTCTATGTTAAAAAAATTTGATAAAATATATAATATCACCTTCTAAGGTATTTATTAGCATGATTCTATGGTTTAATTATCACGTCTATTTTCTTACAATGTTAGGGGACTGGATAATGTTTTTGTGTATTGTGGTTTAAAGTGGGCTCATTGATATTAAGTGGGAAATTTGTAAGGTTTATGGGTGCTTTAAAAATTGGAAAGTGAAGACCCATATAATAGAACCATTATTTATGTGATTTATATACCGAAAGACTATTGTATAGAAATAAAACCTATTAAAATTTTCTTTTATCCCAAATGAATTGGTTGTGGTAATATGGGAACCAATTTCCAATTGGTAAGGTGTATGGGCACCTTAGGAATTAGAACATGGTGACCCGTATGATCGAACAAATATAGATGCACTTTTTAAACCTAAATCCATTTGCATACGTGTTAAGGATGATGGATTTTATTTTAAACCAATATTAAATGGTTGTGATTAGATGGGATCCACCTAAAACTTGTAAAGTATATAGGAAATTTATAATTTGATGGTGGGAACCCATAAAATCGAACCATCTTTTATGATATTTCAATATAGGAATTTCTATAAATGTAAATGGTGTTCAATTTTGACCTTAAATGTTTTGGATGACTTATTAAGGCATGTAACCTTTTTTCATATCATTAATGACTAGAGTGACTAAAATTCTTAAATGCACAACTGTACCCATGTAGGTTTTTTGGGACATGATTCTTATGAAATGAACCACTAAGTGTGATTTAAATGATTAATGATTAAAATGTTAAGGTTGAATTTAATTGAACCCAAAATGGATTAATGGTACCCTTGCAGGACAATTTTCCTTTGATGTTCCCTAGTGCTTAACCTCATCGGTGGGTGCTCTTTATATGTGTTAAGGGACTTTCTAAAGTAGATGTAGCCACCTATATGGGTTTTCAACTAAATGTAAGTAGGCATATCTTACGATTCGACCTCCATAAATAATACAAATCCCTTTTTACTCTACTTGAGATGTAATAGTGTGATGCCTAATAAATTAATGAATGGTTTTTAAAATGGGATTATGTGATAAAATGGAATAATTATAATGGGATATAACTGAATTGTAATAGTTGAAAATTACTTTAAAATACCACACCTGTTTTTCCTTGTGGGTGGTGTTATTTTTAATTAAAACTAAATAGTAAAAAATTTAGGGAATCCTTGAGTTTTGGTTTTATGACTTTAGATAAAACCTTAAGAGGTCTTCTAAGAATTAAACCTCATTTAAGTTCAGTTGAGTTTCATCTTGAGTTTTTCCTTGAAATGGAAGGTAAGTATTTCTATAGGCTTCTTCTTTCCTAAGTCTGAATCTAAATGGATGGCCTTTAAGCTTAGTGACCCTTCATATTCATGAACTCATTTTGATTCAATGATTTTTCTTTAGTTAGGGGATAGTCATGTTAGGTACCACCATAATATATTTATAACCCTTGATAGTTTCTTATGATGATTCTATCTTTCGTGGTGTTTTTTGGGTGTTATAGTCCTATGTAGGACTCTTAGTTTAAAAAATGACACCATGTTTGATGGGTATTTGTTTGTTTTTTACCCTTTTTATGAGTGAAATATTTTTTAAATGCTCCGTTATAGAGAGATAGACATGCCAATGGAATGGTCAGCCACTTAGTAGGTATCATGACCCTACTTATCTTCCCTTCACAGTTTTGGGAGACTTGGGAGGTCACTTTTTTTTTAAATCATACGAAGTAGTACAACTTTGATCCATTCTTCTTCATGGGCCATTAGATGTTCAAATTCAGAGGTATGATAAGCCTATGGATTGTATCAGGGATGTTTTGTTTTCCTATGTGATCTCATTGTGGTATGAATTGGAATAAGCAATAACAAAAAGTTTATAAATAGTAAAACAAACCATTTGGGATCGATGGTAATCGTTTCAGCGCTATGCTACTACATTCACAAGTCATATCTGAGGTAGAGTGATCTGGATCTGAAACTTTGAGTTGTCTAAGTTCTTGGGATGATTTCTCATGGAGGATTGGGTGTTGACACACCGATCGATTCAACTGATATTTTATGTCTAATGTCTCATTTCTTGGAGCATGTGGAATAACTCAGGCAGATGAAAGTTGTATTCTCAAAGTGAATTTGTCCAAGTGCGCTCATAATAGAATGGTCTATCTTTCTTTTTAGGTTGAATTTTTTCTAAGTGGGTTGGACACATCTAGTATCTTCAGTATTTGGTTGACGATGTGTGTGTTATGGATAAGTTTCTTTCTTAGAAAGTATTATGATAAGGAAACTCCAAAGGTGGGGAGAATCATGTAAATTTTTAATAGACATGTCCTTCTAAGTAAAAGTCACAAAACGAAGAAGGACCTTCTTAAATGTTCATCACTTCTCTTGGTCTCCCTTGAGGTTGGTAATCCCTGATCGCGTTAGTGCTTGGGAGGCATCACAATATTGAATGGTTGGCTGTGTATGCAAACTTTGTAAACACCGTTGGTTAGGGATAGACTTTGGTGTTTCTTCATAAGCGTGATTTCATTCCTTTTGTGGTAATTGAATCATGGTTGGGTGATGGTGACATGTCAGTGGAAGTAAAAGATCTCTTCTGAGGATATAGACCTGTGGTGGTTCGACTGTCCTTTTCCTTACTTTTTTGGTTATGAATGTTTTGGATCCTTACCAAGCATTTCATATTTAACGGGGTTAAAGTGTCTCAAATCCATTTTGGAGATTTTTTATATCCTATTAGTATAGTATTGTATTTAATAAGACCATTTACCCTATCTTGGTATCATCATGGTATATTGGGAGAGCATTGGATTTATGCCACAATAAGGTTTTAAAAGACTTTGGTATTAATTGAGTGGTTTTTATCAGATCAAAAAGGTTTCCCTTAGAGGCTCGATTAGTCCTGAGTAATACCTGGGTTCTGAAATAGTAATTCCATCAATAGAATAATGGACACCAGTTGTTTCATCTTGACTTAAACCCCAATAGGTCTTCATTTTTTGGTGAGTCAGTATTCTTTATATGTGGTCATTCTGTTGGTACCAACACCTCCCTTATAAGTAACATTTATGTTTTCCCTTAGATGATCTACTCAAACTCTTATTTTTAATCCTGAGGTTTCCCTTGAACCATATTTGGTTGTTCACCTATGTTCGTGGTAATACATGATATATTAAATTGGGGTTTGGGATAGATATTTCACTAGAAGTCTGTTACAGGATTCAATGTTTATAATCTAAGAAAATCACAAGTTACCTTCATTTAAATGCTTCAGGTTTTGTCTTTTGAAGTATGCTGGTCATCTAAACCTAGAATTTTGAGAATGGTTGGCAAGTAGTGGCTTGAACTATCTTCTTCTAGTTTAATTAAACAATGATGGTTTGGAATTGACCCGTCAATCGAATCATGGATTGTGTCATGATAGTAGTTGGAATTATATGAGAATTTTTTGTAAGAAAATTATGATGGTTGATATAATGTTATTCAGAATTTGAACATAAATGATAGAACCTATGGTGGAAGCACCATGAGATGAGTGGTCAAAGATATGATGTGGAAAATATGTATCTAGTTTGACGAGATCGTGTAAGATCCGTATCAATGTTGGAGTTTTGGAAAACAGGAATTCTCTTATTTTTCTATGGATTATGTGGTGTGTGTAAAGGTGAAGCTCGTAGGTGAACTAGATGTTTGGAAATGAAACAAGACTATTTTCAGGAGACATCAAAACCTAAGTAGGTCAAGATATTCTCTCTCTATTTACACTAAGGGTTCTCTAGGATAAGAAGTTTTAATGTGGGGAGATTGTAGCGTCTCATATTTATGGACCAGATGAAATTCTAAATGTTTTTAAATATTTTCATTTAGTGGATGGTCTATTTTGTAAACTGAGATCTATAATGGAAATCAAAGAGTTAGAACTCTTCAATGTGTTGTTTTTAGTTTTGGTTCATGACAGGATTGGTCCCTCGGGTGTTCCATCGAGTTTCGAGAGTGCCAGACCCCAAAATCCTCAGTTTTTGAGGGAGCTGTCAAGGGAACACCATTTGTCTAAAACCATGAGTCACACATGGAAACCATACCACCTAATTCATAAGTGCTTCAAGTGTCGCATAGTTTTTTAATCCATACGACTGGAGAAACATGTCCATGTGACCAACTATAGGTTTTTAATAGTGGGTTTTAGCATGATTTGTGCATAGTTAGGGAGAACATGCACCTTAAACACATAGGGTTCCTCCTTGGACAGTGCCTTAGTGCATGGTTGGTGGAAGTATTGGAGAACCATGTGTCCAAAATGCGCTCCTTATTCTATTTTGGTGAAATTACCATTCTACCCATAATGAACTTAAATATTAAACCCCTACTTTCTCCCTAATTTCTTCACATCCACGAGTATCCACTTTACTCGAGCTCCTCCTTCCCCATGGTATGAATGGATATTTCTCCCTCATTTGATGTTAGATTTATGTTATGTTGGCCCCTATGGATTTCTCTTAGTAAGATCCTCATTCAAATTTCATTCATTCTTCATTTATCATCAATCTCAATGCAATATTTTGGTGATAGATAATTCGCTATATTTTATGGTTATTCGTACATTCCTTCAATTTATCTCGAACCAGACTAGATCAGACCTCAATATTGGATGAGTAGAGAGTCCTAATCATAAGCTAGTTGGTCTTTCTTCTTTACAAGAGTTTAGTTGATTTTATCTGGTGCGCCATCATGCTGTTTGATGGAATCTCCCAGTGAAGCCTCATTTTTGTTAAATAATTTATTTTGATCTCGTTACCGTGTCTAGTATGATTCTATAGAGAGGCGAATCACCACTTTGGGTGATCACCTTGGATCATTCCACTTTAATGGACATGGTTCCTCATTTGGACCTAATTCCTTTGATCCATTGCATTGTTTAAATACCCTTAGGGTGTGCTTCAACCTTAATAATTATCTTGAACCAATATAATATACTAATATTTAATGTTGGCTATGAGATAGTCCCTTAATATTAATTCATATTCTATAGTCTATGCTTTAAAAAATTAAATTAAATATATATGACTAAATTATTTGAATGAAAATATTTCTAAACCATTTATGTTGTATGTTTTATATGCGTTATTAATTACTTGTGGGTTTCACTTATTTCCTCGTTATATATTTCATTGCACTCATGATTTGTTATAAATTATATTTACTCTATGATTTTTGGTGAGGTTGAATTATTTAAATTTAATGAAGTGAATTGTTGATTAACCATGTCATGTTTTAAAATAAAAACCCTCAATGAGATTCACTATCTTCAATTGGAGAAGGGTATATGTGCATTCCTTATAGCATAGTGCTTATGTTTATGCTTAGTGAATTTCTTTATAAAATAGTTGTTTTTTTGGATTTACTATTTTGGGATATCTGGCTTATCTGGTTATATATATTATTCCTTGACATCTTGTGGGCCAGGACATAACATGGGTCCCTATATAAGGAAACCATATATGGGCTCACCATGCATGGCTTGGTATGATTTGACATGATGGGAGTGATCCTTTAGATTTCTTGGATGGGATATCTTGGTGGCTTATTTATACTTTTGAGTGAAATAGGTTCCCTTGGGGAGAAACCATGGATGAAATCATTGTAAAGCTGTCTATTCCATCACTCAGGTGATACCAGATCCCCTCTGTGAGATAATTTGTATATAATACGTGTTTAACTTTCCATGAGTGATCTGAGGGATTTAAATACAGGTCGCCTTGGATGGACTCAGTGATATTGGTTATATCGAGGGAGCCTATATATACCTAGTGGATTACATTATGGATCACCATGGATGTACTAAGTTTCCATTATTGGATTTGATAGATGCATTGTATGGCTTTCTTGTGTTCTTTATTATTATTATTTTTGTTATTAAAAAGTTGTATCTAAATTCTTTGATGTTGTCCATGGGGTGTGATCACAGAGATAAAGTATAATATTGGGGTTTACCCAGTTCTGTAACGCCCTGACCCCAGTTACCCAGAGTCGGTGCATTATTACATAACATTGGCATGATCATCAATAAATCATGTCTCAAAATACCGATCAGTTTAGTATTATTGGAAACAAGATTCATATATAAGTTCAACATTACAACATGAAAATAAATACAACAAAAATATATTTAATTAGAAACATCCAATACTCCTAGATTATTCCTGCTGGTCACTCATAACTAACTTCTTCATATCCTGGGAAAATGAAACATAAGAAAGGGGTGAGCTCAAATGCTCAGTAAGGGAAAGTAATACAGTGTAAAATGACATAAATATTAAGCATGGTAAATAATCGAAACTGCATTCCTTTACCAATAATAACCATGAATACTTTTATGGAAAGAAGATGAGCTGAGTAAATAATTCCATAATAAAACATAATCATGGGTATTCTACTAGTCTAATGACCACATGAACCCGCAATATTATTTCCATAATGAGGGAATGTATAATGCCGAACATTCTGAAACATTTTATCAAGGCCTCGGCCAAGACGTCTAAAAATGATTAAGGCCTCGACCAAAACCATAAATCAAATTGGGAAAGGGGATCAGTCAATTCCACGTCTAGTTGTCTCATGAGACCTACCGATGCATCGAGGAGCTATGTAATGCTCCACCCATCACTTACTAAGTCCAATACATTCCTCATATGAAAAGGTTTAAACATATCATAAACATTCGTATTAAAACTAGCATATGAAATATAAATACTTTAACCATAAATCATGAATGGTATAAAAACAGCATATCCACAGTCAAACATATTACAAAAACTTCAATACAATATGGAATTTTTGTATCATAATAAATCAACTCCAAATAAACTTAAGATCCATCAAAGGATGTTGACATAGATGAAATCAAAACTCTTTTTAGAGAAATATCTCTTTCTATTTTGAAATCATTTAAGAGTCACATAATTATAAAATAAAATATTTAATTTGAAAATATTCTTATAAGCTTGTAAGGGAAGCTTCGATGAGTTTATAACGGTAGAAAATAGCCGCACCATCCATATTAGTTAAAAAAAATACATTCTTACCTTAATTTTGTCGAAAAGGTTAAAAAGGACCTTGTTTGTAAAACGACTGAAAGATTCCTTTATAAACATCTTATAAAAAGTCAAACAAGGGTATAAATGACTTTAACCCATATTCTATAAAATAGTAAGAATTTTTTAAAATACATTTTTAAGAAACATGGATGTGGATGATAAAGAGGTCCCAGTAGATAATTATGTATAAACAACCTCAGATAATGAAGAGATAGTGAAATAAACCCTTACCTTGTACTTTTACTTGGTTGGAGGTAGGTTAAACTCTTGTATAATGGTGAAATAATTGTTATTAAATTATACAAGAATCATATACATTAATATGATACCATATATGATCTTTTAACATTGATTTGTTAATAATATCTTAGTATTATCATCGTTTCAGGTGTTAACTTACTCGTTTTCTTTTATATATTGTGTTACATAATCCGTGTTTATTATGGATAGGTTGTCTATTATTCATATCCAGAATTATATAAAGTACTTAAACATTATTTTTAATCATAAAATTAGAATTATAATTGCATGGATACTATGGGGAATGAATCTCATCGCGTTCGTGGAGACGGTAGTCCGTACGTACGCATAAGCGACAATATCATTCTTTTGATATTAAAATAATATATAATTGGATGGTGTATCATATATACAGAATAATTATAATGTTACATTTATTATTTACATCAATTACATATCATTATCATACCCATACAAATAATAATGTTTTTGAATAACAATTACACCACGACGTGGAGAAGGTAATCCGTACGTACACACATATGGTGACATGTCATTCAAAGGATGGATAGAATACTGAATATGGTTGTAACATATTTATAATAACATAAAAGTATATAGAATATACTGGAGTTATTATTTCAGAAAGGAAATAACAAATAAAGAAGAAGTTGAAGAAGAAAGGAACTTGAAAAGGGGTGGTGAAAACATTACCTCTTCTTCGGGTTCTTCCTTTTGATTTGATCAAAATAGATTCTTAGGTTGGATTTATGATCCAAATAATGCCTCTAGGTTGAATTTATGGATGTTGAGAGAGTATTTGGTCAGGGGTTGGCCGAACCAAAATGCTTTGAAGGTGTGAATAATTGGTTATAAGTGGTGTGCTTTTATAAGGGGGAGGAGGGGCTCTTTAGGAAAAACTTAAACTATTAATTTATAATAAATTCATATTCGGTTTCAAATGGCTCCAAAGTGGATTATTAAAATTATAAGGTGGGTATGGGTAAAAATAAGTTCAATCAATAGATTTTAGACAGGTTTGGGTCATTATATTAACCTTATCGTTTAGTTTTAACTCTTAGTTAATTAGATTGACATTTACCATGTCACTTTGTATTTTTTTATTATATAGTTAATAAACATACTATATACATCCAAGCGACCCCCAAGTGTCCCATTAATGATACACCTATCATTATATAAGTCCTTTTGAAGATTCATAGATTTTTAGGAATAGAATATCAATTAATAATATAATATTTGTTTTAAATACTCTTTTATGTCAATTTTGACACTATTGGGTATTTTGTTTTTGATAATTTCATAACAGAATTATTACTTTGAATGAAATTTTTATAACCAATCCTAATATTTCATATTAACTTAGAAAATTAGTTGAATTCATAAATGGTCTCAAATTAAATTTATTTTGATATTTATAATATCAATTATTTTAAGATTTCACTAATAAGGTAATTACTTCATCATCATTGTGTCATAAATAAATTAAATTATTTAATGTTTGAAAATTATAAATAAAATACCATTATGTAAGAAGTATTTTTATCTTTCTAATGAATATTTATAATCGAATTTATCTTATGTATAACCCTATATTAAAAAATGTTTTAGTTATTAAACTTTGATTTTAACACTTTTAACTCTTCTTTGAATTAAATAATAATAAATGTCATAATCTAATCCAAGTGGACCTAAATGATAATATTTTATTCCTAAGGTTTTTTTGGTCTAGATACACTTGTCCGATAGAATTAGGACATGTGTTAGGGTAATATTAATATCATTTTACCCTTAATTACCCTATTTACTTTTAACCGTGGTAAATAAAAGTAAAAAGTTACTATTCACTAAAAATTATTTTTATCTTATTAAACCACATTTTACTACTTGATATTACCAATTTCTCTCAGATTTTCGAAATTCCACTCACATAAGTGGTAAAATTAATTTTTATGTGAATCTTTAAATTCTCCTAGGAGGTGGGTAAAAGACAGTGAAAAGTTCAATAAAATTTTTATATATCTAAAATTATTCTAAAATAACTCCAATGAATTACAGTTAACGTATATTGGTATTATGTATCTATTTTGACCTTATTAAATTTAAATAAAATAAATAATTATTTAAATAAAAATTTGGTTTTAAACTATAACTCAGTGTTTTTTCACTATTCATCAAAAATTGAATGTTTTCAAAAAAAATACCAAAAATTCACCCTAATCTAATTTCAATATTAAAAATCCAAAAAAGAAGTCCATTTTGAAAAATAAAATTTCCCAAATTTCCAAAAGTGGGTATTACTATTCATAACGGCTAGTTTGATTGGTTCTGTTGTGTGTTAGAACTCAAAGTTGCGTACAACACAAGCTACTGTATTATTCAAAGAGAAGCGTACCATGAATTCTTGGGGTGTTACAAGTTCAGTTTCTTAATATATATTATTCCATGTATATATCATATTTCTTTTACAAGTTCTCTTGGTTCATACATCCGGCTTAGGCCAAAGTTGGTAGTATTAGTCGGGTGTCCACATGTAAACCCATACTAATGTGTTAATTATTTATTTAATTATCACCTTGTATTTACCATTGTGGACACACCATTTATTTTATACCACATGAACTAGATTCATCTAGACACCTTTGGTGGTGGCCTACTTAGATTATTTCTCACACCCTACTCGGGGTACCATTACACTAGGGTACATGAGTAGATCATCATTTTGACTAGTCCATGGATTGATCTGTTTGTGTTGTGCTATATACTTGGGACCTAGGGAGGACATGACTGATCTAGTGCTTAGGATACTCATGGAGTTATCCCTTGGGGTCTTTTTATTTTATTACATTATACTATCAATTGTATTTTTCTTATTGTATATGGTAGAACCATCTTACATGAATGCATCATTATAAGTATTTTGTGTTGGTGATTTAATTTCATTCTATGAGTTGATATCATTTTCTTCTAATACTTTTTCATTGATTTTTACTTTTTTTGCTACTGTTTTCTATTTACATTTTCATATATTGATGTGTGACACTCATTATGAGGTTATATTCTCCCTATCATACCACCATTAGAACCTAACTGCTAGTTGTTTTCCTCTGGAATATGGGGAGGTGTGCTTGATGTCATATGGAGACCGTTCCGACTACTAGTTTACTAGTCAGTCAGTTCGGGGCGTTACACTTTTTCTTGTGCTTCCCTCTAAATATAGAATACTTAGATAATTATTTATCGATTTTTTTAGTATATGATATTTTGTCCTCATATGATGAAAACATTAGGGATACTAGTTCCCTTTATAAGATTCTGTTAATCCCCTAGAAATATGATCGTTCTTACTCTTCATATCTGGTGTATTAGTTACTTTCACATTTCATCTACTATGCTCCATTTCTAAATGATGACATACACTTGATTAGATCACATCATTATGAAACATAATGTATAATTCCAAAACTAGTGAAATAATTAACATAAATTGAAAAATTTATGTATAGAAAATCTTATAATAAAAAACATGGTTTCTTTGGGAAGTTCATCTATGCTTATCCAAAAAGACTATCTTAATGTTACGTTCCCTAATATATGGTTTCCTAAATCATGTTACCATGGTTTCTACTAAAATTTATCTGATAAAAATTGTAACAAACCCAACCCCAATAGACTAGAGCTGGTGCCTTAATTTATTACATTATAATAACATACAAGAAATCATATCCCAAAGGACCAAATAGTTTAGTAGCCTTGGTAAACTAGATACATATTTGAAATTAAAATTAAATTTTGGAAATAAAATTCAAAAAGTATTTTATTTGAGAACACCATTATTCCTCTTAGTGTAACCCTACTTATCAATAATAATAAACTTCTTGGAATTTCAAGGATAATAAAACATTAGGAATGGGTTATGTCAAATACACAATAAGGGTTAACTACAATGTAAGATAATTTGAATCAATAGTAATAATCAATATGTAAAGGTAAATAAATGAGAACAAATATTCCATTTAATCAATAAACTAAGAATTAAATGCATCCATAGATTTTTTTTCATAGTGAAAATACTCTATATAATGATAACTAAATACTGAAAAAGGGAATTCTTAATTATTGTACATCATATATCTGGCACATGAACCACTACCATCAAAACCATTCAGAAGACAATTTAATCTATAAGTAAAACCCTTATTAATGATATCTTAACTAATTAATTTCATGAAACCACTGATGCATTGAGGGGCTATCTATAACTGGCCCCCACCCGCATCTTCCTATCTAAATCATTCTTTATACATTGTATAATCAATTTAGTTAGATATTTTTAAATCAAAGTTCCCCAAACCACTTTGAAAAATTTGAATCATCAGACCCATGAAGGAATGAAATTTAAATAAATATTAAAAAACATTAAAATAAATAATTTCATGATATGATATGTCAACGTGTCTATATATACCCTTTATAAAATATGTTTGGTTCATAACATCAAAATATTCCTTAATGAAGTGCAATTTAGACGAAGCCCCATACAAAGATAATTTCATTGATCAAATTGGTAGATTATGTGTATTAACTATAAATAAAAATACAAAAAGTTTAAAAACTAAATGAGATAATAAAAATTAATTTCACACATAACCTTCTCATGAAATAATCAATGAAATATAATTTTAACCCAATTAATGGAAGTTTAGTTTTGAAATCACATACCACTTTGTAATAAATAAAATATTATTCACAATAAAATTAATAATTATAAAGTGAGACATTTTATATCATGAATAAAATTATATTAATTAAATTATATAACAAAATTCTAGTACATACACCACACATAACAAATATGTGTTGAATACGACATATATCTCATAGAAGTAAAAGAGAGATGAGAAACTTCTTACCTAACGCTTCCCTTTAGTGTAGTGTTATTTAACCTCTTGTATAATGGATTAAAAAATGTTATTAAATAATTATTGAACTATATAAAATATTTATAATACCATATTTGATAATTTTATAACATCTTACTACCCATTCATTAATAATATTTAATTATTTTCATGGGTTTAGGTGCGTTCATTTCATGGTTTAATGATAGGTTTATTTGTGTAAAATTATGAATGTTATTGTGTACTGGGATTACTAATACATAAGTGGAATGGAATATTATTAATTAACATAAAAAATCATGAATTTTACCATTTATAATTTCTATTTCTTACTTTATTATGATTCATTATATAACATGTTAATGATAAATACTTATTTTATTTTGGAGGTTTTTCTAAACATCGCAAACTAGTTTCATTTTATTTACTATTATGAGTATATTTTAGTTATAGAACATGAAATAGGTTATTATATACCTATTAAAATATTATTTATCTATAAAAATATTATTATGACCATACATGAAGGCGGTAATGGATGAATAAAAAATATATTATTCAAAGAGGTGGTTAATTGACATAACTTGAACAATAGTTTCATTTCTTTGAAATAGAGGAAGTAATAAAAGGTATGGATAAAAGATATTAGAATAAAAAAATAAAATTACATTAATTAAATAATTATGGAATTATTATTACTTTATTGATTAAATATATGAGGAGAAAGTATAATAAGAAAAAAAAAATAAGAGATAGGTTTTAAGAAATTTAACTCTTGAATATAACCTCCTTAGAGGACCTGTTGATGAACTTGGATTTAGAATTTTGTTTATAAAATAATCCCATGGACATTTGGAGAGTGATTATGAGAGTTTTGGTCAGATATTTTAGTATATTAAAAGATTTTGGGTTGAAACGGGGTGGTGAGGTGTGATATTTATAGTTGACGAGAGATGGGTTTATGTGATTAAAATAATAATTATTTTAAATTTAAAGCCTATCAAATTGAGTTAGCATTAATTTCAATTAATTATATAGTTTATTAATGTTTTTTATGATATTTAGGCTTGATAAACACATCTAAAAACCATTAAATGTTGTAATTTTTTGTCATTCTAATCTTTTAACTTTTAACTTTAACCCTTATCACTATTTTACATTTACTGCGGTAAATAATTTTTTTTATCATGGTAACAGTTTTATAACTAAAAAAATGTAGATGAAACAAAAATTTTACATTATTATTAAAAATATTTATCCATTTTATCAAATTTAATTCATATAATTTTTAAAATTATATTTAAAATTAGTCCCACGGACACAACATAAAAGGGAGTTTTTAATGTAAAAAGTTCAAAACTTTGACATGTTTTTAAATACAATATCAATTTAAAATTTATTATAATGACCTAAATTGGTTTCATTGATTTATAATTGAACTAATTATACTTTTAAACCATTTTATAATTTAATTTAACTCTAAAAATATATTATTAGAAAAAATAGTTTTCAATTAAAATTCAATATTTCTCACTATTCATCAAAAAATGAAAATTATGCGAAAAATTAAAATAATCCGACCTAAGATAATTTTGATATCCCAATTTAAAAAATGAAGTTTATTTTCTCAAATAAAACATATTAAAAAGTCAAATTTGGGTTTTAAAATAGTTTCTCCATTATAAGGTAGAATAACTGCCTTTAGAATAATATAGCCTTTTAAACTTAAAATTGGTTTTCTTATTTTCTTAATCCTATCAAACTTATTGGATGAGTATAAATACATTTTATTGAATATATAATATTTAAATTTATTAAATTTATTTCATTAATAGTTATTAATTTAATTTATTATATTAAAATACCATTGTGGGCATAAAATTAGTTTTTATAAGAACACATCTTTTAAGTGAAATTAGATTTTATTTTCATTTATAATTAATTGGTAACCAGTGAATTCATTTTATAAACATGTGTAAAATATATTTTAATAATTTAGTAAATATCATTCATTATATCCATTAAAACAGTTGTTTAATAATTATAAAAATAAAATAATAATACTTAATCATTTTTTAAGCTCGGTGTTCTATATAACATAATCTATCGAAGAAATGAATTTATTTAGGAAGAAACATATTGTAAAATAATTGGGTGTTACATTAAATATTTTTTATAATAAATAATACTTAATTAAATGATTTTAAGTAATATAAACTCATATAATTGTCCAATCGATTGGTATACGGTTTAAAATATCATCTATGGTCTATTTATAAAACAACTATCCTTTTATAGTAACAATATTGGCTCCTTTGGAGTAATAATGTTATTATCATGGAAATAATCTAAAAGGTTTAACTCAGGTTAAGAAAAATATAAGGGTAAAACCCTTATCTAAAAATTTAAAAAATTTATTGGATGAGAGTATTTCAACTAATCCTCATCTTATCTTCAATTCTTATAATTTTTTTCCATTTTAACATGAACATTAATTTATATTTGTTCGAAATATTATAAAATTCCAAAAATTCTCATCCCCACTCATATAAAAGGTAACCTCTAATCCAATTATATTAAATCAAAAAAATCCAATTATATCGAAAAATATTTACCCAAATACCATCATAACTTCCCTATACACATTATAGAGGTATTATTTTGGGTAGAATACCTACCTAAGAGGGACTAAGTTGTAATGAAAAGTATGTTATCGAAAGAAGAGGTATAGTTCTTAATCGATCATTTTAGTTTTATTTATTCTTCCACTTCCTTAAAATATTATCCATCGTCGATGAGTTAATAAAATAATTATCTTAAATATATAATAATATTATAATGTTAGTCAAATAACTAATATCTATCTACAACCTCCACTATATAGGAATGGAATTTATCATTCGCATGTAGGGCATACTACTACCTCATGGACCGATGTAATTTTCTTCCCATAACCACCACTCATAGATGGTTTTAGTGAGATTTTAATATATTTATATGATATTAATGATCTATTTATCATTAAATAAAATTAATATATCATACAATTTATTAACATTATGATCTCTAAAAAACGATAACGTCTTTCATGAGTACCTGTGGACTACCTCCTCTATGTGGCAATGTGATTCATTTTCATCCCCACCTCACACAGATGATATATATAACTGAATATAAAGAAAAAAATTGTATTTAAGATATTTTTATCATTATTTAAAGATAAAATGATACATTTATTATTTCTATAATGGTCTTTTAAAAATGGAAATGTTACTCATTCATACGTACAACCTACAATCCTGATGATAGTAACATAGTTCATTTTTCATAACAATATTTCATGTTTGTTTTTAAATGTATAATTGACTATATAAAATATTATTATGAAATTATTATTATTATATATATGATGGTTCAAATTAACCCTTTTGACCATGGTCAATACAACATCGTCGATTTAAAAATTATTAATAGAACATCCTTAAAGTACCAGACATGGACTTAACTAATTAAGTAATTAAATATATAATTAAAATGAATTAAATAAATTGTTGCAGGATAATTTATTAAACAAATATAATGGAATTATTAAATAAAATAACTAATATGAGTTTTTTGTACATGGGGTAAAGGACATACATGGAAGGTCTGGACTATAGGTAAGAGATTTTGTCTCAATTGACTTTCATTGAGGCATGTTTTATTAGTATGCACTAAATTTATTTTATATGGTGTATATACATACCCTTATATATGTTATATCATTAATAAATCATACTTCATAGAGTTTTTTTTAATTTGAATTATTTTATCCAAGGGAATTTAACTTTAATTTTTCATTGTGGTAAAGGTTTCCTTAGCTTAATTTCCATTTGTTGGGTTATAACTATTCTTCATTGAAATTGTTATTCCATGGATATTTTAGAATAGATCTCAAAATCTATATACTCTTTTTCCACTTTTTTTTATTTATATTTTTTACAAAAAAATATATGCATTAATTAATTATCAATTAAACAATATCATCTTTGTATGATTTATTCATCTCAAATTATATTTATTTGGGAAATATATTTAGGTTATCATCCTAAATTAGTTTTTAAGGTGCATATAGTGTGCCTAGAAATATTATATCATGTTTATACTCATATTAATTATATTTAATGTTTCTTTTGAATCCAATTATTTCATTAGGTTAAGATACAAAAGTTTCCAAAACAGTAATGATTTTTATGTTATAATATCATCTTATATCAGGGATTTCAATGATCAAGGATCCATTGGGGGAAATAATATGATGTTATTTTATTGAAACCCATATATTTTATTCAAATATGTTCATTAATGTGGATTAAATGTTTGGTTTATTTTCCACCTTATTTGTTACTGAATCATCATGAAAATAACGTGTAAGTGATACCGATCATGTATGCCTTTTTAGATCAGTAACGTTTCTCTTCCTAAACCATGTTTTTTTAAAATGATTAAATATTTTAATTTATAAAAAAAATTATTTAGTTAATATATTTTACGTTATAGTTTAACTTCAAATTAAAAAATGTTAAAAGGAAATTTCTTAACTTTTTCTAAATGTGACACTTTAATTCTATTTTACAAAATGTCTGAAAAGAATTTTTATTTTTAAATTTTACAACATAAAAGGATTTTTCCACCATCATTAAAATTATTTTCTTTCAATCATACATTATAAGATCAAAAGTTTATTTAAAATGAAAAGGATTTTCACGATATTTTATGAAGTTTTAGTTTTTAAAAGTAACTTTTAAAGTGAGATGTGTATTTTATTCCAGAATTATTTTTTGATTTATTAAAGTAATTTTCATTCAACAAAATAATTAACCCTTGATTTTACATATGGTATATTAGGGTCATTTGGTAAATATAGCACCCTCAGAATTTATTTATATTGACTTTTCTTTTTTTTAAAGTGACTGATATAGAACACTTTTCTTTTCCATGAGGTAATCATGTTATGAAATGAATAATGGTTGTTCCTTATAAATTTATGATGAAATGAAAGATTTATATTATTTATTAATGTTAGGATTATTAGTAATTTTTTATGATGATGGGTGAATCTGTTAAAAATGAATGAAGAGTGGTCCCTTTAAAAACTAAGGATGAGTGGTTCTGTTATAAACTGTAGACTTGGGGATCCATGATATCCCTCCAATGAAATTGGTAATTATATTTTAATTCAACCATATGGATATTTAAAATTTTAAAGGTTATATCAAGTTTTCATAAAGATAATATTCCATGATACCAAGAAATTTTAATTATGTTTTTTACAATGTTTTAATGATTTATTTGATCAATAATGACACCATATGGCTCATGATTATCAATTCATATGAATATTTCCTTTATTAAATATTTAAAACAAGTTTCATGATTAATTATCTATATATTTATGGGTATGAATTATATTATGTTATGATCATACACTTTATGTTATTAATCCATTATGATCATCTTATTCTCTATAATTAATTTTAATTGTCAACGTTTATGTTTACCCTTATCAATCATTCAAACATACCCTTCAACCTAAGATCAAGTCCAAGATGATTAATGAACATCGCAATCTACATTAATAAATTATTAAAATGAATAAATTTATAGTATAAGATGTTATAAATGCATTTAAAAAAATTAAAATCAATGGAGGATGGTAAAAGTATCTTAAACATAAAATATCATGGTCTTTAAATTAAATTGAAATATAAGGAATTAGTACCAGAATTTTCATCATAGGAATTTAAAAAATGTCATAAGTATAGAAACTATACAGAATAAATCATATATTTAGAGAAATATATCAAGTAAAAAAAACATATATATTCCATTAAAATATAATTTTATTATATCCTTAATGGAAAAGGTTTTATCAAATTATAGAAAAAGAATTTCTGATAAACTTATTATTTCAATGTTTGTAGACTCAAAAAAAATATCCATACAATTATTGTTGATTAAAAAGTGTATTAATACTATAATTATGTCAATGATGGATATATAATTATTTATGACATTAAGTTACAAGAATAATTCCCAAAAACCTGATTCAAAGAATAAAAAATAGTATGTAACCAATTATTTAAAATTTGGAAAACATGTGATTTATAAAAAAACCAATGTTTGTTTTTTATTGTTGTTTTTATAATAGATTTGGGAATATTTATATATAAAGTATGTATAATATGTTATAATTTGATAGAAAAGGAGAAAATATATCAATGAGAATAAAAAATGAGATTTTTCAATATTCAAAGGCTATAATTAAAAATCATTATAATGGAACAATTTAATGTATATGTAGTATTTTATGTTTTAGTGGACATAGAGAAGTGGAATGCAAGAATAAATAAACCAATTGTAAATTTAGAATAAATATTTAAAAATACATGAACTGTTCAATAAAGGAGACAAGACATTATTGGGAAAAAATAATATGCATGGTGATAAAAATATCTATCCCATGATTTTTATTATGAGAGAAAGTAAGTTATTATTAGGTAAAAAGAAAGATGCAAATAGTCAATTTAAAAAATATCATGAAGTTAAATAAGGAATCTTCACCAAAATGGAGAAGTTTTGTTTTTCAAAAAGGGGTTACATCATTTACAATTTCAAACTGGCAATAAATTTTAGGGATGAAGAGAAAATGAATGAAAAATTGAAACAAAAATTCATGGGTGAAATGAATGTTTTAATTTGGGGAGGAGAAAATTTAAGAATTCATACGAAACATCCAAATGATTTGAGTATATTCCTATGGTATTTATGAAAATTAGTCTTCTGATTTAGAAAATGAATGAAAATTAGAAGCCTGAGAAAATGTAAAATCAAAAATGAAAAAAAGGTTCCTTATAAAGAATAAATTGATTCTTATGGTTTTCTTGAAAATATAGGATAACCTAATATATCATAAGGGATTGTGTGGAAGGTGAACATAGAATGGATACAATTCAATAATGTTTTTAAAATATATTCTAGTCTAAAGGGAATATATAAAAAACATGTATGATATATTATAAAATTCATGTTCCTTGTATGTTGATTATAAAATATGGATCCCGTAAAAGTAAAAAAGAAAAGTATCCATTATAGTGAAATAAAAGTTAGGGATTAAAAGTGATTATGAAAACATGATGTGGCTATATTGACATGCTGATAAATCAGAATAGGAAAATAGTAAAGAAGACATTATCAATCAAACTAGTTATAATGATGAACAATGAAGTTCTACGGTATTCCCTTTATTATTAATTTTGTATTTAAGTTCTAACTATATGTGGAATTGATATTAATACTGGTACTAAAATTAATAAATAATGAAATGAATTAATTTGGAAAAACTACTCAGGTTATGAAGAAGATACCATCTTGCTATGAGTATCAAATGTCAATCTAAATAAGATATGGAGAAATATCTATCCATGGTGATGGTGAAGTGTCTATAAAAACTAGTAATGATGAATGATAGAAGTATCAATATTTTTTGTAAATAACCTACTTGATATTGTGAAGAGTATATGAATAAGTAAATCTCCTAAATAAATAAACTATGAATACATCTATCTTAGTGATATCTCAATAACTAGAATAAAATATTTTACTTGTTTGTGACATTTGAGTTACCCAGACCCAAACTACCTACACTATTACTAAAAAACATATACTTTTACAACTTAAAATTCCTTCCCAATGATATCATACATGTTAAATACTCATAATTTTCACATTATTAATAAATCTCAAAATAATAACAAATAACTCATAGAAAATACTATTTAATTGTATTTTAGGATTAGTTACATATGAATCATATTTTATGAAACATGTGAACATTTTACCTTATTTAAAACAAATTTAATTCCCTTATATACTTATAATAAGTTACACACATCATCTTAATATGAGGATTTGAAACATAAGGAAGGGTTAAGATCAGATTATTAGTACGGGTAAAGATATGTGATTAAAATAAAATATCATAAGTGTAACACCCCAAGATTTCATAGTGTGTTATTTCTTCAAAATAATTCAATAACTTGCACTACAAGCAACACCGAGTTAAATCACACCATGACCTACAAAAAAATTCCATTCAAAAGAGGTTATGAATAGTATTATCTAAATTTTAAACTTTATATAATCCTTATAATTTTAGAATCCATATTATGAGTTTCTTAGATATAATGCAAGAACAAATTCATTTTCAGTATTTCACTTTTATCAACTTTTAATAGTGAACCCTTTTTAAATACAATATTTTAAACTTTTTGACTAAATGGGAACATCAAAAATTTAAAATGAAACATCACAAGCTTCCACGGTACGCTTTCTTTGAATAATACAGTAGCGTGTGTTGTACGCAACCTTGAGTTTTAACACACACCACAACCAATCAAACTAGCCGTTATGAATAGTAATACATAATTTTCGAAATTATATATATTTTATATTTTAAAATGGACTTCATTTCTGGATTCAGAATATCGAATTTAGCCTAAGGTGAAATTTTGGTACTTTTCGGATAACTTTCATATTTTGATGAATAGTGAAAATTACTAAATTTTAATTAAAAACAACTTCTTTAATCAAAATAATTAATAGTGATAAATTATGAATTTGGGTGGTTTTAAAGTATATTTAGAATATATTTTTACCATTTAATATAATGTTGGTCATTGGACATAATTTTACAATTAAACCGAACATAAACAAGTGTCAATCTTTTGATAGTTATTATCTCTTAAAAACACGCTTTTTGTTTTGACAGCGGTAATTAATTTTAAATTAATTTCTACCACTTATGTGTTTTGAATTTAGAAAAATGGATTCCATATTTGGAATCAGGATGTCCAAATTGTGTAAATAGGTAACTTTTATTTTTATACATTTTGAATAATTACTGTGGTAAATATTTTATTTACCATGGTTAAGGGTAAATCTGGTAAATAAGGGTTAAAAAATAATATTATAATAATACTAAATTACCCTAAAACGTGTCCTAGCCTTATTTGTTGATACATGTTCGACCATAGTCATATTTGGGTCGATTTTGGGACCTCATGGTTCCACTTGTAGGTGATAGGGACACTTTATTTTAATTAAGTTAAAATGAATACAAAAATGACACAAGCATATATCTTTTAGAAAAACAATTTTTACATAGGGTTATATATGTTGGATTTTAGATTATAAATATTCATTAGAAATATAAAAAGATTTCATACATATCTATATTTTATTTATAATTTTTAGACATTAAATAATTTAATTTATTTATGACACAATGATGATGAATTAATCACTATAATAGTGAAAAATTAAAATAATTGATATTATAAATACCCAAATAAATATAATATGAAACTTTTAATGAATTAAAATAATTTTATAGGATAATATGATATATTAGGATTGATTTAATTTACTTTATTTGAAGTAATCAATCTGTTATGAGTTTCACAAAAACCAACTATTGAATAGTGTCAAAATTGACATAAAAGAGTTCCTAAAACCAATATTATATTATTAATTGATATTAAATTCCTAAAAAACTAAGGTTCGTCCAAGAGACTTATATCATGATAGGTTAATCATTAATGGACCACTTGGGGGTCACTTGGATGTATATAGTATGTTTATTAACCATATTATATAAAAATACAAAGAGACATTGTAAAAGTGAAACTAATTAGCTTAGAGTTAATAATTAAAGATAAGGTTAATATAAGTACCCAAACCTGTCTAAATTATTTTGGTTGAGTTGTTTTAGACCTATCCCCACCTTAACATTTAAATAATCAACTTTGGAGCCATTAGAAACCGAATATTAATTTATTATAAATTAATATTTCTAGCTTTTCCAAAGGTGCCCCTCACCCCTCTTATAAAAGGGTACTCTTCCTTCTCATTTCTTCACACCTTCAAAGCCTTTTGGTCCGGACAAAATCTGCCCAAATACTCTCCCAACTTCCCTCTCTACAACCTATAGGCCTTAGTTTGATCATAAAGACAACCTAAGGAGCCCTTTTGATCAAATCAAAAGGAAGAACCCGAAGAAGAGGTAATGATTTCACCACACTTTTCCAAGTTCATTTCTTCTTCCACTTCTTCTTCCTTTGTTGTTACCATTTTAAATAATGACTCCAGTATCATATATATACTGTGATGTTATTATAAATATGGTACAACCATATTCAGTATTCTATCCACCCTTTTAAAAACATGTCACCATACGTGCGTACGTACGGCTTGCCGTCTCCACGTCGTGGTGTAATTGTTATTCAATATATTATTATTTGGATGGGTATAATAATGATATGTAACTCATGTAAATAATAAATATAACATGTTAATGATTCTGTATATATGATATACCATCCATTTATATATTATTTTAAAAGAATGATATTGTCGCTCGTGCGTACGTACGGACTACCGTCTCCACGAACGCGATGAGATTCATTCTCCATCGTATCCATTCAAGTATAATTATCATTTGATGATTTAAAAAATGATGTTTAAAGACTTGATATCATTCTGGATATGAATAATATACAACCTATCCTTTACAAACATGTCTTACATAACAAAACATATAAAAGAAAACAAGTAAGTTAACACCCGAAACAACGATAATACTAAGATATTATTATCAAATCAATATTAAAAGATCATATATGATATCATATTACTGTATATGATTCTTGTATAATTTAATAACAATTATTTCACCATTATACAGGAGGTTAACCTACCCCAACCAAGGAAAAGTACAAGGTAAGGGGTTTTCATCTCACTCCTTATTCCCGTGAGATTCATGCCATATTGCCACCATCACCTTTTGTGTGGTGTATGTACTGCCCATAATTATATTCTTTGTGTAATACACTCTAATTTATGTGTATTTACATATTCATTGTATGATACCTCTTTCATGGGTTGTATGTTTCATAAGATACCAAATTGGTAAGGGTTATTTCACAATCTCTTCATTATCCGAGGTTGTTTATACGTAATAATCTACTGGGATCTCGTTATCATCCACATCCATGTTTCTTCAAAATGTATTTCAAAACATTTTTACAAGAATATGGGTTAAAGTCATTTATACCCTTGTTTTACTTTTTATAAGACGAATCTTTCTGTCGTTTTCAAAACAAGGTCCTTTTTAACCTTTTCGACAGAATTAAGGTAAGAATGTTTTTTTTAACTTATACGGTGGGTGCGGTTATTTTCTGCCGTTATAAAATATTCAAAGCTTTCCTTACAAGATTATAAGAATATTTTCAAGAAAATTTTTTATTTTATATGGCTCTTAAATGATTTGAAAAATAGAAAGAGATATTTCTCTAAAAAGTGTTTTGATTTCATCTATATCAATATCCTTTGATGGATTTTACGCTTATTTGAAGTTGATTTATTATGATACAAAACTTCTATATTGTATTGAAGGTTTTGTGATATGTTTGACTGTGGATGTGCTATTTTTATACCATTCATAGTTTATAACATTTCATATGCTAGTTTTAATACGAATGTTTTTGTTATGTTTAAACCTTTTCATATGGGAATTCATTGGACTTAATATGTGACGGGTGGAGCCCGCTATAGCTCCTCAATGCATCGGTAGGTCTCATGAGACAAACTAGTGTCTTGGCACAAGGCCTTGACAAAATCTTATTTGTAGTCTTGGCACGAGGCCTTGGCTATGTGGTTATGATATTCTGGCATTATGCATTCCAACATTATGAAAGTGGTTAGTGATTTTGCATGTGATTATTCGATTAGTAGAATATCCATGTGAATGAGTAAATGGCATTATTTCATTTTATTTATGCCATACAATGTTGAAAGTTCAAGTTTGAAAGCCTGTTGTTTTAGTTATACATTGCCTTAAATGTTTATTCTCATTTATGAAAGTTTCCGCTATATTGTTATCCTTACTGGGAATTTGAGCTCACCCCTTTTCGATGTTTTATTTTTCCCAGGAAGTGAAGAAGTAAATTATGAATGACCTGCAGGGATATTATGTGGGGATATGAGTGTGGATTATGGAGACATTATGTTGTTGTAGTAGTTTTTCATTTTATGATGTAATGTAAAACTTAAGAATATATCTAGTGTTTCCAAGGCTACTAAACCAATTGGTCTTTCGAGATTTGATCTTTCTTGTGATCATGCCAATGTTATGTAATAATGCACTGACTCTGGGTAACTAGGGTCGGGGTGTTACAGTTGGTATCAGAGGAAGTTTAGTACAAACCTTGGAAGCTAGATTTAGATAAACTCTGATTAGAGAACGTAGACCTAAGATGAACTTTGAGGATTAGTATAGAAGAACTTCCTATAATTTTGGTATTGTAGGGATTTTGTGAGTTTTTTGAGCAATACATCCCCGTCTAGATACGAGCAGGTAGAGGCGGCTCTGGCATAGATATACCTAGGCGTAAAACCCGAAAACACCGCTTTGAGCTAGACTCGAACGGGAACTGGTGCACGACAACGGGCCTTGCTGCACTCTTGGTTACGACACTCCCGGGGGATATTCTTAGGATAAAACTCATTTTCTTTACAAATCATTATGAAGGGTTTATGAGTATATAATTCCTCAAAGAAAACATTTTTATGATTATGGATTATATCCATAAATAGTTCAATTTATGTTAAGTGTTTTATAAGTATGGGATTATGTATTTTGATTCATAAACTGATCTAGTGTATGCCATTGTTTAGAAATGGCGCACAGTAGAAGGAATGAGAACTCCAGAAATGCACATGATCCAAAGAGAAGGAAGGATCATATCTTTCAGGGTCTTAAGATAGAATTTATAAGAGAAATAGTCTCCCATGTATTATCATCATATGAAGAAATAATATTATGTGTTGATAAGATAAGTAAAGAGTTTACTGAGTCCTATGGCTTTGAAGGGAAGCAAGAGAAGAAAATGATGGAAGAGAGAAAGATGGATAAAGGGAAGAGGGAAAAGAAGAATTTTCCCATATGTGGTAATTGTGGAAAGAAACACCCTGGAACTTGCCTGAAAGAATGGGAGTTTGTTATAAGTGTGGAGGAAAATGGCACAAAGTACGTGACTGCAAGGGTAAGAAAATGGTTTTAAATGTACAGTGATTCATTTGCAAGGAGTTTGGACACTACGCGAACCTATGTCCCAGTCATCATACTATGCCGCAAATGATGTTATTAGATAATAATCAAGTTATGATACTACCACAGATGAAGAGGAATGATTAGAGTTCTTATATTGATTATGTCAATTGAGTGTTGTATCAACAATGTACTTGTTATAATAATTATGGAGTATATAAGGATTGTACTGCAGTACTATTTCATTAAAGACTTGAGATTGTGTGGAACAAAGAAAAGTGACTCAATATCAGGATAAATTTTTGGAAAATATATGGTTGAGAGAATGATAAATCATAATATAGTTTTGATACTGAGGTAGTGATTTTGGAATAATATGTGATTTTTTTGGATAAATTATATTGGATATTTTTGACTACCTTGGAACTGATTAATGATTTGTATATTCCATCATTGTTGGGGTTTAAAACATTTTTGGATTAATGAAGTATATCCAGCATTCTATATGGAATAAGGGAGCATGAATGTAATCAATAAGGAATATGGTAATACATGATGAAGGTATTCATATGCTATTACGGGGTAAAAAGGATCTATATTATGTTTACCTTCCTTATAAATGTTGGACTGTGAGTTTGGACAGAAGTATTTTGGATATTTCTAGTTTGGATTATTTTGGATTGCCATAAAAGGACAACCCGGAGGTCGGGCGGCAACCCGTCGCGTCCGGCAAGGCTGCGAGACTTGAACCCGCAACCGAAGGGCGACAAGGGTGTATCACCTACCACTGGCCCACGAGATGTCCTGGATTAAATAATGTAGTTTTTATTAAAAGATCTTGTAGATGAATATAAATTCGTTTATTTTGGAACCCTATACGAATAGTGTAAATAGAATTTTTTTTACATTCTATTATCTTTTAGAGTGAAAGATGAGTTTGTGGTAGAAATTTATTAATGGATAAAACTCTAATTATAAAGTAAGTATATCTCCTTATGATCTTAGCCAATCTCATAAATAAATTCCTCAATATTAAGAAAAGCAACTAAGAACAAAAATGTTTTCCTAGATGGTACCTTAAATCATCACTAATTTATGGCTTTGGTATTGTTGGCCTTTTCATAGCCATGTTCTCTACCACTCTCCATCAGATAATTGATGGTTAGATTTTTCTTCCATATCCATATTTTCCTACATGGAACCCTAGTATGTGTTATTTTCGGTAATCTTCATACTTTCGACTCTTTATTTTAAATAGAGGCCTCATTAATTCATTTTTCAATGTGGGATTTCAACTAAGATATTTTGAAACGTCAAAAATGTGTTATCTTAATACCCTATGTTTTGTTGAACCGATGGTATTTCAAATCATCATAGATTGATGAATTTAAGGACCTCAATTTTATACTTGTTTGTGATTTATGACCTCAATCACTACCTATAAATATTTACGTTTTTCCTCCAATTATATGTCTTTAATTGCCACCAATGTTCTCCTAATCGAGATCATAATTTGGTGGTGACCCTTTTATTTCTCTTTTCCTCATATTAAGACTAAATTTTAGTAACACAATTTCCGATGTGGGTTTTCCCACAAATATATTTTCTATTTTCAACCTTTTATTTTCGAAGAAAAATTTCAAATTGCGAGGACGCAATTTATTGAAGGAGGGGAGAATGTAAAACCCCAAGATTTCATAGTGTGTTATTTCTTCAAAATAATTCAATAACTTGCACTACACGCAACACCGAGTTCAATCACACCATGACTTACAAAAAAATCCATTCAAAAGAGGTTATGAATAGTATTATCTAAATTTTAAACTTTATATAATCCTTATAATTTTAGAATTCATATTATGAGTTTCTTAGATATAATGCAAGAACAAATTCATTTTCAGTATTGCACTTTTATCAACTTTTAATAGTGAACCCTTTTTAAATATAATATTTTAAAATTTTTGACTAAATGGGGACATCAAAAATTTAAAATGAAACATCCCAAGCTTCCACGGTACGCTTTCTTTGAATAATACAGTAGCGTGTGTTGTACGCAACCTTGAGTTTTAACACACACCACAACCAATCAAACTAGCCGTTATGAATAGTAATACCTACTTTTAGAAATTATATATATTTTATATTTTAAAATGGACTTCATTTCTGGATTCAGAATATCGAATTTAGCCTAAGGTGAAATTTTGGTACTTTTCAGATAACTTTCATATTTTGATGAATAGTGAAAATTACTAAATTTTAATTAAAAACAACTTTTTTAATCAAAATAATTAATAGTGATAAATTATGAATTTGAGTGGTTTTAAAGTATATTTAGAATATATTTTTACCATTTAATATAATGTTGGTCATCGGACATAATTTTACAATTAAACTGAACATAAACAAGTGTCAATCTTTTGATAGTTATTATCTCTTAAAAACACGCTTTTTGTTTTGACAGCGGGGATTAATTTTAAATTAATTTCTGCCACTTCTGTGTTTTGAATTTAGAAAAATGGATTCCATATTTGGAATCAGGATGTCCAAATTGTGTAAATAGGTAACTTTTATTTTTAGACATTTTGAATAATTACTGTGGTAAATATTTTATTTACCATGGTTAAGGGTAAATCTCGTAAATAAGGGTTAAAAATAATATTATAATAATACTAAATTACCCTAAAACATGTCCTAGCCTTATTGTTTGATACATGTTCTACCATAGGAATCTTTGGGTCGGTTTTGGGACCCCATGGTGCCACTTGTAGGTGATAGGGACACTTTATTTTAATTAAGTTAAAATGAATACAAAAATGACACAAGCATATATCTTTTAGAAAAACAATTTTTACATAGGGTTATATATGTTGGATTTTATATTATAAATATTAATTAGGAAGATAAAAAGATTTCCTACATATTTATATTTTATTTATAATTTTTAGACATTAAATAATTTAATTTATATATGACACAATGATGATGAATTAATCACTATAATAGTGAAAAATTAAAATAATTGATATTATAAATACCCAAATAAATATAATATGAAACTTTTAATGAATTAAAATAATTTTATAGGATAATATGATATATTAGGATTGATTTAATTTACTTTTTTCGAAGTAATCAATCTTTTATGAGTTTCACAAAAATCAACTATTGAATAGTGTCAAAATTGACATAAAAGAGTTCTTAAAACCAATATTATATTATTAATTGATATTAAATTCCGAAAAAACTAAGGTTCGGCCAAGAGACTTATATAATGATAGGTTCATCCTTAATGGACCACTTGGGGGTCACTTGGATGTATATATTAAGTTTATTAACCATATTATATAAAAATACAAAGAGACATTGTAAAAGTGAAACTAATTAGCTTAGAGTTAATACTTAATGATAAGGTTAATATAAGTACCCAAACCTGTATAAATTATATTGGTTGAGTTGTTTTCGACCTAGACCCACCTTAAAATTTAAATAATCAACTTTGGAGCCATTAGAAACATAATATTAATTTATTATAAATTAATATTTCTAGCTTTTCCAAAGGTGCCCCTCACCCCTCTTATAAAAGGGCACTCCTCCTTCTCATTTCTTCACACCTTAAAAGCCTTTTGGATCGGCCAAACTCTGCCCAAATACTCTCCCAACTTCCCTCACTATAACCTATAGGCCTTAGTTTGATCAGAAAGACAACCTAACGAGCCCTTTTGATCAAATCAAAATGAAGAACCCGAAGAAGAGGTAATGATTTCACCACCCTTTTCCAAGTTCATTTCTTCTTCCACATCTTATTCCTTTGTTGTTACCATTCTAAAATAATGACTCTAGTATCATATATATACTGTGATGTTATTTTAAATATGGTACAACCATATTCAGTATTCTATCCACCCTTTGAATAACATGTCACCATACGTGCGTACGTACGGCTTACCGTCTCCACGTCGTGGTGTAATTGTTATTCAATATATTATTATTTGGATGGGTATAATAATGATATGTAACTCATGTAAATAATAAATATAACATTTTAATGATTCTGTATATATTATATACCATCCATTTATATATTATTTTAAAAGAATGATATTGTCGCTCGTGCGTACGTACGGACTACCGTCTCCACGAACGCGATGAGATTCATTCTCCATCGTATCCATTCAAGTATAATTATCATTTGATGATTTAAAAAATGATGTTTAAGGACTTGATATCATTCTGGATATGAATAATATACAACCTATCCTTTACAAACATTTCTTACATAAAAAAACATATAAAAGAAAACAAGTAAGTTAACACCCGAAACAACGATAATACTAAGATATTATTATCAAATCAATATTAAAAGATCATATATGATATCATATTAATGTATATGATTCTTGTATAATTTAATAACAATTATTTCACCATTATACAGGAGGTTAACCTACCCCAACCAAGGAAAAGTACAAGGTAAGGGGTTTTCATCTCACTCCTTATTCCCGTGAGATTCATGCCATATTGCCACCATCACCTTTTGTGTGGTGTATGTACTGCCCATAATTATATTCTTTGTATAATACACTCTAATTTTTGTGTATTTACATATTCATTGTATGATACCTCTTTCATGGGTTTTATGTTTCATAAGTTACCAAATTGGTAAGGGTTATTTCACAATCTCTTCATTATCCGAGGTTATTTATACGTAATAATCTACTGGGATCTCGTTATCATCCACATCCATGTTTCTTCAAAATGTATTTCAAAACATTTTTACAAGAATATGGGTTAAAGTCATTTATACCCTTGTTTTACTTTTTATAAGAGGAATATTTCTGTCATTTTCAAAAAAAGGTCCTTTTGAACCTTTTCGACAGAATTAAGGTAAGAATGTTTTTTTAACTTATACGGCGGGTGCAGTTATTTTCCACCGTTATAAAATATTCAAAGATTTCCTTACAAGCTTATAAGAATATTTTCAAGAAAATGTTTTATTTTATATGGCTCTTAAATGATTTCAAAAATAGAAAGAGATATTTCTCTAAAAAGTGTTTTGATTTCATCTATGTCAACATCCTTTGATGGATTTTACGCTTATTTGAAGTTGATTTATTATGATACAAAACTTCTATATTTTATTGAAGGTTTTGTGATATGTTTGACTGTGGATGTGCTATTTTTATACCATTCATAGTTTATAACACTTCATATGCTAGTTTTAATATGAATGTTTATGTTATGTTTAAACCTTTTCATATGGGAATGCATTGGACTTAATATGTGACGGGTGGAGCCCGCTATAGCTCCTCGATGCCTCGGTAGGTCTCATGAGACAAACTAGTGTCTTGGCACAAGGCCTTGACAAAATCTTATTTGTAGTCTTGGCACGAGGCCTTGGCTATGTGGTTATGATAGTCTGGAATTATGCATTCCAACATTATGAAAGTGGTTAGTGATTTTGCATGTGATTATTCGATTAGTAGAATATCCATGTGAATGAGTAAATGGAATTATTTCATTTTATTTATGCCATACAATGTTGAATGTTCAAGTTTGAAAGGATGTTGTTTTAGTTATACATTGACTTAAATGTTTATTCTAATTTATGAAAGTTTCCGCTATATTGTTATCCTTACTGGGCATTTGAGCTCACCCCTTTTCTATGTTTTATTTTTCCCAGGAAGTGAAGAAGTAAATTATGAATGACCTGCAGGGATATTATATGGGTATATGAGTGTGGATTATGGAGACATTATGTTGTTGTAGTATTTTTTTCATTTTATGATGTAATGTAAAACTTAAGAATATATCTAGTGTTTCCAAGGCTACTAAACCAATCGGTCTTTCAAGATTTGATCTTTCTTGTGATTATTCCAATGTTATGTAATAATGCACCGACTCTGGGTAACTAGGGTCGGGGTGTTACAATAAGTGAGTGTAAAATGATAATATGGTTATAATAAAGATATATATTAATGTTTTAACCTAATAATAATAGATAATAAACCCTTTTATAAAGCATGAAATAACATATGTTATGAATCAAAGGAGTAAATAAACATGAGTCTATAAACCAGAGTAATGATAGCATAATATTGTCATATTAAGAAACATAAAATAATAAAATATCAAGGAAATATAACATATCCTAAAATTTATTGAATCACAGAAAGCTGTTATAACATGAAAAACAACATGAAAAAATGGATCAATCATAAACATATGAAACCTTATGAGAAAACTCAATATAAACATGTCAATGTGTCCAAAATCATTATAATCATACCTAGATATGTGACTAAAACCATCATTACCGTGATTATGTAAAAAATATCATTATAACCATTCCTAATTATATAATGAGATATAAACATAAAAACAATTCATTGGAGGGTGATATTGGAATGCACCCATCATTATCCTTACATATTTCTTCCATATGAAATCAATCATCATTTAATTATAAAGAACCCATTCAAATAAAATGGATTATATATCCTTTTAATATGGAATCACATATGGAATAACATATATAAAACATTAACAATTACATCAATAATCATTACATGATATACTAATTGAAATTAAATAGGTATCCAGAATATATTCAATATATTTACTAGTAAATATCCTTAACTCAAGATATTATAGCATATGGTATTTCCACCATTTATTTAAAGGGTATATGGTTAAAAAAATATTTCCCTAATCAATTTTTGTATTTAATATTGTTGAACAACCATTAATCAAATAAATATAAATTAAGGTATTCAAAATGGAAAGGTGTTGAAAAATAATTTATTTCTATTAACATTGTTTGGTTAAGAAATAAAAAATCAATGATATATCACTCCTCTAATGTGAAATATCATTTTATAATCCACCTAAAGAGATAAAGTGTACATTATCCTTTTAAAAATATCATCAATCATGAATAATATTTTTAAAAGTACAAAGTCATAGATGAAAAATAATTTTAAAGAGTTTTTAGAAACTAATATTTAGAAATAATAAATATCCATGATCATTTGATAAAAATTAAAAGGAAATATTTTATAAAACAATTAGGAATTTTTTTAGTAAGAAACTATGAAAAAATATGGGGAATATTTTTTATTATTTTAAAATTGTGGAATTTATATACAATCATATGGAAACATTAATAGTGATTCATTTTGTTGAAAATCAACAATATATCAAATATATAACTGATTTTAATTTTAAACATTTTAATAGAATTTCATGGTAGTGAAAATGAAAATTTTCAATTTTGAAAATAAATATAGTGATATCTACCCAATGTCATGTTAATGATAAAATACACGCATTAAAAGAAATTCAATTTTTAATAATTTTAATTTTTTTAAAATGAGATCGCTTTATTTTTTGTAGAATTTTTTTAAATGAAGTTAAATAGAAAAAAATCATCATTGATAACTATAGGGTATGAAAATGATTATTAATTTGGAAATAATAACTTTAAAAATTCTCTATATGGGTTATCATATTCATGAGAACTCAATTTTAAAATGAGATTGGGAAAATAAAACATACAAATTGAGTAACATTTAAATCAAACCCTTGATGGGGAAATGTATTAAAATTTAACTTTGTTTTATATTAATGGATGATAATTAATGATTTAAAATAAAAAATGGGAAATAATAAATCATATAAAATCAATTTTTTGTATAATAAGAACTATTTCTCAAGAAATAGGAATTGAGATCAAGAACCCCATTCCCATAACATAATCTTTATATTAAGACTAATTTGATAATGATATTTTATATAATAATTATAAAAATATAAAAAAGAATGAACTAAAATAAAAATTATTCTTGATGGGGAATGAATTCATATGGGACCATAAAGTTCAATAATAATTGTTATAACTCAATGGATGAAAATTTATTTAACACAAACCCTTATAATGATAGAAAGAATCAAATAAAAACCCCTTTAAGGACATGGTTTCACATGAAACATTAAACAACATTAATAATGATAGGATAATGATACACATTAGTAATAGAGGAGTAGATTCACTATTCCAAATAAAACAAGGTGTATATTATAATGTATGACTCATGGGATTGAATATTGAGACAAGAAACCCTAAATGTGGCCCTCTTTCACTCTTCACATGCTTCTAACATCTAAAATAATAAAATAATGATTAACATATACCTTCATATGAACCATATTCAACTATATTTCATTAAATAATGATCTTTTATTTTTATATTATATTTATTTATTATATTTTTTTGCTTATTTTGTTGATAATTTATTTTAAATTGAATCCCTCTCAGCTTATTTCGGTAATTTTGGTGATCAAAGGTGGTATTATAATTATAAAATCAGTAAATAAATATATTATAATATGAATTTTAAAATAATAATTATTTATTTACTAATTTATAATAAAATTTGTACTCAATTTCCAATGGTCATCTATGATAGATGTTTATTGCATCAATCCCGTAGGTGGTGAAACTGGCTGAAACATGAACATGGAATAACTTGATGGGTGAGTATGGTTATGGAATTGTTTAATATAATTATAAAATAACAGTAATTATATTTTTTATTTTTTTTATTTTTTTGAGTAAAATTTTATTTTATTTAGATAAATAATGAAAATCAAGATGATATAGGAAAAAATATTACCTTTTATAGGTGATAGTATGGATGATGAAAAGTTAACGCTTTTATTTCCTAGTGAATGAGAGGGAATGTAGGGTGATTAAAATGATTCTATTAATAATAATCATTATATTATATATGTCTCAATCATTACTTAATTCTATCCTTATATCCAGATATGGGTGATGGTGGTCAAAAACAGAAAATGTTGCTTCATGGGGCCGATGGTCCACACAATGCATGAATGATGATCTTTTTTATTTCTTAGTGGATGGTAAAGAATAAATAAATTTTTCTCCATTAACAAAATAACACTTCATAATAATAAATATTCTATGTTTATAATATATTTATGTTTATTATATGTTTAGAAGGGATAAAATATGAGGAAATGATTTAGGATTATGTTATACTCAACATGGGACCTTGGAATTTACCTAGAATATATCCATGGAAACAAAATTCTTTGTAAAACATATATTTACAATGGTATAAGGAAGTGAGTGGGACTTCTAGATGTGGTAATTTATTCACGGGATCAATGAAATTTTTAAGGGTATGTGTAACATTGAGAGGGTGTAAGTGAATCCCATTTATAATTGAGGAAAAGGTAAATTTCATGAACACCATTTTTTTCAATAATGGAATGACAATGTTAAATGGTAAATGGTTTAAAAATGGATAAATAATGGATTTTTGGGTAAGATAATGATTATAAATCTTCTACCTCGATATTGAATCATATTTTAGTCATATTTCAAGTCATTTTCAAATCAGTTTGTAAATTTTAACATCTTTGATTTTCCCTATATAATTTAGTTTTTCACTAAGTAATATATGTATTAATAAAATGAAAATATAACACTTAATTCTAATAATGGGTGTTATTAACCTAAATTTAATTTCCATTTAATCTAATTCAATTTCAAAATAAGTGTGGACTATCTATTAAAATAAATCATTTTATATATATATATTTAGAAAAATGATATTCTAACCATTATGTGTTCTTAATCATTATTATAATTATAAACTAATTAAATTACTCTTAATATAACTATATATGTGTTATAAAATCATATTAGGTTCATTATTTAAAATAAAATAATTTATCAGAAGTGATAAAAATTACTCAATAATAAACAAATCATTTAAAATAAATGTTTTACTATTATCACAGTCATTGACTTTAATATCAGTAAACATACATTTAAGCCCATATATGAAATTTAAATAATTATATTAAATGATTATATTTTTTTAAAATTATAGATTCCATTTTTTTGATTTATTTTTTAATAGTGATTAAAAATAATTTTTAATAGAAGTGATTAAATAAGTCATTGGAATAATATATTACTTATGTTTCCAAAAGGGTAAACATGTATTTTATAAATTCAATTTCTTATTTTTAAATTATATAGATTACATATTAAATAAATATATTATATTTGAAAGAGGTTTCAGAAATATTTAATTCATTCTTGTGTTATAAAATCTACCATTTTTCAATACGAGTATTTTCACTATTCATTTAAAAATAAAAAAAATACCATAATATAATTTTGAAATGATGAATTAAAAATTGAAGTTCATTTTATAAAATGAAATTATAAAAAAATTATTTAAAAATAAAATTTATAATATTTTTTTAAATAATCATTTTAAAACATTAAATATTCTTAATCCATTTTTGTGTGTATGTATAATTGATTAAAATATTTTTATTAATCATAGGATTTATACTTATTATAATTTTGAATTCTAATATGTCCTATATTATTTTAGTTCAATTTTCTGTGTGGAAATATCTATCATCAAGTTGTTAATTTACAAGAAAATAAATTATATACAAAAATATTGAGTCATTAAAAGGATATTGTTGGCGATGTGATGATAAAGTGGATCACTTAAGGGGGATTTGTTTTTGTTATTTCGAGGTTTATTCAATTCATAAAAATAATAAATTTCTAGAATATTCTGGATACATAGTCATTAAAAAGGTATGTATGCCTCTAATCTAATCCTAATTTCTTAATGAATAGGTTTCAACATTATGATAGGTTTATTAATGAAAATTTATTGATGAAATATAATGTGATATATGGTTGTTTGGAATCAAAACATACTAATTTCACTTGACTTATTATAACTTATGTATTGTGCATGTGAATAAATATTATGTTCAATGTTCTTTGAAAATACTTGAAACAAATGATGTCAAAGTATTATATAATTCTAGATACATGTGAACATACACTGAGGAAGATATTTGAAAATGACATCACTTGGTATCATATTTTATATATTATTATAAACCATATTGTTTAAATCAAACACTATTTTTTTATACACTGAGGAATTATTAAGTATACTTAAAATAGAATGGTTGTTGGAACTTTTAATAACAATGAAATAATACCATCCCGTCATATTCATGGTAAGCATTATCAATAAAGAAATGATAGAAGAAAATTAGTTTACATATTTTAATTCCATTTTATATCATTGGTATTTATAAAACAAAATAAAATTGGGAACAATGGTGAAACCATTTTGTCTTTGATTTATATTTTTTTAAATAAAAGAGGCACAATGCATGATGTAATTATGATATGGGTAATGATATCTTGTAAAAAAAGTGTATAACCAAGCATAATAAGAAAAATTGAGTTACTAAGAATCTTTGTATGTTTTCTGGTGATTTGTATATATAAAAATATAATTGATGGATCCACATTAAGATTAGATATTGGGTTCTTCCATGGTTCAAATCTTATATAATAAGGGTTATCATGACATGATACTTTTGTGTGTTGAAATTTGAATATTGATTTGGGAGGAGAGATGCACATCTTGGAGGAATTGTTTCCTGATATCATTTTTATATTACACTATATGAACTACCATTAATGTTTTTTAGAGGCCCATTCATTCTTTTTAATGTATTTTTTGATTTCTAAAGATACTTCCACTTGGTTTTTCACAAATATATCTTGTTAAAGTAGATTTGTGGAAACATATTTTTATTTTAATCATTGGGAAAATATAACTGGATAAGGTTTAAATTATGTTTTTCAATTGTTAAATTGAACATCATGTTAATGGAATATGTTGTAGAATTAGAAGTAATTTCTAAATAAAAAATTATAATTTAGATGTTTCCCATCGTTTGATGAACTTTTCTAAAGTAATGAGGTTTTATCAATTTGTGAATCACATTGTAGCTGATGAACACATATAATGGAGACAAATTGGATAATGTTTTTAAGTGGTTCAAAAGTTATAAAATTGATTTTACAGTGGTTGGAATTTATTATAATTCAATCTTGTTGTACTATGGTGGATTTGGAAATTTGAAAATGAAAACAAATCCTACAATGAGGCCCATATAAGACAATTAATTTATGAATAATATGTTTAAAGTGATGAAAATAAATAATATAAAATGTGTTTATCATATCATATGAATTTTTAGACAATTTTATGATATTTGATATGGTTTTATGATCTTATGTTCCTATATATAACAATTTATCAACAAGAATTAAAATTTTAAGATAAATTTACCTTATTTTGAGTTGTGTAAGTAAAATGAAGTTGATGCATAAGATATTATGAATCCTAAAAATATAATTCATCTACAAGTATAATCATAAATTAAAATGGGAAAAATATTTATCTTATATGCTGATGGACTGTGGTTCCATAAGATAATTTTATATATGCACAGATGTTCTAAGGAGAACATAATGTAATCAACTTATTAAATTAGGAGAAACATATTGGATGAAGATTTATGGTGCAAGGATAATAATTAATTGAATGTCACTGAACATAGATGATGAAAGTGTGACATTATTCATGGAGAATATATCATAATGAAATACATGATCTAGATTCATTATAAGATAGTGATAAAACCATTCTATAGAGAATAAGATGATAAAAATGAAAATAGAACCAACTATGGGATAGTAAGCGAATGTTGAGAAAATTCTACATTATATGAAACAAGATCTACACCCTGTACTTACATGGAAATATCAAGAGAAATTAATTCTATAGATTTTGTTGATGAATTTAAATTAAAAATATTTCCAAGATAATTTAAATACGAAAATTAATAAATATGATGAGTGTTTAACAATATTTATAGTAATATTTTAATGCTTCATTCCCTAAATAATTATTTGAATTAAAGGATTATATTTTAGGGTGTTTGAAAATGAGAAAAATATTATTCTTAAATAAGTATTCTCTATAAATTTAAATATATTTGTTTGTAAAAGAAAATAAATATGTGTGATTATCTACTAAGTGAGTACCAATTATATTCTATAAGTATAATGAATGAAATAGAGATAAGAACCAATAGATAACTTTTGGAGGATCTTGTACATCAAAGGAAAGAAGAAGATGACCTTGTGATCTTTATATGCACCAAAGAAGAATAAGAAGGAAGAAGAGAGAATCCATTTGATTTTTTTTATTATATACAAGATAAAGTAATTAATAATTCCATCCTATAATATTCTACTAGAAAAGTATGAATAAAATTAAAACAACTATTATAATGTATAGATGGAGGGAAGAAGATCATTTTTATAATATTTGAGGGACTCAGGGAAACATTTATGGTCATTTTACATGGAGGTGTATGTCCATACTCTTATACAATGGGATAAAACCCCCTCATTTTCCCAATAATTGATCATTTCTAGGATAATAGATTTATGTTCATACCCCAGACTAGAGTTTCATTGGTAATAACATGAAATTCATACATATGGGATAATAACATTGTATCATGGGGGATGAATTAATCCTTTGGGAGAAATGCCTCATTAACAAATGATAGAGTTCTCATGTTGTTCATTCAAGTTATATGACTTATATCAACCAAAATATAGTTATATAAAGAGAGGTGAAATCATTGAATAAGTGGAGTGATAGTTAGGGGATAGAAGTAAAATTAGATTAAATTTCACGCCACACTAATTCACCCCCCTCTCAGTGTCAGAATATCACAAAGTCATCATATTAGAAATGAATAAAGAGAGGATGGATGAGTGTAGTTATCACTAAATTAAAAAAATAATTAATATTTCACCATTAAGTACTGTAAAAACTAATAATCTATGATTAAGGTGTGAGTGTGTTCCTTGAGGGGGACAAAACATAATGAGGAGCTTCCCAAAAATTATTATAAAATAATTTTTTGGAAATCCCATTAATATTGGAATTCTATGTTGGACAATTAAAGTTTTTCTAATGATGTTGTTCATATAAAAGATAACTATTAAGGGTGAGTGTTGGATGGTGAGTAAATTAAAAGAAATGGAAAGTAATTTGACTTACACATGATCTGTTTTGTTAAATATGATGAATTTGAGTGAAGTATTGGATTTCTTGTTAAATCTTCTTATATAGACACAATATTTAGAAATCTTATGTTTTATCTCAAGGTGGATTGATTTGAAGTATGTTTTTTTCACTCATCCATTCTAGACTTGGTTAATGCATGTATAATTTTATTTGAATTGTTAATAGATCATTGAAATGAATATTCTGGTTCCATAATTCTCTAAATTTAAATGGTTAAAGAAGAAATGTTAGTTAGAATAGTGAAAATGAATTATTTTCAAGGCTATAGTAAATGGTTTAAGATTATTTAATCTTCCACTATATTTCACTATTTAATTTATTGTAAATATATAGGAGAATAAGGGAGATAAATCAAATATATTTACATTTAGTATTAATGGTGTTGACATTAATCCAAATGGGTACATTTAAGAGACAATTTGAAGATTATTTTTTTAATAAGAAAGGCCTACATTTTATAGTGAAGCTATCAAAATCTGGTATAAATCTATTGAGGGAAGATGGTTAAGATGATACCATCATAAATTACAAAGTACGATAAAGTTTAATTATTAGGGAAAACTTTTAGATTGAATAAATATATTATAAATTTATATATGATCATTTTTATGGTGATCTTATGTGTTATAAAAAAGGAGTTTAATAGTGGAATATACCTTGTACTATCAAAAATAGTTTTTAAGAGAGTTTTGGGTGTATCAAAAAAAGGGGGACTAAATATAGAATGATAGTTTGAGGAGTTCGTCTTTATATTGAAATTAAAAAGTAGTTAAGTTACTTTAAATTCTCAAGATGAGTATTCACATGTTGAAAGACACATTGGGGATGGTTCTAAAGTTGTATAGAAATATTATGATAATTCCCAATTCCATTTAATATTGTTTAAAAATGTTTGAGAAGTGTTTGGGTTTATCGGATGAGTATATGAGTTATTTTATGAATTATATAAATCATTTGATTAATATTGGGTTTTGAATAAAATATTTGGTCCATATATTTCATATATTGGTGAAAATCCCTCTAAAAGTTCTTAGAAAAGTGATGTGATATATATTTTCAGTGCAAGGTGCATGTTTGGAATATTAATTCTACCATATAATATATTTATTAGAGGTTGGAAAAAGTGTAATATATTTATTAGAAGAATTTAATTATTAATAAATTTTTAATAATATATTAATTGGTATCATATTTCGTGAAGAATGTGTAATACTTTTTTTTCAGATAATGAGAATATTTAAATATTATACAATGAATAATATATTAATGATGAGAAAGAAATAAATTGAAAATGAAAAAGGGATATATAAATACCTCTAAGAATATTTATCACGAATGAGTTTATAAATATGATAGAATAACCTATAAATATTTTTCTTCTATCTTCATAACTATGATGATCTTCATAAGGATGATACACAACTATGTATTAATTATTACAATTATATAAGGATTATTATAAATTTTATGTGGATAGTTTATCCGATTATGGGGTTACCATAAGGATGACTTAAAAATTCAAAAGTATGGTTTAAATTTCTCTAAGTATTATTCATTGTAATCAATTTAGATCATAAGCATAAATTTTGTACTATGGAATGATGATCTGAAGATTTCAAGGAGGGAAGAAAAGATTTTAAGGATGGTTTTGAACATCATAATAAGTTCCCATCATTTCTTAATGATATATTATTGGGTTCATTTTGGGTATATTTAGAGAATTAATCATGTATTATTTTAATTATTGACATATCTTTTAAATGCAATGGAATTGAAGAATCAATAAGATTTGAGGGAAAAATATTAATTTAATATTTAATTTATTTTCATCAACTAAAATGTCAGAAAAAATTAATAAATAATTTTGAATCCTTAAGGATCAATGAGATTCTCAATTCCAAAGTGGAAAATTTCAATGATATAATTTGTGTTTCTTTTCAAAAGTGAAGTATTTCAAAAAGTATCTAATGAACATATTTATTAGTGATTTGAAAGATAAAAATATCTCATTCTTAGTGAGAATTTAATGAATACCCTCACTTGGATTATAGGAGTTTTAAAGAGTTAACATATCACTACCCTGATTTTAGGAGCTTATATAATTTGTATATGGAATCAATATTTATGAATACGTGATTCAAAAATGTATGAGATGAAGAAGAAAAAAAATTGAGAACTAAGAAGAAAGAACCTAAAACTTCTTTTAGGATAGGAAACTTTCTATCAATTTCTATAAAATCTAACTGCATTCAAAAAATAATTATTCATTAAAGAAGAATAAGAGCATTAGTATAATTTAATTGATAAATATAAGGATATTACTAAAAGCATAAACATTTTCTAGTGAACTATGATATTATTGTATATACAGCAGAATATTGTTACTATGTTAGAGCTATTATATTGCACAAATTAATATGGGGTCTTGAATGAAAAAAAAATTGCACATAAATTTCACTAGGGTACAAGATAATTCATGGACCTATTCAGGTAATATTTAATGGACATTTAAATAACTTTTGGGATGCAGTATAATTACACCATCATAAACTGAACAAGAATCTCTTTAAGAGAATGATTTAAGTGGATAGATCTTATATAAAGAACCCATTGGAAGGAAACCACTATATCTACCTATAAAAATGAATATTTGAATATTTTCATCTAATAATTTTAGGGGATATCTTTTACTTGTACTAATTTTTTTACTAGTATAAAATAAAGGTCTTGGAACATGAACGACACACAAAAATGTGTATGATTTTATACATAGCTAAAACTTATAATAATCCTTAGGATTGGTTATTTTTATTCATTCTGTATATGATACTATGTTTTGGATTTTGTGTGAATAATTTTATACATATTTCTTAACTAAGAAAAATGTTCTAGTATTAGTGGGGATAATTAATGAGAGTGATAAAACATTATAGGTGGTGCATACATTGATTTAACAATATGTGTCCCTTCACAATTCAATGGGAACTTCCATTCCCAATGTAAAATGACATTAAATCATCCCTATTAATTTTTAAAAACACATGATAATATTCCAATGATGAATATAATATAAATTTTAAATATTTATTTGTAAAACTATCTCAAATTAAATGAAATGTACTATTTTTTAATGTTTATTTTCCAAAAATCATAGTTATAAAATATAAAACTATACATATAAAAGTACAACTATATGTGTTTTTTATTGTTGAAGAAAAGGGAATACCAGTTGATAATTGGATACATAAATATTATTCGTCAGAATAATTTGATCCAGTATCATAGTAAGTCTAAGGTAATATCTCAGAAAAACTTATTACAGATAGTAGTTTCAATATGTATATAGACTGAGTAAATTTCATATTCTAATATACCATGTGAAGTTTGTTTTTTAAATATTTAATAAATTGTAAAATTTTTATCTAAGATGTAAAATCTTTATTAATGGATAATAGGAAACACTCGATGAAATTATCTATTAATGGATATTTATAGAGTGATAAAGTCATCATAATAAGAAAAACTATCAGATCATATTAGACCTGTCAAATATAATAATAACTCGGTTGGAGAATGTTTATCATGGGAGGTAAACTAGTTGCTTATTAGTTGGAACTGGTGAAAGTGGGTTTATGGTTGAGTTGGTACTCTAGAACTAACAAACATTTTAGATTCGGTTAAATTTATTTTCATAGACATGAATATTAACAAAAATATTTATAAATGACTATTTTGATTCTAAATAACATTAATTTGATAAATTCCTTATATTATATGTCACATCAAATTTCATAGAAGTTCCCAGCTCTGATGAGAACCTTGATGTTCTATGACATTATTCTTAAAAATATGTTCTTTTTCCAGATTAGATATATCTGATGAAAAATATATTATGTAGGTTATCAGGTGTTAGGGGATTTTAATACATTGAGACATATTATTATAATATTATGATATAGTAATCTCTAAGATATGAGGTTATGAATATTCACCCAAAAATAAAAATTATGCATGTTTTATATATTTTTGGATATTACAGTCATCATATAATTGTGATTTTACATTGAATTATGATTATTGTTAAGGCATATCATGAATCACATACTTTTATATATTTATGAAAACTATAAGGATATATGTTCATAGTGAGTTAATATATATTAGGTGTATCATAAATGATATACATTAATGAATAAATCAGGAAATTATTTTTCATATCATTTTTTGGAATTTATTATCTCTATCCCTATAATTTAAAAATAAATATTTCAAAAATCCTTGTCAATGGTTATCACACCCGGACTCCACACATCATAATTTTTTTAATTTAATTTTAAATTTTAAATTTAATTTTTATCTTATAATCTAATCTGACATATTTGTTTTGTCGAGGTGCATGCCGGACCCGACTTGAGTTTTTGCGTTTTGCTGATAAATGAGTGTTTTATCTTGGTAGGGTTCGACGCACAGGCAAGGTACGAGGGAAGCTGTATGGATTCATTAGATCAACATGCAGCCTACCCGGTGCACATGTAATCAATTAATTAGTGAGTTGAATAATACTTTGAGTGAAACATAAAATAAGAAAAATGATTAAGTAATTTTATAGTTGTTTTAAAAATAAGAATATTATTATTATTATTATTAGGATTATTCTTATTCTTATTATTATCTCAGTTAATATTTTAATTAGTTAAATAATTATAAATTATTATAATGATTATAAAATTTCATCAAGTCACTTTTATCATTGTTACTATCATTATTAATTTTGTTAATATTTTAATGAGGTAAAAATTATTTTTAAGTTATTGTTATAATTTTTTTTAACATTATGTTTTTACCACTAATATTACTATTATTATTATAAATAATAATATTCTAAATTAGTTTAGGGTTTTATTTTAGGTTTTATTTTATCCCTATTTTTATTTCTTTTTATTTATTTTTTCCCTCTTCTTCCTCTCCCTCTCTTCCTTCCATCACACTACACCTCTCCCCATTTCCCTAGGCCGGCCACCATCCTATCGCTCTCTGGAAAGCCACGTCGCACCACCCCTCCTCTTTCCCTTCCCTTTTTCCATTACGCTCCCCCCTTGGGCGCATATCATCCTTTGGAAAAAACCCTTCCCGACTGGTCTCTCTCTGCCTTGTCGGTGCCTCCCCGATGGGACTCCCTCCTCCATGCTGGTTCCTAACTTTCCCTTTTGCAATCCACCAGCCAACCCTACCCCCCTTAAGGTGAATCCACTTCTAGCACAATTCTCCTCCAACAAACTGGACTAGTTGCCCACCTCGCACCGACCAGCGATGCCCGCTTCCTCGCACCCTCCCCCTTAAGCCCCGTCAGCCTACTCCTATCCAGCGCCACGTCTTCAACCTCCTCACCCACGCACACACCTCCCTCATGCCGCATCTATCTCAGCCGAACCACCCGACGACCAACCTTGCGGTTCATTTACCCTCCTTCACCCAACTCCCCTTGGTCACAACAAACCCCCTTCCTCCTTTTACACCACCGCACGCCTCTCTTTGACAGTCGAACCTCCTCGCCGGCGTCCCGACCTCCTCCGGTGAACTCGCCTCCCTATGGTATCTTCTTCCCACCTCTTATAGGGTTTTTGTTGGGTTTTTTGTTTTTATTTGGTTTTTTTACAATGTATTTGATCTTATTGTTTGATTTTAAGGCTTAGTTGCGTTGTTGCGGTGCGATTGAAGTGAAAGGATCTTTGCGCAACAAGTTGTGAAGTTGTTCTACACTGAGGTAGGTGGTTCCACACTTAATTATTATTTGATTAATTAATTTTCAAGTTTGATTAATTTATCATATTATTTAATTAATTTGTGTATTGATAATTTGATATTCTCTGAAGTTTGATTTTCATTTGAATGGTTTGGCTGTATGTTTATATTATGTGTGCACTTTCCGCTGAAAAATCATATCAAGTATTTAGCGATTTTTTAAACTACACAGTTAGCTTATTAATCTGTGCAATTGGTGCAAATTATATTTTTGACATGGATTCATGTGAATTTTATCGTAAAATAAAGTTTTGTGTGGGTTAGTGGGTGACGCCAAGTGACTTATTTTAAATTGTTTCATAAGATTTTATTTTTGTCTTATTAAATTGTGTAGTTTGTGAAAAGGCATCATACATGTGGTGTAAGGTTTTTCATCAAACTGTTTGGGTGGTGTAGGTCACACTTTAAAATTGTACTCGAGTGCATGCAATGTTGTAATGTGTTTTTGATTTATAAATAGTTACTTTTGTGTGTGTAAAACCACGTGACACTCTTTTCCTATTGTTTTATAAAAAAATTAATTGGTTTATTGAATTATGTCAATGGTGTGAAACGTGTTTAGAGAATGTTTTAGTGTGCATATTATTTCAAATTGTTTTTGTGTGTGCAAATGGTGGTTTTGGAATGTGTAGTGTCTTTTTTATTTGAGTGTATGATTATGACATGTGACATGAACTCTGAACTACTTGAGCACAAACAAGATGCCTGAGTATTAGGTGGGAGGACTAGGACTAGTGTGCTACTGATACAGAAGTGGAATCAGCCCAGTTTCACTTATCTGGATTTATGACCACCACACTATCTAAACTTTTGGATGATGTTGGGAGACCACTAGGTTATAGATGTGTTACCCTACTAGTGGCTCGTGCATGAGAACGTATATTGTTGTGCTTCTATACCAATGTTCACTAAGGCATGATGTTCTAGGGCCCCACTTCTCACTAGTATATTCAGGGCCTCTCCCATATTTTGTGCTCCTTTTTTACTTTTCTCTCACCGTCGACACATAGTGTGACATTCAGGTTACCATGAATGAAAGTGTTTTTGTGTGTTTGTGTTTTAATTTATGTTTTTTTCTTTAAAAATGTTTCCATTAAAACTGTTTTTATAGAAAATAATTTTCACTAAAACTGTTCAAGCATTAATTTCTTTTCTTTTGTTAATCTTTTAATTGCATTTTTCAGGTAATAATTATGCATGGAACCTTTTCTCAGTGGCATCCTACTTGGATTTTGGCTCACACCCTACATACACCTTGGGGGGTATGTAGATCCTACTTATTTAGTATGCTAGGTTGAGGCATCAAGCATAGCATGGGTGGTTTGGGTTGTCATTGGAATCCTCATGTTGGTTTAGTGGTAGTGGCTTGAGGATGTGACTCCTCATATCGCACAGAGGTTTGATTTGGAGTTTTGGTTTTCCTCTGATGTAGTCTCTTTTGATTTTTAGTTCAGGTTGTAAACTTTAAATATGATATTAGTTTAAGGGTCTGTTTGGTTGTCTGATTTTAGTATTAATTTATTCATCTTGCTATCTATTATATATATATATTAGTCTTATTTGGGTAAATAATTCCCAAGTCGTATTTTTGATACCCAGGTACTTGTGCCAGCCCATGGGGATCGGGAACGCCATTCGGGCCTTGCCACATACCAGGTTGGGTGTCCATTTGATGGCGACCTGACTTTGTTCATGACATTGGTAGTATATTGATATATTCAATTTAGGTCATCAAAGAAAAGATAAATCAAGTATACAGGCTGATGACACATAGTGTGTAACATCTTTGATGTGATTTGGTGTTATAATATATATTAGGTTATTACCATTGCAACATTAATATCAATCTCTAAGGGTTCCTTGATCTATTTCTAGATGTTGATCTTGTACTTTTGTCCTCTTCACCAAATTATACTAAAAAAGTGGATTGTAGGGTCATACACAATGCTTATAAAAAATCTCACTTCAATTATATTTTAATTTACAATTATAAGAAATAGTATTCTGATGTTTGAAGGAATAATAATTATTTAGGTTATGTCAATTGAATATACTCAATAACCATTAATTGAAATTAATATTTATATGATTTTAATATTAGATAATTTTTTATTTTATTTTTAATTTATATAATATATATTTATTTGAATAACAGTTTTTATTCATAGATTGATAATTTATGAGGATTATTGACAGGTCCAGTTAAGGTTGTAAAAGAAATTATATTTATAAATATTTATTAGTTTAACACACATCATGAAAATAATAATAACAATAATATTTTTATTTTCTATATAGATTACATAGTGATAAATGATTTGTTAAGGGAATATATCATATAACTAATTATATTACCTATGTATATAACTTGATTTATATCATTTCTATAGAAAATGATTTATTATGAACCACATTTATCTCAAATCAATTATCTCAATAACTATAGAGAAAATTTTATAGAATAATCTCAAGAAATTATAGAATAAATCCTCCTCCTCCCTCTCAAGCCCTTGAGAGAACTAAATTTAATCATTCTAGAATAGAATTTATTCTTATTCTGATCAACGGAAAATTATTCAAGCGGTTAAGATCATCTTTACTAATAGCTAGTGATTCTATATTGATGATTCTTAATTCACGGGGCATGTGTGGATAATTCTAGAGGGATTTTCTCTTGAATCCTTCAACCCAATGATGGTATGAAAAAAGTAGTCAACTAATTCGACAACAAAGAAGGAATTCCACATAAAGGTAATTCTTACCTATATTTAAAATATTTAAAAATTATATATGAAATTATCATATCTCTATTCCTCCATGGTTTCTATCATTGTGTTCTATAGATTTATTTGAAAAATTAAGGAATAACCACTGTTGGAAAGATAGCCAACTTCTTCCACTATTCCCTTGGACCTTCATTTTACACAAGAGATATTCATTTATGAACAATTCATTTGAAAAATCTCATTAGAAAAAAATATTATTTTATTAATTTATTGTGGACATTAAATAGTTTAAATAAATATTGGGAATTTATATTTATTTCCATTATGAACACTTTCATATAGTTCATTATATTTTTTTCAATTAAATATACGAAAATACATAAAATATAAACATTTTATATTTCAATTCAATTATATCAAAGATTTTTCATAATAAAATTATGAAATATTATTAATTATTTAATCCTAGATCAAATAAATCCTAAAAACCCCTTTTTCAATGTTTTAAATAAATTTCTTCAAAAAACATATTTAATTTGAGCAATATAAATTACATAATTACAAACAATTCATAATTTTAAATAAAAATTATTTTATATTTTTTACTTAATTATTAAATTATAAAAACTTTATAAAATAATCTTTTAATATCTATATAAATAATTTTTTGTAAAATATAAGGAATTCCATACAATTTGGAAATTGAATTCTCCTAAATTTAATTTAATATTTATATATCTTTATTTATTAAATATTTTATTAACATTTAATAAAATAATGATGAAAAATTTATAATTAATTAATTTATAAACACATTTTTATCTTAATAAATATCCCAAAAATTCCTTTTATAGTTATTTATAAAAAATTTATAAATCATCTAATTCAATTTTCAATTGATATATAAAAAAATTACTCTATGTATATCATTTTAAATGATATACTATGTATCTTTAGCTATGATTTGGTGGTTTGAAAAGGATGAATATGGAGATTTACATTTGGTGAGTGAGTTAGCCTATGTTGGTCGAGTGAGTATACAATGAGTCACACCTAGAATAAGTTATCATATAACATATTCTAAAACCCCACACATGTTATGTTATCATTTAATGTAATGTAGGATACCCCAACACATATTACATTATCACATAACATAATTTTGGTCACCCCCATTGTATATTACATTATCTCATAATGTAATATCATTAAGGCTATGTGAGAATAAACAGATGCAGTGTAGGATAAACTAATCAACTAATGACTATCACTAATAAGGTGAAACATGAAAATTAAAAATATTTACCTTATGTTAGTGGTTATACATAAGATCACCAAGTACCCACATAGGAAAAACATGAACTATAATATAGTATCTATCACTTATAACTATAAATAGGATTTCATGTGATATTTACTAGCATGATTCAGTATCAGTTAGGAACTATAATATCATTAATCATATGTTGTTACCCACACCATAGATTATGTTATCACATAACACATGTTGTGATCCAAGTTTTAGATAGGGTTATCATATAATAGAATTCTAGGATTCCAACCGTATATTATGTTATCATATAACATAATTTGGTCCATAATTCATTTCCTAAGTCATTTTTAATTACCCACACCAAATCATATGCGTGGACATGGTGTCCTATTTTTTACAATATTAATTATTTGTGATTTTTTTTCAAATTACTTTACAAATAAAAAGTCTTGGAATTTATTTAATTCATATTTTTGTTTTTGAGGAATCTAATGACACTCATTAAACATTAAAAAAAATAAGAATCCATTAAACCAAAATCAAAATGCCAAAAACTAAAACTATTCATAGTTATTAAGGAAAAAATATTTTTTACATTTCACTAATATATGTCTCCACTACTATATTCATCATTAGTGGGAATAATACCAATATATTTATGAATGATGTACTCTTACATGGGGATTCTATAGTTTAGACCTAACTCACATTTCACACAATTATGAATCTCTCTCAACCCATAGGATTTTAGATCCTCATCTAGGCTAATGATGGAAGAAAAATAGAGTTCGAGGGATAATCTTCATGGAATCAAATGATCACTATATCAAGGTAATCATTTACTTGTATTAGATCTCCAAATGTATCCCATAGGTGTATGCATTAAATATTATGTTGTGAGTTATGAATAATGTTTCATACTTATTTTAACCCATATGATAACTATAATTCTCCAATGTTTTTTATTTATGAAACATTTTTTTTAATAATTATATGTCTTATAGATATTTCTCATATGATAACTTTTAAGATTCCACTAACCATGTAATGTCAGTGGCTAGACTAAATATTTCCCATGATTAAGGCATACAACATTATGTGGTATTTTATGCATGTCGTTTCATATGACATGATCATATCATTATATATCATATGGTCTTCATATATCACATATATGGTAGTTTGGGGGAAATTTCCAATAGCCTCAACCACATTTCCCAAAAAAACATATTAGAAAACTCTCAGTTTTACTAAATCACAAGAAATTAAAAACATCTTAAAATCTACTTAAAGATTCCTATTAGTTTAAAAATCTTCAGAAATAAAAAAAAGTATAATAAAAACAATTCACATATCCACTTGACATATTTTTTATTTGAAAAAATGTAATAATATGATCAAATATTCTTCCAAAAGCGTCATCATTACAATACTATACAGTGATTTATCACCCTTATGGAAATTAATTACCTTAACACATTCTATTTATATTCCACAAAATAAAACAATATAATCCTCAAGGTTTTCAAAATTCATCTACCAAAAAAAATTCACACAAATAATAAAATCATATGATGTCAATTAACAATATTTAAATGATTATCCAATGTTAAATCCTTAAGCATTTTTTAGAATTCTGTAATATTATATAATGCATGGTTTCACAAAAAACCATAATATTCATGTTTTTTCATAGCTTTATAAAATAAAAACCTAATAAATTAATTATATAGACCTATATAAAGTATCAATCCCACCAACCTAGAGGATAATTCACAAATCCTCTATAAAATCGCAATATTATGATCCTGTAAAGGTAAATCACCAATATCTATCATCAAAATTATCTTTAAAATGAAATTTATGAAAAATTGTTTAAAACACTTAGTTTTTGAGTAATTTCACATGAGTCATGATATATTTTCATGAGTCCATGCTTCTCCATGTCATAAAGTTTAGTGTCCCTTGTGAGTCACTTATCCCGTATTCCATTTAGAATGACCCTATATAACTCTTTATTCAAGAAGTGTAGAAGGAGGAGAGCCTGATCAAAATTTATGTAATGTATGGTATAGATCATTCCATATTTATAAAATGTAATTTTAAATTATTATATAAGAGAACATAAAAAATGTGAATTTTACAACTAAGTCACCCCTTTATGAACATTAAAAAATTCAATATATATATATATATATATATATCTGGATTAACATAGTCTAAAAATTCATAAATATAGATCCCAACCTCTGATTAGTTTTCACCCAATCTTATCTTCCATATTCTTCCACCACCCTGATTATAAAAGAGTAATTTTGAAATAATGGGATTGATTACTATTCGTCTCATTTTAAAATAGACTACATAACTATCTAATAACCCACCATAGATATCATGTTTCTTAGATCATCATATATCTCTCATTAAATCCATTTTTCTAGTTTAATTAACCTCATAAATTTCCCATATTATATTCTCTAAATTTAATAACAACATTTTCCCTTTTCTCTTATGTGACTCACAAAAAATACATTTTCATCATAGATGAATTGGAAGAATGGAAACTCATTAAACACTATTAATACACCAATATATTATACAAGAATTAATTCAATTTTAGTATGAGTTTTTATATAATTAATTAAATATAATCTTTATAAGACATGTCAAAGTATTTTCCATAATATAATTCTTCCAAATTAATTCATCACACTAAAAAATAAATAATGTCATAATTAATTCAAATTAATATCCCAAAATTAATTCCTCATGTTACAAAATCATCAAACTACCGAAAAATCCCAACATCAACAAAATTTCCTAGTTAAAAATGTCATGACCCATCCCAGAGGGGTCCGTGTCATAACTACCCCAATCCAACCTCCAATAGGTCAGGGAATGGTGTCTTGCACCAAGTTAGAAAATCCAAAAAATGGGAAGCATTTTCTTAAGTACCTGTACACATGCACACATATCCAAGCCCAAAATACTGAAATATAAAAACCCTAAGTAAAAAAAGCATGTATACTATTAAGATACCAACAACAGAGTATAACAGTAGGAAAACTAGAATGTAAACAGGGCCAAAATATATGGATACCAAAAGAAAATTCTACCAAAGTGAAATCATGAGTTCCTGAAACTCATCAGTAGAAAACCATACCTGAAGGGTAGGTGTAGGATAGCTATATGAAGTCGTAGGAGCATAACTCAGCTGTCTAATTACTCAAGGAACCACCTAGTCCTGGTCCAGTTAGGACTCTGTAAAAGTGTCGATCATCTGCACAAGACACGACACATGAAAAGAAATCCTTTTCATGGGTGAGTAAAATAATACTCAGTAGGAAACTCATAAACCAAAAAGGTAATACCAATAAGAAATATATGAAGTACGCCACAAAGGAAAAACAAGAAGTTTAGTCAATATGGCCTACTCACACAGGTATAAGTCTAAAGAACAATAAGAATAATTTACAGTTGTAGTCCGCAGATCTCCCAGTCTCTATGACACTAGAAGTGTCGATGATGCATGGAGCATCGATGGATAAAGAAGCATCAATGGAGCACAAAACTTCAATGGCGTGTTGAGATTCTATGGTGCACATAGTTTCAATGGAGCACAAAGAATCCGTGGTGCCAATAGTGGAAATGGTTCCCAAGGAATCAATGGTACATGGAGCGTTGAAGGCGCACAGTGTGTTGATGATGCACAGAGCATCGATGGATCATGGAGAGTTGATGGAGGAAAGAGCATCAATGAGTCATGCAGCCCCAAAGTCACATAGTCAGCAAGATCACATAGTTACATCAAGCCACGAGATTCTGATTGTAGAATTCTTGTTCTAGGAGAACCTACTCCTCAATCCATTAGGTTGTAAACCAACTTTCACAAAAAAAAAACTCACTTATAGTATCTTAAAAGGACTGCCTTGTACCATGGGTTTCAACACTGCGAAAAGCTCTCCAAACAGACCTCATGTGTGAAAGATATGTCCAATTTAGTAAAAATGGTCTGGTTCGGTATGGGTTCAACCCAACCTGGTTTAGACGACCTGACCCGACCTATTCTGTTTAGACCGCGCGGTCCAGCCTGCGGGGCCGCCGGAGTGGCCTGGTTCACCAGCCCAGACCGCATCACACGGGCTGGCTCTACTCCGCTGGACGCGGCCCACCCTGGCTGCGCCCCTCTGGTCCACATGCTCACCTGACCATGTAGCCAGTCGGATCACCCAGTCAACATGGTTTCAGACCACGTTTCACATGTCTAGACTGCCTACCATGGATGCGGCCTCCGCCTGCTGTGTCCCCTATCAGTTTCACGACCACCTATTGTGTCTTGTCTCCCACATGGCCCTGCTAAGCCATGTGATTGTTGTTGCTATCACAACCCCTGGTGATCTTGTCCCCTCATCACCGCCTATGGATTCCACATTTTTGGGCCCTAAGTGTTTCAGATTTTCAGCCTTCTCCCGCAACCACCCCAGCCTGATCTCGGGGTCGCCACCGGGGCGACTGACACCCTCTGCCGCACCCGCAATTGTCCACCGCCGCATGTCACCAAGCCCCGGTATGCACCTCCACCATCATCGGCTACCAGTGGACTTGGTTCTACAAGTCACCCCCATTGCATCGGTGCTCCGTTTTTCTAAACTAATCCATTTCTGTGATCCTCGAGTCGCGATCTTCACTGCTTCAATATTGATCTAGATTACCATCACCCTAAGGGTTCATTCATGCTTGGAACTACCCAGAAACTTCGATCTAGGAACCATAAGGTTACAATGGTGAAGAACGTGTATATTTGAGGGACAAATGTACATATAAAAGGTTTAACATCATTTTCTAGGAGTTCTTGGACAACAATCTAAATTCATAGAATTTGGGTTGGAAATAGATTAGATCTAATCCTGCTCAAGTGAAACATATTCCCACCTACAACATATGGTCGATCTATAGGTTAATCTATTTATGAATTAGTCTATATTTTTCATAGAAATAAAAAATGGTAAAAGTTGAAACCACAAAGAGACCAACATCATACATCGAGGTTGGATTAGTCGTTGATGAAGAACGAGGTTTTGTGTCGTCATCAATCCTCGATCCTCCTGCGTTCGTCATCATTCTTCATAGCGGTTTCCTTCTTCTTTCCTCAGAGGAATTTCTAGGGTTATGGTGATAACCCTAGATTCCTGAAAATAATACTTAATTAAAATAATCCAACATAGCATCAAATAAAATATTTTTATTAAAATATTTTAATGACGATTATGTCTAATTTCTAACATTCACAGTCAACCCATGTCGGTCGATGTTAGGCCTCGGCTAAATTAAATATGCTTCTCTGAATGCAATGGTTCCCTAGAATTTCTGATATGGTAAACCATTTAGAAGTTATTACTATTTAAAGAAGAAACCTCCCGAATGATTTATAAAAAACTTTACATTATTGACCATATAATTTTGGGAATACCAGGTCACAAAAACTCACACCGTCTTAGTACCTGGTCTCAAAATTTTCCCAATTAATTTACAAAAATAGAACCAGAGAAAATCTAAGTCATTAATGTCTCACCACCTTAGGGATTTATGTCCCTGAGAGAAAAAACAAGGGCTAATCAACAAAAATATTTGGGTATTGAGAACGAATCTGAGCCTCCCACTTCCAGGTGCTCTATTAGAGATTAACATTCTTCCATCGAACGTACACCAGAGGAATCGAATACCCATGAAAGATCCACTCCTGTCGATCCTCAATATCCTCGGGGTACTCTGTAAAAGTCCCCCATCATCAATTTCCAACTCATCCCAGTTGATGACATGCGATGGATCATGCATGTAACTCCTCGTTTGTGACATGTTGAGTAAATCATGCACCTAGTGTAACTGTGGGGGTATAACTAGGTGGTACTCCACCTCAACAACTCTACTTAGAATCTGAAAAGGGATGATGTATCTCAGAGATAACTTGTCGCCCTGACCAAATCTCCAAAATCCCTATCAAGTTGAGACCCTAAAGAACACATGGTCTACCTCCTCAAACTCCGGAGGCCTCTATCTCCTGTAATCTTACAATATCTTCTATCTTTGTTCAATCATCATCCTCTCTTGGATGATCTGCACCTTCTTGGTGGTATCCCATACCAATTTTGGACCCATGAGTGCTGACTCTCCTGGGTTTGTCCTGTATAGTGGTGACCTACATGGTCACCAATATAGGGACTCATATAGTGACATACTAATAGTGTAGTGGTATTTGTTGTTATATAAAAACTCCACCAGAGGTAGGTGGTCCTCTCAACTGTGGCCAAAGTCAAGGATGAAAGTACGTAGCATGTCCTATAGAACCTTGATGTTCCTCTCTTTCTATACATTTGTCTAGGGATGAATCACTATGATCAAGTGAAACTGAGTCCCAAAAAACTCCTACAATCCATTCCATAGATGGGATGTGAAACAAGCGTCATGGTCTGAAATGATTGTAGATGGAACTCCATGAATTCAAACTATTTCCTACACGTAGAGGCGTCCCAAGATCTCTATTGAAATATTCTCACAAATCGGTAGGAAGTGGCCCGAATTGGTGAGTTGGTCAACGATCAACCAAATGGTATCATTCCCCTGAATGTGCATGGTAAACCCACCGAAGTATATCGATATACCATCCCACTTCCACTCTGGAACCTCAAGTGGTTGGGTCAAGATGGCTAGAACTTTTTATTCTACCTTCACTTTTTGATAACTGTGGCATTGAGAAATGAACTCTTCCATTGCCATATTCATCCTCAGCCACCAAAACTGACATCAAAGGACATGATATAGCTTTTCTACTTCCTGTATGTACCACCAAAGGGTAATTGTGGAACTCCCACAATACCTCCTCCATCAATGTCACTTGCACTTCTATGCACCCTCTGAAGAGAATGACATTCTCCCCACCTCTCGAATATCAATCAGGGGCATTCCCTATTGACATATGATCATGTAAATTCTCATAGTAGGTGTCTCTGATCTATTCCTCCCTGACTTTCTATAACAGTGGAGGGGTGACAATCATTGACTAGAGGTAATCTACTCCATCTCTATCCACAAAGGATATCTGTAATGTGGCCAACTTCTCCAGTGGCTCACTCAAAAATTTCAATCTAGATCTCCTTCTGAGAGAATATGCCACAATGTTCCCCTTCCTAAGATTATAGAAAATATAAAAGTCATAGTCTTGGAGGAACTCTATCCATTGTCTCTATCTCAAGTTCAGGTCCTTATGGGAGAAGATATAATTGAGACTCTTGTGGTCAGAGTAGATGATAAACAACTCGCCCATCATGCAGTGTTTCCACATCTTCAATGCGAAGAATACCAATACAAGCTCAAGATCATGTGTTACGTAATTATTCTCATGCTTAATCAACTAGATTGAACCATATTCAATAAAATCTTTCCCCTAAATTAATACACAACCAATCCCAGTACCTAATGAATTAAACAACACCATATAATAAACACCCTCCTCCAATAATATAAATATGGGGCCACTCGTCAATATCTTACTCAACTCCTAAAAGCACTACTAGAACATCTATGTCCATAGAAAAGGATACCCATTCCATGTAAAGGCTACCAAGGGTGATGGTGATTTGTAAAAGTAAGGTACAAACCTATGATAGTACCCATCCAAACCATAGAAACTCCATACCTTGGTAACACTCATGGTTGGATCCTAAGAAATCCCCACTTCAATCTTCACCGGATCTACTACAACTCCAGCCTCTGAATGACATGTCCCATAAAGTGGACCTCCAGAATCAAAAACTGACACTATAAGAGATTCCCAAAAATTTGGTGATCATATAGTGTGTCTAGAATCATCCTCAAGTGTATCACATGATCCTCCTCATATTCCAAGTATACAGGGATGTCATCAATGAAGACCACGACGAACCGGTCTAAGTAATGCTGGAAGATCCTATTCATGAGTGCCATGATCACTATTGGAGCATTCTTCATTCCAAATGGCATCAATAAGAACTCGTAGTGGTTGTACCAACATCTAAAGGATGCCTTCAGTACATACTCATGCCGTACACAAAGTAGGTGATAGCCAGATATGATGTCTATTTTTGAGAACCACCTCTCTCCCTTCATCTGATCGAAGAGGTCATCAATCATTGGTAGTGGATACTTATTCTTCACAGTCATCTGGTTTAGGCGCCAAAAGTTCTCACATAATATCAATCTCCTGTCTTCCTTCTTGGAAAACAAATCTAGGGCCACCCAAGGTGAAAAATTAGGTCTCATGAAGCCCTTCCACTACAACTCTTCTAGTTGTAACCTCAACTCACAAATCTCCATAAGAACAATATGACATGCAGGTGTAGATATTAATTCCTTCCCAGGGTACAGATCAATGATGAAGTCAACCACCCTATGGGGAGGTAATCTAGGGACATCCTCAAGAAATATGTCATTATACTCCTCCTCCATGGTAGGAAACTGGGGACTCCTCTCATCTACAACACCGAGGGTGAGGCTATCCAACTGGTGAGTAATCGGCCACATCCTACGATGAGTAAGTCCATACTACACTACATGCATTCCATTTTCACCAAAAAGGAAAACCTAGTCCCATCTTTGTGGACACACCACAGTATGCACCTAAAACAATCAATCTGGGCATGAACTATGGATAACCTGTCCATAATGAGAATGAAATCGTAAGGCCTTGACACTGCCACTAAGGGATCCCAACCAAAACTCTTACACCCTAGAGAAAGTTCACACTTTCGGAACTAGTGTGTGATCATTGAATCTCCCCATGTAGGAGTCTCTATGAGTAGGGATCAAGTCAATAATTCAACTGGAATCTGTAGGTCTCGAACAAGTCTTGTGGTGAGAAAAAAGTGATTGGAACCCGTGTCTATAAAAACTGAATCAAGGGTGTAAAAGACATAGATCATACCTCTAACCATACATGGAGCATTGTAGTCATAAGACTCCATCTCATGAAGATGACCTCATCCCTATCCATTAGATCCCTAAGCCCATGGTGGACAACTTGAGGGTGGTGGTGGTAGTATGCCAAACCATCGCCCACCAACTACTTCTCTACCTGCTCCTCTTCTACGTCCACCTCCCTATAGACCATCATGATCTTGCCTCCTCTTTTTCCTCAGAGGTCCTTCAACCATCTGTTGATCATCCGTATAGAGAGTCGGGTAATCTTGATCCATGTGTCCTCGTCCACAGCACGAGTAACACAACCTATCCTTCAGATGACTCACTCTGTCCTGGGATCCCTGCACTACTGGTCCTGTATCATGGGGACATCCCCTAGAGTTCTTGACCCACATGGGTCCTTACATCTACTGTAGTCTACCTACTAATGAAGACTCAGTTGCTTCGTTCCTTCTAGTAGCTTCCACTACTAGCGTCTGATCTACAAAAAATATCTCCACAAGTAGATATCAATACAATACTCTAGTATATGTAGGGATGCTAAGTGATATCATAGATGCCCTAATCTCTCAGTGTAGCCCCTTGTTGAAGGTCTGAGCCCTAAAGAATGGGTCCCACACTATATCCATGGAGTAGTGAGAATGATTCGTAAATCTCACTGAGTACTCCGATACTGTCTGACTAACCTACTACAGATGGCAGAGCTCCTATATGTGCACTGAGCATAATATCTCTATAATGAACTCCACCCTAAAGAGGCACTCAAAGTCTAACCAAGTGAGAGTTGTCTCACTATGTTTCTGGTCACTAATATCCCCCATCACCCCACTGAGACCTAAAGAAGGATCATGGCTAGAACTTCTATCTAGTTGGAAGGCATCCTCATAAGGTGGAAGACACATGTAACTACCTCCAACCAATCCTCAGCTACCTAGGGGTCTGTCTCACCCCTAAAAATGGGAGTTCACTGCCTTCGGAACTTATGAAACACACTTAGCCTGTGTTCATCCTCTACTGGTAGCACTGGTAGTAACTGTTGGTCTCCGGGTGGTGGTCTCACTGGTACACCACCTGGGGGTGATATCCCTAATACTACTCCCTCTATTTATGCTTCTTTTCTAGGCAAACCATCCTCGTGATCATGCATCAGAATCCTGGACGGCTTTCTACATGGAGGAATCCTGAAATAGATCAAGGTGTACCACAGTCAATAGAGTATACCTAGATAGGTGACTTAATAAGGACATGAGGTCATAGTAAAAATCATATATGACTCATATACCATTTATTTTCCCTACAACTATATTTCTCATGTACCAAGTCAAAAATAGCAATTTGAGTCCTGGTGTATGGATACATCGACCGTCGCACCCATAATGGAGTCCTTGGTCTGAAATCCGAACTCGAAACACTTAACAATGTTTCCCCAAACAAATCTCATATACTTGTGGTTCTTTAGGTAGAACTGACCAGCTCTGATTCAACTCTATCATGAACCATCCTAATGGGGCCCGTGTTGTGACTACCCTAAGACCATCTTCTATAGGCCAGGGGATAACAACTAGAAACGAGTAGGCATATCCCATAAATGGGTGGCATTTTCCTATGTACCTGTACACATGCACATATCTCCAAGACCAAAATACTAAAATGTAAAAACACTAAGAAAACGAGCATGCATACAACTAAGATACCAAAAAAAGAGTACGACTGTCAAAAAAATGGAAAGTAAACAGGTCCAAAATACAATCCCACCAAAAGAAAAGTCTACCAAAGTGAAAGCATAAGTTCCTGAAACTCATCTGCAAAAAACACTACATGAAGGGTCGGTGCAGGACATCTATCTAAAGCCATAGGAGCAGACCTCACCTTTCTAATTACTGTAGGAACCACCTTGTCCTAGTCCACCTAGGACTCTATCAAAGCGTCAATCATCTACAAAATATACGATAGGTTCAAGTAAAGAACATGAAAGTGTGGGTAAACAATACTCAGTAGGACACCTCAAAACTACAAAGGTAATACCACTAATAAATACACAAAGTACACCACAAATGAAACACAGAAAGTATATTTAATAAGGCCAGCTCACATAGGTATAAGTCTAAAGCACGAAGATAAGGATTTCTAGTTGTAGTCCGTAGATCTCCCAGTCTCCATGACACTAGAAGTGTCGATGGCCTGCCTGCCATGGATGAAGCCTCTGCCTTCCGCATCCCCCAATAGTTCCATGACCACCTAGCTCAGCCCATCTCCCACATGACCCCACTGGGATACATCCTTGCTACCACCACCACAGACTCTTGCCACATCCCCTGGTCCCCGCTTGCGGCTTCCATTATTGCGGTCCCTGCACGGTCCGGCTGCACTGCCTACTCGGTCTGGTCGCCGCCTCCTTCTCCTACTGTCATCGCTAAGGCAACCACCATCCCCTGCGGCACCCGCACACGGTCGCCGCTATAGGACATAGTTCCACTGGTCTCCCCCTTCTCTTTGGTGTTGTATTTTTTGAAATGAATCCATATCCATGACACTTGGGTTTCGATCTTCAGTTCTTCTAACTTGATTCGGCTTTACTTCGCTCGGGGGGTCCAATCGTGCTCGGCACCACCTTGCAACATCGAGATGGGGTCTGTAAGGTTCCAATGGTGAATAACGTGTAGAATAGAGAGAGAAATGTATATAGAAAAGGTATAACATTTTTATCCAAGTGTTCTTGGACAATGATCTAAATCGAGGGAATTTGGGTTAGAAACATTTTAGATATAATCCCACTAACCCACAACATATTCCCTCCCGCAACATACGGTCCATCCGCAGGATAATCAGTTTTTTGATCTGTTTGCATTCATCGTTGAAATCAAGAATGAGAAAATATGAAATCAAAAAGAGATCAATATCCTACCTCAAGGTTAGATCATTCATTGATGAAGAACATGGTTCCATGTCATCGCCAATCCTCGATCCACCGACGTTCTTTATCATTTGTTAGAGAGGTTTCCATCTCCTTGCCTCAGAGGAATTTCTAGTGTTATGGTGATAATCCTGTATTCATGAAAATAATCCTTAATTAAATGAAACAAACACAGAATAAAATAATTTTTTTATTAAAATATTTTAACGACGGTTACGTCTAATTTCTAACTGTCACAGTCGACCTGCGCCGGTCGATGTTACTGTAACATCCCAGGTAAATAAAGAATACAATATTTTTATATTTATTAATATTTGTGAATTAAATATTAATTTTACTATAAATGGGATTCTATGTCTGATAGTGTACTCAACACAAAACAATGGGTTTCTTTAAAAAATTACGTTTCACACAACTTTGAGTTATACCAAAAAATAATATAACAATATTAATATATTAAATGGAAGTTAACTCATAGCCGTTGTATTATAAGGAATGAAAAAAACTAACTAAAATATGATTATAAATGTTTTTTAAATGTCTTTACATTTATCCAATAAATTTTAGAGGCTTATAATATTAATGAATCTTATTTTAAGCATTAAATACTTTAATATTCTTTAAAAGGTCGTTTTAACGCCTTTTGATGGCGAACCCATTTTAAATCTAGTTTTTTTCAGTTTTAAATATTATATTTGAAATAATAAAATTCTTCTTTAGAAGCGGAACATAAAAATTTACTTTGGGTGAATTTTTGGTATTTTTCTAATAAAGTTCAATTTTTAAAGAATAGTGAAAAATACCACATTTTAATTCAAAACTGATTTTTAATATAATTTATTTATATAAATATATTGTAATTTTAAATAGTTTTAAAGTTTAATTAGATTATATTTATATCATTTAATCCAATTTTTTTCATTTAAAGTAATTTTAATTTGAAATTGGATATAAACACAAGCCATTCTTTTGGTAGTTTTTACTTCTTAAAAACACCCTTTTAGTTTTGACAAAGAGAATTAATTTTAAATTAGTTATCGAAAATTATTTGTTTTGAATTTGGAGAAAGGGATTCCATATTTAGAATAAGGAGGTACAAATTTTTTAAATAGGTATCTTTTATTTTTAGACATTATGAATAGTAAATTCGGTAAATATTTTATTTACCATGGTTAAAGGGTAAATCAGGTAAATAAGGGTAAAAAATAATATTATAATAATATTAAATTACCCTTACACATGTCCTAACCCTATTTTATGAGATATTTCATACCTTGGGCATCCTTGGGTTGATTTAATGACCCCATGGAGCCACTTTTGTATGAAAATAACATTTAATTACCTTTTAATTTAAAGTTAAGAAAAATATAACATAAACATATTTATTTTACTAAAAAAATTATATGTGGTTATTTAAGTAAAATATTCGAATATAAATATTAATTAGAAATATAAAAATATTTTATACATCATTATATTTTATTTATAATTTTTAGAGACTAAGTAAATAAATTTAATTATGACACAATTATGATGTAGTGTTTTCTTCACTAATAAAGGATTCAGATAAATGATATTATAAATGTTAAAATAAATGTAATTTTGTTATTTTGATGTCATAAACGAATTTTATGGCAGATATTTACATGTTATATTTTAATTAATGATGTTTTTCCAATCAATCAAGTTGTTATGGATTTTTAAAAAGTCATGATATGAATACTGTCAAAATTAACATAATTCATATTTTGAAATATAAAATATTTTATTAAATATTATAAAATTACAAAAAATTTAAGATTCAGAAAAATAGTTACCATATGTATAAAAGTTTATTATTTTCTCTTTAATTGGATATTTTTCATGTTTTGGTAACTATTTTTATTCTCAAAGTGTTAACTCCTTGATAAAATGATAAGAGTAAAAAAGGGTTAAATAAAACATACATGGAATAAAAAATATCCAAAACCTGTATAATTATTATTGGATGATTTTATTTTGACTTATATTTATCTAATATTTGAACTAAATTAATTTTGACTCATTTATAATCTAAATATTCTTTATAATAAAATAAAAATTCAAGATATTCCTTTAGTGCCCCTCCTCCCTCTTATAAAAGGCCACCATCTCTAACCCTTACTCACACCTCTAAATCCCCCTTGGATCCTCCAAAATCTACCCAAATAAGCTCCAAAAATCACTAGATTCCTCCTAGAAGCCTTAATTTGGACATAGGACAATTCAATAAATCCTTTTGGCTCAAATCAAAGGGAGTTACCCGATTTAGATGTAATGTCTTCTCTTAAGTTCTTTTCTTTTATTTTCCTTCTCCACTCCCTATTATATTCTTATTATTTTATTACATAACATATCCAATATAATCAATATACTAAGATTTTTTTTAATAGTATTATAACTACACTTACACACACCTTCATCTAATGGATTTAGAACATACTAATTCTGTGGATGGTGAACTATTGCCCCACGAAACGATGATTGTTCAATTATCTTCTAACGCCTCTCATGGTTTCCATTATAATGGAAATATATTTATATATAGTTTATATTATATTTATATTGACTCTATTATTTTGTATTTTTCAGTTACAAAATACCTTTTTCTTTCCATAACGTGTAAATATGATAATTTCATTTGAGGAAGTGCGGACTACCGCCCCCTCAAAGTGATATGACTCATTCATGCAATACATTGAACGTATAAAGGATGGAATTAATGAAATAATGTAACATATACAACATAGATATTATAATAGAATTATAATATTAATATGTATTATTTATTTTTCATTCCTTTAAAAATAAAAAATAAATGAAAGTAGCGTTCATGCATACGTACGACTTACCGTCCCCATGAACAGTGCATTTAATTTTATTATATCCAAATGTTATGGATTGTTATAAATACATATATAATGGAAAAAAACATATATATTGTATATATATGATATTTAAATCATAAATACAATTCTTGAGATAATAGACTTTTGACCACATGGACAATTTGTAATTATAAAATGTTCATTTTTGACTCAAGTACCGAACATCGACAAAAAGACCGATATGAACTTGAATAATTTCATGATTGTTATAGAAAGGTAAAAAGTGATATAAATGGAATAATAAACTTGAAAAAGGTTATGAATAAATTATAATTAACTTAAGATTATTATTCATGGAGATAAAGAACGAACAAGACAAGTCAGACACAAGGTAAGGGAACCTTTCACCCTCCTCTTTTAGTCAAAGAATTATTTTATGTTATGTCTTTTAATTTACATTTTATTATGTTAGTATATCTTATTATATATCCTTATTGATGTAAATTTTATGTCAAAGTGATGAGATACCCTTTTAACTCTCATCAAATCATTTTCAGAATTTTTACGTGAGGTTGTTAGGCTGCCAAATTTTTGTAAGGGACTTCGTCTCAATATCCTTTAATTTAGGCATATTTTGTTTTATACATGACCTTCTTTAATTTGGGGTATAATTATACTAGTTTTATTTTAATTTCATTCAATTTTTTTTCAAAATGAATCATTTTTTTACAGAGTGATTTTACTAAATGACATATGGATGTTTCTTTTTAACGTACGCGGTGACAACGAACTTTACACTACTACGAGTATTATTTGATATTTGGATTTATTAACAAGCCGTAATGTTTTTAAAAGGAAAATAAATACCATATACCCTTTTTCATATATTTTTTATTTCAAATGGATTTGAGAAATCATTAATTATGTCAATATATTGAAATGAAATATTGTGATTGCAATGTGGAAATTTTATCTTTCCTATTTAGTCAATAAGGTTTCCTTATGAAATTTCTATTCCTTTATGTTTTGAAAATCACAAACACTCTGAAATTAAGACTCCGAATTCTCTGAAATTGTGAATCAGAATTCTCTAAAATTTAGACTCTGAATTCTATAGAATTCTGATTCATAATTCCTTAGAATTCAGACTCATAATTCCTTAAAATTATAACTCTGAATTCATCAAAATTCAGACTTAGAATTCCTCAGAATCTAGATTCCAAATTCCTCAGAATTCAGACCTTGAATTCCTCAGAATTTGGATTTTGAATTCCTTATAATTCAGACTCTGAATTACTCATAATTCAGACTCCGAATTCCTCATCATTCAAACTTTTATTTCTATAGATTATTGGTTTTTAATTATTTGAAAAAAAAGAATCCGAACATTCATGATTTATAGTCTCCAAGTGTTTATTTTTTTAGACTCAAAACATTATTTTTCCTTAGACTCTGGGAAATTATATTTGGTTAATCAACCATATTTTTATTACCTTGTTATAGATATAAAATGATGTCGTATAATATATTTCTAACCAACCATTGTTTGAGTGACACATGTATATGTCCCTAAGAGATTCAAGGATAAATATGACTGTTGGGGGAGGGAGCCGACCATTAGAGAAATGCCTATAAATAGGAGATAATTTGAATGAGCTCAATATCTGTTGATCACTCTAGAGATTTCATGTTTTTGAAGTGATTTATGGAGAGAGAGACTCTTATGATTTTTTCATACTGAACATCTTGTTCAGCTTGCTTTGTGAGACTCCAATTGTTGCTGAGTACAATCAAGGGATTCCGAGGATAGGAAGATAGAGGTTCCGACTACCTTGAAGTTCGAGGGCTTGCCGGGATAGTAAGACAGATTAAAATATTCTTATCAAGGGTTTACTTTGGTGTTGTTAAGACAGACTTTCTTGAAAGTATAAATCAAGGGACCTTTATCGAAGGTTGTTGTATACCCTACTCTTTGGGTTAAAATATTTCATACTTGTTACTTGTTTTGTTTCAAGTTTATTTTCCGAGGAATTTTGATTAATAAGGAAAGTATAACTATATTATTATTTCTTGTACTTATATACACTGATTACTAAGAGGTACTGTGAATTTACCTTGTTTAACTTTGTTAAACATGGTTTTCCTTAAGGTTAAAAATGAATGTTTTTAAACTTACAATTCACCCCCTCTTGTAATCGAGCATCTACATCATTATTTTTCTATTACATTTTCTTTATTATTGTATTATGTGTTATGATTATGTTATGGTTCTTAGGCATTGTTTACATATACGGATGGTTATGTGATAAACCTAGGGTGGGTGAGCCTAAGATAGCTCTCCAATGCATTGGGTAACGTGATGAAGGTGAATGTTAATGCTTCTCCAAATATATTTATGGAATAAACTATGATGGGTATTCCAAATGTAACTCCCTATATAGATTTGAAAGATACAATGTAAGTATGATATGCATGCCATAAGTTACCTTTATGATTTTTGATTACTATATATTATTCATAAATCTTATGATTTCATGAGGTATGTTAAAGAGATTATGTTTTGTATGTATTGATGGACTAATGTTTTCTTTCTTTATTTTATAACCCTTAAGGAGTTTTTTATGCTCATACCAAGTTTTTGAAATGTTTATCACAGGGTATAAGGAAGGGTAAGAGAAAGGAATTATTCAAGTAGATTTATATCAAGAAAATAACTCTTTTTTTATTTAAGGAGTTTTATTTTTGTGAAAAATATAGATAGATTAGAAGTTTATACCTTTTAATATTGAGATGTAATGTAATAGGTATAACCTAATTCTCTAAAAATCTAAACCTAAAAAGATCCCCAATGTGAATTCTTGACTTAACTCAGGATTATGTAATGTTTAAGGATGGGGCCTTATAATTGGTATCAAAGGTCAGTTTAGACAAATTTAGGAGTTAGGATATCGTTAAATTATTATATATAAATTAATTTATTATAATATTGAAATGGTATAGAATTTAAAAATTACCATGTTGCTTCACCTAAGATATTTCTATGTTCAAGAATAGTTTTGCTATAGAGGAAACATGGCAGCTCTGATGGGACGACATCAAGAGGAAAACAGCCTTCCAAATCAGCTACCTAAGATGGTCAGAATCAGAACTGAATAATTTGTTGTAGCGATGGCACAATTGAAACAAGCTATAAATAGAAGTGGTATCCATGCAAGAGATTAGCTAGATCAACCAAAAGGGAACATGTTAATGGTGGAGCATTTCATGAGGCAACATCCCCCATCATTCAGAGGATCATCTGCACCTATGTTAGCTAAAGGGTGGATTAAAGCACTGGAAAATATTTTTGATGTCATGGGGTGCTCTTAACATCAAAAGTTTGGTATTTATATTTACCATTTTGAAGGTGAAGATGATCAGTGGTGGTCGATGGTTAAAAATGTTAGGGATAGTGAGGAGATTTATTTCGTTTATTGGGATGAATTCAATGTTGTGTTTCTTGAGAAATATTTTCCTAAGACAGTTCGACATAGGATGGAAAAACAATTCCTAGAATTGAGGAAATATGATGAATCAGTGGTTATTTATGAAGAAAAATTCAATCAATTGGATGGTATGAAACAAATTTTATAGGGGATCTTGATAGTAAAATCAACCATTTTTACTCAGGATTAAAGAAAAAGTATCAAATGGATTTAGCTTCTTGTGAGTTCAAAATTTAGGAAAAACTTGTTAGATGTGAGAAGAAGGTGGAAATGGAGTTTTCTGATGGTCAAGTGTTCTTTGAAAAAAAATAGAATAAGAGTTCTAGGTGGAAGATGAAAGGGAATAACTCTTCAAAAAAGTCTGATGGTAAGAAAATTAAGTTTATAGTTTGTGAAAATTGTGGTAAAAATAACAATGGGGAATGCATTTTGAATTCTGGTAAGTTCTTCTGATGTGGTAAAATGTGACATAAGGCTCATAATTGCACTAAAAAAGATTAGGGTAATGGTAAGAAAAAATCTGGTTTATAGTCAGTAAAATGTTTTAAGTGCAATGAAATGGGTTATTGTGAAAATGAGTGTCCAACTAAGAACTCAACTGAAAGAAAGAAGATGGACTAAAAGAAGAAAGGGGTGGTTAATTCCTTTGAAACTACTTTAGAAGATGTTGTTCCATCAAATGAAGTATTTTTAGGTACACGTTTTTTATTCATATTATGCCAAAGTGTTTTTTGATTTAGGTTCTACACATTCTTTCATTTCTGAGAAATTTTCTCATAAATTGGGAATGTTATCTCAAGATATGAATCATGGACTTGTGGTAAAAACACCTAGAGGAAATTTTGAGACAAAACAAAATTATAAGAACCTTACTATACTTTTGTGTGGAAATAATCTACCTAAAAACCTTATTGTTTTGCCTCTAGTATAGTTTGATGTTATTTTGGGTATGGATTGGATTTCTGTTTATCATGATAAGATTGACTACAGAGCTAAAGAGGTTTATTTTAAGAAATAATTTCAATTTGTGTACAAGAATGAACCCTTAATTTTGATAACATATCAGGAAGCTGAGAAACTACTAAAATCTAGAAATGAATGTTACCTTGAACATATTGTTGAAAACAAAATAACTATTCAGATTAATAATGTGCCAACGGTAAATGAGTATCTTGATGTTTTTCCTGATGAGTTGACTGGTATAATACCTGACTGAGAAGTTAAATTTACAGTTTACATAATTCCTTCTGCTAATACAATTTCAAAACTCCCTTATCTAGTCGCTCAAATTGAACTTTTAGAGTTAAAGAAGCAGTTGAAGGAGTTATTAGATTAAGGTTTCATTGGACCTAGAACATAACTATGGGGTGCTCCTATCTTGTTTGTTAAAAATAAATATGGTTCAATGATACTTTATATTGATTATAGACCCTTTAATAACATAACTGTTAATAAAAAGAATGCTTTTCCTCATATAAATTATTTGTTTAATCAAATCCATGGAGCTTAGTGTTTTTTGAAGATTGACTTGAGATCGGGGTACCATCAGTTGAAAGAAAAGGAAGCATACATTCTGAAGACCACGTTTTGTACTAGATATGGCCATTATGAATTTGTATTTATTCCTTTTGGGTTAACCAAAACACCTTCTCTATTCTTGGATCTTATGAATAGTATTTTCCATGAGTTCTTGGATAAATTTTTGGTTGTTCTTATTGATGATATTTTGGTTTATTATAAAAGTAAATAGAAGCATGAAAGTCATTTGAGGGTTTTCTTGAAAACTTTAAAATAAAATTAACTATATGGGAAATTCAAAAAGTGTGAGTTTAGGTTACAGAAAATTTCATTCCTTGGTCACATTATTTCTAAAGATGTCATAACTATTGATCCTGCTAAAATAAAAGTTGTTAAAGAATGGAAAATACCCACAAATATAACTAAGATTCATATTTATCTTGGTTTAGTAGGTTATTACAGAAATGTTTTTGAAATATTTTCACAGTTATCTTGTACACTAACTAAGTTAAGCCAAAAATGTGTTAAGTTCATCTAGACAAAATAATGTGATGAATGTTTTTTGGAATTTAAAATAATATTGGTGAATGCTCCAGTTTTGTAACTGCCTTCTAGATATGTCGAATTTTTTATCTATAGTGATGCTTCATTGAAAGGAGTTTGTTGTGTCCTAATGCACAATGATTAGGTAATTACTTACGATTCATGTCAGTTGAAACTTCATGAGTTAAATTAACCTACACATGATTTGGAATTAGTTGTTGTTGTTTTGGCTTTAAAAATTTGGAGGCATCATTTTTATAGCGTAAAGTGTGAAATATATACTAATCAAAAAATTTTGAAGTATATATTCATTCAGAAATAATTAAACATAAGACAAAGGATATTGATAGAATTAATCAAGGATTATGATTGCACAATCCATTACCAACCATGAAAGGAAAATAAAGTGGATGATGATTTGAGTCAAAAGAGTAACGCTACATCAACCATGATACGTTTGGAACAAGACCATTTGGTTTTTGACTTGATGAATTTTGGATTGGAAGTTATTGGTGCAAGGAATTCCTTTGTTTTGTTTCAGGTGGCAATAAAATCATCTCTATCAGACAGAATTAAGAAAGTGAATAAAGAAGACAGTGTGTTTCAGAAAAAGGTAGAATTGGTTCAGAATGGTAAGTTACATGAGTTTAACATTGATAGAGACTGTGTTTTGAGGTATGGAAAGATATTATATGTGCCTTGCGATTCATAGTTGAAGAAATAGTTATTATGTGAATCTCATATTTATTTGTTTTCTACTCATCCTAGCAGTACTAAGATGTATAGAGATCATAGAGAGTATTTCTAGTGGGATGGAATGAAAAAAGATATTGCTGACTTTACCCTGAGATGATGGATTTGTCATCAGGTTAAAGAAGAGTGACAGTTACCGAAAGGGATGATTCAGCATTTTCTAGTGCCAGAGTAGAAATGGAAAAATGTTTCCATGGATTTATTCATGGGATTACCAAATACTTCTCGAGGTAATAATGAAATATGGATTACTGTTGATCGATTGACTAAATCTTTTCATTTTCATGAAATTAGAGATAATTTATCTCTAGATAAACTTTCTCGATTGTATATTAAATAGATAGTAAGGTTACATGGATTTCCCCTCTCCATTATATCTGATCGTGATCATAGGTTCAATTATAAATTTTGGAAGGGCCTTCAGAATTCATTGGGTACTGAATTAAATTTTAGTATAGATTTTTATCCACAATCATATGGGCAGTCATAACAAACAATTCAAACATTAGAAGATATGATATCTGCTTGATCAATGGATTAATAGGGAAGTTAGGACCAACATCTTTCTTTGGTTGAGTTTTCTAATAATAATTTTTTTCATTACAATATATATATGATGCCATTTGAGGAATTATATGGAAAGCGGTATCAAAATTCATCTTTTTGGGATGAAGTTGGTGAAAGGAAGTTTATGGGACTAGAATTGGAAGAAGATATATAAAAAAATTCAGTTGATTCAGAAGCACATGAGAATAGCTCAGAGCAAGCAGAAAATTTATGCAGATAACTGGAGGAAAGATCTTTATTTCGAGGTAGGTGATCATGTCTTTCTCAAAGTTTCTCCATGGAAAAGTGTGATGTGTTTTGGTAATAAGGGAAAGTTGAGTCCAAGGTTCACTGGACCCTATTAAATCCTGGAGAAAGTTGGATCATTTTCCTATAAATTAGATTTACCACCAAGTTTATCCCATATACACAATGTTTTTCATGTTTCAATGTTGAGAAAGTATATACTGAATCCATCTCAAGTTTTGAGCCCAGAGTTAGTTCAGTTGGAAGAGAATTTTTCTTCTGAGGAACAACCAGTCCAGATTCTTGACCGAAGAGAGAAAGTGTTGCTGAATAAGGTAATTCATCAAGTAAAGGATTTGCGAAAAAACCATATGGTTAAAGAGGTATAATGGGAATCTAAAAATTCTATTATGGATAAATACCCACATTTATTTGATAAATGAATAGAAATGTGGGGCCGCAATTCCCAAAAGGGGGAAAAGATGTAACATCCCAGGTAAATAAAGAATGTGACATTTTCATATTTATAAATATTTTTGAATTAAATATTAATTTTACTATAAATGAGATGATATGTACGATAGAGTACTCAACACACAAAAATGGGTTTTTTTGAAATCAAACATTGCACAAAATTTTGAGTTATACTGAAAAATAATATAATATTATTATTATATTAAATTGTAGTTAACGCAAAGTCATTGTATTAGAAGGAGTGAACAAAACTAACTAATATATGATTATACATTCTTTTTAAATGTATTTTCATTTATCCAATAAATTTTAAAGTCTTAAAATAATAATGAATCCTATTTTAAGCATGAAATATTCTAATATTATTTAAAAGGTCATTTTACCACCTTTTGATGGCGAACCCATTTTAAATCTAGTTTTTTCACTTTTATATGTTCTATTTGACAAAATAAAATTCTTCTTTAGAAGCATAATATCGAAATTTCCTTTGGGTAAATTTTTGGTATTTTTCTGATAAAGTTCATTTTTAATGAATAGTGAAAAATATCTCATTTTAATTCAAAACTTCCTTTTAATATAATTTAGTTATGTAGATATATTGTCCTTTTAATTGGTGTTAAAGTTTAATTAGATTATATTGTTATAATTTAATCCAATATTGGTCATTGGATGTAATTTAACTATGAAATTGGACATAACCACATGTCAATCTTTTGGTAGTTTTTACTTCTAAAAAACATGCTTTTGGTTTTGACAACAAGAATTAATTTTAAATTAATTACTGAAACTTATTTGTTTTGAATTTGGAAAAATGGATTCCATATTTTGAATAAGGAGGTCCAAATTGTGTAAATAGGTAACTTTTATTTTTAGACATTATGAATAGTAACTTCAGTAAATATTTTATCTACCATGGTCAAAGGGTAAATATGGTAAACAAGGGTAAAAACTAATATTACAATAATATTAAATTACCCTTACACTTGTACTACCCCTATTGGATGATATATTTCAAACTTTTTTCATCCTTGGGTCTATTTTAGGACCCCATGGAGCCACTTGTGTGTGAAAATGACTTTTAATTTCTTTTAATTTAATGTTAGGAAAAATATAACCTAAACATATATCTTTTACTAAAACAAATTTTATATGGGGTTATATAAGTGATCTATTCAACTAAAACTAGTAATCAAAAAGATAAAACTATTTTCAACATCATGATATTTTATTTATATTTTTAGACATTAAATAAATAAATTTAATTACGACACAATGATGATGTAGTGCTTTCTTCATTAATAAAGGATTCAAATAAATGAAATTATAAATGTTAAAATAAATTTAATTTATTTATTTTCATGCCATACAAGAATTTTGTGGATGATAATTAGATGTTATCATTTTATTAATGAATTTATTTCAAATCAATCAAGATTTTATGGATTTTAAAAAAGTCATGATATGAATAGTGTCAAAATTTACATAATTCATATTTTAAAATATAAATTATTTTATTAAATATTATAAAAATTTAAAAAATATAATATTCAGATAAATAGTTATAATAAGTCTAAATATTTATTATTGAATCTTTAATTAGATATTTTTCATATTTTTGTAACTATGTTGATTCTCAAAGTGTTAAATTCTTAATAAAATGGTAAGAGTAAAAAAGGGTTAAATAAAAAAGATAAGGATTAAAAAAATATCCAAAACCTGTCTAATTCTTATTGGATGAATGATGCATTTCATTTTTTGATATCCAAATGATATGGACTATTATAAATACATACATTCTGCATAAAAATACATATATACTGGATATATATGATATTTAAATCAGGAATACAATTTTGGAGATAATATAATTTTGACCACATGGACAATTTGTAATTATAACAAGTTCATTTTTGACTCAAGTACCAAACATCAACAAAAAGGAAAATCATAACATGAATAATTACATGATTGTTATAGTAAGGTAATAAGTTATATAAAATTAATAATACAATTTAAAAAGGTTCTAAAGCAAGTATAATTAACTATAGTTTATTATTAATGGAGATAAATAAGGAACAAGACAAGTTGGACACAAGGTAAGAGAGCCTTTCACCCTCCTCTTTTATTAAAAGAATTCTTTTATGTTATGTCTTTTAATTTCCATTTTCTTTTGTTATGATATCTTATTATATATACTTATTGATGTAAATTTTATCTCCAAGTGATGAGATATCCTTTTCACTCTCATCAACTAATTTTCTAAATTTTTAAGTGACGCTGTTAGGCTACCAAATTTTTGCAAGGGACTTGGTCTCAATATCCTTTCATTGAGTCGTATTTTTATTTATACATAACCTTATTTTATATGGTGTATAATAATAACATTTTTCTTTTAATTTCATTCAACTGTTTTAAAAGTAAATCTTTTATTTTACAAAGTGGTTTACTAAATGACAAAAGGATGTTTCTTTTTAACGTACGTGGTGACAACAACCTTTCTGCCATTGTGATTATTATTTGATGTCTGGATTCCTTGACAATCTATCATGTTTTTAAAAGGAAAATAAATACCATATACCCTTTTTATGTATTTTGGTATTGAAAATGGTTTTGAGGAAGAATTAATTATGTCAATATCTTGAAATGATATATTGTGATTGCAATGTGGAAATATTATCTTTCCTTTATGATTTGATTATGTGTTATGATTATGTTATGGTTATTGAGCATTGTTTACATATATGCTTTGTTCTGTGATAATCCTAGGGTGGGTGAGACCAAGATATCTCTCCAATTCACTAGTTAACATGATAGAGGTAATCATTAATGTTCCTCCAAAGATATTTATGGAATATACTGTGATAGGTATTCCAAACATAACTCCTTATATAGCTATGAAAGTTATAATGTATGTATGATATGGATGTTGCAAGTAACCTTTATGATTTATGATTACGATGTGTTATTCAAAAATCTTATTATTTCACGAGGTATGTTAATGAGATTATGTTTTCAATATATCGATGGCCTAATGTTTTCTTTCTTTATTTTATAACCCTAAATAAGCTTTTTATGCTCATCCCAAGCTTTTGAAAAAAAATTCACAGGGTATAAGGAAGGGTAAGAGAAAGGGAGTATTCAAGAAGATTTAGATCAAGAAAAGAACTCTTGTTTTATATAAGGAGTTTTATTTTTGTGAAAAATTTGGATAGAGAAGAAGTTCATCCCTTTTAATATTGAGATGTAATGTAATAGTTATTGCCTAATTCTCTAAAAATCTAAACCTGAAAAGATCTTCAATGTGAATTCTTAACTTAACTCAAGATTATGTAATGTTTAAGGATAGGGGCTTATAGTTAGGAACTTCCTAAGGTAAAGCTGATTCTTTGAACACAATGATGACCTCATATTTATGATCAAGGAACCTATTTATAAGTTATTACCATTTAAAGAAGAAACTGACTGCACACTTTATTAAAACATTAGGTTTTTCACCGTATCATTCCGGGAACACTGAGCCTAGGAATCTTAAATCGTCTTAGTGAATAGTATTATAATTTTTTTAAATAATTTATAAAAAAAATTTGGGGAAATTCCAAGTCATTAAAAAAAATTAAAAATTTTAATCATATTTAAATTTCAACTATATTTTTATTAATAAATTAATTATAAAATTCACTTCATTAAAAAATTGAAGTTGACCTTTTCTTATCGAGGAATTTAGAAATTATATCAATGTGTGTGTTGGAATTTGGCATGGAATTAGAAAGTGGTGGAGATAGTGGCATTACAACTCCCCAAATATTTACATTATATCATTCATTTAAGTAGATCTAATGTGTTCAATAGCATTCCCTCACTCAACATCGATCTAAAATGACCCTAGACATATTAGATGAATTATTTTAAAAATATTATATGAATATCAATACCAATATTTAATATAAATTATATTAATGATATAAAGTTTCATACATTTACTTGATAATTAATTAATATGATTTAAATTTAAAAAGGATTGATATTTCAATAAAATGCAGATTTTAAATGTTTTATGTAATTTTTAATAATAAATTAAACTTAAAACTTTTATAATATAATTATATTATTTTAACTAATATATTAAATTAAATTTTACTTTAAGTTGATGTTAAATAATATTAAGAATATTTAGTGTTTAAAAATGTAATTTGTTTATAAAACATTTTTTCTAGTATATTTTTCTTTTTCATTTAAAAAATAAATTATAAATTTTAGAATTTTAATCTATAAAATAACTAATATTTTATAATTCATAATTTCAAAATAAATAAATGATTATTTGTATCATATTTTTCATAATTAATTCACTTTTAATGGTATAGTGAAAAATACATTTTTTACTAAAACCCCAAAATTTATGATTATATTATGAAGTATCACATAAAAACTTATAAAAAATCATGATAAAAGATGTATTTAATAAGTTAAATTAATAATTTAAAAATACTATAATTAATTTTAAAAACCCATGTTTACCTTTTTAAAAAAATAAGAAATATTTTTCTCAAAAAAACCTTTTTTAGAATTAAATATTAATTTAGAAATTTTTAATGATTTTATGTTCTTGATTTATTTTAATTTATATAAAACCCCTATAATTAATAATTAACCAATTAATGTAATTTAAATAATAAATAAGGATACTTTTTTCTTAAACACATCATTTACATTTAAAAATAAACTTTTTCTAAAAACCGGTTTTATGGATTACATGTGATAATGTCAAAAGTAATTTTTGATACTAATACAAATATTTTTTAATAAAATAGATTTAATATTTTATGTAAGTAGGTAAAAATTATGTAATAATTACAAGTTACTTATTATTCATTAAAATTAAATTAAATTGGTGCAAATACATTACCATAGTAAAAATAAAAAATCACCAAACTAAAAAACTATAATAGTAAGAATATCAATAGCAAGAGTTTAGATAAATTGTTGAGGGATTCAAAATAATACCTCACAGCCAATAAATTATTTCCCACATTTTCTACACATTAAATGTGAATTTTTTTTTTTTTTTGCTTTATATAATACAGAAAAGGTATATCCTGGAGGAAAATCTACAGATCCATTATTAAAAAAGTTGAAAAAAGGAAATAGGAAAGTGGATGGGGTCAGAAAAAGTAACCTAACCTCATCTAAAAAAAGAAAAAAATCATTGATCATAAAATGATATTTAATTTTCATAATAATAATAAAAAAATTCATCTAATTTTTCCCATTGATACTAATAATTAACAAGGTTTATGGTCTTGAGAATCAACACATTAGCTCTATCCTCTTATAGAGTAAAATTAGGTTTTGATGCCTTGGATGATGCTCTGGTAGACATGTTCCTTTGATGATTTGAATAATATTTTTGTGGTATTGTCTTTGGAGAGATACAAATTAATCCATTAGTGTCAAAAACCTTGGCCTTTCTAGATTTAATAGAATCCTTTATGCATAAGGACTACCACTACCCACATTTTCCCATGATGTTTTATTCTTCTAATCCTTGTATTTCTCATATTTTTAAATATCACCACACATTCCAATGACTAATTATGATTTGAAAATATTTTGAATCTATTAATTTAAATATACATGACGAACATGAGTCTTAACAAGTTTATGCTCCAAAACAACATCATTTCATCCATATTTATAGAGAGATTAATATGTTTTTGTTTCACTAATAATCCTTTACCAAGTTCATAGGTTAGAAAAATTAGTTGATAGCCCCAGAATAATCCTGCAATACAGGATGAAACTCCTTATAATTTTTTAGTTCAATATCTTTTTTATTTCACCCATCTAGAGCCTTCTCAGAAATATAAAAATACACCAATATACGAGTAGCATTATCTATATTAATTTCCTTGGAAGGCAGGCAGTTTGAAACCCCACTAAAATTTGTCACCCATCCTAACTCCCAAAGATACATCACAAACTCTGAAATCTAAAGAATCGAATTTTTCCTCTCTCAATGAGTTTGAAGGACCAACATGAAAAGTAGAAACACTATCTTCCATAGAATGTACATCATGGTTAACTAACAGAGCTACATTAGGCCTATATACCTTGTCCCAATTCTAAAAATTGTAAGTATTATACCCTTCCAAAGATAATGAATCACGTACCATATCTCTATGAAATTTATTCTTCATGTTTACTATTACCTTATAATCTATGAACAATATAGTCATTTTTTCATAAACTATTTACAAATCAATGATGTCCTCCAGAGTAGAGAGAATGACCATTTCAGTTTGAGTAGAAGAGAGATCTACCTCAAGAATGATATGATCAAAATAGCCAAACTGGTCCTCCTTTTTAGAAGTTTTCATCTTAATTTCAAAACTTATCATTGAATAAATAACATAAAATATTCTCATATTCTTGAGGAACTATTTTAGACTAAATATTCAAATCAATACTTGATCCCTTCAATTTCGAAAAAAACGATTAAACATAGAATTCCAGTCTTGAATAAAAATCATACCTAACTTCAAGGATACAATGCCAAACCCCCATGATCACATTTTCATACCATCAAAGTGGAAGTGAACGTGGAAAAAACTTCACCTAATAGGCATTCATTTCTAGTCATCAAGACCAAAATAGTTTATGATTCAGGGACATAAATGTTATAATCTCCAAAATTTAACTCTCAAGGGTAAGATGAACCTAGAAATTATAGAAATATTCTATATATTGAGACTTGAAGAAATAAAATATTGATTAAAAATACTATTTTCAATTCTTCCTCTCAGTATTATATGAAAAATGTAGACATCATCACGTGTACATGTGGACTACGACATCCCTAAACATGATGCTTGAATTTTCAATACCTACCTACATGACTAGTTATAAAAAGTTAAATAAATTATTTATATGGTATTTATGATTTTATTAATATTATTTAATTAAAAAATTCTTTATCTACCATTTGATATATGGGGAATTAGTGTGTTAGTCTTGCATAAGTGTAGAATACTACCTCTATGAAAGTGACATATTTTGTTTTTCATTATAGACTATTTTTATATACCCATAACTTTTAAAATATATTTAATTTATTTAATAAAATAAATATAAAATTATTATTATTCTATTATGATGATATTTTGCAAAAGGAAACATTTTATTTACTATACTGACCCATCGATTAAAACATGTTCCTGGTTGGGTCGATTTAACAACTTACAAAAATAATTATATAAATTTCTGTCATTTAAAAAAGAGAAAAATAATAATTTATTATATGGGATAATCATAAGTAAATATTTATCTTTCTTTAATTCTAGAAATGTAATATTAATATATAACCTGTTATTAAGATACCACCAATTGTTCATTAAAATTACTAAAACATGACCATCACTAAATTCACCATCATGAATCATATATAAAATAAATAAGAAATGAAATTAGAACAATTTAAATGAATATAATAAAAATAATATAGTACCTATAATTATCTCAAAACATGAACATTTAATCTATAAATGAGAATCAAAACTGCAATTATAAAACTAGTAATAAACAAAATAATCAAAACTAATAACATCTAATGTTGAGAATAAAATACAACAAACAGATATATTTGTAATAAATTAATATAAATTAAATTATAAAAGAATATATATATATATATAGACATATATATATAAATAAGGATCCCAAATAGGTGATTAGGATAATTTTTTATTAAACAAGATTATAGAGCACATTTCAAAAAATTGAATATAATTGTTAGGGTGTTTGTTTTTCAATATTGGTTCAATGAGATATGATGTGTAATTAGTAATTACATCCATTTTATGGTTTATTGATTCGAAATAGATTTCATTTATAATAATTGTTTAAAATATAATGGATTTATAAATATATCTAATGTGCTACATTTCATGGGTTTTTAATTCAAAGGATAATGGTGATGTCAAGATATTTTTGTTAATTTAAACATTATTTCCTAAAGTAATAATATCTAATATGGAATATATTACTTTTATTCTTGGTTTCTTCCACCCTAAGATTTAATTTATTTACATTATATTTCTCTATGAGCATTTTTAAAATTTATTCAAATTATTCACATCAATGAATTTCTTCACCATATAAGTATGACATTGTTAATAATTATTCTCATTCCATTTAATGGAATTATTTATTCTATACCCATATTTTAAATCATCTACAATGATATACATTGTATTTTGAAACCTAATTATGTTTTATTTCACTCTGCCTTCAAATTTCCCATCTCTTAATTTTAAAAGTATGTTTTATTCTCACTTTTAATGATGGGGGATATCAACAATGGAACTTTAAAATATTATATTTTTTCCACCAATGATCATTTTTTTATCTTAGAAAACACATTTCATTGAGATAAGTTTTATGAATTATTAAATGACCCAATATTTATTTATTGTTTATAATTAAATGATTTAATAAATTTTCACTTCCCATTTTTGAAAATGAATTTTCAAAGTGACTGTAACTTCAGCTTTTACACCAAAGATAAAATTCATTTATAATTTTTTTATTTCACTTTTCTAATTTTTTATTGAGGATTACTTTCCCTGAAAATTATTTTCCATGAATCAACCTCTATAAGATATTATAAAATAATATTTTGTGATGAATGAGTTTGTTGTATCATAAAAATTTTAGGGCATTTTTTGTTATTCCATTAAGAAATGATACAAAACCATTTTTATATCCATGGGTACATTATGATATAATGGATGATTGATTTAATGTGGCACAAATATGTACAGATGATTGATATGTTGGGTCATATATATACCTATAAAATATTTTTTAAGGATCTATATATGAGAATATAAATATACCAAGAAGGATCATTTTGTTTTTTCACGACATGAAATGTGATCATTTTTTTGTGAACAACATGAAGAGTGAACTTTTTTTTTCAATACATGAAATATGGAACTTTATTTCAATTTTTTTAATCACTCCATTATTATATATATACCATAGATTATTATGTTATGTTTCCATTTTATTATAAATCATCATTACTGTGATTAAGCTACATGGGTCTTGTTTATTATTTCACACTTTTTTTTCTATGTTATATATTGGTTCATTGGATATTAAATTCCCTTATATCATGAATTATGGACATATATTACCATTCTATTAAAAATATTATTTATACACTTCTTTTTTTTCTCGTATTATTTTAATATAATAGTCGATGGCATGTTAATATTTCTTTCCTTACCATGTATTCAAGGTCACTTATTTATTATGTATCTATTCCAAAGGTAATGAAGATGTGTATAGAATATTATTAGTCTTGAAGGGAGTGTAGTTTTTATCACTTATAATGAAATATTTACAAGTGTTGTAAAATAATATTCATATGTAACTAGTACTCAGAAATAGTAAACCTCCCAAGCATGGGATTGTGTAGTTATTTGAGAGATGTAATGGTTAACATATGTAAATGATGTGAAATTCAGATATGTTTATCTTGGGGAATATCACATGGTATTGAAGACAATGATTTTTTTCACCATATTCCAAAGGCTGAGTTCAGGATTACTTATTGTGTAGTATAGTAGGGTGTAATTATTTTTTAATATTTTTTTATTTATTTATAAGGTTTACAATAAGATATATTTTATGAAGACCCTAGATATAAGCCTATGTATAGTATAAATTCCTTACATTTTGGTAATTTCTTGAGTATGTGGTCTTACTAAAAGTGGAACCCGTATCAAGATATAAAATTATGGATACATGATCTAGAAAAAGGTACAAATTTTTAGTAACCCTTGATGGGGATAATTGGTTCTTAACTGAATGTCACTCAGTGCGTGACAAAGAGGCCAAATTGTACACCAACTTTGACACTCGAAAGCATTTGATTTTGTGATTCTAATACTCTTTATTAAAAATTATAAATAATTAAAATAAAAATTTACAAAGAAACATATTATACGTTAGGCTAGAAAATATAATAATAAAATGAACAAGGAAAACTAATCATAATACGAACGTTTCATAGGTTGATCCAATTATATCATTATTGAATTAAAAGTATCACATGTTTAAATGATGTTCGCATTAAAGAAGACATATTAGGATTCAATTTCTATATTAATAAAATAATATAATTTAATTTTATGGGATATTATCATTACAAGTATGGTTTTGAAGTTTAGTAAGATTTTGGATCATGAAAATGATGTTCTGAAATGTATGTCTCCAAATACTCATGTGATATATAATCAGCTATTAATGAGTATGTGAAAGAAAGGGTCAATAATCACAATATATTAGTATTATTAATGAATATATAAGTTTCTTAGTATTACCTTGGATGCTGATCTGGATGAATTGGTAGAAAATATATCCTAAGTTTCATTTGGATCACATATATTGTTTTATTGGTGAACGATACATAAAACAGTGAGGATAAAATTTATTTAGGGTGTAAGAACTTTACATCATAATATTTTACTATATATCATCACTATAAATAAATCTAATGTGTTTGGTAGCATGATCCACACACAACACTAAATTAAAATGGGGCACGACATATTATATGAATACTATTATGAAAATTATATGAATAATAAATCACATAGTAAATAATGAGATATAAGTTTACAAAAAATTCTTTCATTTAGTCGATAAAAAATTAATTTGATATAATATTGAAGAGTATAATTATTTTTATAATAACAATTTTTTAAAAAAATTTGTGTATTTTATCTCAAAAAATTAAATAAAATAATTTTATAATTTCAGTTTGTTATATTAATTACCTTATTAATATTATTTAAATTATAAATTGATATGAAATAATATTAAAAACACATATTATTTAAAAATGACATTTATCATTATAATAAGTTATTTATATTTTGTATTTTCATTTAAAATAAAAATTTATAAATTTATAAATTTATCAATTTAATTTTAAAAAAATAAACTTCAATTTTTAATTCATCATGTAAATATTTGGATAGGATGATTTTTTTGGATATTTATAAAATAATTGAATTTCAGATGAATAATGAAAAACATAGTTTTTACTAAAACCATATTATTTATAACTATATCAATAAGTATTAATAACTTAAAAACATGTCATAATGTTTCATAATAAAAAATATATTTATTCTATGAAAATATGTATTTGAAATACTGTTATGAAGGTGTGTATTATTCTTGAGCATTCCTTTGTAATTATTTAAATATTTGGTTGTTCAAAAACATTTTTTTTATTTTGAGAAGTTGTTTTAAAATGTGTTTTCAAACTTTAGAAACAATTTAAAAATTTTAAAAGTTCATTTAGAAAATTAATTTAGACACTTTTTACTATGATTTTAATTTTTTATAAGTGTTATTGGGAATTTGGAAAAAATAAGTGTTTAAGGAATGGAGAATTATTTAGAGGTAGTCAAATGTTTTAAAACCACTAAAAAATATTACAGAAAGTGTATTGTAATTTTTATTTTATTAATGAATGATTTTCATTATAATTAATAAGATTGTTTTGTATAAAAATAAAATTTATAATGAAAAAATTACCCTTATATAAGACCTAATGTTTATGTAAGGGAAATGTTGTATTTTTAATGGTTTTATAAGGGTAAGATCAAGTTTCCCCTACCCGAGCCTTTATATTGAACTACATAAATATAAAATGAGATACCATTACATATACACCCAACTAACATATTGGTATCCTTTTCTAACCGAAACCTACTAGAAATACAAATTATGCTTATATCGACCCCTTAACCAACATATGGGTTGTGACTCCACCAAATTTTTCTAGAATTTCACTTCCAATTTGACCAATAACCCTCTCCCTAGATCCTATTTCAATGACATAAAATCCTAAAATCCTGTAATTAATTTCATTTGACTTGTTTAATGATTCATAACACATATTTGAAGGATTTTATTCACTCCAAAATTAAGTTTTTAAGCTAAAATGAGTTATTAGGGAATTAAATAATTGATTAAACACTATATATTTTGGAATATATTAAATCCAAATTTCTTCTAAATTTGGATGACATGAACAATTATACCATTATTCATCGTTCATTTTCCCTCTCTATCAAACAACCTCGAGTCCTTATATTTAACCTATTAAGCTCTAATAGATTTTTTAAATTATATGTTTTCAATTTCATGGTGGGGGAAACCCTCCATCTCCTCTATTACATAGATGAAATAATTTAAAAGGGGAAAAATGTTGGAAATCATCATTCTCCCACTCTTTAGTTGTACATGTTGGAATATCACGATTTTTTTCTATTGGGTAAATGGTACTTATCGTGAAATAAAGATAATTAAATATCTTAATTTAAATTGAATGAGATATGAATGAAACACATTATTTTTACTTGTTTATGTGACGTTTCCATTATGGTTGTGCATACATGCAGATTTTCTATTTTGATTCATACTAAGATTGATGTCACAACTATAGAAAATTTTTAAACATGTCACGACTGTTTGATTAATCACACCACATATGAAAATGTCTATGAGCATATATCTGACTAATAATTTTTTTCCCATGGAATCTCATATTTTTATGAGAATTACCTTGAAAATATTTAAAAAAATATGGTGAATTCCCATTATTAAATGGATATGTGAAATGGAGTAAATGAGATGTGTGGTGGTTGTTATATCTGGTGGTTATGGTGTTTGGTGGTTGTAATGAGGTTCTTGTTTACATTGAATTAATGGGTTGTGTTTTGTTATTTTGTTTTGTGTTTGTTTCATGGCAGTGATGTAATAAAATGTTAATTAAAAAACTAAAATATAATGGTATGGATTAATGAATGAAATCTTGATCTAAAATGGGATTTGTGGTAAATGTGGTTTTTGATAAACATGAAATGAATGGACTATATAATGGATAAGGGTGGTAATTTGAAAATCTAGAATATGGATTATGGTTTTGGATTTCTTATGTGGTATAATTCAATTATATGTGGAAGTAAAAGTGGTGGAGGTTGTGAGAACATTTGGTGATGTTTTTAGTTATTACAGTCCCCTTATTATGTAACTTCCCGACTTGGAACCCATACATCGGTGACCTAATATGGTTGGTCACATGACCTCAAGCATGCTTCCTAGTATTCAAAGGCTTCTAGCTAGCAGCGAGGGTCAAATATATAACATGAGGAGACTATGAACTCTTTATTAAAGAATCACAACTATAAAAATAAATGAACAATAACCCAATGATATAACCAATAACAAGAACATTTCCATAACAAAATATAGAACATTATCACATGATGAACCAAAATAGGAAAAAATATCAAGAATAAATAGTACACATGTCATTCCAAATATGTGTCAAGTTTTAAATGAAAAACCAAAACAAATACACAAAAAACTCCCAAGTGGGTCCCAAAATTAGGTTTGGTCCCCCCATCCATGATCCATACCTACACACCATCTATCATAGGGATCCTATACTTATCTCTTCCTACAAACTTGTAGTCTATTTGGGGACCAATCAGATAGCCTGAGTAGGGTGTGAGTAAAACTATATAGGACAATAAAAATGGATTCTAAACATTATCCATCCGATAATATTGTATATAGTTGATTAATGTATAAAATAGAATAAAAAAGTAATAAACTTCCACAATTTATTATTCATTAATGTACCACATAGTTAGTCGAGTTCATGATGACACCCGAACTACCTATTCCTTCTTCGGCCCACACCAGGGTCTGAAACATATATCATAAATAATCAAAATTCGTTATATCATGGGATTTTATCATTAATTTAAATTAGATTTTTTATCAAGGATTCTTGGAACTCCAGTCCAATAGAAATGTCTTGGGCCTTGAATGTCATGTCTATCACCCTGTGGGTATTTGGAGCTTCAATCCCAGTCCCGTACCTCATTTTATTCATATATGGGTATTTTGAGCATCAGTCCATGTCACACACACATTATAACATGAAAGAATTTTGTGACTATAATTCCAGGTCTATAACCCAATGGGTATTTGGAGTATCAGTCCTTATACCAAATCCCATTTATCAATCAATAACGTTTATCACTTATAACATAGTTATCAAGGTTAATCATCACTAAACATTATTAAATTGTTCACCTAATGGTTCACCATTTCAATTTAACAAAACAATCTAGGTTCATCACTATAATCACATGGAAATAATAATAAAATTTCACCATTTATCCATTTAATAACATTTAGACACATAAACCATCAACCCTTCAAGGTTAATCCAAAAATCCTTTAATTACCATTATTAATTAATTCATATTCACATTAATTAACAAATTTTACATTTCCATATCCTTCCAATTCCATAATCTCAATAATTTACCAGTTTCATAATTCCATTTATTATTTTAATTAAATAATTAATCCAATTGATGATTCAATTTTCAAACATGGAAATTGAAATTTCACAATTATATACATGCAATTATAATTCTTGACAATGGGAATTGACAATAGAAAACCTACCTCAAGGTCATTGAAGAACACTCCCCAGTCCTTATCCGTTAATTTGAATGATAAATGGCCAAAAATTAAACTCCTTATAAGATAACAAAATAAAACTTAAGATAAATATTAACCACTAAACCCAAAATTTTCAATATTTCCACTGATTCATCATAAAGAGTAACAAAAGGAATCCAAATCAGTAAAGGATTACTAGGAATCAAACACTAATTAGTGATGATCAGAGATGAGGGTGTTACTCCAAAGCTACTTTGAGCCTCCCTTGTGTCAAGAGAAGGAAGGATGCATGATGAAATGAAACCAAAATGAAATTCATGCCACCATTATGATTTATTCTCAGGAAATCACACAGTGTGTAATTCCCTTACACATCATATAATCCTTTTTAAAGGGTTACAGTAATAAACCAGTCTCTTCTAGTGATTTTATCATGATTAAATATTACATGATGTGTAATAGTATTACATGGTGTGAATATTTTCTATAGACTACTCTTCAGCACATCAATTCTACTTAAAAAAATTTAACCACCTCTAAAGCCTCTCAAACTAAATCAAACTATCACCCACCCTAGTACAAAGGAGAAAACTCAAAAGGTAATGTACCTAAAAATTATTGGGATCTTACAATATCTCCACCTTATAATATATCATCCTCGAGTTATACTCCCAAGCATGTCTAAGATTCTGATTTATAAAGTTGAGAACACAGTATCTTCATATCCACATCTCTCTCCCATGGTTCATCATTAACATGCACATGTTTCCAAAATACTCTGACTATCAACCTGGTCTTTCCCCACAACACATTTTCACTATAATCCATAATGCATATTAGATACTCCTCAAAGTATGCATCCATCTCAATCTCAACATAAACAACATCGATCACATATGAATGTCAGGGAGATACTACTAAATCCTTGAGACATGAAAAACATCGTGCATAGAACTATACCTTAGTGGAAGAACAATTTGGTATTCCACCATCCTGATTCTCCCCACAATCTCAAAAGGTCCAATAAACATGGGTTACAACATGATCTGTCTTCGAATCCTATGGTTACCTGATCTAGGAGACACCCAAAATAATAGAAAATCACCCACTGTAAACTCAATGGGTCATCGACATTTATCATCATACAACTTTTTCCTACTCTGAGCCATATCCATATATTCCAAAATCAACTAAACCTTCTCCAATGTCTCCTTCAAGAAACTTGGTCACAACAATTTTGACTCACCTTCTTCCATTTATCATAGAGGTGATCTACATGGCCTACCATAAAGGGATTCATATGGTTCCATCTGAATAGTTTCTTGATAACTATTATTATAGGTGATCTCAATAAGTGATAGGTTCCTACCCAAGACCCACCAAATTATAGGATTCATTCCCATATTATATCCTCCACAACATATATAGTTCATTATGACTATACATATGTCTGTAGGTGGAAGGTCGTACTCATAAATAAATGTGTACCAAACAACTTATATAAGCCCTACTAGAGGCGTGAAGTGAAATTAGTGTCATGGTATGGAACTATACTTTGTGTCACCCCATATATATGGACTATCTCACAAAATTTCAAGTGTCTGAACTGATCCACTAATAATTTCTCCGTATATGCATCAAATGATAATTTTTTTTCAATCGGTCAATAATCACCCAAATAGTATTGTTATTATGTGGCATAAATTGGAGAACCAAAAAAAATTACATGGTAACACCATACCAATTCCATTCTCTAATAGGAAGTGGTTTTAGTAAACCACGAGGTCATTCACGCTTGGCCTTCACCAATTGACAGTTTTAACGACATGTCACGAACCCTACAATTTCATTTTTTCATGCCCGACCACCAATACTATCGATGTAAGTCATAGTACATTTTCGTTAAACCTGGATACACCACCCACCTCATGGCATGAAATTCATGCATAATCTACTCTCACAAACTCATTTGAACAACCACATGATTCTTGACATTGATAATATTATCCTCATCTATGGTCCAATCAGAAGGTGACTCCCCACTTTCATGGCTTTACCTCAAGGAAAAACACTTTGGATCCTCATACAGTCCCTCTATGATATTGTTAAGAAGTGTGAACTATACTGGTACTTATATAAGGTCCATCTTCTCTTGTACTTCCCAAAGTAGAACATGTATCACATCTAGGAGAGTCATCATCATTCACTCAGAACTAGACTCCTAAACTGCCTATGACTAATTATTTCGGCCTAAATCATTTTCAATATTGTCTCCCTTCCCAAGTGTATATTCTAGCTCAAAATCAAACAACTTTACATACTTAACCCACCTATTCTATAGTATATTCAAATATCTCTTCCAAAATATATAATTTAAGATATTATAGTTGGTATAGACATTATAAATTTCACCCAATAGATAATGCTCCCAACACATCAAGGAATAAACCACTACAACTAACTTGAGGTCATGGGTTGGGTATTTCCCATAATGTGGCCTCAACTATAGTGACCACTACACCACAACTAGATTTCCCTGCATAAACACTTCTCCAAGTCATTTCAAAACACTATATAATCCACACCAGTGTCACTTAGGATAGAATTTGGTGTAGTTTTCAACCACTTCTCCAACTCTTTGAAAAATTATCACATGATCCAGACAATTTGAACTTAACTCCCTTCTTAGTCGGGACTAAAATTATTGCTTCTAAGAGGGAAAATTACAATATTAACATCCTATAATAATCCAAAAAACACAAAAAACTAGGGTTATTAAAGACATTCTTGGGATACTCCCCTGAAAACACTTCCTTTACCTTCTTTGGGACCACTGAAACACCTTCCTCCAAGATGATGTGACCTAATAAATATATCAGAATAATGTAGAATCTAAACTTAAAGAGATTGGAATATAGATAATGCTCTGTTAGTGTACTCTATATGATGTCATTATTTTATGCATGATCTTCATGAGTCTTGGCACACAACAAGATTTCATCCACAAAAACAACCAAAAAATTTATCTTTGTATTGGTGGAAGATTAATTTCATAAAGAACATAATCACAACAGGGGGTGTTTGTCAACCCAAACAACATTATGTAGAACTCATATAGGCTATATCTTTTTCTCAAAGATGTATGTGGTATATAAAAAGGTCAAAATATCATATGATTATACCATGATCTGAAATAATACTTGGAGTAGACACAAGCTCCTCCCAACTAGTCAAAGTGATCATAGATACGAGGAAGTGGATATCAGTTCTTTACTATCATTTGGTTAAACATTTGACAATCATCACATAAGAGAAATGTTTTTTCATCCTTCCTAGAAAAAAAGACTGTAAAACCCAAAGGTGATAGAATCAAATGAATAAATACATTATCTATCACTTCTTCTAGTTGATTATTAAGCTCATGAAGCTATGTTTGTGCTATTCTATAATGTTGAAAAAATATGGTTCTACTCCTAGAATGATCTAAATAGTAAAATCCATATCCCTATCTAGTGGAAACCCTAATAATTCCTTATAAAAAACGTCCTGGAACTAATATACTATAGGTGTAAATACATCTTGTTTAACACCACCATCATCTAGTAAAATACTTGCAATACGGTTGGTATGCTCCCCTAGTTACAAATGAATTTTCCATGTAAGTCCCACCATGATATCCCACTCTCCATGATGAACATAATTTTTACCCTTATGAGACGTAAAGGTTACTATATTACGATAAAAATATATGGGGTCTTGGTACACTACTGACCAGTCCAAACCCAAAATAAATTCATAGAATGGAATATCAATGATGTAAAGATCCTATTAAGGATGATACTTTCCACAAAAATGACTTCATTGGAATTCGACTCGATACCTAACCTGGTCAGTGAAAAGGAAAGAGAGATGTTCCTAATCCTCCTAGGATGGATACTAGTTGAAGTCATCCAAGATATCATAGTGTAAATGATATCGACCAACAAAAACCTAGATCAAATAACACAAAAATAGAGTACGCAGAAGAAAACAATAATAATAAAATGAAATGATTAAATACATAAACACAAATAGATATTGATACAACTGAGGATTAACTAAACTGAAACTAAAAAAAATGCTAAACCAAACTAGAACAACATGATATCCATGTGACCTCTTTTTCATCACCATCCAAAAACCAGTCCACTCTATAGGAAACCTGAACCAGAAAACCTGAACCTAAAAAACTACTATGTTCTACCGATACTGATCGAAACAAGTAGGGTGGGATCATAAACAAATCAATATGTAAGCATAACAGATTCCATGCATTTCCTTTACTAAAAGTTTCTATAAACACTAGTATAAAATACATATAGAAAATAGGGTTTTATCCATTTAAAGAAGAAAAAACATCTTTTTCTTTAAAAAAACACAATACACATTCTTATTCTCAAAAAATATTCCCATTTTACAACCAATTTTAAAAACCAAAATTTATGTAAACAACTGTACCAGGTAAAAAGTTTCTAAGATGATAATGAAGGATTCAAAAACAAGCAAGCAGACAATACTAGAACATATAATCAGGTTATGTAAAATAACAAAACACATATATTATAATCTTGGTAATTTACTAAATATCTTAAGAATCAATCCCTATACATACTTAGTTTGGACTCACCTATCAATATATGGTGCATATACATAGTCAATTACAAACTGGATGCTCTAAAATAGGCAATCTAGTGGCATGTCCCACTTAGACTCTTAGAAAATCTAGTGGGTGTCAACCCATCTAATCGGGGTCAATAAGAAATAATCAATGGACCCTCTAAATGACTCCCAAGAATCCCATGATAATAGTACATAGTGAAATGGGAGGTCATCACATGCATGAATCAAACCTATAACCCATAGCCACCATGATTTTCTATCCCAAAAATCGACACCACTTATGTGATGTCCCTATCCCTTGAGATACCTCTATAGAGGATTCAATGACACATCACATCATCTAAATGGACTACTGATCCTACACATCATTTCACTTTAAAATAAACTTTTAGAAATACCACAAAGTGGTAATCGAGGCTCACATTTACAACCCAAGTCAATGAAAACATAAAACATTCTCCCAAAGTTCCAAATTGTATTTAATTACCATTTAGGATCCAAACCACACATTAAGATGAAAAAAATAAACATTTTAAGTAAAAATTTAAAACCAAATTTTGGGATGATTTGGAAATCATTAAACTCTATAGAACACATTGGGATTATAGAAAAATAAATTATAAGGAGTAGTATTATAGGAGAGAAGGAGGAGGGTAGGGTTTCTATGAAATCTTGGTTTATGGGGATTATCATTTTATAATTCAATTAATATTTGAGTGCATCTCCATGTCTATACTCTTTGAACACAGGAATAGGCCCGCATATAATGGCACACAATTTGGATTTACAAATAACCAAATGTTTTTTTCAAAGAAACATGAATGCCACAATAACCTATCATAAGAATACATACTTAAATAAAAAAAACCCAAGAAGAATTAAAATCCATTCATAACAATCAACTCATAAACAAACTGAATTACCAAAATAGAACCAATTCCAAATATAATCCAACTAATACAATTTTATTTTAGATTAATAATTGACACTTTATCGAACACCTGGTATACATAGACACATTTTCATATCTTAGGAAATCCTTTGGAACCCCATTTTGTCAAATTTCCACCATGAAAATGCCAAAACAATTTACACTAACATATCTAAAAATAGAATATCACATTTCAAAGGCATTAAGGGAAAGATCATGCATCAAAAAAATATGCTAGAAAATAAAATAACGGAATCAATTACCTTAATGAAATGAAAATGAAATGAAAATTTTTAATGAGTAACAACCAATACCAGAAGATAACCCTCACACCCTAAAATTCAAGAAACACAATATATGAATCAACCCTATCCCCTAGGGTTTGAACAAGATAGAACCCACCCATAAAGAACTAAGAAACTGAGAGAGGAATAAGAGGAGAGGAGGAAATCAACCAAAAATCCAAAGGAAAATCACCTAGAAATCTCAAGGGAGATTCATTGGAGGAGGATGAGTCATGGGAGAGGAGATATGGGTCTCCCTTATAATTTTTAGGTTGATCAAGGTTGAGAGGAGTCCACTTGGGTTTAAAATTTAAGTGGGTTAAAATATGAAAGTAAACTTTTTAATGATATGGGCATGTATCATGGCTTGGATTGACGTTTTTCAAAACCGTGCACACCCTACTGGAGAAGGGGGAAACTCGGATGGTTCCACCACACTATTTGGTAGACCACGTTTCAACTGTGTTCCATGGGTATTTTAAAAATTGAATAATCCCTTTTATGCTTACTGCACAGTTTCCTCTAACTATGTTCAAATCATGCTCCTCGACCTAGAAACCACCTCCAAGCTACATAGTTTCTCCTTAAACTTTCACAATTTGTCTAAAATTGTGAAAACATTTTGAAAATAAAACCTTACAAGAATAAATTGAACTAAAAAGGACCACATACTCAACATGATATATGGTTAACACCCAAACCGTGAACACAAACCATGAACAATCCATAAAATCAATCAAAACCTTTAGAACACAAAAACTTTCACTACGAACATGACCTAAACCTTATCCAAAATTACTAACACCAAGAAAAAAAATAAAAGAAAAACAATTCTTGAGGTGTGAAAATTATACCCACCACAAAAAATTTCTACCCTAATAAATTCAACCAAAAAGATAAGAAACAATACTTAAGATAAAAATAAATAAAATGGAACAAATACAAATGGAACCACAAACCTAGGGTGAAATTTTTACATCATAAGTCACACCCAACCATCTATAGAGTGAAACAAAATGAGAATAACCATGGAGGATGAAAAGGTAATGGGTTATCCTCACCATAATATCCCCATGTAACACCTCAACAGCAACATGGGAAACCCATCATGAACTATTCTAAAAACTCGCCATACAAGACCACGACAGAACCACATGGATTGAAAACCCCAAAACAAACTAAAACACACAACATAAGGGAAATCCCATAGAAAAAACTCAATCCTAATAGTGAAAAAAAAAATTAATTATTTTTTCAAGACAGATACATTTGTAAAGAGAGAACATCCAAAAACCCTAACCAATCCAAAAAAAGTCTATGAACACACAAGAAAGAGAAACTAATTAAGGAATGATATTTATAAAGACACAACCATTTGAATTACTTGAGAAAATTTCCACAAAGATAATTTTAAATCATGAAGAAACTTATTAAAACCAATAGAATCTGAAAAAAAGGAACTCAATATATTCCCAATCCAAGGTTAGACCACACCCATAGGGATTCCTAAATATTTGAAGAGATTCACTCAGGAGCCTTTGGATGAAGACTGGATGTATTGAATCATCTAACGCCCTATAGTTTTGATATAACATCCTTCAACCAAGACTTCCTATTCTAGAAAATCCACTTTCATAATGTCTCTAAGTGACCCATGTGGCCGTATTGTCAGCAAACCGCTGGAGGATTGTGGAAAGACGGCATCAAGTGCCAAAAAAGACCACATTGGAAGCACATTATCGATCAGTTTGACAAGAAAGAAGTTAGAACCAATGATTGAGACTATAAATGAATGGATTCTTCCAGTATAGACCTCCCACCATATGTATAACCTTCTCGAGAATCAATTGCCATTGACTATACCTTGAAAACAAACTCATATAGAAATGCTTCTTCGAAAAACTTATTAAACAGAACATCACCAAAAGAGATAACCTACTACTTTATCTCTAGAAGAAGACACAAAATGAATAGTGTAACCATAATTTTATCCTTTGATTCTACCTCTAGGGAAAAAGTAAACAATCTCTTTAAACTATTCAACATAGATCTCTATCATCCACTATCCTTGTTGAATGCCAAATAGATTTTCCACTTTATTTTCCTTCACCTACTCAAGGTTCAACCATGGGATGGAAGTGTTCTTAAAAACTTCCCAATACATGTCATCATGCAATGGGGATTGGACAACCACCTTCCATTGATCCAAATATGGACTGCCAAAATAACCCATAACAGCTTTAACCCTCATATCTTCATGAGTTCCAAACGACCTTAAAATGCTATTGAATTCATAAAGAAACTCCACAGCATATAACATAACCTAATATCCATATAAAATGGAAACAATAGGAAGAGAATGACTCCACCAATCCACTGGTAGTCTAGGAAGGGACAAAAAGCTAAACGATACTCACTGAAAAACCTTTGAGAATTTTCTAGGAAACATAATCTACACAAAAATAAAATACGAAACCAAATCAAACATCAAATTAAATACTAAACCAAAAAGAACATCCCAAACTAAACAAATAATTAAGTAACCAAATTTTATATAAAAAAACAAAATCCTCTTTCAAAACCCACCATTTCATGTTCATTATTCAAACCCACATTGCCCCATGGCCACTTTTTGAATACAAAATCCCACTTTTCAAAATTCCCAACTCACCACTCTAATCTGATCCAATCACAAAAACTAGTATTTAATATAAAACCATCCATGATTGAATTTTACTTTTAAAAGATATTTTTTCCTTGTGAAACATTTTCCATTTCAAAACCAATCCATATCGGCCAAAATCAAACCAAAACACATCTCACACTAAATAATCAGAATGAGGAACTAGTGATGATACATAAACCAATGAAATGGTTAGTGGGACATTACCTATGAATTGACCAACCACTAGTAATAACCTGATCCATGAAATCGGGCTTCACATGGGTCACTATTCAATGTGAGACCATTGTACAACACCAACTCACTTCTATATACATTACCTATCTACACATATGAAAACCAAAACAATGACTCAAATCCTGGACTACCCCTGGAAACATTAGGATCAGAACAAGTGGGAGTTCATGATTCTCTTCCCGCACTTACCTCCCATGTTCTGATAGTCCTAATCTCTAAATGCACGATCCCCCAAAATAATAAAGGGGTCCTTTGATACCATTTTCTCATGATCCAGTTTGAAATTCCATCTGTCCTGACACTCGACCCAGTTCATGATAAGGCCCGAGAGACATTACTAATCCTCCTAGGTTGACAAATTGTGACACTCAAAGATTTTATGGTATGTCTGTTTTTAAATTTAACCTATTTGATAGCTTAATTGGTACACAACATCCATCATAACTTTAAAATGATTTTTTTAATAACCTAGAAATTAAATTGGGGGTAATGAATAGTATTTATACATTATAAAATTTATTAATATTCATATGTTTTGAAATTCAACCAATATATTTTATTGAAATAATATAAGAATGAATCCAATTTTAAGTATAAAGTGTAATGTTTTTCTAATGGAAATTCTTTCATCTTTTTATGGAGGAATTATTTTAAAACTAAAATTGTGAAATATTTATAAATTTTATTTGAATAAATAAGATTTATTTTTAAATTATGAATATCAAAATTTACATTGGTTGAATATTTGGTATTTTTCTGATATGTTTCATTTTTAATTTATAGTAAAAAAATAATGTATTTTAACTGAAAAATTCATTTTTTTATAATTTATTTGTATAGTTAAATTCAGATTTAAATTGGTTTTAATGTATAAATAGTTAAAATATAAATCATTAAATTTAATTTGGTTCATTGTAATCAATTTCAAATTGAAATGTGATATAAAACAATATCAACATTCTGAACATTTTTACTTTAAAAACACATTGTTTCATCCTATCTATAGGGTTAATTTTAAATTAATTTATGAAAATTATATAAATTTATTTATGAAAATTGGATTTTATATTTGGAATCATATAGTATAAATTTATTAAATAGTTACCTTTTATATTTTGGGCAATATGAATAGTAAAAATAGTAATTTTAATTACCACAATTAAGGGTAAATCATGTAATTAAGGGTAAAAATAATTTTATAAATTTTTTAAAATTACACAAGAACCTGAAATAATTATATTGGATGATTCATTTTCAACTAAAATCATCATTGGGATGATTTTATTGCCACCTGGAGCCACATGGAAGAATTTAATACTTTTATAGGATTTTATTTTAAGGAAAGTCAAATATGTCATACTCATGTTTTTAACAAATATTATATTTTTAATATGTAGTTATTTAGAATATATCTTCGACTAAAAATAGTAATTTAAAATAAAAAATGATTTTAATCATGGTAATTTATTTTTAATTTATAGGAAATAAATAATTACCTTAAAGTCTTATATAATGATGATGCAGTAATTGTATAATTATTAGAAATATCAAATATATGATATTAAAAATATTATAATAAATATACTTTGAGATATTTAATATCACCCATGAATTTTATAGATTAACTATACATAATAGGGGCGTATTAAAGGTTTTTTTGAACTTATCTTGTGTATTGATATTTATTAAATGTCAGTGTAATTAATAGTTCCAAAATTGACATTAAAGATATTTTTAAATAAATAATATTTTATTAAATGATATAAAATTTATATAAATATATATTTTGGAAAAATGATTGATATAATGGTGAAAATTGCATCCATGGTTCATTTATGGTTATTTTTTTCTTTTTATGGTTACAATATTGACCCTAAAGAGTAAACACCCATGTTGTCACAGTAAGAGGTGAAGGGGGTTAAATAAGGGTTTAAACCAAAAGATAAGAGTAATAATGTGATCCAAACTTGTGTAAAAATGATTTTATGAGAGTTTTTAGACCCATAATCATCTTAAATTTTAAATAAATAACTTTGTAATCATTTTAAATTTTAAAATTAATTTATATTAATTTTATATTTTTGGAGTTTCCAAAAGTGCCCCTCACCTCAACTATAAAAGGGTACCTCCTCCCTCACTTCTTCGCAACAAATTGATACTTATATCTCAAAAAAACCCTACATATTTATCCTCCTAAAATAATTATCAATGTTATAGAGATACGTTTATTCCTAAAAGACCAACCTTATATCCCTTAAGAAGAGATATAAAGAAAGTCCTTTGAAGAAGAGGTAATCATTTTTACCAACTCATCCATGTTCATTTCTTCTTCTAATTACTCTTATTTTTATTTTTTACAAGATAAATTAATAAATACCACATCATATATAGTCATATATTTTATTATGATCATGGTAAAACTGTGTTCTACCTTGTATCCATCCTACGAAAATTGAAAACACTATGTGTACGTATGCGCGGCTTACTGTCTGCATACTGTGGTGTAATCTGTTTTTCATCCAAAATTTAATTGTAAGGGTATATTTATGAAAATAATGGATATTTGTGATAATTATGAATTTATATTGATTTTTTAAAAATTAATATACTATCCACTTCCATACCCTTTCACCATTAAGGGAATGATACCATCGCTCATGCATACGTATATCCTACTGTCTCCACAATGCGATGTGACTCATTTTACAAGTTAACCATTCATGACTGATTGTAAAATTTTATATAATTAATATATATTATTTACATTAACTTAATATCATTTTGGAGGTGAAATAAATATATCCCATGCATAAGAAATAATACTTACATGACCAATCATGCATAGGAAAATAAAGAAATTAAGACCCAAAGAAAGGGTAATAAAAAATATTATTAACAAAATGATATAAGATGATCATATATGATACCATAAATATGGATATGGTTCTAGTACAAAAATTATTTAAACCATTATATAGGTGGTTAATTCAAGTTCAACTAAAGGAATATGCAAGAAAATGGATTTTTGGATAACTTTTATTTTTGTTTCATACATGCCTTATTCAAAACTTATTTACTTTTCGTGGTATATATAATTATCATTTAATATAATAACATGGAAATAAATATATTAATGGTATTTAATGTTTTATTTTATGTTATATGGAATATAATTCACTATATTACAAAGTGGTATGGTTTTATTTGACAATCTCATCATTATTCGGGATTCTTTTTGTTTAGGTCTCCAATAAGGAATATTTAACCTCCATTTAATTTTTTATAATAATGTTTTAATTCTTTTTAATATCATAAAATGATTTTTTACTTTCATTTTAACCCTTTTTAAATTTTTAAAAAAATTTCTTCAAAGTTATTTTTTTATTTTCTAAACAATGTTCTTCAAGACTTTTCTGAACAAAATACAGAGGCAGTGTTTTTCAACTTATATGTCATGAGCAGGTTTTCCCACCATAATGAAACCTTAATGATTTATAAATTAATTTACATGTTTTATTATATATTATCAATGAAATTTATTTATTTTATAATTACACAGTGTTTTAAAAATAAGTGATTTCCAAAGTGAAAATGGTATTTTCCCCAATAAATTTTCACTGATTCTATTAGAGTATTTTCATTTATAATAAAAAACTCTACTAAATATTTTTTTTAATTGAGTTTGATCACTTATGATATCATTTAACTTATTTTATTGAATTTTTTATGATAAGTGTGACTGTAGATGTGCTATTTTGATACCGTTCAAGGTTTATGGTTAGAGTATTCACATTTTGTATACTATTTTTTAAAATGAATGTTTATGTTGTTTATGTTTAACCCGTATCTTAAGAAGAATTAATTATACTTATTAAGTGAAAGGAGGGTCTATATATATCCCCTTGATGCATCGGTATATATCATGAGGCAAACTAGTGGGGGTTTTGGCTAATGCCTTACCCATTTATTAAATTCATTGTACGAGGACTTGATAATGTTAGATTCTTGGAAAGAAGCCTTAACAATGTTATATTCTTGGTATGAAGAATCAAAAATATGTTTTAGATGTTTTTAATTATTCATTCCATAATTAGGAATTCACTTATTAATTTCCAAGTGATTATTCAATTAGTTATAATATCCCTGGTAATGCTACATTTTCTTGTGATTATTTATATGGAATTATTCGGTCTTCTTTTATTCTTGTCATATTATTCTAATTTTATTGATTAAATGGAGTGTTTTTTATTTATTTACCTTAACTTATTTTTTATTCCTTATTTACTCATATATTATCCAGTACTCTTACCCTTACTAAGCACTTGAGCTCACTCCTTCAATATGTTTCATTTTTTCCTTGGATTCCATGAAGTATGTTATGACATATATATTGGCTTACACAATGGGGGAATAATGGTAGTCTCAATGATATTATTTTGGTATTTTATGTTTTAAAATGTAATATAGATTTAATGTATGTATATAGTTTATAAAGGCTACTAAACTATTTGGTCCTCTGGGATGTGATTCCTTGTATCTTATACTAATGTAATAAAGTAACCACCGATTTTGGGAAATTGGGTTCAGGGTATTTAAAATTGGTATTGTAGATAGTTTAGTTGAAAAATGGGAATTATATTTATGAAAAAATGTATTAGAGTATGAATCCCTATGAATTAATTTGGAAATATATCCAAATAAAAATTGATTATGATTTAGGTATTAGTTATAACTGAATTTTCAATTTAGGTTATTTTTTTTAAATGGTGATGACTTGGCCCAAATTGATCAAAGTACAATTATTATTTTGAGAAAAAGAGTTTACATTAGTCTAAAATACATCATCATTTTACCATATTTTTCATATAAGGGTATAAGATTAGCAGGGAGGTCTTCAAACTAGGTAATTTCCGGATTTAATCCCATTTTGGCTAGGCCATCTACAACCGTGTCTACTTCTCGAGAAACATGTGTGATGATATAGTTGATATCATTAAGTGAATTGGATAACTCCCTCTAACTATTAGTAACTGGTCAATAAATATGAGTTATTCCATTCAAAATCTCTTGCACGATAGTCATCGAGTCACTTTCAATCCAGAGATTGTTCCATCCAAGGCACTTAGAGAAGGAAATAACATGTATTAAACTCATCATCTGTGCTTCAAGAGAGGTATAAATGCCGCATCTACCCATGAAGCATCCAAAGATATTACTGACGTGATTCCTGAAGATACCACCACATCTTTTGGGACCCATATTTCCTTTGTAGGTGACAACAATATTAATTTTTATCAATCTAAGAAGAGGATCTCTCTATAAAACCTCCAGAGTGTAATGGGGTTAATAGAAATTACCTTTAATCTGTAGATGTCGCAGAATTCCAAATTCATGCATAGTGTTGTGACAATGACCCTTTTCATCGAAGAAGCTTCATGTATGGCAATAAGGATCCACATTAAACTTACATTTTTATTGGGTGATTAATTGTTATGAATAATATCATTATGATCATACCAGATCACATGATGGATCTCAATAACTACAGTTAGGAAAAGGTTCTTGATTTTCTGAGAGCCTTCTATTTCTATAAATTTCTTAAGTTGAGTTTTGAAATAGGGAAGGATTGGTCATCTGAAATAAAAAATTTCAATAATATAGTTCCAAAGAGAAGAAGCAATAGAATAAAAAAGAGAGAGATGGTTAGAATCTTCTCTGTATTGATTACTAATTTTTCACTTAGAGCAGAGGTGGATTCCAAATGATTGAAGGCAAGTCTCTGTAGGGAAAATTTTTTGAGTAAGACTCCATATGAGATTGAATATTGATGGTTTGATCCAAGGATTGTTGAAATGATTTATCCAAATTTAATAACTCTCAGAGTTATAATAATGATGATTGTAAAAAAAAATTAGAATTAAGAATACAATTGTGAGAAGGATCCCAAATTAAAAAATCATTAGTGTTAACAAAAAATTATTTATCAATGACATTCAGAATATTATCATAGAGGTGATCATGTTGAGATTTAAGAATTTACATAATATAGTAGTTGGTATTCTTAGGGGCATGAACAAGAGATATCATAGAAATTAAGGTCGTGGTAGTCCAGTTATCCAAAAAGAATTTCATGGTGGAATATCTCAAGGTCATCTATCTAGAATTATTCATAATATCAGAGAAATATTGTTTGATGGATGTCCAAATGGAGGAGTTAATGAAATTCAATTTTCCCATCTTAATTTTATCAAGAAATCTATTTTTGAGGAAAGTAATAACTTCTAAAGTATTGTGAAGAAGGTTCCAAGTGAGATGAGATTAAATGGATTTATTAATGTACTTTATATTTTTCATACCGATACAAAAAATTTCAATAGTTTTTCAACAAGTTGACCAAGGGAAAGTGACAGGATTTCTTTCTAGAGTACTACTAGTCCAGATGAAGTTATTTATCAGGGTGTTCTTTTTTTTATAAGACCAACATGCCATTTATAAACCATGATGGAGTAGACCATCTTAGAGACAATAGTATATTTGAAAAGGCAAGTCTGACCTACCATAGAGAGAGATTTACCTTTCAAAGAAGAGAGCTGGTTAAGAACTTAGTCAACTATAGTCACAAATTAGTTAGACTTGGGCCTACCACAAAAAAATGGGAACACCAAGTTAAGTGAAATAGAAAGTACCCTCTTTTAGACCAAATTCATTGATGATGTTACATTTTCTACAAGAAGGAAAATTATTTCCAAAGAAGATGCATGATTTTTTCCAACTAATGGTTTTACCAGAAACATCTTCATAGTGAGAGAGCATTTTTTGAGATTAAGAATGTTTTTATCACCTTAAAGGAAAAGGATTATATATTACGCATAAAAGAGGAGGGTGTGAGAATTAACGTTCCTAGTGTATGAAATTTTCATAGAAAAATAACCTAAAAGAAGGAGTGAGAACTATATCAATGAATGTAATCATTTTCCTCCTAGGCATGCTAATAAGGCTGGACCCATAGTTGAATTTGTGTCTAGAGTTGAAAAAAATTTAACTATATTAGGATAAATGACTCAGGTTATGATAAACAACATTTCCCGTATGGAGTACCCTAATCCAAATCATAGTGTAACAATGTTAGTCCACTTTATGTTACAAATAACTCCATCATTCCATGGTAATATATATCCATTTATAGATAAGAAATGGATAAGTTCTGTAGAAAAGATATTTCTTTCTTTAAAAAGTAATGAAATGGATACGGTTTTCAACGTAGTTTATCATCTCTCTAGAGATGATGATTAATGGTAGTCATTGATTAAAAAAATAAGAATGATAAAGAAATATAAATCATGGAATGGAAGGATATTAAGGAAATTTTCTTGGAAAAATATTCCCCTCGTGACTTGAAAACATATATAGAGATACAATTATTTTGTCTGAGAGAAATGGTCAAAGAGAATATTTCCAAGTATGAAGAAAACATTACAGGATTATAAATACTTTATGAAGAATAAATTTTTAACCCTAGGATTAAGATTGATCATTTATTTTTACGGGATAAAGCCATTCCCTTTAAGGGATCTGGTCTCTCAAACCTTTTCATCATACAAGGATGTAGTCTCATGTACTATAAAGACAGAGAAATAATTATCATTTTCTTATGAATTCAAAGAGAAGAAAGAGAAGAACAGAATGATGGAGTAAGAGTTGGATAAAGGGAAGAAGTTAAAGAAATATTTTCCAACATGTTATACTTGTATATGGAAACACCAAGGTACATGCTTAAAATGAAAAGAAGTTTGTTTCAAGTGTTGGGAAAGGGACACCATGCTCATGATTGAAAGGAAACGAAATAATTTTCTATTGTGTAATGCTTCCACTATAAGGATAAGAGGAACTATGAATATGATTGCCCCATGTATTATAGAAATATACCTAAGAATAAGAAAATATATCAAGGAAAAGATTATATTTTTACTACAGTAGATGTGAAATAATTAAATTATTTATTTTTTATAGTTTTAAGAATCCTATGATATATAAGGATTGTATTCCAGTATTTCTTCTCTAAGGATTTAGAAGAATGTATGTTTTCATTAAGGTTTAAAGGTGATAAATTTATTCATATATGTTTTATATGACAATACTAGTTACATTTTATGGTTTGGGGAATCTAATGTCAAGTTGATTTTGGAATTTAATGATGTTTCTTGTAAATTTTTGATCTTCTAATTCGGAAATATGTATTTTGGACGAGACTTAAGGTAACTACTTATGGAATGGATTAATTTGAAATTTGGATATTATTTATTGAGGATAAACTATTATTTATCATATTGGATAACCTATGATATCCATTTTGGTTTAAGTAAACATTAAAAAGATGAAGGAATGAATCATTGATATTACTATTTATAAAAGTTCTTCATGCATGAAAAATTAATATTGAAGATCATTTCTAGGTATAAGGGATAAAATAAAAATAGATCTAAGAATAACCAAATTATAAAATTATTCTTATGAAATGTAAATAAATAAAGTTCTTATTTATATAGTAAAACAATAAATCAACTATAGGAAAATTATTTTGGAACAAAAATGTTATCCTTTTAATTTTCATTCTGAGAAATCAATTGGCTTTTAACCTATCACAGATTTATGATTTTTTGATGATTAAAATGGTAATGAACATTTCTCTATCATTCTACTTAAATTAATGGTAGTTATATTTCTCTTCCATGTCTGTTTTTTCACTTCCCAATAATGTAGTCCAATTAGAAAACCTAATTTTATGGTGACCTTCGCATTTACCTTTCCATCTTATTAAAAGAAAGTTTTATTAACCCAATTTCCTATGTGGATTTCCCCAAAATGAATTTTGAAGTATCATACTTTGATTTTAAAATTAAAATTTCATATTGTGAAAATGAAATTTATTTTAGGAGGGTAGAATGTAACAACCCAATATTTTATGGTATGTCTCTTTTTGAACTGGATCTCTTCAATAACTTATGTTGCACACAACACCAAGATTAACCTTATAATGAAATATTATTATAAAATAACCATTAAATTTTTGGGAATGAATATTATTAAGAGAATTATGAAATGTAAATAAATTAATTTTTTCACATTCTTCTAATATATTTGATAGGTATAATATAAGAATAAATCCAATTTTATGCATAAAAGCTATATTTTTTAAAATGAAATTTTGTCTCCTTTTAATGGTGAACTTTTTTAAATATAAATTTGGAAACAATTTTAAATTATATTTAACAAAATAAACATTAATTTTGAAATAATAATATCAAAATTCACTTAGGTTTAATTTTGGGCATTTTTCTGAGATGTTTCATTTTTTGATGAATAGTAAAAAATGTTGTATTTTAATTGAAAAATGCATTTTTGTCAAATTTATTTATGTAGATAAATTTTATTTTAAATTTTATTTCAAGTATAAATAGTTTTATAATAAATAATATAATCTAATTTGTCTCAATATATTCAATTTCACATTTAAATTGGATTTAAAAACATTTCAATCTCTTGAACATTTTTACTTTAAAAACTCATTGTTTCATCTCTTCTGAAGGATTAATTTTAAATTAATTTATAAATATACTATGAATTGAATTATTAAAAATTGATTCAATATATGGAATTATAAGGTCTAAATTTATTAAATAGGTCACTTTCTTGGCATATATGAATTGTAATCTTTGTAATTTTCACTACCATAGTTAAGGATAAATCATGTAATTAAGGGTAAAAATAATATTATATTTTTTATAATTTTATGCTAACAGTTGTTATAATTTTATTGGATGATTTATTTTTAATCAAAATAATATTTGGACCTATTTTATAGCCTCTTGGAGAAACTTTGATGACTTTAAGTCTTTAGTATTTTATTTTAAGGAAAGTCAAAAATGTCATACTCATGTTTTTAATAAGTATTAAAATTTTAATATGTTGTTATTTAGAATATTTATTCGACTATAAATATTAATTTGAAAGATAAAATGGTTTTTTTCATCATGGTAACTTTTTTTAATTTTTTAGGAAATAAATATTTACATTTAAGGCTTACATAATGATGATGCATTAATTATTTAGTTAATATAAATATTAAATAAATCATATTAATAATATTATAATTAATATAATTTGAGATAATTCAACTCATACGTAAATTTAATTGATTAAATATACATATTAGGTATGTATTAATGGTTTTGGTTAAAAGTTATCTTATGTATTGATATTTTTTAGAAGTCAATGTAAGGAATATTGTCAAAGTTGACATTAATGATATTTTAAAATAAATAATATTATATCAAATGATATAAAATTTATAAAAATATTATTTTTAAAATAATTTTTGAGATAAGTTTAAACAATCAACCAGGATTCGTTTATGGTTATTTTCTCATTTTATAGTAGCAATATTGACCCTCAAAGGTTAAATAATCATGTTATCCTGATAAGAGTTAGAAGGATTTAATAAGGGTTAAAACCAACAGATAAGGGTGATAATTTAAAAAAACTTTTCTAAATATAATTTTATTAGATTATTTATACCCAAAATAATATTATATTCAACATAAACCAATTTTCAAATATTTTTAATTGAAAAGTAATTGATATTAATTTAATATTTTGAGAGTTTTAAAAAGTGCCCCTCACCTCAATTATTAAAGTGAACCTCCTCCCTCCCTTATTCACAACATCGTGAGACTTCAATATTAACAAAAACATACCTATTTATCCTACAAATATCATTATTCATGTTATATAGATCATTTTATTCCAAAAATACCAACCCTAGATCCCATAATAAGATATCTAAAGGAAGTATGCCGAAGAAGAGCTAATCGTTTTTACCAACTCATCAAAGTTTTTTCTTCCTAAACTCCCTCTTCATGTATTGTTTCCAAAATAAAGTAAAAAAATAAAATATTATATTTATTATGAGATTTTATTATAACTATTGGAAGACTATAATCCATGTTTTTCCATCTTATGAAAAATAAAAACATCACTTGTGTGTACATACGACTTACTGTCTCCATGCCGTGGTGTAATATGTTTTTCATCACTAATTTACTTGGATGGGTATAATGATGGAAACAGTATATATATATATGATAATAATAAAAATATATTTATTCTAGAAAAATTAATATAGCATCCACTTTCTTACCCTTTCATCATTAATGGAATGATACCGTCGCTTGTGCATACATACGACCTACCATCTCCACGACATGATGTGAATCATTTTTCATATTAACCATTCAAGAATGATTATAAAAATATATATAATGATTAAATATTTCATATATTAACTTAATGTAACTATTTATATGAAATAAATATATCATATTCATAATAAACATGACTAACACAACAAAACATGCATAGGAGAACAAAGCAATTAACACTCGAAACAAGGGTAAGAACAAAACAATATTAAAATAATGATATAACAGGATCATATATGACATCATAAATATGAATATAGTTCTCATCTAAATTAATAAACCATTATATATGATGTTAAATAACGTCCAACTTATATAAATTGAAAGGTAATAGATTTTCATCTCAATTTTGTTTCTGTGGGATACAAGCACTATTCACCACTTATTTATTTTGTGTGGTGAAAATATTTACCCTTTAATATAATATAATTAATATACCTATAATAATATAATAAATTTTTCATTTTATTTTCTTGGTTTTATAATTTAATTTATTACAATGTGTGTAAGGGTTTATTTCATAATTTCATTATTATTGAGGATTGTTTTTATTTAAGTATCCACTGGGAAATATTTCTCCTCCATGTATATTATTTTTTATAAAATGTTTTCAATTTTTTTTAATATTATCCAATGATTGTGTAATTCCATTATTACCCATTTTTTTAACTTTTATAAAATCCTTTAAAAGGATTATTTTTTATTTACTAAACAAGGGTTTTTGAGACTTTTTTGACAAAAATAAAAAAGGATACTTTTTAACTTATATGGTGTAAGTGGATTTTCCCATAGTGATGATTCATTAATGATTTGTAACTTTGTTTAAAATTTATACTAATTATTTTCAAATAATATGTTTTCTTCTATAATTGTGCAACATTTTTAAAATAATATATTTCTACAGTGAAAAAGGGAAAATTCTTCAATAAATGTTCCATGATTTTAATTGAGTATTTTCATCTATGTCAACAACATATTTTAAATATTATTATTAATTGAGGTTTATCTCTTATGATATCATTTACCATATTTTATTGAATGGATTATGATCAATTTCACTATGAAAGTTTTATTTTGATACCATTTCTGATTTATGAATACAGTATTCACATTTCATATACTAGTTTTCAATATGAATATTTATGTCTTTTATGTTTCACCCCTTTCATATGAGGAATTAATTAGACATAGTATGTGATAAGAAGGTCCTACTATAGCTCTTAAATTCATTGGAAGGTATCATGAGACAAAGTATACTTGGTTTTGGACAAGGACTTACCCATTTATTAGATTCTTGTTACAAAAAAAGGTTGTGGTCAACCAATGGTTCCACATGGGCCTATAGTCTAATTGTCCCAACTATCTAGTGTGATCGCTATATTTTTTAGAAAAAAAGTCATTTCCATCATCGATTCCTCCTCAGACCTGTTCTCTTGGGTGTATCTATCCCATTTGGCGTCTGTGGCTTGGTGTATGCTTCTTTAACGGTGAGTGGTTGACATCACATTGGCTACCTATTCTACACTCTGAACTTGCGATTAGGTGATCTCTTCTAGGTCAGACTGGGAGCATCGAGTTTAAGGAGTTTTTTGGGCTTCGTAGTCTAGTGTTCATGGTTTCCAAAGCTTCTCTTCATTCTTTTAGGGTTCTGACCCCCTTTCCTCTTCAATATCTATTTATTCTCATTTTCCCTATGGTTTAATCCCAAGTTCTATTCAACATTTGGTTCCATGCTTCGATGAGGCTTTGAGTCTTTTTGGATATTTTTTGTGTTTTTTCAATGGGTTTGGTCCAATTTTTTGCTGGTTGTTCATTGAAAATGTGGGTTATCAGTGTGTGGGATTTGATTTGTGTTTCTCAAGTGGCTCAATGGTTCATGATTTTGTTCTATGGTTGGGTGGGTTCAGATGGTGTCTCGGATGGCACCGGTGTTATTTAGTTTGGGATGATGTGAATGGCACATCAGGCTGTGCCTCCTGTGGCTCGTGTTCAAAGTCTGATGGTTCTTTACAACAGTGGTGTGATGTCTCTTCTAGTGCAATTGTTGTTATGAGGCTGACTGTGATGAAGGTGATAGTGTTGGATTTATTCTATGTCGATGGTTCTAGGGATTCTTGTTGTTGTGTTTTCCTTCAATCACCCATTTTATTCTCTGCTCTGGATCCAAAATTCCCCTGTTCTATCTGAGGAGGAGTTGCGCAGAGGAGTTTAGGGCTCTTTGGGACGTGAGTTTTAGTGGGAGGATTCAGGATGAAGATGGTGCTGATGACTTGTTTCTTGATGGCATGGTTTTTTCTTGGATTTTGTGTTGATGATGTTGGTGATTGATAGTGTATGATTGATGGTGAAGAAGGGATGTAGGCTGGCTCGTGGTCTGAGTATGGTGTTGTTTAACTGGTTTTAATTTTGAGTTAGGGGAATTCTATGTCCTTTGAAATTTGAATTTCCAGTGGGTGGATGTTGTAGTGGTTGAATTTGTAACATTTGGAGTTGTTTTGGTTCACACGTATCCTATAAAAGTGACTTGAAAATAAAAATATGGATTATGGTTAGATTCTTGTTACGACTCCTTGATAATGTTAGATTCGTGGAAATAATCCTTGAAAAAATTAGGTTTTCTGTACGGATCCAAGATCGTATGTTTCAGATGTTTTACATTATGTATTCCATCATTATGAATTCATTTATTGATATTCCATATGATTATTTAATTAGATATAATATCCATGGTAAAGTTACATTTTCATGTAATTATTTATATGGAATTGTTTGATCCTTTTTTATTCATGTCATATTATGCTCATGTTTTTGAAAAAATTACACAAGTTTTAGTTATTTAACATTCCATATTTTTTCACCTTATTTACTCATGTCTTCGGCTATACGCTTACCATTACTAAGAATTTGAGCTCACCCCTTTAATAAGTTTCATTTTTTCAAGGAATCAAAGAATTATATTATGACTGTGATGAAGGGTTACATAAAGGGGGAATAATTGAAAAGTCAATAAAATTAATTTTGTATTTTATAGTTTATAATTTAATGTGGATTTCATGTATTTGTCTAGTTTACCATGAAAATTAAACTATTTGGTCATTTGGGATGTGATTTCTTGTATCTTATACCAATGTAATAATGTAACCACCGACTCTGGGAAACCAGGGTTCATGTCTATACGTGATTATAACTAGGCATCGAATATATCACAGCTGTAACGATTTATCCCAATACAAACCAAGATCAATTATCCAAAAATAGAGTACACATCAGAAATAAATAATAATATCATAACATTAGTAAATACAGGAACACAACCATATTATGATAAAAAAGTGGATAAACAAAACTGAAACTAAAACAACGAAAACCCAAACCAGAATAACACAATCTCTATGTGACCTCATGGTCACCACCATCCATAAATAATCCCACTCCACTTGAAACCTGAACTAGTAAACCTAATCCTAAAAAACAACACAGGTCTACCAATGTCAAGTGGAACAAGTAGGGTATGATCATAAATAGATCCATAGCTAAGAAACATAGATTCCTTGTATTTCCTTTCTCATAAAAGTCTAAAAATAGTAATTTTAAATACTTATTGGAAATTTGGTTTTATCATTTTAAAGAACAACACACAAATATAACTTTTTAAAACAATACATGCCACATTCCTCTTTTCAAAATAAATTTAAAATTCAAAACCAATTTACAAAACCAAAAAAAATATGTAAAGAACCATACAAGGTAAAAAGGTGTTATTATGATAATGAAGGAATCAAAAAACAAGTCGACATACACTAGAAGAAAAGATAGTCATGTGTAGTAAAATAACATCACATATATATATAATAATTAGTGGAATTTCCTAAAAATATCTAGAAGTAATATATAGAGGTATTCAGTTTAGATTCACCTTCTAGTGTATTGTACATATCTATAGCCAATTACCCACTTTACACTCCAAAGTAACCAATCTAGTGTCACATCCCACCTGGCCTCTCAGAATATCTAGGGGGCACTAACCCGTCTAATCTGGGTTAATAAGAAACCATCACTTGACCATCTATATAGTTCCTATTAATCCCATGATAATAGTACAAAATGAATGGGGAGGTACCCAAACACAAGGTTCAAAATAATAACCCACAACCACCATGTTTTCTGAGACCAAACACTGACACTAACTATGTGATGTCCCTCTCCTCAGAGGGACCACCATCAAGGTTTCCATCAAAAAAACATCATCAAAAGTGCCAACTGAGCCTACGTGTCATGTCACTAATAAATCAATTTTAGAAAATAGAACAAAGTACAATTTGGTCCTCACTTTTACAACCCAAATCCATGAAAACATAAAACATTCTCCAAAACTTCTGAACAAGCCTTCATTACTATTTAGGAACCAAATGTCACATTAATATTCCAAACGGTCCATGCTTTAAGTGAAAATAGAAAGCACATTTTGTGATCATTTAGATACCAATAAACTCATTAGAACACATAGGGGTTTTTGAAAAATAAATTGTAAGGATTAGGACTATATAAGAGAAGGTTGAGGGAAGGGTTTCATTGAAATTTGGGTTTTAAGGTGAACATCATTTTAAAATTCCATTATCATTTCTGTGCTTCTCATTGTGTGTACACTTTGAACACTTGGATTGGAAAATATACAATTGAACAAAAGATATAATTAAAAACCTCCAAATGTTTTATTAAATGAAAAATGAATGGCATAAGAACCTATCAAAAGAATCCATACTTAAGTTCCAAACCCCTAAAGGCACTAAAATATATTCATAATCCTCAACTCATAGAAAAACATAATTACCAAAACATAATGAATTACAAACATAATCCAAATTACCCAATTTTATATTAAAAGACACTTTTACATTTAATCCAACACCTTATAAACATATACATATATTCATAGCTTAAGAAATCCTTTGGATCCCCATTTTTATCAAATTTCCACCATGAAAATTCTAAAACAATTTACACTAGCATATAAAAAAATAAGATCACATTTCAAAAGAATTTAGGGAAACCTCAAGCATTGAAGGAATGTAATAGAGATGAATATAAGGAAAACACATACCTCAATGATGTTTCAATGTGACAAAACTATGTAGGGAGGAAGACCCAAGATGGAATGACAATCTGCACACGCTAACATTCATGAAACACAATCTAAGAATAATCTTTATCCTCTAGGGTTTGTCCAAGATAGAACCCACTAAATAAGAAGCCATAAATCGATAGAGGAATTATAGTAGAGTTGTAAATAAATCAAAAACACAAAGGTAACATATCTAGAAAGATTGAGGTAGCTTCAAAGGAGGAAGAGTATCCAAGGGGAGGAGACTTGAGGTTTCCTTTATGTGCCTATATAGAAATAAGGGGAGACTAGGCATATTGGGGTTAAAATAAAAGAGGTTTAGAATAGGAAAATCAACATTTTAATGATCTGGGAAATACATATGCTTTGGCTACATGATTTTCAAATTGTGCACCGACCATGTGTACCCTATTAGAAAAGTAGGAAACCCATATGGTTTGGATTCACTGCTTGGAAAACTATGCACTGACCTTGCACCATGACTCTATAAAAAGTTCTGACCCCCTTGCACACATGACTCATGGTTTCCTCTAACCATGTGCAATTCATGGTCCTTGACCTAGACACCACCTCAAGCCACATAGTTTATCCTCGACCTCATATGGTTTGTCCTAAACTATGCGTAGTCCATTTAATGAAAACCATAAAAGAAGGAATTGAACTATAAAGGAACTCATCCTAAACAAGTGTCATGGTTAACCCCAAAACTATGAAAAACAAATATTTCATAGGCCAACAACTCAACAGAAACTTCCATAACTTAAAAATTTTCCCTAGGAACTTGACCTGAACATTAGGAAAATAAACCAACAGTATGAAAATAACAATATAAAAGATAAACTATAGTGGATATGTGACAGTACTACCCAACCATGAGAGGAAACCCTTTTCCAAAGAAGAAGTCTTTCAACCATACTCCCAAATTTATATCGATCGTAATAACCCCACTAACAAACTCTAAGGTGAGACTCAAACTATTCACAAATTGGGAAGATATAAAATAATGAGAGGCTCTTGTATTAAATAATGCACTAGAACTTATAGAAGATATGAGAATATTACCTCTAACTATTGATGGTCTAGCCTCATTATTCACAAGTGTAGGATGATCTAAATGCAATTTCCCATCCCCTCTCCCCTTTTCTTTAGTCTGAGTCTCATGGGTTTCACCAATATGTGGATACATGCACTCTCAGTCAGAAGTACCATGTCTATTTCCTCAACCACCATGACTAGTAAAACTCTAAATTCCAGACTGATAAGGGGTAGAAGACCCCCTTTTAGTAATCTGATTATTTCTATCCTCTATATCATTACTCACCTTCCATGGGTTCATATAGAATCATTGTAGACGTCCAATCCTACCATAATATGAAAAATCTATCAATTATTGGGGGAACTATCTATATAAGTGTCCTAGCCTACCACACTAGTGGAAGATCACTTAATTAATGTTCATTATAGCTAACCATTACCTATATCCAGTCCATTTTCTACTCCTCTAGTTATCATTCTCAATTAAAATATTCCTACACTTTGAATAAATACCTCCATGTTCTCCATAAAAACCCATAGTATATCACTAGAAGCCTCCTTCTAGTTCCCCTCAGAAATGAGCTCCTGATTGACCATATCTAAAAATATATTGTCCATTATAATAGAAATCAATGAGAGATGGATAAGAAAAAACAAAAAACACTATTTTGTGAGGCAGTTGTCCTCCGTACACAAGAATGGTAAGTTTGTTTCCCATTAGATGAAAGTGTGTGTAAGTAAAGGTCGATAAAGGTTCCAACACTTCATCAGAAGGAGAAATGGAATGAATACAAAGAAAAAAGGATTACCGGGAATCAAACATCAATCAACGATGATCGTAGATGAGTAAATCACTTCAAAACCGATGGGAGTTTCCATAGGGTTGAGGTATGGAAGACTGCATGAAGTAATGAAAAACCAACAAACCAAATGACACATTTAAAATGTTTTCTTATGGAATTTCATTGTGTTAAATTCCCTTACATGTCATGAAAAAAAAATTAATGTTCATTATAAAAAAACCATCACCTCAGGTGATATTATCCCAATTAAATATTACATGACTTATAAATTTTTTGTTGACTATTTTTTCAGCCCAACATTCATCTTAAAAGATATGAACCACATCCAAAGCCTCAAAACCTAAATCAAACCCTATCCCACCCTTGAAAAAAAAAGATAAAAGTAAAAAATGGAATGTACTTGACAAAAGAATGGGATCTTACAATTTATAAACTCATAGGTCATAATTTTGTGTGTGGATATTATATATTATATTTTCATTGATATTTAAATTTTTAAAAAACAATTATTAAGCAGTTTGTGTCGAAACCCAAATACATTGACAGATTTTTTTTCCAAAATCCTAGATAGTGAGTAGGGGTCAATGGATACCCCCACATCCCAACTCTCTTTTCTATGTGATAATGAGACTCATGGTATATGATGGCTAAAAGTCAAGCTCTCACAATAGGTAGTGATTGATAAGATTAATGAGTTGGTTCAAAGTGGGGGGTCATGAATTATAAGAGGGTAGAATGAGGTTTACTTCCTTCATGTTCACAATACCATTATATCCTGGTCATGGTATTAGTTGTGAGAGGATGAGGATAAGATGACCAGTTTCATATTAAGTGCTTGGTATGATATAGTTTCCCAGGTGTGTTTGGTATTATTTATATTGAAGTGATGAGAGAACTAGTACATATGATGTTGTGGCCTGAGAGTGGAAAATCAATGGAAAAGCGGTGAAAATTACCCTTTTTAACGATATATTTATTATTTTCTTAATATTCATGGATTTGTTATTTGGTAAGTGTGCCAGGGTGCTGATGGTGTTGGTTAGTTAACATGTTTAGGTACTTGATGGTTTAATTGTTTTTTCGTTGGTCCATTACTATGACCTTTTCACATGGAAATGAAGAACTTTTAGTATGATCCTACTAATTATACATGTTATTGAAACCCCCAATATATATAATCTTTCTTCCAAGTTTTCATAAGGTATATATGGGTCGATATGGAAATTACTATACCAGACATTGGAGCTATCATTGAGTCACTACCTTAAGATTTATTTTGGTTATTTATATGGATATTATTTGTATTTCTTTCATCATAAATTCATTATAGGATGGTTCTAGGTTTTTTAATTTTAATTAATCCCAAATAGGAGTTTAGTGGTTGATATATTATCTCATGATTTTACATTGTATATTGAGGGTAATTCTTTATATCTATGATATTTTTATACATTCTTTGTTAGTATCCAACCTAGGGCCTACTGAAACTAGGATTCAAGGTTTCTATATCTCTTCCATAATTTTTTTCCTAGGATGGGTACATTTAGAGAGATGGTGTCATGATAGGATTGTATTAGATAGAGGTTGACAGATATGATAGATTATGGAGTTAGGAACTCAGAGGAATGAATGTGATGGTAGTGAAATAGTTCTAATCAATCTTTGGTCTATGAATCAAAACAAAGAGGCTGATAAAGACATGGTATTTTATGGCCTCAAATGATCAAATGTCATGACACTGAGTTTTCTAAGTATCCATGTTGAGTGTTGCAACTTATAGAGAAGAATCATAGTTAAGGTACACGAATCATTGATGTTTATGTTCTTATATGAATGTGGTGTTATGGGAAAATTAATATGGATTAAATAAACCTTATAAAATTTCATACCAATAAGAATTCAAAATCATTTTTTCCATTAATTTATGGATCCTAGATGTCAACCACATGTGTTTCAAGTGGGAAAGGTTTAGTAAATATATACATTTGACCTCTATATAGTTAATCCATCTAAGGAGTAGGATTATTAATGTAAGAGGGAACCACTTTCCTTTTGAAGGTATGATCTGGAGAAATATTATGGTAGAATCTGTGATCTAGAGATGGAGCACTGGATGGAAGAGATTTAGTTCACTTTCAGTTTGATGTGGACTCAAGAAGAGTACTGGGTACCATTGGTAGTTAGTAAGATGAAGATATTAGCTCATCAATGGTGGACATTCTATATTTCAGAGTATTAGGCATATATTTCTTGGGTAGAATTCCTGAATAATTTTTAGCTGATTTCCTATCATCAAACATAAATGCATTGAGGAGTCAAGAGGTACTTTACCGTCATCATGGGAGTATGTTTGTGTTAGAACAATGGATCTTGTTCAATTATCATTTTTCATTTCTCCCAAGACCAGTTCCTTGATGATGGGTCATGTACATGGCGTCTTGAGAGGGAACACCACCCTTCTATATAGTATGAAATTACTCTTTTGAAATAGAAAATATATTTTCAGGAATAGAATAAGGTATATATTATAAAGTGTATTTACTTATGAGGAGGGTCATCATGAGAGGATAATTTGTAGTGTTTATTAGGTTGTAGAATATTTAGGGGAATATCTCATGTCCCAGGCCTTTGAGGATTATAATAGCTGATATTCAACCTCAAATTATAACTTTTTATCCTTCTGGGTCTATAATCCTATGAGATACTCTTGGTGTATTTGAAGAATTTTATTATTTATGTGGGGGTCATGTTCATAATCATTACTTGTGATCGTTGGTTCTCAGAAATCATCATGGTGGATACAGTCAGGTTCAGAAAAAACTAAAGTAAAAGTTGTTAGTGATTCCATTTTTATATTTGGGGTTGTAGGATTATTCTTAGAAAAGAGGACATGTGGATATAATGGGATGAACCCCTCAGGTTCTTTTCCTTTAGTGACCAAAACTTGAGCATGGTCACGGAGTTACTAATCATTAGTGTGGAAGGGGATTCAGGCGCATACAATTTCTTGTTATGGAGGTGCCACACCAAAGGTTACAAAGATATTCATAGGTACAATTATATTTTTTATAATCATTTTATACATGTTAGATTAAGGATAATTAGAATCTGTTGTTTCACACACTTTAGTCTATGATTTGGGAGTATATGTAGAAATGATTTCTATGGTGTTGGTGTTAATTATTCATGTTAGAGGACATTAAACCTTGTTTTATATATTTTGATGTTGTAGAAATATTATGGGGTATCATTATTCATGTGTGGATTTAGTTTTCTCAAAGATACATCTTTATGATTTCATCCTAATAATAAATAGATCATATTCTATGGTTGTGGTTATCAGCTGCTTTCCTAGGAATTATGCATTATCATATGTGGATGGTTAGTTTGTGGTTTTAGTCGGTGAATGCGGTTATCAGTTTTATAATAGATGTGTGGATAACCTTCCTTAATCAATAGTAGTGTTAATAATGATATCATTGGTTTGTGGGATAGTTGAGGCTCCTAGATTCATTGAAGAATTTGTTGATGTTTTCCTTTAGGAGGTTGTGACACTAACTTTCAATGTGATATTGTTTTCATGATAGATTTTAAGCTAGGTACTTCTCCAATGTTAATGGATCCTTATATGATGCCACTCTATCAGTTCTGGGAGTTGAATATTTAAATGGATTATCTAAGGTAGAAGAGTTTCATATGACCCATTTTTTCATTTTGGGGTGATAAATGTTTTTCTAATAAGGTATATGGTAGTTTGAGGTTGTGTATAGACTACTAATAGCTGAATCAGGCGAGGATTGGTAATTTTTACCCTCTTTTGAGGATCAATAAATTTTTTTGTATTTTTTTTAGGTGCTATTTTGGTTTCTAAGAACTATATGTGGTCTAGATATCACTTCTTGGGGTTGAGGAGGAAGATATCTAGAATAATTCAATCCGATGTAGGCATGGGAACATAGAGATTGTGGACATTCAAATTAATAAATGCAATACCTATATTCATGGGACACATGAACTCCATTTTCTATGAATTCATAGAATCATTCAATGTCTCATGCATTGAAAAAATCATGATATAATAAAGATAAAATGTGTAGAATTTTGGTCATCCCATAGCTATATTATATGCCTATCAACACCACACATTCTATGGAATTTTAACTGAGTGTATGTTTTGGAATCAAGATGGTAATTTCCCAAGATGTGTGGTATCCCGAAAAGGTGTGTTCATGGACTTGTAAAATATCTAGGTAGTTTTTTCCAGGGATATATATAGGAATTTGGTAGAGGATCATATTTTCCTCAGTCTTATGGGGTATTACAGGTGGTTTGTGTATGATTTTTCTTATAATATATCCCCATTGACACTTATATCCTAGATGGACCATGATTTTATATAGACTAAACATTATCATGTATTTTATGATTAAATGAAGTTGTAGTTGATCAGTGATCTAGTGATTTAGTACCTATGATATGAGGTTATGTTTGAGGTCATTTTTTAGGCCTCCAAAATTGAGTTGGGATTCATCTTGATGTAGTGGAAGATGGTGAACTGTTATGGGACTAGGATGTTACATCCCCATGAGGGTTAATATTCCACCAATGATCTGGAGCTAACAAAATTTGCATTATATCTAATTTTTTGATGATATTGTCAAATTAGAGACTATTTTTTGGTATTCAGTGACCATAATATCTTGTGGTATATATTCTATCATCGTTACATGAAACTGTAATAAAAGAAGAGGATGAGTTTGTGGCTCTATGTATAGTCTGATTCCAGGTTAAGAAAGAACATCATGGCCAAGGAAGTTTGTTGTATCTTGTGGACATTCATGGGTGGAAGTGGGATAAAATATAAATTTAATTCATCATAGGTTTTTCCTAATAGAGTGGAGGTTTTTATTCTATCTAGGTTATCATGTATCAACTGATCAAATCTCTTTTCATCAGTCAAGGATTTGAGCATCATGGTTTTTTTGGAAAGAATATATAAAGAGGAAGTTGTATAGATGCATGGAGTTAGGAGGGAAATAATACAAGATCATGTTACTTTTTTTACCTTGTGAGTCAAGAGTGTATTGAAAAACTCATTTCTTACACATTTTCACCTCAACACTATATTCCACCATTAGGCGGACATATAGATTATGTGGACAAACTAGACTCTGGAGAAAATGTTGAGGTAGAATATTTGGTTATTTGGTGGATAATAGGAAAAGAACATTCCTTTTGTTGAGTTATATTATAGAAACAACCACCACTCATCCATCATCATGTCTCCATTTGAGGATTTTTATGGGAGGCTATGTTGTTCACTATTGTACTGGGCCATGGGTAGGGAGTCATTAGTTCTAGGTATCGATGTGGTGCAGAGCATGAAAGATAAGGTTTAGGTTATGTTTTATAGAATTATAGTGATTTATGATCAAAATAAGTTTATTTTAAAATCATAGGCTGAGTCCCTTGGAGTTAGAGTTTGAAGACCATGTGTTCATAAATATCTACCCTCATAAATGGAAGCATTTGTTTGAAAGGGGTAGAAATATTAATTCTTGGTTTTCTAGTACATTAAAGGTGTTGGATTATGTTGGTGAGGTGGAATATCAATTGAACCATCCTTCGTAAATTGAAAAGATCCCAGATGTCATTCACACCTCTCAACTACATTGATATATTTATGATTCCTTCCCTGTAATTTACTTGGGAATGATCAATATGAAGGAAAATAGGATGTTTATTTAACAAACTTAGAGATCTAAGACCATTTAGAGGAGGTTATTCCTAGATTAACCATAACATTGTTTCATGTTCTCTGGATATGTGGTGGCTAATAGAAGAGTACATGGGAGTATGAGATGCATATTTTTTTCTAGTTCCAAATGTTTTTTTGTTTGGACTTATTCTATTATTCTTTTATGGCATGAGGTTTGAGTCAAAGTAGTTTTTAAATGTTTCTTTTTTACTTAATAAGAGTATTTTTTATGGATACCAACATATAAATATATGATATCACCATATCAATAAAGTTTTGTTATATTTATGACATGATTTAAAATCATGTGGTAAATTTATTTCTTCCCAAAGTGGATATTATATTGATATAGTGTGTGAGATTACAATTTTTTATATGGGAGAATGATGTGTGTTGGTTGTGGTAACTATTGGATTGGGGTATGTTGTTGTCGAAATTGAGGTGTGTATAGTTGTGTGGAAGAGGGATGATTTTTTATTTTCATGATATGGTAGTATTGTTTCAGTTGTAATGAGATCCCTGAGAGGTATATCATGGGATGGTTAATAAAACACAACTCCTTTTCAATATTTCAAGATTGATTTTATTTCTTGAGGACCAGAATTGTTTGAGAGTTATCTAATTTAATTTTCTATAATTTTCACAACCCATCCATCACCATTCATAGTTGTTTGATAGTTTACAAAATATTTTAATGTATTTATAATTATTTTTAAAATGGGTTTTGGTATTTTGAAAATAATAAGTGTTTTATGTTATTTGATTTATTCAAAGGATTAAAAATGGTTTAATATAATTAAAAAATAATTCCAATGTGGTTTTTAATTTTTATATTGTTAATAAGTCATTTTCCTTATAATTAATCACTCTGCAGTTATGTTTTGAAGTTAAAGTGAATCATTCGGTAATTAAATTAGTGATTCAATGCTTTGTAATTCTTAATTTTCAGAATATGAAATACTTCCAACTTAGAAATAACCAAATTCATCTCCCATCATTATTATTTGATTTTTAATCTCTATTACATTACCCCAATACCCTATCCTTAAGTTATAAATCTTTAACATATTTTGAAAATTATTCCTTTTTAACTTCTAGGTGAGTCCAAACCATCTCTCTCATATATTTCTTGGCTATGATGATTCAAAAGGTGAAAATAAAAGTTAGGGGATCCTTCAAATATCCCTCATTATATGTAAATATTGTAATATTATTCATTGTCCTTTACATTTATTCATACTTACTTCTTATCTAAATTGATTCATATTGATATTGATGACCATGCTATTGAAAATTGTGAACCATGTTGGGATTTTATGATTACACTCACCACATAAAAAAAGTATAAGTGCATTTATATTACTAATAATGGGGTTTAACATGAAATCTTATATTTAAGTTATAATTACCTTTAATTTTTTTGAATAAATATAATGAAATATATTTTTTATAACTGAAATGTAATTTTCAGTGGTTGAGATGTGTGGTGGTCATGATGTGCAGTGGTTTTGATTTGTGGTGTTTGTAATGTGGGGATTATAGTCTTGGAATAAATGGGATTTATTGTGTTCTATTAGTTTATTGGTATTGATGAAATGAAATGTTATTGAAAAAACTAAATTGTAAATGGTTGGAATGATGAATTAACTCATGATATAAAATGGGACATGTGGTTAATGTGATTTCTAAATAAACATTAAATTATTGGGATTGATAATGTATATTGTTGGAAACAATAAAATCTAGAATAAGGAATGTGGTGATATATTTCATGTGATGTGTAATGCATTAAGAGGTGGAAAGAAAAGTGGAGATTATCTTGAGTCCTTTAGGTGATATTGTGGCTTTTAGCAGTTCTCTTATTTTAATCCCACCGGTTGGGAATGTGTATTTGGAAAATATATATATATATATATATATATATATATATATATATATATATATTATTTTCAATATGATTTTTATATTCACCCAACCAACATCAAGAACATTGTTCCAATGCCAAAATGTTTTGGGGGTATTTTTACCAACATCATAGTCCATGCTGATTTATGGTTGGTTACCCCATCATTACCACTCTCTCCTTATGGTGAGATTAATACACTCATGCTATAGTGGGAAGAAGTAAAAAAAGTGAACTAGAGGTGGGGGTGACCAGATTAATGAAATTTTCATAATGGGGGTCATGTTTAGTAAGAGGAGGGTATGAGTACATTTACTTTATGCTCATGATACCTTACTAGTGTGGATATGGAATTGGTTATAAGGGGATGTGGATGAGATGAATAGTTTCACACAAGGTTCTAAGCATGATATAGTTTTGCAGATGACTTTAGGTAAGATCCTATGAATGTTATATGGGCACCAGGCCATATGTCATTGGGGTTTGAGAGTATAAAATCATTGGAAAAGAGGTGTTGGGAAACATTTTTATAGAAATTATTCATTTTTTTATTATACATCAATGTGATATTTTGATATCATGACATATTTTTCCTTGTTGGATTATATAGGTTCATGTTGGGTTTTCTATATTTTACACTGATATATTAGTTTTCTCATTTCACATAGGCTTGATAGTTTTTAGGTATGGTTCTACTGAGTATACATGTTATACTCACAACATATATATAAAATATTTTCCATGTTTATAGGAGGAATTCAAGGAATGATATAAGAATAACTAGTTTCACGACCACATCCCTCTAATGGTATCCATCCATGGATATTAATTAAGGAAGAGAGATAGTGAGCCTCGTGTCATACCTCTAGTAGGCCTCGAGCTTGGGACAGGAACTAAGGGTACAAAAAAAATTCACATATGGGAGACATTAACGTCTATATAAATATAGGCTTGGGGAATAGGGAAAATAGAAATCATAAAACTCTATCATATATTGTAAAATTGAAACCAAAACAACCCTAGAATGCCTGAAAAATATTGACTGATACAAATAAAAGTGTTGATGAAAATATCAAAAGGAAAGTCCTACAGTAGTGACACAACAATAGCTTTAAATCCCCATCTTTTAATGTCCATGTTTTTCTAAAAAATACCTTATAAATATAAAAACCATTTTATATATACATTGGTTTAAAATAACATGTTTACTCAGTAGGATCATACCCAAGGACTATAGTGCACATGGTAAATGAGTATACCAATGAACAAATGAATAAACAATAGAAAAAATCACCATAACCAGTCAACTAACAAATCCCAAACTCAATATTTCTCACTCACTAAATCATGCATTAAATATGGAAACATTGTATAAAAAACATAAGAATGGAACCCCACTACCTCCACCCCACCAATTTTTCACTCTCACAACCTAGTATCAAACACATTGTGCTCTCATCCCTTCCAAACATATCACATTATATAGCCAGCCATATATAATGTGGATCAGGACACATCCCTACCTACATCACTTTAAAAACTATAGAATTTTCTGTTATAATCTATCATCATGACATCACACCATAATATTATTACATCACTTCGAAACCCTATCACATAACCATAAAATTGGGGTATCATAACCATTAAGGAAATCAACCTTTTTCCCTCATCCTCCACACATCACCCCAACCACATATCATATTCTACACACTTTTTCATAATCTAAAACAACAACTCATATAAAAAATCCTAAAGGAATACTATTGAAGATGAGTTATACTTCCATATAATCACCAATATACTAGATATTGAGGAAAACAAACAGAACCCAAATTCTATTGGAAGGTGGTGATGTAATACAATTAGGGAAGGGAACATATAAACCAAACATCAAATACATGATAGATAGATAGAACAAAATATAAACCTATGGGTTCATAAACACAACACTAACATACTTTACACAACCAAAATTACTACACACAACATCATCCACAACTGTTCACACCACTAAATTCATCACAACACACAACCACAAAATAATGCCACATAGTCCCACTTTCAATTATGGATTCCACCATTAATAATATTTAATTATTTCCCACTAACTCTAATTTAATAATGTATTTAATTTAAAAATTACATATAAATTCATTTATGGTTCATATAATTTAAAAAAACTAACCCATACATATTCATTTACCAACCGATGTCATTTTTTCTCAGTAATACAATCTATTCCATGGATAGCCGAGAAACTAACACACCTGCACCATTTAACATATATCTAATATAAAGTTAACCATAAACCAAAATACCACACACAACCAATCAATCTAACATAAGAACCCCTGATATCAACCATAACACCACACGTTTGCAACACAATTTCCAACATCATATCCCATGCCAATACTATTTCACCACTAGACAACTTATTTCACAACCCAATATCACCACCATCATCGTACAATAATCTCAATGGAAATAGTTAAGAAAACAAGAATAACCAAACATGACACCACATCTAGTCTTCCATAAATTAGGTTCAAGTGTTTATATTACATTACATCATTATTTAGCTTAAATACCATCACCCAAACTATATTTCCATGGTTATCCAATACATTATCCCTATATACATTATTATCCAATTAATTCAGGGTTATATAAGTAATAAAAACATTAAGGGTCTCACATAAATCAACTATAAAAAAATAAAGGCTCCAAATATATATGATTATCAGCATTGGAAACAATCATAAATAATCCTAAAAATACCACTAGAGTAGTAAAAACATGAAATTTATCTCCACCCCCATTAATTTTAAAATTTTAAAATCCATTATCTTTATTAATATAAACCTTAATATCCACTCAAATGATGGAAAAAACATTCAATCCCAACACATGATCTTTAAATAGGGAGATAACAAGGATCCTCAACCTCCATGAGGATTTCTGATTCATTAAGTAAAAAAAGGTGAAGTGGAAATAACCCAGAAACCACTACCGTTTGAGGGAAACCTAAAATGTACCTTTATCACCCCAAGAGGTCATCAAAGTAAATACCAAATACTCTCTAAATAAGAATGACATCACATTTTTGATTTTTTGAAATAAGAACTTAAGGATATAGGGGGGATAAAGGGAATAAATTACCTCATATTTCCAACAATCAAGCTCTAGAACCCAATGATAAGAGTAAGATGAATGGGGAAAGAAGATCCTCTAAAGGATCCAAAGGGTTTTTCCAAAAATGGAGAGCAATGAGATAAAAATTAAGAAATTTGGATAAACATAATATTTATATAAACATCTTCAATCACTGCACTCACATCAGAAATTACTTATTTATAATGCAAAGTGTCGTGTGGCTTTGAAATTCACACCATAAAATCGATTTAAGCCATGATTTCCCCAATAATCAAACCTGAAGAACATCTAATGAAATTAATAGTAGCTGAAGGAAGCTTAATTCACATCAGGAATTCCACTTTCACATCATAAACCACTATTGTAGAAGAATTGTAGCTCAAACATTTACTAGACCCTTCTTAAGAACCCTTTTAACACCTCCAACTCCCAACCAGAAAATGTATAGGGTTAAGAAGGTAGGAATGATTACATTGGAAACCTCTAAAACAATTATCTTACTTGATATCCAAAACCAATAACAAAATAATGAGATTGTCTAAAAAACCACCTTATGAGATACCCTTCAAGGATCTCATCGCACAAAAATCATTACCACTAGAAAAACACAACAAACCAAAATATTCACAAAATACCCTACAGAACCAAATCATCAGGAACTGGAAACAACCCACCTATATTCTAAATATCCATGCACAATACCTTTTAACTCCACACATACCAAGAAAAAAATCACAATAAAAAAACATTTCCCTAAGCACACAAATCAAAGAATCCAGACCTCATTATAATGTTTTTATCAACGTTTGGTGGTACTGACTAACCCACATGTTTTTAAAATGTGATGTAAACATAACACATATTGATTAGGATGGGTCTTTCTAATATTCAAATACGTGAATCCAAAACAAAAAACACCAACAAGGAAAAAAATCACATCACATAAAAAATAGATGTTTAAACATCACATCCTTAAATACAAATAAACCCACATAAAACATAAAACAACATTGGGTACTTGGCCTGGAATTGCATCTCAAACCAATATGTACTATCCTCCATGCCATCATACCTCAAAAGTATTCAATATATGGGTATTAATAACCCAAAAAACACTATCTCTCAACAATACTATTTCTATACTATTCATTCTAGAAACATCACATCATCCTTGATATTCAACAATCCCCATCAAATGATGTGGGAGTTATTGTGAAGATAACAATGAAGTTGAGACACATAGATGATTTTGTGGACCCTATACAGTTAAAATTGGAATGGAAACCAATATTCCACCCCACCAACATTCCACAAAAACTAAAAATTACATATGAATAGGGGAAAAATATTACTCTCCATACCAAACCTCTACTTCCAATATCACGGGAAAACCCTCAAGAACACTCCAACCAGAAACACATGGGACTTTGTCTATGATTAGAAACATTGTTGTGGTAGTGATATGATTCATTCATCCTCTCATGGAAAACCTCAATCGTCCTATTCATTTCATAATCCACATTAAGACAAAGAAATAATTATACTACAACCTCTGCTAAACACCACATGGAAAAATATTACCATCCATATAAATCCTCAAATAGTACCATGTCGATGGATAAGTGATAGATGATGTTATATGATAAACAAACCAATGGAAATTTCATCTCCCATTATCTTCTAAAGTACAAGATGCATTACCTTAACAATTCCACCAACATTCGGATAATCCACTTTATCTTATAATTCCTTTAAGGTTGAAAGGTAGTGATGAGATGTAACTTATTGCCAATAGCATGTCGTAAATCCATGTAGATTCATATGGTAAAATGATCATCCCAATATGAGATAATGGACCTCATAATACATAAATTATAACCAAATATCCACATAATTATTTTCCAAGATCACCAAAGCAACCGACTCAAAGATTGTAAGAATGTGTTCCAACTTCATCATTTAGTCCACTATCACAAAAACTAAATCACATTCTCCTTGAGGCTAAGGTAAACATCTAATGAAATCCATCAATAGTTCCTCCCATTTAAACTTGGGAATATTAAAGGGATAAAATAAATCTCCTGGAACATGGGTTTTCTCATTCAAGTACTTAAAAAACAGACACATATCAATAAACTCTTCCACTAACTATTTCATTTCCATCCAGCAATGATATTACATCAAGCCATGATACATCATGTTCACACCAAGAATAACTTATAAAGGTAACTTTTTAAACTCATAAATAATGTTCTCATGTATTTATGAAGGAATAAAAACATCCCCAAAAAACAATTGGTTTGCGCTATCCTCTGACCATCCCTCCAGATCATCTCAGTGGCCATGAAGGTCACAAATCACTGATACCTCTCAGTATCCCAATAGATACTCCTCCAACTGATACATCAAAGATGAATCCACATTATTATAATGAAGTCAACCATTAACACTTATCTTCTTCATTTTATGAATCATCATTGGATGATCCTTCATTCTTTTCCACACATCGATAGAATCCAAAAAAACATCTCCTCCAAACTTTTGACTCACTTTATTGGTAACCAAATTCCCCTTTAATAGGTTGTAAGAGATATCAAAATCATAATATTAATGAATCTCAACCCACCTCCACTAGTGTAAATTAAAATACAACTAATGGAAGATATATTTTAGGATATTATAGTATGTGAGTACCACAAATATCTACCCAATGAGGTAATACCTCCAAATATTTAGTGGAAACACAACTACTTCCATTTAAAGATCATTGGTGGAATAGTAACCATTATGGGAATTTAACTGCATATACCAATAATAGATCACCATACTCTACTATATCAAGATACATCCCATTCCATGATGGTAACTATCATAGAATACCTCAATCATCACACCATACACTAGTAACTAAAGCCTTGAAACACTGACCAACCTATCATTCATGGAAATTGATGTATCCTATCATTTATAAGTCTAAAAAAAGAATTTATACTTCCTAATGAATGCTATTTCTAGGGCTATAACAAAAGATAAATCTGACACAACCCACCCATAATAGATAAACAGACTATGAAAATTGTAAACCTATTCTACATTCTTTGGTAATACCCATGAATGAACCACCTCGATCATTGAAGTGTCTATTGTTACACCTTGTCAAGACACCACATGAACAAGAAAATAAAACTCTGCAATCCAAAAGTGTCACATTGATATAATTAAATAGAGTTGAATTGTTGAATGGACTATAAGATAGCTCTGAGATATTCAGCATGATCATCCCATTTCATAGAATTGATCATGATATCATCAAGGAATGTGATGATGAACCGATATAGGAACTCATGAAATATAGAGTGTGTGAGCCCCGTGAATACACACAAGAATTTGTGACACTGAAGAAAAGCATCATGAACTCAAAGTGCACATACTCTCACCTAAATGAAGTCTTTAGGATATCCTTATATTTCTTTATCATATAGTGATACTAAGAAAAATATTTGATCTTCAAAAACCAACTAGATCCATCAATATTATTGAATTTTTTTGATACTTGGAATGGGGTAATGGTTCTTTATTATTACCACATTAAATATTAGGTAGTCCACATACAACCCTAGACAACAACTATACTCTTTCCAAAAAACCCAAGATATCCCCAAGGGGATGAACTAGGTTGGATGAAACACATATGAATAAGCTCATACACATACAACTCCAAATCATTCATATCTATAGGGGAAATTCAATAGGGTCCATAAAAATTGGAGAGGCACCCAATTGCAACATTATCGTAAAATCAATATGATGTTGGGGGGTAGTGTCATAACCTTATATTGGAAAAAATCTAGGAACTCCTTTGAAACATTGAAAATATATTATACCTGAGATACAACTGACACCTCCACAAATGGAGACATCAGAGTCTCTACTTGCATGCCACTGATTCAATAACACCATTCACTGACAAACACAACGCGATGGCCATGCACATTGGGATAAAAAAAACTCCAATGGAAATAGTCAATGTCTATGTGAATGAAATATATCCAATCCATAGAATGGGAAAAATTATATGGATATAAATATAGAATGAATAAATCTTTTATAGATTTGTGTTGTATCATCACCAATCTATATCTCCAACACACATAAATCAAAGTAGCCTAACCTGTAACTGATGTAGATTACCCCAGAGACACATGAAGTGTATCCACATATTTTCCCATAGAATAGACCAAAGTAGGGGAAAATGTTATGAGATACTACTAATTCAATCAAGTCACAAACAAGAGTATATGATAAACTAAATGTACCTCTGACAACCTATGACCCTGTATCAACTCTTCGATCTGGCCTTCTATTAGGGACTCGTACCACAAGATCATGGAAAATTCTAGATGGATGGTTAGTGTTGACTCTTCCATCAATTTTTGGTGTGACAAATGGTGTGGTAACCCCTTGATATATTTGTTATCGCCTAATATTATTCCTGAAGATAATATTCATTCTATAAAGGATGTCTTACATTTTCATAGACATGTCCTCCATGACAATATTGCACAGATCATTGATAATCACCCTTTTTCTTCTAATGGTGACTTCCTTGTTTGGGAACTTGCACCAAATGGCATCCTAGACTCTAAAAACTATTATAAGCATAACGTTTCTGGAAATGAATCAAATTTTCAATGGGTGAGTCAATTTAACAAGCCTTGTATAAAACTTTCTAGGCTCACCCTCATTTGGCGCATTGCTCATAATAGATTTTCTACTGAAGCTTGTCTGCAAACTTTTAGCATCCAACTCTACTCTAAATGTCACTTGTGTAATCAACACAGGGAGGATGCTAATCATATTTTTTTGTCTTGTGTGATGGCCTCTACTTTATGGAATTATGTTCTAAAATTATTTAATTGCAGATGGCCCCTATCTAACTCTATTTGTTTGTTTTTAAAAAAATGCATTAGATGTGAAGCCTCTCTACAGGTTAAAAATATTTTTCTTACGGCTGTGGAGGAACTCTTGCATGAGATGTGGTACGTTAGAAATGATCTTATTCATAATAAACACTCATTTTTTCTGAATGCAGAAAAATCTAGGATTCTTATTGCGATTCATGAAGCCACTTCAACTCAAAAAGACTGTTGCAATAACTCAGTTGGTGACTTTGATATCCTTTGTCATCCCCGTGTTCCTGGCATATTAAAAAAGCCCAATCATTCCTTTCAAGTATTCTGGCAATCACTGATGCTGGGATGGATCAAAGTGAACGTCGATGGTGCTTCTAAAGGCAATCCAGGACCTTCTAGTGGTAGTTTCATCTTTAGAGACTCAGTTGTCCAGTGTCAGGGTTGCTTCTATGTTGGATGTGAACATTCTTCATCTCTAGAGGCTGAAATGATGGGGGTCATCCATGTAGTTGATTTTTCACTTCAAAGAGGTTGGAGAAAGCATTTGATTGAAAGTGACTCTACCACTATCATCCATTCCATCTGGAATGGAATCATTAATCTTGCCTGGCCACTTACCACACTTTGGATGAATTGTCTGAACTCGCTCCATGGGATTCATTACATAGCTACTCATGCCTACCGTGAAGCGAATGTTGTTGCAGATGCTCTTACTATAAAAGGAGTATATCAAAGCAAGACTAGGCTGGACACTCTACCAGCAGACTTATTATATTTTTTTGATAGATATTGTAAAAAAATCCCATCATTCTGTCTTTTGTAATGTTTTTCTTATCAATAAATTGTGCTTTGGTCTTTGACCAAAGCATTACCTTAAAAAAACCTGTGGCCCTGTTGGTTCCACTACCTCTAATGCTTGCATATGGACATTCCCAAAACCTATTCCAATCTACTATTGACCTACATGACCAAAATAATGATTGGTTCCATATGTAATGGGACCATAATGATTCTTACTCCCCAAAACCATCCAAAATCTACTTATGAACGTGAGTTTTTGGTCCCTACTATGGAAACTACCTCAGAGGACTCTGCTACGGCTCTTGAAAAAGGGGAATAAATACCCATAAGAAACTAGTCTTCATGAAAATCCATACAATAATCTTGGTAGGGACTATGTACCCCACAAAGTATCTTGAGAATAGGAATCGCTCAGAAAATTAACGGAATTCACATTCCCTAAAAGGATGACAAGGGATCTTCCATGGTCAGTTCCAGACTTATAGAAAACCTAATGTATTGAAAATCAATGACCCACTACCTAACACTCTACTCATATAAGAATCCTTCTAGAAACCCCCTCAAGGATCACCTCCCATAGAAAACATCTTTTTGATCACCTACTCTTTATTCTACACCTCAGGGCTATTTAATGTATAAAAGTGAGTACTATATAACTGACTTTTTTCCCCAAAGCCTTATCTAGAAGACATGTGTCTGGATAAACATCTAGGGTGAAGTGTAAGAGGTACTTGAACTTTATCCCAATCTCACACACACTGAAGATCCCCTTCCAAAGGTAGATAAACTCCTAACATGTCACTACATTTTTCAACAAAGACAATAATTCCAAATAGAACTCCTTCTATATTTCAGTACACAATACATCTTCATACTTATGGTAACCAAGATACAGTGTCCACCGCTATCGTGTATCTCACCAAACCTGAATGAATTCCAATGCTATCCAATATTATTCCTAAGATATAATTAGACTTAATGTGATCTTGAGATCTTATAACTTGTGCTCTGTCTCAATATTTGAGATGATCCCCTCAAACTACCCCAAAATATTCCACTGCAAGGCACACAAAGCCCTCTTCAATCACTCATCCTATTCTTTCATTCCAATCCTCCAATAATCAACTAGATCATCTTGATGAAAATTAATATCCTAAGTTACTCATGGAAGCTATATATTAGACATTTCTAAAAAGAATGGATGAATCATAGGTCTGGTAGCAAGGAATTTAAATAGTGATTATTTAATTAATTCTTTTATTTAACCACAATCATCGAATTTAGAAAAGAAAAAATTTGATTAAGACAAATTCACCTCTCCAATATCACTCCTCTAAAAATAGGTCTTCTTAACTTAGATATTTGAGAAACATAGAGCCCTATAAACCGGGTCATGTGTGGACTTAAAATCCCATGTCCTTGTCGATCTATCTACCCCATGTCACACATCGTGGTAAAATGGAACTATTTACCTAAAAAACCTAAAATACACATAGATCCTAAATATATACTCCATAATATCTATCAATGAAATCCTTAAATAAAAATCTTTCATGACCCCCTCCCTCTAAAGGTACCCCTCCAAGTCCAACAATGATTTAAGTGGGATAGTGACCCTTGATGTCTTGCCTCTAGGTGGCCTTGAGTTATAGAAAAGAACCAAGGGTATACAAAATAGCTTATATGGAATTAATTATGCTATATAACAATAAAATATTAGGAATAATGATAAACAAACAGAGATAAACTATAGAATATAATGTAAAAAATGAACCAAAAAACATACCCCATTACATAAACAATACCAAAAGATAGAAATCAAAATATCTATAAAAATAGTAAACGGTAAGTCCTACAATAGAGACTCAACACATGATCTAAATCCAAAGGAAGTGAGGTCCTTGTAAGTCCCATAATTCCTCTAAGAAACATAAAAAATACTTTATATATACATAGGGTGATAAAAACATGTATACTCTATAGGATCATACCCATTCTATCTAGTTCACTTGTAAACTACATACTAATTAATTTGTGAATAAACAATAGAACCATCAAGAACCTAAATAGGTTATCTAACCAATATATATTCACCATGGATTTATAAAAAAATCACACATACAATATAATAACATAGTATAAAAAATATATCAATGGAAACCCTTTGTAACTTCCCCAATGATTTTCCATTGTTATGCCCTAACAATAAACATCATATTATCCTATCCATTCTATACATATCACATCACATTAATATCCATCCCTGATTTGGGGAGGGAATATCCATACCTATACTAGTGTTATAAGGTCTAACATCTAGTTCTAGTATCTGTCATCATCAATTCACAATATCATGACATCACATCACAACCTCATCACATAACTAGCGTTGTAGGTTATCATGAATGTGAATGAAATAAACCTCATGAAATCCTCACACCGCATATGAACCCACCACATATCATATCCTCATCACTATTTAGTAATCTCCAGAAACAATCAATATCTTCACAGCTAAAGGGAGATATTGGGAGAGGGAGTAGCTAGAAATCCATATCACCACCATCTAGGATGCTAAGGAAAAAAACCAGTAACCCAAAACCATTGGGTGTTGGTAAGGTTATAAAACTCCTATGAGGAGGGCCCTAACAAAGAGGAATTTGTAGGGGTGGATTACGGTTAGGACTTATTGGCCGATGAGGAAACATATCAAGAGGAAATGGTTGAGGCTTTGGACTGTGATGAGACCAAGGAACTGGTCATAGAGGAGGATTATTTTAGATCCTCTATGTGGAAGGGAAAGACAAAAGTTATTGATTCAGGTGGTTTCATTTTGAATAACTAGAGGTCACGCAAAAGGAAGGATTACTCCAACCTCCCTAGCCCTCATATTACTAGATCTGCTAGTAAGGGAAAGTTGTCCCCGAAGGCCTCCACTAAGGTTGGCAGCCCAACCATGAACAAGTCCAAAGACCTTGTCCAATAGGAGGTGGCCGCCATCTCCAAGGACCTGGTTCTGTCAAGCTGTGAGGCTGCTCCTCTAGACTCTTCTTTAGGTGTGGAGTTGAGGGGTCGGGAGCAACAACACGAAGGTGGTTCCAAAGCTGACTCACAGTGAAAAATGGTCTTTGTGCTGGATCATAGGGATATACTCATGCATTAGGATGAGGAAATGAATAAGGAAACTTTGGATATCAATGCTTTGAAGAAGAGAAGACCGATATAGGTGGCCACTACAAAGGAGCGAGGAAAGTGGGCTGATAAGAAGGCGCGCATCCTGCTAAGAGGCTCCAACATGGGGAAGATTAGTAAAGAGGAGTATAAGAAATCCTGGGACAACATGGCTCTTCTTTTTTAGGGAACCTTGAAGGATTTCCCCGACACGAAGGTAAGCGATATTCCATGGGTTTTGTTCAGGGAAAACGATTCCAAACAACTCGCCCTTTTCTTTAATAGATTTTTCATATCCTTTGGTACTGAAACTAGTTAATTGTGAGGGTTCCCACTTTCCCCCTAAAAGTGATTGTTCTTAATAAAAAATTAACATTGGATGGTATGCTACAACCACTTCCAACACTAAATTCATCACAACACACAATCGCCACATAATGTCACACAAACCCACATTCAATTACATATTCCACCATTCTCCATATTTAACAAGTTAAAACTAACTCTAATATACTAATAAATATCATTACATATTTACAAAAATATTAATTAATCAATCAAATTATTTAAAACAATTACCACATGACATGTCAGACCCAATATTATTTATTTTAGAACCTATATCATTTTTCTTCATAATTAAAATTTATTCCATGTATAACCAGGCCCCCAACATAATGACAAAAAAAACAATTTTTAAATCTCACATAAATCATTATCCACCAAACCATAGACAACCAAGACATATAATCACAGTAACCACCCATATCAACCACCACATAACGCAACCACCACATAACAACCCACATCTAATCCCATGCCAACAACATCTCATTGCTTAACAACTTATTTTAAACCCCATTCAGTAAAGACTATCACTATAAAACATCCCACATCACACAAGGAGAGATAACAAGAATAAACATACATAGTATCATGTAATATATTCTAAAAATTATGTTCATGGGCTTACATTACTTATCATTAATATTTATCACAGGTATTGTTACCCAAACTAGATTTCACTGGGAAACTATTTCATTATCCAAATTTAATTTATTAGAATATTCACTTTTGGTGATATTAATAATAAATATAGAAAGGATGTCACATGAATAAACTACAATATCATGGATTCCAATAGTTAATATTTAAATCAATGTAAATAAGAATAGAAAATATATTCAAAAATATTTTTTGAGCAATAAAAACATGTGAATTATACCCATACAAATCAATTTTATATTTATATAATCCATTATATTTATTAATATGACCCTCACTATCTACACAATCGAAATATAAAAAGAATTAAATCACCATATATGATCTTAAATATGGTCCAAATGGGGCCTCTAACCTCAATAAATCTTTCTAATTTGTTTCTCACAACAAGGAAAGGGTATACAATTTTAAAACCACAACCATATGAGGAAAACCAAGAATAATACTATATCACACCAATAAATCATCAAAATTCATCCTATACACTCCCCTAAATAGAAAAACATTACCGCACTAATTTCATAAAATAGGAATGAAAGGATACCAAGAGATAAAGGGACAAACTCACCATAGTTTACTAATGACTATCCTCTAGATACAATGGTTTAAAGGAGGAGGAAATGAGTTGGAAGATCCTCTAATTATACCTAGTTTTTTTTTAAACTGAGAGGAATGATAATTTAATGATAAAATTTCACCAAACCTCATATTTATGTATAGGTAATAACCCATTTCATTCATGTCATAAATTATATATTTAGGAATTCAAGTTTCATTTGGCCCTAAAATCCAATCCATTAAAATGATTTAAGTAGTGGATTTCTTAAAAAAAATCTAGTGAGGATCCATTTAAATTAATGTAATCTCATACCAACATAATTTATATTATAAATTCCACTTTTACATCGTGGAACACCTAATATAGTAAATCTATAGGTCCATCCTCCACCGTATCCTCCCCAAGCCTCATTCGAACACCTCCAACTCCCCAACCAGCAATGTAAGGGTCCAAGAAGTTACAAACCATTAAAACTAGCCTAAACATCAGAGTTTTCACTTAGTAACTTCCTTACGATTTAATTTTAGTATTAATTTAGAGACTCACTATATTTTATTACATTATACCTTCATTTTTGGATGATTTTTTATTTTTTTCTTTTAAAATTTTTCCATCAAGTTTCTTCATGGTTGATATACTATATCAGGATCATACTTTATCTATTGATGGAAATGCATTCAAAATGTGATATTTATATAAACTTGGTGTTAATCCCCACATCAAGGATACTAAAGGTGGGATTTTAGAGTCATTATCTCTCTACCTTAAATACTATCCCAATAGGGGTACCGGTGGAATCTAGGGGTTGTGAAAACTATGATAAATATTGAAAAAAGTGTTTCACACTTTCAAAATTATGTAATATTAATATAATAAAAACTATTTTTAGTCATTTATTTTTAATTTTGATTTTACTAGGTGATAAATTTATTTTATATCCACATAAATCTCTCTTAGTTAATAATATTTCAATTAATATCTTTAAAATCAACAACCCTTATGGTTTTTTATTAAACAAAAACTTTAATAATAAAAATATAGTTTTATAAAAATAGTGTTATACATGTTACATTCAGTAATGTTAAAAGTAATTTTTCATAAAAATATAAATTTAATTTGAGAAAATGGATCTCATTTTTTGGATACTTCGGTAACAATTAAATAACATCTACCATTTTTTTATTCACCAAAATTAAATTACATAGGTAAAAATTTAATACCACGATAGAAAAAAAGGTAAAAGTGAAAAATCATAGAGTAAAATACTTAAAAACAAATTATAAACATGTTTGAATGTGATGTTTTAAGAAATTATCGACCTTACAACATTCCCCACTCTATTGTTTCCCATATTGGCTCCACATTTTAGGTGGAACTTGTTCTCTCTTTATAATAAAATCTTAAATATAAAAAAATTCATTCCCTTCACCTACAAATGGATCCCACACCTACCCCATTTCTATACTCATTATAAGGAATTTGATCAACCAAAATCTTCATTATTTCCCACTAAAATCTCTCTCGATATTCTATAATCATTTTTATTTACAAAAGATACTGATAAATATCCTTAAGGTGTTAACCAAGGGTGAATATCTAGAGAGATTGTTTCCGACACTTTTTTCAGGGCGCGCGCATCCGTCTGTGGGGGAGGATGCGCTGCTTGTTGCCCCGCATTCCCTCTTTCCAAAGGCGGGCGGCATTCGTTCCTTGTTCAGGGACGTCTGCTCCTTGATCGAAATGGGATGATGGGATTTCGGTTCTTCCTTCCATGGATTCCTCCTCGGAGCTCATCACCTAGTCTGGGTCTCCCTCATAGATTTAAGACGTGCTCGTGAATCTCATTCCCGGTGCCATATCTTCATGGACGCTGGTTAATTACAATACTTCTATCAAGACATTCCATGGGGTCTTGACATGGTAGCGGCCTTCGGTCGGAGTAGATGACAGCATCAGGCATGTCTGGGCATCTCTGGGTGCATGGACATTGGGGAACCTATATTCTTCCTCACAAGAGGGCATATCAAGGGTGCAGAACCTGAGGCATCCCACATCGGATGCGGGGAATCATATGACATCTGAGGTTTTCCTCAGCTTCCCATGTTTATCACGAAGAACGCCATGAGTTTAACGTCTTGCGGAGACGGTTACGCCAAAGGCGTGTCATCCGAGGTTTTCCTCAGAAATATCATGTTTATCACGAGGTCGGCCACGAGTTTAACGTCTTGCGGAGACGGAATGAGGGTGATCAGAACATCCCATAGAGACAGATCGATGGTGGTGTTCCCCATAGAGGGTAGATTTCACACCGTAATGGCTGATCTGAACACCACTGAGGGCGGATCAGGGTAATTGCACCCCAGGATGGGGTACATTACCATTGGTTGGGATTGAACCTCTTGGAGGTTTTCTACGTACCCTGTGTAGAGGACAGGGATCAAAACCCCCGTAGTTCGAAGCGGTGATGAATCGGGGTGTACACAGAGGACAACGACCCGGAGGAATGCTGGGGCTTACACGTGGAATGTGGCCCATGCGCCACTAGGAGCAGCGAGGAGGTGGATGGCATGATCCTACCGGGATGTGGCGGCCCGGGTGAAAATCAGGATAGGTGATGGATGGATGAATGAAGTGGAGGGGGAATGAAATGGGATCGTCGCAGGGGTGACAGTGAAGTTGGGCTTGAGCCTTGAAGAGGCTTCCTACATATCCACGTGGCAGGGAATCAAAGTCTGCGTAGTTCGAGAAGGATTGGGGCTTACGCAATGGTGCTACCCAGGTGCCGCTAGGGAGCAGCAAAGGTGGATGGGGCTTATGCTCTGAGGCGGCCCACAGTGTATGGGGCTTATGCTCTCAGGCAGCCCATGGTGGATGGTGAACCGACGTGAAGAGGTCGGAACAACTGGGTGGTGGGCTTGAACCTCGTGGAGGCTTCCTACTTATCCCTGTGGCAGGGAATCAAAGTCCACGTAGTTCGGGAAGGATTGGGGCTTATGCAAGGGTGCTGCCCGGGTGCCGCTAGGGAGCGGCAAAGGTGGATGGGGCTTAAGCTCTGAGGCGGCCCATAGTGTATGGGGCTTACGCTCTGAGGCGGCCCACGGTGGATGGTGAACCGACGTGAAGAGGTCGGAACAACTGGGTGGTGGGCTTGAACCTCGTGGAGGCTTCCTACGTATCCTTGTGGCAGGGAATCAAAGTCCACGTAGTTCAGGAAGGATTGGGGCTTACGCAAGGGTGATGCCCGGGTGCTGCTAGGGAGCGGCAAAGGTGGATGGGGATTACGCTCTGAGGCGGCCCACAGTATACGGGGCTTACGCTCTGAGGTGGCCCATGGTGGATGGTGAACCAACGTGAAGAGGTCGGAACAACTGGGTGGTGGGATTGAACCTCGTGGAGGCTTCCTACGTATCCTTGTGGCAGGGAATCAAAGTCCACATAGTTACAGAAGGATTGGGGCTTATGAAAGGGTGATGCCTGGGTGCCGCTAGGGAGCGGAAAAGGTGGATAGGGCTTACGCTCTGAGGCGGCCCACAGTGTATGGGGTTTACGCTCTAAGGCGGCCCATGGTGGATGGTGAACCGACGTGAAGAGGTCGGAAAAAATGGGTGGTGGGCTTGAACATCGTGGAGGCTTCCTACATATCCCTGTGGCAGGGAATAAAAGTCCATGTATTTTGGGAAGTATTGGGGCTTACGCTAGGGTGTTGCCCGGGTGCCGCTAGGGAGCGGCAAAGGTGGATGGGGCTTACGCTCTGAGGAGGCCCACAGTGTATGGGGCTTACGCTCTGAGGCGGCCCATGGTGGATGGTGAACCAACGTGAAGAGGTCGGAACAACTGGGTGGTGGGCTTGAACCTCGTGGAGGCTTCCTACGTATCCCTGTGGCAGGGAATCAAAGTCCACGTAGTTCGGGAAGGATTGGGGCTTACGCAAGGGTGCTGCCTGGGTGCCGCTAGGGAGTGGCAAAGGTGGATGGGGATTACGCTCTGAGGCGGCCCACAGTATATGGGGCTTACGCTCTGAGGCGGCCCATGGTGGACGATGAACCGACGTGAAGAGGTCAGAACAACTGGGTGGTGGGCTTGAACCTCGTGGAGGCTTCCTACGTATCCCTGTGGTAGGGAATCAAAGTCCACGTAGTTCAGGAAGGATTGGGGCTTATGCAAGGGTGCTGCATGGGTGCCGCTAGGGAGCGGAAAAGGTGGATGGGGCTTAAGCTCTGAGGCGGCCCACAGTGTATGGGGCTTACGCTCTGAGGTGGCCCATGGTGGATGGTGAACCGACGTGAAGAGGTCGGAACAACTAGGTGGTGGGCTTGAACCTCGTGGAGGCTTCCTACGTATCCCTGTGGCAGGGAATCAAAGTCCACGTAGTTCTGGAAGGATTGGGGCTTATGAAAGGGTGTTTCCCGGGTGCCGCTAGGGAGCAGAAAAGGTGGATGGGGCTTACACTCTGAGGCGGCCCACAGTGTATGGGGCTTATGCTCTGAGGCGGCCCATGGTGGATGGTGAACCGACGTGAAGAGGTCGAAACAACAGGGTGGTGGGCTTGAACCTCGTGGAGGCTTCCTACGTATCCCTATGGCAGGGAATCAAAGTCCATGTAGTTCAGGAAGGATTGGGGCTTACGCAAGGGTGCTGCCCGGGTGCCGCTAGGGAGTGGCAAAGGTGGATGGGGCGTACGCTCTAAGGCGGCCCATAGTGTATGGGGATTACGCTCTGAGGCGGCCCATGTTGGATAGGGCTTACGCTCTGAGGCGGCCCATGGTGTCTTCCTCATGTCTGGCCATGAGGGCATCCCAACTTACTAGCGGGTTGAGGTAATCACCTATGCGCTAGTTCACAAGCGGTATAATGCCAAGGGCATTGGAATCTATCCAAACAAAGGGAGATGAAAAGTGTGAATCACATGACCGATATTCAAAACGTTGTGAGAGTGGCGTGGTGATGGAGGATAACTGTTGACCGTGGTAGAAACACAGCATCCATATCACGTTAGCCAGAAATGAGGACAAACAAATGAGGGTCGACTGCTGACCGTGTTCGAAACACAGGACCTGACTCAAAGTGTCGCCCAAAGTCTTCCGGGGCGTTGGCCCAATACAGCAGGCGGACCAAAGTTCTATCATCCATACTGTTACAGCAGGAGGACCTTAGTTCTATCATCCGTACTGTTAGGGGGTCCCATTAGACTTGGAAGTGAGTGACGATCTGAATGAAGGACACGCAAAGCGTGAGGTGGAGTGATGGAATGTTTGAATGGATTCCAACGCTCTTGATATTACGCCACTGTGATCATGGCATAATGCATCTTATACATAGAGCATAAGGAATCTCTTATTTGGAACAAGAGGAATCCTATGTTTGGAACATAGGGAGTAATACAGTTTAAAGTCATGTAGATAGGACTACTGGCATCTCATGCTAGGAGAATGAGGCATCTCTCGTATAGGGCAAGAGGCATCCTATGTTTGGAACATAGGGATTACTACAGTTTAAAGTCATGTAGATGGGACTACTGGCATCTCATGCTAGGAGCATGAGGCATCTCTCGTACAGGGCAAGAGGTATCCTATGTTTGGAACATAGGGATTACTACAGTTTATAGTCATGTAGATAGGACTACTGCCATAAGGCGCCTAGAACGGCTGGTGTTGGGTCTTACGCAAGGGCGTCCCATGGTGGTTCAACCTGACATAAGAGCCAGGGGACAGGGTTTGACGGAGTTTCTTGAGGAATGGTTCGACTCAAGGTACTCGGGGAATTGATGATGAGAATATCGACCCACGACACGCGATAGGGACCAAGAGGAATATATCGACTCGAGGTATTTCATGGTGTGCAGAAGAGTATCTCAAATCATACTATTCCATAGGTGTAAAGAGGTTGCGCATAAGGGCGCAATGGAAAACCTTGACGTCTCGGCCCGAGAAGTTCGCGGTGTGACTCTCCATTTTTCATGGGGGTCTGTGACTGTAGCAAAGGGACCGGTCCGGAGGGCCGGGACCGCAGCCCGGCACTGACCCAGAGCAGGGGTGCGGGGGCGCAGCCCCCGCGGTATGGACCAGCGGGTGCAGGCCTGAACACTGTTGCGCAGGGCAAGCATGCGCGCAATTGAGGCTGTTGCGCGGGAAACACCGGGTCGGCGCGCAATAGGTGCGGTGGGCGTCCAAAAGCGGCGGCCCGCGCAATAGCGGTGGCGCGCAATATGCGGTCGCACGCGTAATAGCGGCGGGCGCGCAAAAGCAGCAGGGCGCGCAATAGCGGCAACGCCCAAAAGCGGCGGGGCGCGCAATAGTGGCGGCGCGCAATATGCGGTGGCGGGTGCGCAATATGCGGCGGCCCGCGCAATACCGGATGCGGGCGTGCAAGAGGGTGTGGCGCGTGCAATAGCGGCTGCGGGTGCGCAATATGCGGTGGCGCACGAAATAGGACCAGTGCTGCACTGGCTCAAGAAAAATCGGGCTCAGCGGCATTGTTGTGTGCAAAAATTATGAGTTGCGCGGAAAACTGGGCAGGTTGGCCCTTTTCCGCGCAAAACTAATGTTTTGCGCGCCGGAGGGGAGTTTTCCGCGCGGGCGCGGAAACTGTGGACTTACGCGCATCAGAGCGGTGACTGACCTCCGTGGATCTCTCTTCAATGGGGGGGTGCCCTCGTATTTATAGGCAGAACACGGGTGCCGGTGCGCGGAAAATTCCACGCCCGCGAAGTGTTTTCCGCGCACGCCAGGCAGTGCGCGTAGAATTTCGTGCGGGCAAAGGCGGTGCGCGCAAAATTTCACGCGGGAAAAGTGTTGTGCCTAAAATTCCGCTCCCGCAAAGATGGGCGCATAATATTCCACGCGCGCATGTGGTTTTCCGCGCGGAACTCCTTTTTTACGCGCAAAGACATGCTTTGCCCCAAAACCGTCCTGGATGGCCATCCCCAGCAGTCCAACTTCAAACAGCCATAACTTCTGATCCGTAACTCCGTTTGGGCTCTACGACCAGTAAAATCGAAGCTTACGGAACGATCTACGCTCCGAGATCATCTATGGGGACGTTTGGAAAATTTTGGGGACGCGTTTTCAGGGGTCAACAAACATATTTAATGATCTCGATAGATAACCTTTAATTAATTTATTTTTCTACCATATCAATCCTATTTTATACAATAAATCATGATAACATAATAATTCAAAATATGAATAAATTTAATTATGCTAAGGTAATATAAAATTTCTACTATCCTTGATAACCATTCTAAAAATTAATACAACATCATATTTATGTGCTTACTAACACCTCCATATACAAAATTATTGATTTCTCCTCACCATAATTCATGGATAGTTATAAAATTATTTTTTAAGATTAATATTATATTAATAACATTAATAATATTTCTGAATTAAAAAAATTTCATGTCATAATCCCTATTTATGGGATAATATAGCATTGATCATGTGTATGTGTGAACTACTACCTCCCCACAGGTGATGTATTTCATTTTTTACTATAGTGTTTTCATATATATTCATCCCTATTAAACTATATTTCAAAAAATTAATAAAATATAAGTTATATTATGATTATTCTATGATAATGCTATTATGGAAAATGAGTCACTTTTTAAACCATACTCACCAATTTATTATTACATATTATTGTTTGGGTTTCTTTAAATACCTTCATGAACAATGCTATAAAATTATACATAGATAAATACATAAAAATAATTTATAGCAATATTGGAAAAATAATAAGTAAACAATTTTTTTAGTTCTTTAACCATAATATTAATATTTATCTTGTTATTTTGTACCACCCCTTATTTGTAAAAATTACTAAAATAAGTTCATCACTATCTTCATCCTCTTGAATAATAAATAAAATTCTTATGAAATGGAATTCAAAAATAAAAAAAATCATTATAAAACATCCATTCCAGTATATATTTTGATATTTAAATGATAAAATTTTAGTCTATATAAATGAATCAGAACATCCAATTTGAATCAATTTTGAAACAAAACAATTAAAACTAATATTATTCAATAATGAAAACAAAATAAAAATGACTAAATAATTTTTAATAAATGATTAAAAATGAATATTTTAAAAATTTATTAGTATGAATAAGGATCCTAAATAATTTATAATGAAATTTATTTTTTACACTGGACTTTAGAGCACATTTCGATTCCAGTAAGAATAATGATAATGATTTTTTTGTATCTCAATCTTACTTTTTGTAGATATTATGAGTATTACTCAATTATTTAATTTTTGTGGTGTATATATTTGACATTTATTTTATATTTGAATTTTTTTCATGAAATATATGGTATTTAATATTATATCCCATGTTCTACCTATTATGGTTTTTCAATTCGAAAGATAACAATGATGTAAGGGTTTTTTGTGTTAACTCAAACCACCTTTATTTAAGTTATAATTTTTCATCATGAATTTCATACATCCATACGTGGTTTATCCCAACTTAGTATTTTATATTTTTATTTTTATTTTTATCTAGGTATAATGAAATTTTTTAATCAAATCTTACCCCTTCATGAATTTAAATCTCATAAAAGTATAAAATTTTAAGAATAAATCTCATTATCCTTAGTGATGATTTTCTTCTATGACCATTTTTTCATTCCTAAAAATTCTCACATTTATATTTGGAAACAAAATTATGTTTTATATAATGTGAAATTCATATTTAACTTCTCCTCTTTTATGACATTTCATTTCATCAAAGGTATATTAAATTAATGAAATTGTTTTCGAGCCATGTTCTTTTTGGTATTTATCCACTCCAAATTTCACTGAGATAGTCTTCTATATTTTTCAAGGATCCACTATTTAATGTTCTTATAAAATTAAATTATTTTAAAAATATTTACATACCAATTTTAAAAGATACTTTTCAAATTCACTATGACATCATATTTCAACCAAATGATTAATTCATTTTCTAATTAATTTATTACACTTTATTCTATTTTTATCATTATATCTAATGATATTACTACCATGTACTATATCTATCACGAATCACCATATAATATCATTAAAAATAACCACTCTTTTGTGGTTATTAAAGTTATGGTATCAACTGTTTATATTATTTAGGTCAATTTGGTGATACCAATTATTAATGTTAGGAGAAAATTATCATTATAAGGGTTATTTACTATATGATGTATTATTTATTGCAATTGGAATAGATATATATGGATTATAGATGGGTGCTGTCCCTTATATCCCTCTAATTAATTATTTAATTATTTTTATATAATTAGATTGTGTTGTTATATGTGGAGTTTTTTTCACAACATTAAGATTAAACCTTTTTTTTGTTCATGATATAAAGCATGAACATTTTGTTTATTCCTAATATGAAGCATGGATATTTTGTTATTCAACAATGTTAGAATTTCCTCATTATTTTTTATTCCATAATTCCCTGTTATGATAGATTTCCAAGTCAATCAAAATATTTTTCCATTTAATTACGCAGAATGGATTATTTTTAGTATCTATCACTCTTTTCCCCTAGAACATGTTTCTTTATTTTAGATTAAATGTCTTTATATCATGACTTATTAAAATATATTACTATTATATGGTATTTATAATAATATATTTCTCTTTTTCTCATGTTTTCTCATATTTTTATTATTTATCCCTTTTTCAAAGATGGTATGTTTTCCTTTACCAATGATTTAGAATCTAATATTTTTATGTTTCCATAAAATAGGATATAATGATTAGTATATCTTATAATAATTCTAAATGGGAATATAGTGTGGTTAAATTATAAGAAAATGTATGTAGATCTTATTATCAAAGACATGAAAACTTCCTTTTTTGGATAATGTGATTATTTTAGAGATGTAATGGTTAAATTTTAGAAATGATGTAAAATAAATATATGGCTAGTTTGAGTCATATAAAATTAAATTAAATACAGTTGTTAACTAAATTCTTTCTTGCACCATATATAGGAGTGCGAGTTTGGGGAACCTTAATGATAGCTTCAGGCATGATGTTGGTTCACTAAGAGGGGTGGGGTGAATCAAGGGTACATATTCCACTTTCGCATTGATGGTATCTTGTAAAATCAAACACTATAACTTGTTAGTATGATAGATAATTGGTTAACTCACACACACCATGGAAAGAAAATAAATAACGAATCACATATGTTCATGTTTCACAACTAAGAAATTAGTAGCTACTACTTGGGATGAATCAAAATTAACTTAGGCTATACAATTACTGAGATTGAAGATAATAGATACCTCAAGATAGATATATACTTGAATCATAATAAAATAATATTAAAATTCTATCTTCCCAATAGTCTTATGATAATTTTAACTGTTATCTTGATCATTAACGATGTAGGGATTATCCTTTTCAATATATAAGATTCTATACCAAATATTATATTATGATCTAATAATTCTAAAAAATGTATACTATGATTGACATATTCTTTACTACTCAATAAAAAACACAAGGGTGTTGATATAACTCTTATATCAGGTGTTTAGTCTTTCTATTATTCTTTTTATTCATGAACAACCAGATATAATACTCTTATTCCTCTCATTTTTTGTGCATACATCTCAACACACTCTCATATATTTTCTTATCTTCTTCAATAACCTCTCAATTTTGAATAACCATGCACGATACATATTAAAAAATATCTTATAAAGTTAAAAACTATTCTTCAAGTTTAAAATTTCAATTCACATTCAAATTAAAACTACCAACTACCTTCAACTACTCTTAATCATCTATGGTCTTTGGATTTTACCTCATGGAATATATAGTAAATCACAACATGAATAATAATGATTGTATCAATGAATCATTATTTAGGATTTCATAATTAAATCCTTTCACATTAGTTTATATAATTTTCTTGTTTTCGTTACCATTAATATTATTTTAAAATTTATATGTTGTGATTACTCACATTTTATATTGAGAAATTATCTAAAATTTATATTTTTTGTTTACTCACATTTTATATTCAGAAATTATATAAATATTAATGATAGTAAAACCTTATATTTGATATATAGAGGTTCAATTTTTTAATGATCATGTTTACTAAAGTAATAAATATTATGTATCAGTGGTTATTATGTGTCGATTAAGTATAGGAATTTATGAATTTTATAAAATCCTAAAATATTAAATATTTTTGAATATAAATATAATAATTAACCATTTATGGGATTACATTATGTATAATTAATATTGAAAATTTCATAAAGTAAAGAATATTACCCATGCTAGATATAATATGAAAATATGTTGCACATTTATAATTTTCTAATTTCAATATATATTATCATAGACACAAAAACTATTTTTTATGATGAAAATTATTTTATTCCTTATAATAGAAATATAATACACATGATGGGTTTTATAAAATATGGAATTTTTGAGAAGTGATTAATCTTTTGAATCAAATAAGTAATGAAATAATTGCTTTAATTTTCTGAAATTTTCCATAGGGACACATTATGTTAGGATGATAAAAACCATCACACTATAGAATATATCATTAATATTAAAATCTAGAATTAAAATAGAGAAGAAAACTATTTATTAGAGATAGTGAATGGTTGGATGAATACCAAAATGTATTATAAAATTTTGAGTATTGTAGAAGATTGGATTTGTCTCCCGATAGTGGTATGAAGTGAACTAGAGCTCCAAGAACATATCATACAATTAATAAAATCATGATATATGGGATGAAGGAAGGTTAAATATTTCATGAATATAAGAATATATTTCATGGAATAAAATACTCCACATGTGAAATGATTTATGATGTTAATTATTATTTTAGAATGAAGGCGTCTAATATGGAAAGAGTTTCAGGATTCCAATATATCGATAGAAAATTGAAGAACATTTCACTACAATATCATGTAGTCATATGATATAAATCATGAGGAACCAAAATATATTACATAAATACTATAGGTTGAATAAAATTCCTTACATATAATAATGTATAAAAAATAAATTACAATATGCATAGTGCTTTATGACTTGGTAATATTGGAGGAAACAAATTATATGCATAAACTAAAACAATGTATATAGACATAATATATAGTGTTTCACAATACTCAAGATTATGGGAATATTATTTTATAATACGACATTTCTAGTTACCTGAAAATAAAAACATGAAGATTCTAAATGAAGAAAAGTTATGATAATAGTATAATTTGAATGTAATTATTTGAGGATATAAGAATATATGATACCAATTGAATGAAAGTAGAGGTTTTTAATAGTATTATATGAAAGACTCAATACAAAACATTTGATTCATTAATCTATTTATATACCATTTTTGTAACTCTATATATTTAAATTTTATAGATATTATTATCTATGGTTTAGCTATTCTAAAATTATTCATTAATTATAACAAATATATTGGAATTAGTTGTGAAGCATTTAATAAAAAAATAGGATGAATTCGTTAATAGATGTATTAATTGTGGAATAAATTATTATAAAATTGTATTTATGATATGTATAGGTTTAAAATATAATACACATGGAAATATATTATGTTCCACTATTAATGGATATCCTAGGATGCAACTATTTGATGTCAGAAACAATGACATGACTCAATGATATGAATAATTATGAATAGTATCTTACGACTACCATATATAGTTTTATAAAAATAATATTATATGAAATTATTTTATTATTTTAATTGATCATTGAATTATCTAGGAATTTTTATTATGATATTTTAGGAAGGATTCAATGTTTTTTTCAAAGATATTTATGTTAAGTACTAAATGGAGATTCTTACTCATAATATTACATTGAAAATTATAGAAGGATTTCTATTAGTTATTTAATAAATTATTTTAGGAAATATATGTACAATGATGATTCAAAAATTAAGGAGAAAATCACGGAATCATTGACAATATATATATTAAATAATGAAGTATTATTATAGTGGATATAATATTACTAAATTATATATATGTTTTTGGTAATATCGAGAAAAGTTGCAACATAATGTAATACCCAATGAGGGTAATAGTTAAAATTCTAAATAATTATTACTTATACTATATCACACTCTATAACATTAAGATATATGAGATTAAATAAGTAAAAAAGAAGAAGGAATAATTCATTACATTGAATATCATTTATAGATGTGTTTGTTTTTTTTTAAATCATATAACATTGAGGGTCACTCTTTATCCACACATCGAAATTTATTTATCCTCTAAAAGGGGATTTATCTACATTCAATAATATATGAAATTATATTATGAAAATTATATCATTTTTAATAACTATCTATTTATAATTTTCTGAATTTTTTGTCTTAAAATCTCTAGTTTAATTGCAAAATGCTTCTACAAAGTGGTTGAGGTCCACCATAAAAGTATATAAAGTCCATTTGGAATTATTATTTTAGAAAGTGAAAATTGCATGAACTTTGTTGGAAGATACAATGAAAAAGGATCTATTATAAAATAACAAATCCATTATTTTTTGTTTTTGGTAGGGATTCGAGGAAGCCATTTTAGCTTTGAACCACTGCAAATAAATTATACATAAATCTCTTATTTTTTACATTATTTCACCTCTATTACTCATATAAAAGTGTTATAAAATATTATAAATTATTTATAGAGGATGTTTAATAATTATTAAGTGTTTTAAAATTCTTAATTCACCCCCATATGTGACTTTATCCTTAACCTATCTCAGAGAAAACATGGTACTAGATTGAGTAAATTTAATTATCAATATTTAAGGTTAATCGAGAAAGGGTATTTCACTAATTTTTTGCAACAAAGTTGTTGTATATGTGCCAACCCAAGAATATTCAATAATTTCATCTTAAATAATTATAATAAACATTTCCAATTGATTAATAGAGATTATTATTAATGATCTTAGAGGAGATATGTAAATAAATGGATATCTTTATTTTAATAGCGAACAATTATGGTTTTTAGAAGCCTAGAATGATTATATATTTGATGACTGAGGGAATAAAATTTGTTTTAAAGATGTTGAAACCCAAAAAGACACATACTAGTAAACTTAGTTAATGTAATACTACTCATGAAACTGATTATAATTCAAATTCCAAATTAATGATTTCTATCAATTGCTTCTAGTACTAGATGAATTTACCATATTTTCTTAATGTGAAACTACCTTTTTCATTTGAGAGACTATTTACATTTACTTTGAAGAAAAAAATAGCCTAAGACAATTATGTAACAAAACTTTAATAATTATGTTTTATACTTCTAGTATAATTGATATAGAATGAATTTTTCCAAATGAATGGAAGAAGCATTAAGATAGTGAATGAAAAAGTAGATCTACGTACTTTTGTACCCCAACCTGATCAAAAATTGAGAGTTTTTAGTGTTATAACTAGTTAATATTTTGTAATATCTACTACAATTGTATATTATACACCTTATCAAAATAAAAAATGAATAATTTTATAGAAAATTTTGGATATATTGAGTTTTGATTCAATAAGAATCTAGTGATAAATAGCTAAAAAACATAAGTTTTCACTTTAGGATTATACTTCCAAAGTGAAATATTTAGATTATATTGAAAAATATTCTATTGGTTTAGATTATATTAATGAACTTATATAATTTTCATAAAGATCAAAGGAGAATATCAATAGGGGAAAAGAAAATTGTAGGAATGATAATGGAAATTGAAAATATACCAAACATTATGAGTGCAATAAATGTGGACATTTTAGATCTGAATTCCCCAAACAAAAATTTGAAAGGAAATATAGAAAATCATATTGAAAATATAGTGTAAATAATTATTAGAAACATATATTTATTTTTTTATTAGTATTAATGTTATGGTAGTGATTATAAATATTAATTTGTTCATTCTAATCAAAAGTAAAAAAATGTATTTAGGTTTAGATTAAAATAAAAAAAAATCATTAATTTCGAATTTTGGATAAGAATTTTATTTTTTGATGATATTAATGAGTAATATATTATTATTGAAGATAAATTCATTAGTTTTTTATAATATAAAATATAAATATTATAAAATAATATTATTTTGTTCTTATTATAAATTCTTATTTTTCTAAATAAAATTAAGAAGTAAATTTTAATCATGAAAAAGGAGAATTGTTTTGAGCCTTGAATTATGGTATAATTAAAGATTTATTTTTTACTATTTTTTATTTAATGATGTAATATTGTGTTTTTAATAAATATGGTGACTAATATAAAAAAATCTTCATACTATTATTTAAAATTAAATATTAATGGTAATTATAAGAAATGGATAAAAAATAGTTATTATATGAATTATTTTGATCCTTGTTTAATTAAAAAATGAATCTCTACTAAAAAATGTTTTCATTATTGCATTTATAGAAAATATTTTAGTAAGATGGGTTAAGGGTTGAAAAGGAAAGAGAATACAGGATAAGAAGGGTAAGGGTCATAGCCTACCTCGAGTAGTTCGGTTGCGTCCATATCAGAGCTGACGATCTCAGCGCTTTCTCGGAGACTCCCTTGGTGGGACGCCCCTTGTGATCCTTCACCTTCAAAATCCCCTTATCCCTCTTCTTCACCTTCCCCTTCGCCTTCGTCCCACTCTCCTATTTATTCACCCTCCGATTCATCGTTGTCATCTTCTCTCGGTGGCATCCTCTCCGGATCATGCTCCTGGCCGAGCAGCACCTTCACCAGGAGAGGTGGCTTCGCACACCAACCACGCTAGCATACGTATGTGTCTGTGGCCATCAGGCATGCATGCCGCCGGTGGAAGTCCACTCTATCGGTGACCTGATCAAGCCCGACTTCCGGTAGCTGGATACCTTCCCGCATTATCTTCTTCGAGAGAGATTCAGTACTCATTGACTGCCGTAGAGTTATCCAAGCCAACCATAGCACAGGGAAAACAACTTCCTGGGAAGGTTAAAGAAATTATTTTATTTTCTTCCTAGGAAGTTCTTTGGTTGCTCCATGGGCCCCTCCTCCTACAGGCAATGAGGGTGTGACTATGCCATGTGACGCCCCCACCACTGAAGTCCTGGCTTACGCATGCCCTGTTTCTTGAGGCATTTCTGGACCTCCTCTCCTAGAGGCACCCCGCCTACTCTCTCTCCGATGAGGTTTTGCGCTAACAACCTTGAGCTACCGGACATGATTTAACAGAAGCCCCTCAGGGTATTCTATGGTCCAATGTTCAGCATACTCAGTTGAGAGGCCTGCATCGGCTCCGATTGGGCGGAAAATTGATGATGTCACCAGAGCCATATGTTGTAAACATCAGCCATAGATGTTGAAGAACACAGGGATGCATCTCCTCTCATACATCTATGTATACCCTCTTTGGAATTCACTGGAGGCATCCGAACTGCCTAGCGAACCAGGATGGCATATATGGCTTACATAAAATCTTCACATCAATCCGGGCCACGAGTACCCCACCTCTGATGATTTGGAAGTATTCCTTCTGCTCCAGCGATCCTTGACCATCGTCTACCTACTGACCAGTTAGGGTAAGTAATGGGCTAAAGGATAATTTGGTATGGTTACTGATCCTGATCTGTATCCCCTCCTCGTTGAACGTCATTGGTGCGACCCTAGCAATGTTCAAGATAGAGGGTCACAGGCCATTGCTCGGGAGACGAATGGAATTTTGGAAGGTGTAGCTACCACAATGAGTCGCAACCCATCCATAGAAGATCTGGAAGGGGCCGCATACTCTACGAGGTGATCCCCCTCTTGAGAAGCACCCAAGATGGCATATAGCCGAGCCAACATGGGGACCCCAAGATTGAACCTCTTGTTGGAAGCCATGATGCCCGCCATCACCATGGTCGCGGGGTGGACGCCCATCCTTACATCCTGTACCGGCAAGAGACACCCACTCATAAACGTGGCAAGGAATCCAATGTACCAGACATTCTAATCTTGGGCCTCGTTGATGTTGTTTCCCCATGATTGGTATTTATCCACCTCCAAGATCCTCTAGTAGGACACGCTATTGCTCCTCTGAACTGCGGTTGGACACCGCTTTCCCCGCCCTGGCATCTCGACCTTTGGGTCCTTCTCTAAGAACAGGCTAAACCAGTCCTTGTAGGCAATTTCCTTCAGGAAGTCCTTAACCTTCAACCTCTCCTTGGCCAACTCCAGCAGGTACCACGTTAGTATGGGGGTTTGAGACCTGTCACCCCAGATGTTCATCGGTGGGAGGAACTCGTCGTATTGATGGCCCTCTAGAGGTATGCCTTCAATGTAGTGTATGTCCCATAAACTAATGTCGAATTCCCTGTGATGGAGATGAAATGTTTTGGTGTCAGGGGAAAACCAAGTGAACAGCTCTGGTCCAAGCTCAGGATGTCGGTAGAAGTGGAAATGCGATGTCCACACTGCCTCGAATAGACCAATATGCCGCAGCTTGGCCCCGAATTGGTCTCATGTGTGGTGAACCCAATATGCCCAGGCCCACTCACGGGTGAAGTTTCCCCTAGACCGCAGATCCCAATCCTACATCCAGCCTTTGGTCTCATCGGTGATGCTCTGACGGAAAGTGCTCGGGTAGAGGGCTGGTGAGTTCTCCGCAACAGGATCACCCCCAACAATGGTCTTGGTCCTGGGATTCAGGACATATACATCCATGTTCCTGGTTTCTCTGGTATGACGACCGTTTCTGGTGATGTTTTATCGAGGAAGGTTGTCTTCGCGGGTCACCCATGACCACGGGGTGTCAACCTTGAAGCCCGGCAGGGGAACCTCCACCAGAATGCTGAAGTTCCACAAAGGCAGATTATCAGATAAGGCATACTTTTTTTTTGGCGGGAGTTATCATGTTGAAGAGGGTGTGTTTATTGGATACCACTCTCTTTGCTTCGTAAACCTCTGGGTTCGCCGCCATCTCAGCTCTATGTGCAGCGGCCTACCCCTCATCAACCTAGTTTGCAGCCATCTTTTTCAAGATAAGTGTTTGTAAGTGGTGCGCTAAATCGGGGGCTTGGGCACAGAATCTAGTAGTCAGGCATGTAAGAGCAGCGACTCGTGCACAATCTCAGAATGTTGCACGGAAAATCCTGGGTTTGTGCATAAGAGGCCACTAAATCTTGGAAGACTTATGCACATCCATGCTGTTTTCATGCAGAAGTAGAAGTAATTTTGCGCACAAGAGATCAGGTCTTATCGCGTGATAAACGTCGTACGAAGCATGGGTCCCCTAGTGGATTTTATAGAGCAAGTCATGGTTTTGTTCCCATGCATAAAGAGGCTTCCATGCCTGACCGCGGTTTTTCGCGCCGTTCAATATTTTTGCACGCACGTGGCCCATTGGTCCCGCATTTCGGTGTTTCCCTCAGAATCTAATTGTTGTGACCCCTCGCCAATCCAATTCCGAGGGGTGGCATTTGTAGACGCCAAAAAATTCATAAGTACCAAGGAAAGTTCCATAACGAAAAAGCAAAGTCATATTTGGACCCGAAGGCCCGGTCCGAAGGGCCCGGAGAAATTGTGCGCAAAAAAGAAGACGTGCGTGAAAACATTATGTCCCACGCGCAAGGCCCCGGGATTCGGAAAAGTTCCCGGCTCTGGCGTGAAATTATTTCACGCTCGGGCCCCGTGCAGTTGATATGTCACACCGCCCCATTGGTCGGGCAATTATTTCGTGCAAGCCTTGCATTACGCACCTTCGGATGCCTATAAATAGAAGGAGACCCCCTTCTTTTTCAAGGCGGAAGAATTTGAACCGCCTCTCATGTGCATAATTGACATTCCGTGCGCACGCAATATGGCCTTCAGGTAGGGTTCATTTTCACGCCAAGTCGCCCTGGGATCTGCCTTCACGCAAGATCCCCCTGTCTTAGACTAAATTCCAACCCCTCGGGGTCTGCCCGCCTGCGCGCAATTCCTTCCATTGCACGCAGGCTCGTCAGTTGTGTGCAATCTTTGCGCATCCCCTATCCTTACGCTCGACCCTTGTCACCCGCGCGTACTCCTTCCACCTTGCGCACAATCCATTCAAGTCACGCAAAGGCTCAGTAACCCTTATTTCATGCAACTCTTAAGGCTATACGTAATCCTTCAGTGCTTTTCGCATCGGTGCTCCCCGGGCATTCCCTGTGTGCGAGTCGGATGCCCTCCTTTATGGTGTCGTTCACGAGTATCCTGTGCACCCCAAGCGTTCGTATCATGTATGGTTTTCCCGTACGGCCTTATCGGCTTGTACAAAGAAATTTCAAAGTCCCTTGTACAATCCTTCCCATTATGTTGCTTCACCTCATGCTTCTTCGCAGAGGCACGCTAATAGATATTACTTCTTCACATAGCCATGCTAACATGGATCCCTTGATGGTTCACCCCGCAACACCCCCTCAGAACGGCCTTGCTGATGCCTTCCCTTATACAAGGGGTAGAGGGCACCGGTTATGTAAGTCCTAGGGGTGCGGATCCAACCCACCTCATCTGAGCCGCAGGACGTTAAACTGACAAGCACCTCATCCTCAACACATGACGTTAAACTGTGATCTGGCCCCGTGCCTCGCAGGCAGGGTCCCCCCACCTCGGACATTCTCTATGCCCTCTCGTCTCCACGGGGATGGGATCACCCCCCACATGGTATGATATCTTCCTTCTCGGAGTGGTGTTTGTCCGCGAGAAAGGGAATCTAACTTGGTGTAAGCCTCTAGCCCCTCTTGCGGAAGGTAGCACCCATGCACCTCCGTACTTCCCAGGTGCCAGGGCCAGTGGGGAGCATGATGGGAAGTGGGACTCCTCCTTTCTTCAGTCCCAAATCCCTCTCTCGTTACTCTTTGTCTCCCTTAGGCCTCCATCCTAGAGTAAGTCCCGGCACCATGGGTCGGTCAACACGTAACCCCCTCCTCGCTTCCCACGAATGCACCCTTCACAACGTGATCGTCAGGTCCCTGCAACCTCTTGTTTCTCACACTGAGTATGACTCCCATGACCTTAGAGTGAGCACCGACCCTGACAACCATCCATCCCGAACTATGGGGAATTTGATCTGTTCTAAGGCATGGTACGTAGGAAGCCTCCACGAGTTTCAAGCCCCACCACCATGGGTCGTATCAGAGCGTAAGCCCCATATATCCCGAACTACGGGGACTTTGATTCATTCTAAGGCATGGTACGTAGGAAGCCTCCACGAGGTTTAAGCCCCACCACCATGGTCCGTATCAGAGCGTAATCCCCATCCATCCTGAACTATGGGGACTTTGATCCGTGATAAGGCATGGTACATAGGAAGCCTCCACGAGGTTCAAGCCCCACCACCATGGGTCGTCTCAGAGCATAAGCCCCATCCATCCTGAACTATGGGGACTTTGATCTGTGCTAAGGCATGGTACGTAGGAAGCCTCCACGAGGTTCAAGCTCCACCACCATGGGCCGTCTTAGAGCGTAAGCCCCATCCATCTTGAACTACAGGTACATTGATCCGTGCTAAGGTATGGTACGTAGGAAGCCTCCACGAGGTTCAAACCCCACCACCATGGGTCGTCTCAGAGTGTAAGCCCCATCCATCTTAAACTATGGGGACTTTGATCCATTTTAAGGAATGGTACGTAGGAAGCCTCCACGAGGATCAAGCCCCACCACCTTGGGTTGTCTCAGAGCATAAGCCCCATCCATCTGAACCCCAAGTCCCTCTTCACGTCGTTTCGCCGACCCCATATCCTTAGGTCGTCTCAGAGTGTAAGCCCCAAATGCCCCGTCCCGCATGACATTAAATTGTATTTCATCGAACTACACAGAATTTGATTCCCCGCTACAGGGATACGTAGGAATCCTCTATGACGTTCAATCCCAACACCCATGTCTCACCCTGACATCTCCCTCAAGCCCACGCGCCTCGAGAATCTCATGCCCTAGCCTGGAGGTTTTACTCCCTATGGATCCCATCCATGCGTTCATTCTCATGGGTCGCCTTTTTAGGTGTCCCACCATATCATCGAACTATGAAAACTTTGATTCACTACCTCAGGGATATGTAGAAAGCCTCCACGAGGCCCAAGCCCAAAGCCATCATCTATCCTGATTCTTACCCGGGCTGCCACATTCCGATGAGATCATGCCATTTCATTCCCTTCCATGGTATCCGGGAATCTGACCATGTGTCGGCCCCAACATCGGTGTTCCCTCCAGGGGGTTCTTCAATCTGATCCACTCTAGCTAGTGTTTTGATCAATCTGATCTGTCTCCGCTGGACGTTAAACTTGCGGCAAACCCTGTGTTAAACATGGGAAGATGAGGAAAACCTCAGATACATTTCTATGTCATACAATTCCCCACGTTCGATGTGGGATGCCTCAGGTTTCCATGCCCTTGAGAAGCCCTATAATAAGGGACAAAAGACAGACATGTCATTTCCACAGCGTCAGGACATGCCAGTGATTCCCCAACGTGATTACACTACTAACCGAAGGTTGCTGCCCTGACTGGACCCCTTGGAAGGTCCTGACGGAAGCGGTGTAATTAATCGATATCCATGAAGATATGGCGTTGGGAAGAGATTCATGAACCATGACTTAATCTATGAGGGAGGCCCGGACTAGGTGAAAAGCTCTGAGGAGGAATCCACGGAAGGAAGAACCGACATCCCATCATCCCAGTTTCGATCAAGGAGAATACGTCCCTAAATAAGGAACAGATGTCGGCCACCTTTGGAAAGCGGGAATACGGGGCCACATCAGCGTGTCCTCTGCATGACGGACGCGTGCCTGTCCCTGGTGAAAGCATCGGAAATAGTATTATTTGGGTTAATTTCATGTAAAGTGTCACCCAACCACTTAAATTTATATGTTATGGTCATAAGGGTATAAATAGGTCAATAAAATGGGTTTTTTACATGTTTCATCATCTATATACCTTATATTCTATGTTTAACCACTAAGTAAACTCGTTTTCACCTTAATCACTATAATTAACTTTAATTTTTTCACTTATCACTTTTGGTAAAAAAAATAGGTTGAACATATTAGATAGTACGTATTATATTTATTTCAAATATTGAATCCATTTTTCCAAATCCAATTCACATAATTTACATAATTGATTTAAAATTAATCCCATAGATGTGATGAAAAGGTGGGTTTTTAACGTGAAAAATTTCAAAATTTCAAAATGTTTTTATATCAAAATTAAATATGAAAATTATATCAATGAATTATATTATATTAATATATTTATAATTTAACTATGTTTACTTTAAACCAATTAAAAATATAAACAATATTTGTAAATAATTTTGGAAAAAATGTATTTTTTAACTAAAATATAGTATTTTTAATCTTTCTTCAAAAAATGAAACTTTTCATAATGATAAAAAAGAATTCACCCTGGGATAATTTTGGTATTTAAAATGAATTATTTTATTTTATTTTTTCAAATATAAATTATAAAATTTTGAAAAAAAATAGTTTCGAAATAAGTGCACCATAAGAAGGAAACTACACTTCTTTTTTGAAAAAAAAAGATTTTGTTACGCATAAAATTTTATTTATTTTTATCTATTATCTATAAAACACATGGGATGAATGATAAAAATTATATTGAATATATTACATATAAATTTCATTAATATATCCATAAATAGTTATTTGTTTATTTTATTTTAATAAAACATGATTGGCATATTTAAATAGTTTATCAAAAAAACCTTTATTTTAAAATGGTTTTATTTTCATTTATAAATAATTAGTTTCAAAGAACAAATTATATATACATGTGTAAAACATATTTTCATAATTCAGTAAATATTTTCTATACCTCCCATTCCAATGGCTAGGTGATTAGTATCAGGTTATAAAATAATATTAATAGTATATTGTTTTTTAGTAAAAATTGGTCTTGCATGTAAAGAATTTTGTTGAAGAAAATAGTTATTGTTCGTATTGTAAGATAAACAAATTTTTTCATACCATTTATGCTATAAAATATAATTTTCTCCTTTTAATATCTCATGCAGTTATATAGTGAATCAAAATGTATATTAAATGAGAATTAATATGTTCCATGATATGAATGCTAGTTTCATTCTATGTAATCACAATTGGACCATGTCTCTCCCCTATTAGTCAATATATAGGTTTTTATTAATATATTTCACTTAAATTGACCACAATACTCATGTGATTCCCATAGGGAAAATTGAATCAGTTTACATGGTTTGTACTCTAGTTTCACACTATGTAACTCTTCACATCATATGCTATTTGGATTGGCAATACACGGTGTGTAATGATGCAATGTACTGTTATCCCACAAGAAAACTATAAATTTATAGAAATTTTTCTGGTGAAGGGAATATGGGTACAAAACATGTTATTTTTAGTTGAACACATTGTATTAATGTTATTTAACATAAATTTCTAGCACCTATAGATGATATCTATTAATGATTTTCAAATTTTTTTTCTATTTTATATGAATGTAAATGATCATATTATATCAACTATGTAATTAAATAAGAAAAAATTTTAAATTAAAAACGGATACATAAATGTGTAATTTGAAAAATAAAACATTTATAGTTATAAATGCATATGTGATTACACTAGTATAACATGAAGGATTAATGGTGTTGCATAATCATTTGGGACTCTACCCAATAATGTGGTTTCATTAGCATCCTTGAACAAATCCACTGAACATGATGTTTTCAACATTGAAAAAAATAGTAAAGGAACTTTTCACATAATATTTGTAATTAATTTATATAGATAATAATTAACTTTACATTTAATACTTTATTTTTTTCCAAATTAGTTCACCATTATTTTGATATTATCATTGTGATGGATGATTCAATATTAGATACCCATTAGTGGTATCCAAACATGCTCTTGAAACATCACTATAGAGTTTGTGTATAGTATCTTAGATGATTATAATCACTTGCATCAATTCTATTTGCTCAAAAAAACAATATTCTCTAGTCTTGAAGGATTCAATATAGTTCTCCTGGGTACATAAGTGGGGAATAAAATCTATTTTCTCTATTCTTAAGAGAATCCTAGAGAAATTTTTCTCTATGATTGACATAATTCTCTAGAGAGAAATCTTATACATATAAAAAAATTATCCTAGAAAATGAAATAAATTAGGTTATATATTTACATATAGTTAATAGTTATTGCACATATTCCCTTAAATACTCTCTTAATTCTAAGTAAACCCAAAATTGAATGTTAATAATAATAATATTATTATTATTTCCCTATCATGTGAAAAAATAGAATATATTTATAAATACCATTTCATCTAAACCAATAGTGTGTCCTATGAATCTTCCTTTAGATTTATCAGACATTGAATAATAAATATTTTTAAATTAAATTGGTATTAATTTAATGATTATTGGATAAATAAATATAATATAATATTAACTAACTGGTGAATAAATATTTATTATACATTCAACTTGAATATACATTATTTCAATTAAATTATTATTAAATATATTTGGAAAACAAAATGAAAAGAAATTATTCGATCACCAACATACCCAAGTCCTTTTTAGGTTTAGTTCTTTAGATAAATAAGAAAAACATTACTTAGAAAACCCCATTTAATTATCACCCAATTGAAATTTTTCTCATTATTCCTAGATTTTCTAATCTATTAATATGTCATTAACATCTCCCAAAATAACTCACCACACATGATACCCTTCATGATATATCATATCTATTACTCTTCAATATAACTTATGGAAATTAATTCATAAGAAGGGTGAGGTCAAATGCTTATGTTGCAGTAGAGAAAATTGGTATATATCATAAAACATAACAATTTATTAATAATATAGAAGGGATGAATTATCAAAAAATAATTCCATATAGCTAATAACATATTCCAAACAATAAATATTTTCATATTTATGGAATGCATAATTTTTTATACTTGAAGCTTTAGTACATCATGATCTTACCATTGAGGCTCCATGCTCACACATCATGATCATACCATCAAGGCCTTATTCCAAGTCATATTACATAACTTTAATACCTCATTCTAAGAAATTATATATATATATATATATGGGAAGGAAACAACCAAATTAAACCCATTATTTTTTGTCTCAATAGACCTAAAAATTCATAGAGGGGCTATATAATATGAGGCTCACTCATAACTTTATAACTCCAATACTTTAATTATATGAAATAAATGAATAAAAATACACTAATTAATAAATTTCCATAGTAAGAAATAATAACCTGAATTGAGATAACATATTGTTAATGTTTCTCAGTATATATAATCAAACTTACTTGATAGTCAAGAGTCATCTATATAGATCTAACAAGTATATGAATTTATAATTTTTTTCATATCAATAAATGAGATATCATTCTTGGTAAACATTTCCTATACAATTTATTAACTATATACAGTTTACACTATAAATCATATTCTGTATAGGTTAAATAAAATACTGAATGATAAATATGTCAATGATAAAAAAAGGACATTAAAGAGAAATAAAATGTCAAAATAATTATGGAGAGTGATTAAGAATATAATTAAAAGGAATAGAGAATATTCCTTGTGAAAATAATGGATAAAATAGTAAGTCCATAAGTTATGAAGGGAGATCTTAAATTCATCATAAATGAATATTTTTAAGTAAGGGAATTTATTTTGATAAGTATAGATCCAAATAAAAGTGAAAAATTAAAAATAATAATCTTAAAATATTTTTATCAATGTTGTAAAAATGATGTCAAAACCCACATCCAAAACCCTTTTCAGTTGGTTTCAAAGATACTCTTAAATAAATATTTTAAAAATATTTTAAAAAATATATTTTAACTTGAAATTTGTCTTATATAATTAAATTTGGAGTGGATCCTAACAATACAAATAGTTTAAATGGAATCATTTTTAAAAACACTTAAGAAAATACTAACCCTTTTCATTTGACATAAAAATGAAAAATTCACATATTAATGGGGATAAATATTATTTTGGAAGAAAATAAACTCATAGAGAAATAAAAATATTGAATTATATTTATTTTTATGGGAATATATATTCTTGTAGAAAATTTTTATAAATATATATTTTTCAAACATTTATAAATAAATAAAAAATAAACTTATAATGAAAAAATTTAAAATCTTCATTTTAGAATTTTGAAAATAAAATACTACATAATAGATATTCATGTTTTTGAATCAATAAAGTATAAAAAACATCAATATTGATCAAAATAAATAATATAGATATGGTGGGAAAATATTAGTGACCAAAAAGTAAAAATAAGGTAAACTTTTCATATAAAAAAATTATTGATTGTTTAAGTAACAAAGAGAGGTAAATTATGAAACACATAAAAATTACCAGATAATATTGAAATTTAGGAGTGTTATTAAGTATCTATAATATAATTTTCCCACTAATAATTGAAAAATAAACAATCCTGAAAAAAGTGAGATTGTAAAATAGACCTTTATTGATTTTAAAACACTTGAATCAAATCCTCTTGAATGATATAAATTTAATTAAAACATTAATTATAATTATAATAGTTTTTTCATGATATAATATTTTAAATAAGAATATTATACATAAAATAGTATAATTATGTGCATAATTTAGAATATATCTTGAAGAAGGATGCTTGAGATGTGAAACCCTTAACTTTGACTCCCACTTTGTCTAACAAATTCAATCCTCATGTATAATAAATTTAAACTTATTAATCATATATATCAGACCCATATTTAAGTTTATATTTATGGTTATAATTTATATATAACTTCTTTTTACTTATTTACTCATAGTTATTTGTTAAAATTATTTATTTAGGTGTTAATTGTGAGGTGGATTATCAAAAAATCAATAAAAAAAATTTGGTTTCTCGTGAATGTTTTGATTCTGTTGTTTTGGTACATACACCTTGGTCATTATCTAATCACATAGATAATGTTAATAATTTCATATATATATATATATATATATATATATATATATATTAAACACTAAATACACTTTTTCAAATATCCATGTATGGTGGTTGTGAAAATGTTAACACGTCATTCATAAATGTGTTAATCTAAAAATATACATGGGAAACATTTTTAGTTTCTAATGGTTAAAAATAATCGTATGTAGATAATTATTTATATTTAAATAAACATGATTACTTCATAAATATATTATTTAATCATTAAATATATATATATAACTAGCCATGTGAGGTTGTGGTGAACAATAAAATATGTGATTCATGGAAGCATTAGTCTGCACATATGCATGAGTGGAATTTTCATTTTCCATTAGATGGAAATGAGATAGATAATGGTCACACCATAAAAATAAAAAATAAAATATATTAATTATAAATTTTTTCAATGAATATAGTTATATAATATTTTGAGGTATTGGAAGAAGAAACAAACTTGAATAAACTCAGTTAGGATGACTACATCTTTCTATGAAATCCTCCTTTAGAATAGACCTTAGTCCATCTTAGATTTGTCTTTTGGTGAGACCAGGACTTCAAAGAAATGAATATGGGATATGGGGAGTAAATGGATATATATTTTTTTAATCTATGGATATTATTTTGTGTGTATAATTTATGAGAGGAAGTACCCCTTTATATGTGAGAGGAGTGAACATCCTGTAAATACTCTTAATAATTAAAATATATACGGAAATTTCAAGGAAAAGGTTCAAATACATCTAAATAAGAATATAGGATTGGTTAATGTTTATATAAACTCAACCAATCATGTTTGTACATGTTTTACTAATATTTTAATCCTTATATATTATTTTAATCCACTCATTAACATTTTTATCCTTTTCCATAGAGACAAAAAATTACTTTGGTAACTATTCGTTATGAATAAGAATTACATGGAACAAATTAAATAATTATAATAAAATGTTTCCAAATATGGAATCCATTTTATAATATTCAATTCCTATAAATGTTTAAAATTATTTTTAATGTATGTATAAATAATGAAAAGAAATGTTTTTTAGAAAAATGACTTTTATTAATAAAATATATTTTACAAAAAAGAATAATGTTTATAGTTTATACCTATGAAATTTATTGGTTTATGACTAAACATAATAGAGTTATAATAATTTAATACCAATCCATAACTTTATAAATACATAATTACTGAAAATTATCAAAAATACATCTTTTATTAGAGAAAATCATCACTTAGGTTTTAAAATGTCAATCATATGTTTCAATATTCAACATTATATTTTTAAATTTTTTATTTTACTTCTTAAATTCATTTTTGGTTAATAAAAAGGTTTAAAAAAATTTATATCGTAATTATATCATAAAAGATATTTCATTTTTAAAAACAATATTTTTCACTATTCACTAAAATTTAAACCATTTTAGAAAAATCTTAAATACTCACCCTAAGATAATTTTGAAATTATAAATTTAAAAAATAATTTCATTTAATCAAATTAATATTTTAAAATTTATAGTTTTAGATAATTTTTAAGAAACATATAATATAGAAAAAATACCCTTTAAAACATTATATGTTCTTAATCTTACCTAATATAAATTTCTAATTAGTTGAGAGTTAATATATTAGTTTTTTCATTGAAATATAACATATCAATATTCTATTTATATTGTGTTTATGAATTATTATAATTTTTTAATGATGTTTCATATTTTATTCTCATTATTTTAAAAATATATATTGATTTCTTTTAGTTATTCATTTTATATAACATAAGATATTGAACATATTAATTTATAAAGGAGAATTAAATACTAAAATATCCTGGTGTTGCGCAATATCTAATCAAGAAGATTCCATAATATGTTTCATCAAACTATATGCTTGATTTATCAGTTTTTACTTATTATGAACACATTAATATACTACCTTGGATTTAAATTTATCAAAATACCATATTAATCAAATGTATAGATATATTAACTTCCTATTAATGGAATGTAAAATCATTTATTGATTTATTCAATAATGTATATCATTTATTATATGACCAAGGATTCCAACCTTATCATGAGAATATGTCATCATAGTTTTCATCAATAAATAAATCTATAATATTCATGATATCCATTGATAAAAATATCAATTCTAATGATTAATATACACTTTCATAGATCTGAATATCCTATGATATATTAAATATGTTGAATTATTTCTGGTGGGTCTGCTCTAATAACCTCCTCTCTTATAGATTACCATATGAGAAAATTATGAGATGAATTATTAATGTATTATGAGAATATAGAACCTAATAGACAACATCATAAATGTACTTTCATATTTATGTAATCCATACACAAATAATATATTTAACAATATTTTCATTTCACTTTTTGGTTTCATTATAGTGGTGAACTATTATGATATTTCAATAAGGAAAAAACTCTATGTAAATTATCACATTAAAATTACAGAGAGTAAAAATCATCATCTGGGGAGATATTATTTAATATTAATGTATATGAATATACATGTAATTGAAATTAAAATTTTGGTTCGTTCAAAAGAACCAACCCGGGGGGGAAATTATTAATTATGAATTATTTTTTCATTCTTAATTTTATTCATAGTTAGAATTTTTATATTATGAATTAATATATAATTTATTTTAAATATTTAAAATGATTCTAATTTATCATATATAAGCCTATGTAGTTACATTTTATGTATAAGAAATGATTTAATTTTTTATTACCCAAACTCTGGATTGTACTGGGTAATGGATTTATATTTTGTTGTTAATTACTAATTATTCATAACATGAAATGGTCTCAAGTACCTTGAACATTTTATTCAATATTATTTATAAATATAATTATATTTTAATTTTTAGTTATTAGTATAAACTATGAGTTTTGTAAAGTGTTTCTCATTAATATTATATGATCATATTGTTTTAGTGGAAGGAATATTTTTTTAATCTAAATCATTATAAGAATGAAAACACATAAAAGTAATTACTTGTGATAATATAGTGAGAATAAATCCCTTTTAAAAATATACATTGAGTTAAATTCCTTTAAAATAAAACGCATTTCAGGACATGGATAATCCAACTGGGTGAAATCATGCTCAATCTCAATTCCCATGGATTGTGTTGTGTAATGAATGGTTGAAATTGATAACCCTATGATTTAGGTGACCAGTTCCTATTATGATAATTGGGATACTCTTAGCGTTAATTCCTGATGTGTTAAATAATAGAGGAGTAGAGTTGTATATATATAATGGATTGGGAAAAGTTTTTTCTACTCAACTGTTTAAGAGTCATATTTTATATGATTGGGATCATTCATATTTAAATAGACAAGTGGTGTGAGGAATACTAAAGTGGAATCATTTCTTATGGAAATATAGGTTATTTCCCACTAAAAGATATGGTGAATTCAAGAGGGGTAATGTGAGAACATTTAATTAATATCATTATTAATTATTTTAAAATTATTAAACTCATCTGATAAAATATTATATTGTATAAAAATTGCATCATCATAATCAAACATCACTTTGATATTAATCTTTGAGAAGGATAATATTAATGTAACAAGCTCTTAATTATAGTAAATTAATAAAAGTTATTATGGAATAATTCTATGAGTTAGATCACTAACCTCCAAACCAAAAAAATGTTTAATTTATTCAAAAAATGAATTTATATTCTTATAATAATCATATAATGGTACACTTTAGGATTCAATTTCATTAGAAACAAAATTACCAAAAGAATGTTTTTCTCTTCTCATATAATCAATTTGGTTATGTATGTTAATGAATAGTTTAAATAGAAGGAATCCTCTAATATTATTCTAGAAATTCAAAAAATACTATTTTCACCTAGGGAAACATTTCAAAAAATGTTATTGAATCCGAGAAGATATTACTCAATATTCTAAATGTGTTCAGGATAGATGAACTATGCATCTTTTTCTAATGTAATGGAGTTTTGTAAAAAGTATAGATTTGTAAAAGATATAATTATAATAAGTAATGTTAGTTGATAATTAAATAATTCAACTCCTAATATCTATATATTCTCATTGAAATATAAAGGTTTTAGGAAGGAGGATTAATGATTTAAATGGATATAGGAATCTATAATATCTGAAGTGTTTTTAGAAATACAGTGGAATATCTATGGAAGGTATTATGTTAAAATAGTATGACCTTTGGTTTTAAAGGGTATACGATACCAAGTATTTATATTACAAATGTTATAAACATAAAGGAGAAAAGAGTGAAGATAAGAATTTATAATGCATGTAGATTTCATTCATATGACCAATAAAATATTTGATACATAAAATAATTGAATGTAAATGATTTTCTCATGTTAAAATGGATCATAATAAAGGATGCATAAATTTATCTCATTTAATAAATGTAATAGAAGAAGTTTCATCAAAAAAACAAAATATTATAAAAAATATGATATTATAAATTCAATAAAGATGGATTATGATTCTCCTAATTCTATAACATGTTTTAAAAATGAGAAAAGGAGAAAAAAATATTATCCATGGTAAAGGATTCTATCTAGATGTTTGTTATAATATGAAGAATTATAATTCTTCCACATTTGGTGGCATATTTTAAAGAATAAAGCCTTTGTTCATTTCATTACTAGAAGAACCTATAATACTATATATGATATGGAAATTATATCTTTATTTAAAAAATAAAAATACACTTTTTAGGTTGAAGTGGGAACCCATTTAAATATTTCATAGTTATAGTGCTGACAGTACAAGAACAATAGTTTATAATGATTTGTTGTTTCTAATTTAATTATCATAAGTAGTAGCATTAGCCTTCAAGTGACTATCTAAATCAAATTTCCAAAAATAAAACCTGAAATAATTTTACCCTGTGTGATTTATTCATAATAAATTAGATAATTCTAATCTGATTGTGTAATATGTATTGATTTCAAGGCTGAACAGATCCCATTTTTTTACTTTATTTTATTACTTTTGTGATGAGGTTGAATACTTATATGGAAATCCTCAGTGAAAACATCCTTATGGAGATAAAAAAGATTTTATATGAGAATAAGAAAAAAAATTAACATGTTTCACTTCTAGAATGGTATCACATGATTTGGAATCTGATAGGGTAATAATAACTCATGATTGATCATGCATCCACCTATGGAAGAGCATGAGGCCTAATTATTTATCATTTAGTAAGACCCATAAGAACCAAGGAATTCCTTCCATGGATTGATTTAAAAATTATTTATAAGTGAAGTATCCAACGGTCCTTTACATCCATCGAACAAGCATCCTCTACCACTATAGGGGATTTTCCCTTGTGATCCACCAAAGACATGGGGTCAATTAGATAATCATGAGTGATGTAGGGTGGAATAAATATAGTAGAATCCTGATCCCTTATGAACCTATATATAGATATGTAAGGATAATGAATCTCCTATGAGGAATTGGTAGCTTCAATATCAATAAGTGAACACTCATTAGTAGGACCAACTAAGACGAGGTTCTGAGGATCGAGAGATAGAGGAGGCTGTGTCTCTTCCTGATGGCCTAATCTCCTATAAAATTTGAATTTTGGATACTAATGGAATTTTTGATGATAAATGGATTACAAACCATACATGGTTTCACACTAAAAACATTTCCAAAAAATCCATCCCCAAAAACCTAGATTTAGAAGCATCTTGAAGGGTGTTTATGTGATCTAGCTTATCAAAAATATAATAAATTTAAAAATGATTTAAATACATTGTATATATATAAATATTGAAGGAACCACAAATTTCTTCTAATATAACTTTCAGGGCCATTGTATTTTTAAATGGGATAGGAAATCCTAAATTATGAATCCACATCATTGAATGATTACAATCCCACCACTTGTTGAAATCCACATTCTAGAATAATAGAAAGTATTTATTGTCATTGAAAATATAATCAATTGGAGGAAAAAATGAAAAATTGTATTTATAAAGATGTTTAAAATAGTTATTATGTTATTCCAAATGTAAAACCATGTTTCATACCTGTTATGTTGCCATATTTTTTCCTCATAATTACTCTCTTTTTCTAAATAAATTCTCTTATTTTATTTTTTTAATACCCAAACCACTTTATTTTCTAGGTTTATTCACCTGGATGTAGAAATGATCAATTTTATTCTCGTATTAACATAGATTATACCCACCTTATTTTTTCTTAGGTTAATAATTATATAAATATATTATCTTTAACCACTTTTTAAAAAAACGTCAATATTTTAATATGAAACCTATTTCTTTTATTATACATGGGCTACATCTAAAAATAATTATTATGATATATGTGGATCATATTAATTAATAAATATTAAGGGTATTCCCTAGTATCACTCCAATGCATTGGGTAAATAATATAATCTCAAGAGATGACATGTTTTATGATACCTTGGTGAAGAACCATGGGAATTTTTATGACACCTCGATGAAAAAACCTTGGTGATATTATTATTAATTCTAAAATAAATGTTATAGCCACATTTTTGAGTTACAATTCATGTTCTTTTATTTATGATATGACTCATGTTCTCTTTTTCATGACATAATGATATTCCTCAAGTTCTTATCAATATTTATCAAGATCACATGTAAATTTATTCTCTTGTTTTCCTTTACTGAGACTTATTCCCAACCTTTCCTTTTATGTATTTTATCAATATATTAGATTAAGTAATTGTACTTAGGATGAAACTTTTATGAAGTCTTTAAAATGGATTAGAATAATGTTTTAAATTTTCTTTTATTATGTACCTTATTTCCAAGAAAATATCTTTAAAAGATCCTCTATTTGTAAAATGTAATGTAATGTTATGTAGTGAAAGGGTGGGATTCCATACTTTCTTTCATGGGGTTTAAGTTTCAAAAGTTAAAAAATCTGTAATGTAATTTTTTTATCAATTTTCCTTCTTTGAGACACATGTCATGTTATTCACCTATATTTTTATATGATGTGTATATACTAACTTTGACATGTTATATCATGAATCTCTATATTTTCATGGTATTTTAAGCTTCATGTAATTTAATTTTTTTACATGGATAGTATGATCTGAACTTACCATGTGGTGTGATTTTATTAAACCAATCCCATAATTTATTAGGATTATTTATCATTATGCTTCTATTGATCAAATCTTATAATCGATCTCTCAAGAACACTCATGATTTTACTTCTCATCAATTTATTAGTATCATTTTCCTACTCTTTGGTACTAAATATAATTAAGAAGATGTTTTTAATAAAAATTGGATAGTATTTCTCTCTTCATTTGGAAATCTATTTTATTTCAAAAACTATGTTTTCAAAAATGTTTTACTATTATCCTGTGATGTTAAAGTAAATTTTTACCCATGTTTTAACTTTTTACAAAATGATTTTAGAAGGAATTGTTTTTTTCATTTTTTGATCATGGAACTTTTCAAAACATTTAAGGTGAAAAAGGAATTTTCAGTATGTACAGAATTACCCTCCATCATGGCTAAGATTTCCTTGATGCATCCTTTGTAATTTTAAAAGGTTCTTTTTTTCAAAGAAAATTTTCTTCCTAATACTCACAAAAAAATATTTATTTTAAAAAAATATATATAAAAGTTTTTTTTTAAAACAATTATCCTTAAAAGGTGTTTTAAATTATTTTCAAATCTTCTTGTATATGTTTTCAAACGGTTGTTTCAAACAGAAATTATTTCAATGATATCAAATATTATTTTTATAATCATTCCAAGTATTTTCAAATAAAAAGGTTTTCAAAAAGTTTTCAAGCTTCTTTTCTATGTTTTCATGGAAAATGGTTTTCAAAATGTTTTTAAGAATGTTTTATAAGTTTTCATGAAAAGTGTTTTAGAAATGTTTTCAAGATTATCTTAAATGTTTTTATGGAAAAAGGTTCTCAAAATTATTTCCATAATTCTTTCCATGTTTTAAATTATTTTCAAGGAAAATGGTTTTCAAAAGGTTTTATATTTTAGATATCCTTTTACAAAGAATAAATATTGTTTTTATCAAGAAATTTTTTTTAAAATATCTTCCAAAATTATTTCTAATATAATATTACATTAGTTGGTGTTGATCATGCCTTTATAGTAAAATGATTCAATGTTTTCATCCATATTATTTCTCTAAATGGTTTATTTTATTATGTCATGATGTTTTTGAAACCCGTTTCACTTTCAAAGGTTATATTCTTTTGAAACTGGATTCTTTTCATGGGTTATGCTTTTGATGTCATTATTATGAAACATGTATCTTTTTTCACAGGTTATGATATGATTACATGTTTATGATACCTATTTCATTTCACGGGTTAAGATATTATTGTTCGTGATTTTTTTTTCACATGTATGTATGATTTCATTTTGAGATGTGTGAGACCTATATCTTTCTCCAATTCATCGGGTAAATATTTATATCTCATGATATAGACTAATATGATCATGGGAGTGAACCTTGACTAATAAGATGGTCATGGGAGTAAACCATGACTAACAAGATGGTATGAAGAGTAAACATATACTAATAATATAGACATGTGAGAGAACCATGACTACCAAGATAGTATGGGGAGTGAACCCATACTACTAAGATGGCCTTGGTAGTGGTTCCTTGAATACTATGGAAATCATTTTATATTATAATGTCTCTACTGCAATTCAATGTCTTATTCCTATGTTATGAATTCACGGATGATGTTATTTACTTTATTATGATTCTTGTATTATGAAATTACATTCTGTATGTCATGATTCATGTTTATGATCTTATGATATGTAGGGTATGATATTCTATTGTTATGATCACATTCTCATACCCCTATTATTAGTTTTATACTTACTTGTCTCCCTTGTTTACCCTTAGAGATCATCTAAGCTCACCCATTTTATTCTTACTTTCCACCAAGTTATGAAGATATGTATTATGTTTGATATGTCTAATAAGGGTTTTATTCATAAATAACTTAGTGAGTGATAATGTATCTCACTTATGTACTAGTTTTTATGATTCCATGTTTCCAAAGTCAATAGACTAATACGGTCTTTGGGAATCTGTTTGTTTAATGTTTTATGTATTTTGGAAAGGTGATGTAATGTTAATTTATGAAAAATGAGGGTCTCTAAGTTTTAATTAGAGAAACATTTTAGTTAACCATTGGAAACTAGGATAAGGGAACCCTAGTGGGAACCCTAAGGACATGTCTAGAGATAGGTATACAGATAAATTCCCAATATATTTATTTATCCAACTTCAGTTCAACACATTGGAACTCTACACTTATTTCCATTGAGGTATTTATAAAGAGTAATTTGAAAGATCGATTGAAAGATATTATTGTAAGAAAAATCAACTATAATAATTTAATGATCCCAACCACCTTTAAATTACAGTGAACAAGATATAAACATATCCTTTAGGGTTTGAATGGTTTTCTCAAACAGACTATATTTATGAGGATGATATGATATACCGAAACTCAATTCTATATCTAGATCCTACTTAATACTTCACCAGAACTTCAATATAACCTTTTATTCCCAATTACATACCATATAATGTGGTACTCAATGAAACATTACCACTTTATTAATGTATATCCTATAAATATGATCCAGATAGAAATATTCTCTAATTTAAATGAAGTGTGTTTTCTTTATAAGGGGAATGACTATAATCCTAATAACATTATAGACTTTAGATTTTTTGGGGAGTTAGACAAAAAAATCCATGGTGATTTATTCCCATTTCCATTCTAGTATGGATAATTATTATAAAATTCCCTTATAATGTTTTCTCTTAGACTTAACTTATTAACATACTAAGCACCTAGATACATACTCAATAATATCTCTCTTCATGTTTTCTCACTAAGAATACTCTTTCATATTTTTATACATCTTCGTACTTATAAGATGAATAGAGAATGAATAACTAAAAGCTTCATCCAGAATATAATTCTTAAAATATAGTAAGTACAAGACACATACAAGGTTGTTGAACCTTATAATTTCATCATAATAATGGTTAAACTCAGGGAAATTTCTCACCTTCTTCTGTATCTCTACATCTGCACCTCTTTAATTTTCACTTGGATAGATGTTTGAACACCCATTTGATAAAGATAATATTTATCCTCTTCCTTTAGGATTTCCATATCCATCCTTTTCAAATCTAGAAATATTGTATATTTTTTTATCCTCAAATTAGATAAGCTCAAATGATCCTTTTGACTCAAAGCATCATCCACCTTGTTTTCTTTCTTATGTTGGTAATTAATTGAGTACTCATAATCTTTAATCACCTCCAACCATCTTCTCTAGAACATATTCAAATATTTTTTAGTGAATATATACTTTAAAATTTTCTTATCGTTATATATATCACACCTTTCTCTATAAAAGTAATTCCTCTTTATCTTTAATACAAAACTTATCATAGTTTACTCCAAATTATGATTTGGGTAATTTTTCTCATTAACCTTTAGTTTTCATGATGTATAATATATAACCATATAATTATACATAAAAACGTATCATAGACCCTTATTCAATATATCCCTAAAGATTATAAACCATTATCTACTACAGGTTAATGTAAACAAAGGTATAATGACTAAACTTCTCTTTAGTTCCTTAAAATTTTCTTCACATTCATCATTCTGAAGGAACTTGAATATATTTCAAGTTAAATTGGTTATTGGATTATAAAATCATGATAAATTATCCACAATACATCTATAATATCCATTAAAACTAAGAAAACTATGGATCTTGGTCACAGTGGTTATCCTAGGTCAATGTTCAATAGCCTCCATCTTTGATGGATATATAAATATACCCTATCTTCAGATTATATGTCCCAAAAATGAAACATTTTGTATCCAAATTTTACCCTTTTAAAATCTTCCATATATATTCTCCTTACTTAGTTTATTCAATATAATCCTCAAGGGGTCTTCATGCTCTTCCTTGATCTTTAAATATATAAGAATATAATCTTTAAACACTACCACAAACTGATCAAGTTAATCTCTAAAGACTTCATTCATTAAATAGATGAAGATATTGGTGAAATTAGTAAGACTAAATGGAATCACTATATATTCATAGCACCCATACCTTGTATAGAATGTTTTCTTGGGTATATGCTCCTTATTGACCCTTAATTGATGATATCTGGAATAAAGTTCAATCTTGTAAAAGTATCAATCTCTATAAATTTGATCAAAAAAGTCATAAATACGGGGTAGAGGATACTTTTTATTTATTGTGATATTTTTCAATTCCCAATAATCAATGTAGACTCACATTGATCCATATTTATTATTAAAAAAATAAAAAGTTCACCCCAAGGTGATACACTTTCCCGAATGAATCCCTTATTAGGATTCTATTAGAGTTTCTTCATCAATTCATATAACTCAATTGAGGTCATTCTAAAGGGGGTGTTGGAAATAGGTGTAGTACTAGATATGAGTTATATAGAGAACATAACTTCATTATTTGGTGGAATACTAGGAAACTATATTTTAAATGCATCAATAAACTCCCACAAAATAGGCATATCATTGATTTGGATTTTTTCCCCAACCATCTTAGATAAACACACTTTTTAAATAGGAATCAAGACCTATACAATGGATGTGATATCCATCCAAAGTTCATATTTATCATTGTATTGATAGAAAACCATAGGTTGGTTTAGAATATAAAATTCAACTTTCCTTCCTTGGAAATCGATGTGGGATTTATATAAATAAATTCAATACATGACTAAGATAACATTAAATTTAACTATAGGGAGAATAACAAGATTTTTAGGAAGTAAATTCCCACAAACATCAACTATAGAAGAATTATATACTTGATATGTTTACATCATCCCATTAGTACTTTTCACCACTAACTAAATTTATAATCATTGAGGATGGGAATTAACATTCCTAGAGGATTTTCATGATATAAAAAAAAATTATATCTAAGATAAAATAATATACTTCAATATTTGAGCATACCTATCACCACATCAACTTTATCATTAAATATTCAACTCCTAACTAAAACATAAATGGTTTACATGACCATTAAGCATTATTAGTGAGAAATAATGATCATTCATTAGATTTATAAATCATGAAACATTATTTTCATTCTATTACACCATATTTTTAACCATGTTCATCCATGGTCATCATTTCTTAAAATCCTTCATAATGGTTCATAATAAAATATGATTTATCCAAGCATATCCCCCAGGAGTCTCAAACCAAGTAAGTAGTAAGGCCCATTTTTATGCACTGTGTAATAATAAATTCAATCCAAATGCACTATTTTTAGATTTATTACCCCTATATATAACTGTGATAGATCCACATCCACTTGTAGTATCAAGAAAGGGGTGTAATTTCATGAAAAAATATACTCCTTTATTTTACATAACTTAGGAAATTATCTTATACTTAGAATTATCCTAAGGGTTATTGCTAATTTTTTTCCCATAATAGTTTCCAAAGGTTAACTAACGTATCCTCAGATACAAACTATAATGAACTGGTATTTTCATAAATAAATATTACATATTTTTTATGAATATTAAATAAATTTCACAAATACTCACCTGGGGATCATAAATGTTTAGTGTCTATGGAGACTAGATACACAATATTCTTATTAAATTAATGATATTAAATAAATACCATAAATATATTACCATTTAGTACTCTTTATATACATACCATACTTAAAACATTTCTTTATAAATTATGTAGCAACCTGACCCTGTAATCCCAGAGTCAGTTTCTACTATCTTTATAATGGCGTGATTACATGGAATCAAATCCTAAAAAACCGATTAGTTTAGTAGTCTTGGTAAACTATATACATACATGAGTCTTAAATTACAATTGAATACAAAAATTACAACATAATGTTTTTTGAGGAAAATAACTTTATTCAATATATCATATCCCTATAAAAATTTCTTATTACACTTCATAAAATAATGGGAAAGGAAATAAAATAAGGGTGAGCTCAAATGATCAGTAAGGGTTAAATGTAGAGGAAGCAATAATGAATCAATGAGCATAATCAATATGTAAAGTTAATAACTAAACACACATGCCATATAATAAATAAACTGATAAGGAAGTGCATAAAAAATATAGAAAGGTAGATAACTAGAAACACATTTCATTCAAATAACTGGATATGGCATAATCAATATGGCAAGATAAATAACTGAAAATGCATTCCATTTAATCAATAAACTGAAAAAAAAATCATCCATAGATTTTTTCATAGTGAAAATATCACGAATAATTATAAATGAACACTAAATGAAGGAAATTATTAATTATAGAATGCTATATTTTCTACATACGTGGTATCTTTACTGTCGATACCTTTCACAAGATTCTTTAAAACATATCGGGTAAAAACCTATCTGATTAGCCAAATGATTCGCCTCATGATATTATCGATGCATCGAAGGATTATCTATAATTGGGCCCCACCTATGTCATACTTTTCAAAATCATTCCTTGTATATAGATTAATTGATTTAATTCTTGAATAGTGTGCCTGATCAAATATTCATATTGAGTAAAATGTACGTATTTATCAATATTTCCCCAATCAATATAATGTTTTTCAAAGTGTACACCATATATAAAAATGGTATATTGTTTAAGAAATAATTATAGCCATAACATAATAGTATGTATATCTTAAATAAATTTAATTTCCAATGTAAAATGTTCATAAGGAATTGATTTTTTTAATAGAGAGTTAACAATTACAAAACTAAAAGTGATATTGCAAAGTTAACTTTTACCACTTGGTAATTGTCAAGTCAAACCCCTTGGATGATATAATTCAAATTGAAACATATAATACCATTAAATGTGATTGAATCATGATATTAAATGAAAAATGGGGATTATATACACCACATTAAAGTGAATTGGTGCATAATGACAAATAAGTCTCAATGGATTGTAAATTGAGACGAAATCCATTACTACTTGAGTAACTTTTAAATCATGATATACATGAAAGAATAACATCAATTAATACTTTTAATGTCATTAAATAAATTAAATTCATGATATAACATATCATAAGGTATTATATACACGACATAAAATAATTGAGTGGTGAATATGGAATAAGTCTCACAGAAATAAAAGTGAGACTAGAAATCCCCTTACCTTACGGTTATTTTTTATTGAAAGTCATTTAACCTCATTTATAATGGTTTTAATAATGTTATTAACTTATACCAGAACCATGTTAATATTTATTATATCATTTAATATCCTCTTATAAAATATTATTACCCATTTGTAAATTATCTTTCACTATTTTCATCGGTTCGGGTGTTAATCGCCTTGTTTTTTGAATATGTATTGATTTCTTATTTTTCATTACTATTTACTAGATCATTATTTAATCATATAGATAATTTAAAACATGGTTTAAATAATATATATACTCATTATATCTATATTTTTATTAATCTATAAATTTTGGATATATTAAATGAAATACACCATTCATAGAGACGGTATGTCGTATGTACACATGAATGCTACTTCCATTTTCTTGTCATAATAAAAGAAACAAAATTAAATGGTATATATGTATATTATAATTACATTATAATATTAATTTCATATTTATCACATATTTTAATTAAAAATATCTCTAATATATTCCAAGTAATGGTTGAAAGAATCGCATCGCCTTTAGGAGGCGGTAGTCCACACGTCCACAAAAGAAGTTATCGTGTTCCCAAAAAATGGAAAGCATGAAGGTATGTGTCATATAAAAATTAAATAAGAATAAATAAATCATAAATATAATATATATATATATATATTAACAATAAATTCATCATTATTCCCAACCTTGAAAGGTGGTGATGAAATAAAGAACGACATCAATTCGCTAGGCGGTAGTCCACCATACACACGAATTATGATTGAAAATCCCATTTGAAAAAAGTGTGTGTGATTCTAGGTAATAAACTTAGAATAAAAAATATATGTATATTTAGGATACTAGAGTTATTATATAATAGTGATATGTAAATAATTTAATGAGTTTATAATGAAATAAAACACAAGTTCTCGTTGAAGAATGTTACCTCTTCTTTGGGTAACTCCTTTTAGTTTGTTTCAAAAGACTTATTTGGTTTGATTTTTGTCTAAATTGCGGATTCTAGGATTAGGTTAGGTAATTTGGGGAGCTATTTATTCAGGGTTTTTATGAGAAAAAATTATTGAGATTTGTGAATAAATAGAGAGGGGTGACTGTCTTTTTATAGTGGAGGAGTAGCATTCTTGTAAATATAAAATGGTAAACCCTATTGAGAGGTGTCCCTTAGATAATGTGCCTACAATAATTCAAAATATCTATAAAATTGATTATATGGTCAAAATATGGCCATATAATATTTTTTCGACAAGTTTCTAGGTCATTTATTCATTAATTTTAAAGTTTAGTCCCTTGTTAAGCTAGTTTTTCTCTTAATCACTGTAATTAATTTTAATTGTCTTCATTAATATTTTTTATAAAAAAAATAATTTTACCATGTTATAAAAAATAAATTATTATTATTAAAAATATGGAAATAATTTTTATAAATTCCAATCATATAAGTTTTATAAATTAATTTAAAATTAATCTCACAGACGGGACAACAAAGCGAGTTTTTAGAGTAAAAATGTTCAAAAGTTTGAAATGTTTTTATATCTAATTTCAAGGTCAATTTGATTAAAATAACCTGAATTGGATTAATTTATGTATAATTTATCTAATTTTACTTTAAAATATAATTTAACTATATAAATTATTGATACGAAAAGTTTGTTTTCAATTAAAATTCAGTATTTTTCATTATTCTTCAAAAAATAAAAATTCTTAGAAAAATAAAACCAATCACACAAAGTAAATTTTGATATTAATATTTCAAAAATAAAGTTTATTTTTTCATATAAAATTAATAAAATTTCCAAATTTTAGTTTTAAAATATGTGCGTCATTAAAAGGTGACAAAACCGCCTTTAGAAAAATATAGCTTTTTATGAGTAAAATTGGATTTGTTATTATCTTATGTCTATAAAAACTATTATATTAATGTAAAAAATATTTGATTGAATATATAATATATTAAAATCATCTAAAAATATTAATTAATTTAATTAATTAATATAAAACACATTTTGCACATAAAAATAGTTTTTTTATAAAAACATTTCCTTTATATTCAATTGGTTTCTATATCCATTTCTAATTAATTTCTCACAAAAGAATTATATAAAAATTTATAAAAAAAATATTATCCAAATTTTTTTAATCTTTTTCATACATTTCATTACATCGACTATTTGATAATTATCATAATAAATAATAATATTAATATTATATTGTAGTTTGGTAAAACTTAGTCTTGTATGTAACACAAGATATTAAAGGAACTAGATATTTTGTGTAACATAAGAAAAATTAGTGTTGTGTGTGCCATAAGATAATATCAGTGTTTTTTGTAGCATAAGTTTAACTTAGTGTTGTTTATAAAGTGAGCTAGTAATAAAATTAAATTTATTCTAAAAGGAAAATATTGTAAATTCTTGGGTTGTTACATTCTCTCCATATTAAATAAATTACATCCTCGTAATTTAAAATATATCTTGATAATATTAGGTTTTACATTTGAAAATACCATCATTTAAATCCCACATAATGAGAAGTTTTGATAAAATATCCTCTTAATAATTGATAATGGGAAGTACAATGATCATATGGGATAATATATAAATAGGTTTTTAAGTAGGAGAACATTATTGGAAAATGAAAATATGGACTTGGAGGAAAAGCATAAATAATTATAGGGAGTGATTCATGTCATTGATAACAAACAATTGAATGGTCAATGAAAATTTGTGGTCCTCCAGTCTATAAATTTGTGATGATTTAAAAGACCATTAGTTCTACAGAAATTATGGTATTAGGATAATATTTTATTTCAAGATAATTTTCCTAATGTTGAGTAATTATTTTACTACCTAATAATATAAGAAAGTATATTTACTTGATACATTTCTATAAAAATAATTTCATCCTTTGGTTTTTCTTTGATAAATTTCCCATTATTCATTTATTCCAAGAAATAAATATCTAAAAATTAACCTGCTTTTTTTCGAAGCACTAAAATTTACTTTTAACAGGTTGTAAGAACCATAAAAAACGTCTTTATATCTATTTATAATGATTTTCAAAAATAAATATGTTTGTTAAATTAATCCCTAAACCTTAAAACTAATATTACTGGTTCGTTATTAATATTTATTTGTCAAATATTTTAACTAACAATAATTACACATTAACCATGACATCGTATAGACCAGTGGTAGGCATGAAACCCTTATCATCCTTATGTCATGGATTCAAGCCCCACCACCACATTAGATGTTATAGATTTTTGGGTTTTCCTTTTTATAAATTAAGTTATTTTAATTCATATAAATTTTTCAAAAAATATGATGGACATCCTTGAAATTAAATTAATCATTAAATAAATGTTTTACTATAGTTTTCATTACAGACTATTTTTTTACAAATTCCAAAAGTCTTATTTGTATATCAACCCTAAATTTTATCAATACCTTTAAAATTATGTCTATAAAATTTCAAGGCACTATTCCTCAAATAAATTTTCCACTAAAATATATACTTTCCATAAATTTCTCCAAAATGTCCCTAATCTCAGTAGACTTTCATTACATAAAACCTAAAAGAGTTATTTAAGACTTTGAACTAATCTTCAATCTTAAACTCATAAAACCATGATACTATCCATATAGGTATGTATTACTAGTAAATACCACATAATCTATACCTTACCAAAACATTAATATGTTCTTATATAATTATCCTTAAATTCATGTATATAGTTATATTCTCTAATCTATGTTTTCCTAAATCTAGTTCCCAAGGTTTCCGCTAAACTTCATTTAATACCAATTATAGAGACCCAACCCCATAATCCCGGGTCCATAATATACTACCATTACATTTTCATGATCACAAGGAATAAAATCATGAAGGACTGATTAGTTTAATAGTGTTGGTAAACGAGACACATAAATGAGTATTTACAATTGAATACACAAATAACAACATAATTTATTTTAGGATAATAACATTATTCCATCTAAAATATCCCTACATAACTTTCTTAGTACACTTCATGGAATATTGGGTAAAGTAAATAAAATAATAGTGATCTAAAATGATCGGTAATGGTTAAATATTCTGAAAGAAATAATGAATTAATGAGCATAATCAACATTGAAACGTAATAATTAAATACACATGCCATATAATAAATAAAATGATAAGGAAGTGCCTAAATAAAATAGAAATATAGATAAATATAAACACATTTCATTCAAATAACTGGATAAGTCATAATCAATATTTTAAGGTAAATAACTAAAAATGCTTTCTATTTAATCAGTAAAATGAAAATAAAAAACATCTATAGATTTTTCATAGAAAAAATATCTTGGATAATAATAGCTAAATACAGAATGAAGGAAATTATTAATTATTATAGACCATGCTTCATTGGTACATGGTACCTTTACCATCAAGACCTTTCACAAGATGATTTATAACATATCGGATAAAAACCCATCTGATTGGAAAAATGATTTGTCTCATGAGACCACTCATGCATTGAGGAGATATCTATAACCAGACCCCACCCATTCCATACCTACCCAAATCATTCTTCCTATATCAATTAATTTATTTAATTCATGAACAATGTGCCTTATCAAATATCTATATTATATAAAAATACGGATTTATCAATATTTTCCCAGGTGATCAAATATATTTCAAAGTGTAAATTGTATGAAAAAATGGTATAAGGTTTAGGAAATAATTATACCCATCACATAATATTATTTATATCTAAAATAAATTTAATTTCTAAAGTAAAATTTCCATAAGTATGTGATTGTTTAAAGGGAAAGTTAATAATCACAAAACAAAGTGAGAATACAAAGATAATTTTTACTACATGGTAATTTTCAATTAAAACCCCTTGGATAAGATAATTAAAATTGAAACATATAATGACAAGAAATATTAGTTAATAATGATATTAATTGAATAAATAGGGGTATATACACCACATTAAATTTTATTGGTGCATAATAACAAATAATTCTCAGTGGAATGTAAATTACGAGAAAATCCCTTACTACTTGAGTAACTTTTGAATCATGAGATCCATGAAAAAATAACATAAATTTAAAATTTTAGTATCATTAAATGAATTAAATTAATTATATAATATTTCATAGGTAATTATATAAACCACACAAAATAAATGATTGGTGAATATGAAATAAGTCTAGCAAAAACAAAAGTGAGACAAGAAATCCCCTTACCTTACACTTCCTTTTGATTGAACATCCTTTAACCTCCAGTATAATAGTTTTAATAATGGTATTAACTTATAAAAGAACCATATTAAGGTTTATTATATCATACATGATCATATTTAAACATATTATTACCTTTTTATTAATAATATTTCATTGTTTTTATCGTTATAGGTGTTAATTGCCTTGTTTTTCAAGTATGTCTCAATTTTTTATTTTTCATTACAATTACTTATATCATGATTTCATTATCTAAAAAATTTAAACCATGATTTAAATATTATATATATTCATTATATATGTATTTATATTAATCCATAAATTTTGGATATATGAAATGAAATATACTATTCATGGAGATGGTAGGTCGTACGTATGCATGAACACTACTTCCATTTTCTTGTCGTATTAAAAGAAACAAAAATAAATGATATATATGTATATTATAATTTCAGTATCATATAAATTTAATATTTATCCCATATTTTAATTAAAATTTTCCTTAATACATTTCATGTAATGCGTGAACGAATCACATCACTTTGAGGAGGCGGTAGTCCACATGTCCACAAACGAAATTATCATATTCCCAAAAAATGGAAAGCATTAAGGTATGAGTTATATAAAAATTAAATAAGCATAAATAAATTATAAATATAATATATATAATATATAAACTATAAATATATCATTATTCTCAACCTTTAAATGTGGTAATTGAAGAACAAATGACATCGGTCCATGAGGTGGTAGTCCGTCGTACACACTAATGATGATTGCATATCCCACTTGATGGAAGTATATATGATTGTAGGTAGTAACCTTAACATAAAAATTAATCCATATATTTATGATAATTATTTTATTATATAACCATGATATAGAAATAATTTAAGTATTAGATAATGAAATAAAACAAAAGTGCTCATTGAAGAATGTTATCTCTTATTTGGGTAACTCCTTTTGGTTTATGCCAAAAAACTTCCTTGGTTTACTTTATGCCTAATATGAGGCTTATAAGATAATGGGATATATTTTGGGGAACTATTTGGGAAGGTTTTTTAATATAAAAATGTCTTTATATGTGTGAATAAATGGGGAGGGGTGAGTGCCTTTTTATTGTGGAGGAGTGGCATTCTTGTGAATATAAAAAGGTAAACACAATTGATAGGTCTCCCTTACATCATGAGCCTCCAATAATAAAACAAATTATATAAAATGGAGTATATAGTCTAAAAATATCCATACAATAGGTTTTTTACCTGTTATGGGTTTTTTGGACTTTAAGTTTAAGGTTTAGTCCCATATTAAGCTAGTTTTTCTCTTAATCATTGTAATTAATTTTAATTGATTTCACTAATATTTTCTGTCAAAAATTAATTTGAACTTATTAGAAATTATAAATTATTTTAATTAAAAATATGGAATCCATTTTTTAAAATTCCAATCACAGAATTGGAAGAAATTAATTTAAAATTAATCCCACAGACGGGATGACAAAGTGAGTTTTTAAATTAAAAATGTTCAAAAGTTTGAAATGTTTTTATATCAAATTTCAATATGAAATTGATTAAAATGACCTATATTAGATTAATTTATTTATAATTTATCAAATTTTACTTTAAAAAAAATTAAAATATAATTTAATCTTATAAGGTATTGAGATTAAAAGTCAGCTTTCAATTAAAATTCAGTATTTTTCACTATTTATTAAAAAATAAAACTTCTCACAAAAATACCTAAAATTCACCCAAAGTAAATTTTTATATTCTGATTTCAAAAATTAAGTTTATTTTTCATATAAAATTTATAATATTACCAAAATTTAGTTTTAAAATAGGTGCGTGATTAAAAGGCGGAAAAACCGACTTTAAAAAAATTTAGAATTTTATGTGTAGAATTGGATTTCTTTTTTTCTTATAAAATCAATTGGATTAATATAGAAAATATTTTATTGAATATATAATATATTAATATCATTCACAAATAGTAATTAATTTAATTTATTAAGATAAAATTCATTTTTCTACTAAAAATGTTTTTTATAAAAAAATATTCTTTATATTCAATTGGTTTCTATATCCATTTATAATTAATTCATCACTAAAGAATTATATAAACATATATAAAAAAATTTATATAAATTTAATTAATCCTTTTTATACATGTCATTACATCGGTTAGTTGATAATTATTATATTAAATAATAATAATAATATATTTTAGTTTGGTAAAACTTGGTCTTGCATGTAACACAAGCTATTGAAGGAACTCAGTAGTGTGTGTAACACAAGAAAACTTAGTGTTTCATGTGCTGCAAGATAATCTTGGTGTTTTTTGTATCATAAGATTAACTTAGTGTTGCATATAAATCAATCTAACAACAAAATTAAATTTATTCCAAAAGAAAAATATTATAAATTCTTGGGGTATTAGAACTTGTGGAAAGAAAAAATAAGAAAGGGTGAGCTCATATACTCAGTAAGGGTAAACATGGGAGATATCAATTGATGATCATATGAAATCATAAGATAAGAATAAGGGTATAATATTATGAATATAAATTACAAATTTCATACCCAATCTATCATATATTGTAAACATGAGTCATGGCATAAAACATTGACATTTCAGAAGACATGAATCATAAGAGTGAGAAATCATCATAAATTGATCGCGAATCATAAGTCCATGTCATATAAGTGTGTAACTATAATAAGTATAGTAAAAAAATTTATATGTCAAGGTTAACTACCAATATCATCAAATCATGATTAATTAGGAATCAATACCTATTTCTTATAGTGGATCAAGCGCATCAACTTGTTTCCTATAACGAATCAAGTACATCGACTTATTTCCCATAGAAGATCAAGCACATAGACTTGTTGTAACACCCTGAGATTTTATGAAAAATGTTCATTTTAATTTAATTGATGTCTTGTATTGTACGCTACACCAAAAGGATCTTGCACTACACGCATCCCTGACTTTTCTTGCATTACACGCAATCGCAACCTTCCACGATAGCGTATGTTGTACACAATACCAAGTTTCACTAAACAACGATATGTTATATAAACTAGCCGTTATGAATAGTAATACCCACTTTTTGAAATGTTATTTTTCAAAATGGACTTCATTTTTGGATTCGGAATATCGAAATTTTCCTAGGGTGAAGTTTTGGTATTTTTCTGAAAACATTCAATTTTTGATGAATAGTGAAAACACTCGGTTACTATTTAAAAACCGACTTTTTATATAAATAATTATTTATTTTATTTAAATTTATTTTAGGAAAAAATTGATACATAATATTTATATAAGTTCAATGTAATTCATTGGAGTCATTTTATAATAATTTTAGACATATAAAAATTTTATTGAACTTTTCACCGTCTTTTACCCACCTCCTAGGAGAGTTTGAAAATTTACATAAAACATAATTTTACCGCTTCTGTAAGTGGAATTTAGAAAATCCAAGAGACATGTTTAATATCTAGGAGTAAAATGTGGTTCAATAAGATAAAAATAATTTTTGGTGAATAGTAACTTTTTACTTTTATTTACCACGGTTAAAAGTAAATAGGGTAATTGAGTGTAAAAATGATATTATTATTACCATAACACATTTCCTAATTCTATTGGATAAGTTTAGTTCGACCAAAAAAAACCTTATGGATAAAATATTACCCTTTAGTTCCACTTGGATTAAATTAGGACATTTATTATTATTTTAATTAAAGAAGAATTAAAATAGTTAAAATCAAAGTTTAATAACTAAAACATTTTTAATATAATGTTATACATAAGATAAATTCTACTATAAATATTAATTAGAAATATAAAACAATTTTCTACATAATGGTATTTTTTTAATAATTTTTAGACCTTAAATAAGGTAATTTATTTATGACACAATGATGATACAGTAATTACCTCATTAATGAAATATTAACATAATTGATGTTATAAATACCCAAATAAATGTAATTTTAGACTTTTTATGAATTCCACTAATTTTATAGATTAATATGACATGTTAGTATTGATTTAATTAACTTTTTTCGAACTAATCATGTTGTTATAATTTTCAAAAAAATCAAGTACCAAATAGTTTCAAAATTAACATAAAATCGTTTTTAAAACAAATATTATATTATTAATTGTTATTTTATTCCTAAAAATCTAAGGTTCGCCCAAATGACTTATATAAGGATATATATATTAATAATTAACCACTTGTGGTTCGTTTGTCTTGTTATAGTAAGTTTATTAATCATATAGTGTAAGAAAACAAAAATACACGGTAAAAGTTAAATTATTTAACTTAGAGTTAAATCTAAATGATAAGGATAAAATAGTAATCTAAACTTGTATAAAACCTACTTGTTTATATTATTTCGACCCATACCCACATTATCTTCGAAATAAATCAATTTGGAGCTATTAAAAACCAAATATGACTTTATTATAAAATAATATTTTAAGTTTTCCTAAGGTGCCCCTCTCCTCCCTTATAAAAAGGGCACCCCTTCCCTCTTCTCTTCACACCCTTTTGAGCCTTGAAGCTCAAAAAACCCCTGAAAATTCCTATTCTAAACCTGCCTAGTTATATCATAGAGGTTCTGGTCTTCTCAAAATACCAACTCTAGTGCTCTAAGAAGAAGTTTAAAGGAGGTGCGTTGAGGAAGAGGTAATCTCTTCTACCGATTCTTTCAAGTTTTCTTTCTTCTTCAATTTCTTCTTATTTTGTTGTTTCATCATAAATTAATAACATAAGTATCACTAATATACTGATATATTATTATAAATATGAAACAACCCCATTTCACCTTATATCCATCCTACAGAAAACAAAATCACCACGCGTGCATAAGTACGGAATACCGTCGTCTCCACGCCGTGGTGTAATCAGTTTTTCCACCACCACCTTACTTGGATGGGTATAATGGTGTAAAGAATAACTATATATGATTATTATAAAATCATAATTATTATGAGGTATTATATCATCCACTCTAATTCCATTCAATAATTATGGGAATGATATCATCGCTCGTACATATGTACGGATTACCGTCTCCATAACGCGATTAGATTCATTCTCCATGTTAACCATTCAAGAATGATTATAAAGTATATATAATGAATAATAATGAAATATATGACATAATGAAGCTACTTAATTTATGTGTGTGTGTGTATATATATATATATCATCTACTTACTTCCATTCAAGTCAATAAGGAAAGGAAAATAGTGTTCATGCGTACGTACGGCCTACCGTCTCCATGAACGGTGTATTTCATTTCATTCATCTATCTGTTATATATATATATATATATATACTGAATATATATGATATATAAATCATGATTTAAATTCTATAAGTAAGTAAATCATGATATAATTAATAATAATATCAAGAACAATAAGTCCAAACAAGTACGATAAATAAAACGATTTTACCCAAAATGCTGGTTTAACATGGAATTTACAAAAGAACGGGTAATATAAAGTCATAAGTGACCCATATATGATATAATAACAATTAATATGATTCTGTAATAAGTAAATGACATTATTTAAATCATTATACAGGAGGTTCGGATACATATGAAGCATATCAGACCTAAGGTAAAGGATAATTATTCCAATCTCATTCTTATCCGAGATTGTTTATTCATTAGTATTTACTGGGGTTATATTTATCATCCATGTCCATGTTTTCTCAAAATGTTTTCATAAAATGTTTACTATTCTTACATATATGTTTAAAGTCATTTTTACCCCTTTTTGACTTTTACTACGATGAATGGAAGGATTCTTTCTTTTGTTTACCATACGATGTACTTTTTGACTTTTCCGACAAAAGTACGAGTAGAACATGAACGGATTTTTACGGTTTTCATAACGCCTTGTTTTCACGAAGCTTACTCTACAAGATTTTCATGACTATTTTCAACAAAATCCTTTTCTTTTAAAATTTCATGGAATTTTTTGAAAATAAAATGATTTTGAAGAAGAAAGGATATTTTCCTCAAGAATTCATTTTAAGTGTTTTATCAAAACCATTTTCTATATAAGATGGAATTAATTCATATTTGTATGTTTCAAGTATAATTTCTCTATGATTTAAATGGTTTCACTTTTCTTATGATGAAATGATATCCATTTTGTTTTGTATGGATTATGTTATGATGGGATGATGTTTATGAAACTCATTTTATACTTTGGGTAATGATGAATGATTTATGATCATGTTGTGGAACAAGTAAGAATGATTTAATAATGAGATGGGTGGGACCTATATCTCCCTCCAATTAATTGGGTAAAGATTTATATCTCATGAGATAGACATGGCTAGAATGGTAAGTTAATCTGGTTTAGTGATACAGGACTGGAACGGGGAGTGAACTCGATTCAGAAAGGGACTTTGTCCACTAAGATGGTCTTGGCAGCAATGCCTTGTCTACTATGGAAATCATATCATGTGCTTAATGTTTTTCCACAATTACAAGTTTTATTTCCAAGATGTTTTATCATGATTGATGTTCCATTATGATTTATGCCTTACTTACTGCCATGTTTTATGTCATTGCTAAAGATTTCGATGTTTAAACATTATGTTCATGTTTTTATGTTCAAATGTATATGGTTTGTTTTATTTTCTCCATGCTTACCCTTACTGATAATTTGATCTCACCCTTTATATGTTTTCTTTTCCCCAGGATATAAATAAAGGTTTTAGGTAATAAAACAAAAGGGGAAGATCTTTATGGGAGATGTTGAAGATCTTTCACCACGATTAGAATATTATGTTCCGAGTTTCCAAAGACACTAAACTATTACGGTCCTTCAGTGTTTGTTTTTGTTATGTATTAAGTATTCCACAAAAGTAATGTAATTTCTATGTACGTCAATCTTTGGGTCTTTACAGTTGGTATTAGAGGGAGGTTTAGTCAACCTTTGGAAACTAGGATGCAAGAACTTTAGTGAGATCCCTAGAGATATTTCTAAGGTATGTCTAGGGATGTCCCTAAGGTTAAGTATAAGTATAGGTTATAGTCCAATAATTACGGTAACGATATTAGAATTAAACCTAAGATGTTAGATATTGAAGTTACTCCTCCTTGATTATGATTTTGTCCTCTCACACTATTATTTTTGGGTTTTAGAAAATGGTTGGAAACAGAAAGATTCACGATAATGGAGGATATGATGGATAATGGAATGATATTATTCATGAGAAACCAAATGAAATTGGATCTGGAAGTCCACATATCGTTATTATGCATAATCATCAATCTCATAATATGATCAATAATCTCAACTTTGGTAAGTTTCCCGACTCAGCTAATAAGAGAAATATGGAGTTTCATGATGATCATAGAGGAAAGAAAGTTCAATTTCTCTCATGTAAATCATGTGGGAAGAGGCATCAGGGAGAATGTTTCAAAGGAACTGGAAGATGCTTTGGGTGTGGAAAAGAAGGACACAAAGCTAGTAATTGTAAAGGAAAAGGTTTTTGTGGACAAGGATAATGGTATAGTTAAGAAATAAATAATGGTTAAGTCTTTTAAATGTGGAATGTACGGGCATTATGCAAACCAATTCTCTAAGAGAAAATCTCATGAAGAGAATCAGCATGGTCATATGGGTAGTATTTATGTGGATGATGATGAAGAGAAGAAAAATGATATATGAGATGGAAGAAATTATGAAGCTCAGTCAATGGTTTAAGAAGGTAGTGTAATGATTATATGTTTATCAAGAATAATGTATGGCACTATGGAATAAAGAAAAATCTAAGGATTGTTACATTGTTGCCTTTGCTTGAGTTTTGAAAGTATATATTGAATGGTACCAGTAACCATGAAAGTTTATTCAGATATTTTTGGAAAGCACCTAATATGCGCATAAAGAAGGGATAAGGAGATAATGAAATGTTTGATAGTATTAATGAGGTCATGACTAATATATGGAAAAAGTGATATCATGGTTTGAGTATATAGAATTTTTGGGATTTTGGTATATGGAAAGAGTTACCTTGTGACAGCATTCATGTTTTCACTATGGTTCAAGAGAATACATTATTAAGGTATTCACATGTTTGGAATGTGACCAACAAGATATATCGTGTGATATATGGGGGATAAATGATGGTATTCACATGCTCGGTAGATGACATTTCTTGTAATTGTTTTCTTTATACTATGAGCTTGGACAGAAGTATTTTAGATAAGCCTAAAGATTGGAATGGATTAAGTTAAACATAAGATAGTATCGTTTAAGGCTAGAACTTTTTTCTATTTTATTGCAGGAATGTTATTATAATGAAGTTTTAGAAAAAAGGACAACCTGCAGGACGGGCGACAACCCGTCGCATCGGACAAGGCAGTGGGAATCAAACCCACAACCGAAGTGCAACAGGCCTTTATTTCCTACCACTATCCTACAAGAAGTCCCTGGTTAGTAGAAACTAGTTTTATTAAGCCGTATGATATATGAAGTATAATTCCATTTTTGGAATCATATACGATTAAACTCACCATAGATGGACTTATTATATTTGATAACTTTTTCTAACCTTTTGTTTGAGACATATGGAATGACCCATCATTCTATCACATGATCTTCTAACTCTTCACGAATGAAAAATTCAACTTTATTTCTTTAAGTGATGAAGTGGAAATTGTTCAAGGCATGAAAATGGTGATATTATACCGAAATAAAGTATTTCTTCTAATTCAAATTATTCAACTTTAGGGAAATCATCTTGAAAACCAAAAATGTTGTCATAGTGCCCTTATATCTGATGAATCAGATGGTACCTTAGATCATCACAAATTTATGGCTTTGTGGTTGTTGGATTTTTCATAGCCATGTTCTCTACCACTCTCCATCAGAACATAATGGTTAGATTTCTCTTCCATATCCATATTTTAACCTAGGATCTCCTATGTGGAAACCCATTGATTAGTTAATTTGGGTAACCATTATGTTTCATACTTTATTTTTTAAAGATAAGTTTTGGTATTCCTTTTTACGATGTGGGTTTCTATTAAAACTTTCGAGTAGTAAACCATTTATAACCCCGACAAATTTTGAGGGAGAAATTCATTTTAAGGGGGCTAGAATGTAACAACCTGAGATTTTATGAAAAATGTTCTTTTTAATTTTATTGATGTCTTGTGTTGTACGCTACACCAAAAGGAGCTTGCACTACATGTATCCCTGACTTGGCTTGCATTACACGCAATCGCGACCATCCATGATAGTGTATGTTGTACGCAATACCGAGTTTCACTAAACAATGATATGTTATATAAACTAGCCATTATGAATAGTAATAACCACTTTTTGAAATTTTATTTTTCAAAATAGACATCATTTTTGGATTCGGAATATCGAAATTTGCCTAGGATGAATTTTTGGTATTTTTCTGAAAACTTTCAATTTTTGATGAATAGTGAAAACACTGGGTTATTATTTAAAAACCGAATTTTTATATAAATAATTATTTATTTTATTTGAATTTATTTTATGTCAAAATTGATACATAATACCTATATAAGTTCAATGTAATTCATTGGAGTCATTTTATAATAATTTTAGACATATAAAACTTTTATTGAACTTTTCACCGTCTTTTACCCACTTCCTAAGAGAGTTTGAAAATTTACATAAAACATAATTTTACCTCTTCTATGAGTGAAATTTTGAAAATCCGAGAGACACGGTTAATATCAAGGAGTAAAATGTGGTTCAATAAGATAAAAATAATTTTTGGTGAATAGTCACTTTTTACTTTTATTTACCACGATTAAAAGTATTAAGGGTAAAAATGATATTATTATTACCCTAACACATGTCCTAATTCTATTGGATAAGTGTAGTTCACCAAAAAACAACCTTAGGGATAAAATATTACCCTTTAGGTCCAATTGGATTATATTAGGACATTTATTATTATTTTATTTAAAGAAGAATTAAAATAGTTAAAATCAAAGTTTAATAACTAAAACATTTATAATACAAAGTTATACATAAGATAAATTCTACTTTAAATATTAATTAGAAATATAAAACTATTTCATACATAATGGTATTTTATTTATAATTTTTAGACATTAAATAAGTTAATTTATTTATGACACAACGATGATGCAGTAATTACCTTATTAATGAAATATTAACATAATTGATGTTATAAATACCCAAATAAATGTAATTTTAGACTTTTTGTGAATTGAACTAATTTTATAGGTTAATATGACATGTTATTATTGATTTAATTAAATTTTTTCGAACTAATCATGCTGTTATAATTTTCACAAAAATCAAGTACCAAATAGTGTCAAAATTGACATGAAATAGTTTTTAAAACAAATAATATATTATTAATTGTTATTTTATTCCTAAAAATATAAGGTTCATAAAAATGACTTATATAAGTATATATATATATATTAATAATGAAACACTTGGGGTTCTTTTGTCTTGTTATAGTAAATTTATTAACCATATAGTGTAAGAAAACAAAAATACACGGTAAAAGTTAAATTATTTAACTTAGAGCTAAATCTAAATGATAAGGATAAAATAGTAACCTAAACTTGTCTAAAAAATATTATTTGAGAGGATTTCTACCCATTCCCACCTTAGATTTGAAATAAATCAATTTTGATCTATTAAAAACCGAATATGACTTTATTATAAAATAATATTTTAAGTTTTCCTAAGGTCCTCCTCCCCTCCCTTATAAAAAGGGCACCCCTTCCCTCTTCTCTTTACACCCTTTTGAGACCTGAAGCTCAGAAAACCCCTGAAAATTCCTATTCTCAACCACTCTAGTTATATCATATAGGCTCTGGTCTTCTAAAAAGACCAACTCTAGTGCCCTAAGAAGAAGTTTAAAGGAGGTGCGTTGAGGAAGAGGTGATCTCTTCTACCGATTCTTTCAAGTTTTCTTTCTTCTTAAACTTCTTTTTATTTAGTTGTTTCATTATAAAGTAATAACATAAGTATCACTAATATATTGATATGTTATTATAAATATGAAACAACCCCATTTCACCTTCTATCCATCCTATGGAAAATGAAATCATCGCGTGTGCATACGTACGGAATACCGTCTCCACACCGTGGTGTAATCATTTTTTCCACCACCACCTTAATTGGATGGGTATAATGGTGTAAAGAATAACTATATATGGTTATTATAACATCATACTAATTCTAAGGTATTATATCATCCACTCCAATTCCATTCAATAATTATGGGAACGATATCATCGCTCGTGCGTACGTACGGATTACCGTCTCCACGACGCGATGAGATTCATTCCTCATGTTAACCATTCAAGAATGATTATAAAGTATATATAATGAATAATAATGAAATATATGACATAATTAAGCTACTGAATTTATGTATATATATATATATATGTCTTCTAATTACTTCCATTCAAGTAAATAAGGAAAGGAAAACAACGTTCATGCGTACGTACGGCCTACCGTCTCCATGAACGATGTATTTTATTTCATTCATCTGTCTATTTTATATATATATATATATACTGAATATATATGATATATAAATCATGGTTTACATTCTGTAAGTAATTAAATCATGATATAAGTAATAATAATATCAATAACAACAAGCCCAAACAAGTACGATAAATCAAACGATTTTACCCAAAACACTGTTTTAACATGGAATTTACAAAAGAGCGGGTAATATAAAGTCATAAGTGAACTATATATGATATAATAAAAATGAATATGATTCTTTAATAAGTAAATGAAATTATTTAAATCATTATACAGGAGGTTCGGATACATACGAAGCATATCGGACCTAAGGTAAGGGATAATTACTCCAATCTCATTTTTATCCGAGATTGTTTATTTGTAAGTATTTACTGGGGTTATATTTATCATCCATGTCCATGTTTTCTCAAAATGTTTTCATAAAATGTTTAATATTATTAAATATATGTTTAATGTCATTTTTACCCCTTTTTAACTTTTACTACAATGAATGGAAGGAATATTTCTTTTGGTTACCATACGATGTACTTTTTGACTTTTCGGACAAAAGTACGAGGAGAACATGAACAGATTTTTACGGTTTTCATAATGCCTTGTTTTCATGAAGCTTACTCTACAATAATTCCAAGAATATTTTCAACAAAATCGTTTTATTTTAAAATTGAATGGCATTTTGTGAAAAGAAAATTATTTTGAAGAAGAAAGGATAGTTTCCTCAAGAATTAATTTCAAGTGTTTTATCAAAATCATTTTCCATATAAGATGAAATTAATTCATATGTGTATGTTTAAAGTATATTTTCTCTATGATTTACATTGTTTCACTTTTCTTATGATGAAATGATATCCATTTTGTTTTGTATGTATTATTTTATGATGGGATGATGTCTATGAAACCCATTTTATACGTTGGGTAATGATAAATGATTTATGATCATATTGTGGCACAAGTAAGAATGATTTCATTATGAGATGGGTGGGACCTATATCTCCCTCCAATGCATTGGTTAAAGATTTATATCTCATGAGATAGAAATGTATGGAATGGTAAGTTAATCTAGTTTAGTGATACAGGACTGGAACGAGGAGTGAACTCGATTCAGAAAGGGACTTTGTCCACAAAGATGGTCTTGGAAGCAATGCCTTGGCTACTATAGAAATCATATCATGTGCTTAATGTTTTTCCACAATTACAAGTTTTATTTCCAATCTATTTTATCATTATTGATGTTCCATTATGATCTATGCCTTACGTACTGCCATGTTTTATGTCATTGCTCAAGATTTTGATGTTTAAACATTATGTTCATGTTTTTATGTTCAAATGTATATGGTTTGTTTTATTTTCTCCATGCTTACCCTTACTGAGCATCTGATCTCACCCTTTATATGTTTTCTTTTCCCATGGATATAAAGAAATGTTTTAGGTAAGAAAAAAAAGGGGAAGATCTTTATGGGAGATGTGGAAGATCTTTCACCATGATTAGAAGATTATGTTCAGAGTTTCCAAAGACACTAAATTATTATGGTCCTTTAGTGTTTTTTTGTTATGTTTTAAGTATTCCATAAAAGTAATGTAATGTCCATGTACGTCAATCTTTGGGTCTCTACACTTGTTTCCCATAATTATCTAATGGGATATAAAATATTACCTAATTAATTAGAGGGATATATAATTCAAGTCCCACTCATCACATAATAAAAACCATATACATGTTTTCCATAAAATAATTAAATATTCATCAAATCATCATATCATAACCCATGCAAGGAAATAAGGTTTCACAAACATTTCATTAATCCATGATAGCATAACCCATTTAAAACTAATTGGTTTCATAAAAAGATCATCAGAATAATCATAAAACATATATAGAAATAATAATTATAGGAACATAAAATTATATACCCATTAAAACCTAAGAAACAGAAAAGGTTATTATCATTTATGAATAGAAAGTCCATCAAAATCATTAAATCATTCTTGAAGAAAATATCCTTTCCACTTTAAAAATAAAATTTTTAAAACTAAAAAATCAAAAAATATTATGAAAATATTTTTTCTTTGAATATAAACCTAGAAACTTATAAATAAATCTTCAATTCATTGATTGGTAATTATGAAAAGAAATTTTTTTCATGTTGTACTAGTTAAAAAGAAAACATTTCTTTCACATTATTGTAAAAAATTTCAAGAAGTACCTCATTTGGAAAATGATAAGAATATTAATTTTAAACAATTTTGTAAAAAGAAAAACATGGGTAAAAATAAATCTAAAAAATAGATATTAATATTAAAAACATTCTTGAAAAAATTTAGAAAACATGGATATGGAAGAAAACTATTTTCGACCGAAGAGGGAAATAGAGTCAATTTTACATAAAAACATTATTTTAAAATCTTGAGTACATGAAGAGAAGAAAATTTAATGAGAACATGTAATTTCCATAACTAAATAGAGGATAATAAAATTCATGATATTATTGAGAGGTAGATCCTGAAATTTCAGCATTGGAAGCATAATCATAAACTATCCTGATAAATAATTAGATCGTAACATAAAAACCTTACCAATTTGGTAGCTTTTGAATCAAAACCTCATGAAATATAGAAATATATATGGATATTAATATCCTCATAATTTTCATGAGAATAATCATAAAATACATTCATGGGAAAATTTTATATCACATAAAAGAAACAAGTGGTGAATATGGCATGTGTATCACAGAAGTAAAAGTGAAACAAAAATCTCTTACTATAGGTTTGACTTCCTTCATACATGTTCAAACCTTGTATATTATAAATACAGATATATTATAAATATATTACATAACTATAATCCTATATATCATAACATATATTATTTATGTATAATCTTTTATCACCCATTTATTAAAATTCTTTGTTAAAACCATTGTTCCAGGTAATAACTGCTCTATTTTTCATGTAAGTTTTAGTCTGGTAGTTTTGGTACTTTTACTTTTTTCATGGTTAAATAATATAAATAAAAATTATTAATGGTATAAATATCATATATATTCATTATATATATAGTCATATATAAGAGTAGATATAGAAAAATTAATTACATTGTTCATGGAGAATGTAGTCCGTACATATGAATGAACGTTGTTTCCCTTTTTTTGACTGATGGAATGAAATAAATTTAATAATAATTCACATTTACAAAATCATTTTTATATAAAAATATCATATATATTCATTAAATCTATCCTTATTACCATCCATGTCAAAATAAACTGAAAAATGTATCACATTGCTTCGTGGAAGCTGTAGTCTATACGTAAGCATGAGCGACGTTATCATTTTTCAACGATTTCAAGGTAAGAAGTTAGATTTGATATTATAATTATAGAATTAAAATATTGTCATAAATATAATATATTTACATTAAATCCGTTATTATGTCTATTTTGGAGAGGCGATGATGTAAAATGAATTACATCAGTTCGCAAGGCGGTAGTCTTCCATACACATGATTGACAGTTTTGTTTCCCATTTTATAGAAAAGGATATGGATATAGGTTCTACTATAACATAATAACATATAATTATATGTTATATACTTATGCTATTATATTTTAATTATTAAGTAATGGATGAAGGTGTTGAGATAAGAAGTGAAAGGAATGATTTTGGTGAAGACAATTACCTTCACTTAGAAAAAACCTCCTTTAGATCTATTATTAAGGACTCTAGGGTTGGTATTTTGGGAATAAAAAAACTATAGAACATGTATAATGATTTTTGGGATGGATTTTTTCATTTTTTTCAAGATAAAAGGATTAATAGGTGTGAAGTGAGGGGAGGAAGTTCCCTTTTATAATTGAGGAGTGAAATTTTGTAAATACCTTAAACTATTCAATAATGGGAAGTCTCTCTTAAAGAAAGTGCCTCAGCAATTGATTAATAATGGATTATAGGGGAGATAAGTTCAATAAAAAACCTATACTATAAAATAAGAAACATGTTTTAAACATGTTATTCTCTTACCTCTAAGGTTACTCACTTTTACCATTTTAGTTTTCACTATGGTAACTAGTTTTTTTATTTACATAGTTAATTTAACCTTTAAGAATAAAAATAAAATTGTTATTTTTAGATAATTTGGAAATTTTTATTCTAAATATAAACACCAATTTATAAAATGAAAATATTTTGTGTGTGGAAAATTAATTTTTAACACAAGATCATGTGATGCTTAAAACCCATTTTAACCTTAATCGTGGTAATTAATTAAAACTATTCATTATGAACAAAACATAAATTGAACTTTTTACCTGATATTAATTATTTTTAATCAAGATATGGAATACAGTTTAAAAAAATAATTCACATAAGTTGAATATATTAAAATTAAAAATTAAACCCGCAAAGGTGATGCAATACGGTTTTCCAAAGAAAAAAGTTTTTTAAGTATATAAAGTTTTTATATCAAGACTCAACATAAAATTTATTCCAATGAAATAAATTATATTAATAATAAAATAATTGAAATAATATTTTCTTTAAAACTATTTTAAAATAAAATGGTTCTTTTTAAATTCTTTAAACGAAAAGGAATTTTTTAATAAAAATCAGTATTTTTCAATATTCAACGAAAAATTAATATTTTCAAAAAATTAAAAAAAAATTAATCTATGATAATTTTTAAATTTTGATTTTAAAATTTAATTTAATTTTTTCAAATACATTTTATAAAAGTGTAAAAAAATAATTTTCTTAGTTTCTTATAAAAATCAATAAAACCCATTTTAAGGAAAAAATATCTTTTGGAAACATATAAAGTCTTTACTAAAAATATATATTTGATTTATCTAAAAAAATTAAACATATTTTTTAAAAAAATATTCATATTAATACCAAAAAATTTAATGCCTTTATTATAACAGTCAAGTGTAAATAATAATATTTTAATGGTATATTGTTGTTCATTAAAACTTTGTGTTGTGTATAACACAAGTTATCGAAAAAAATTATTTGAAAAAAATATTTCATAAAATCTTAATGTGTTATATTATAACCCCCTTAAAAATAATTTTTCCATTGAAATTAAATCACTTTAATATATAAAAAAATTGATGATACTTTTGTCTCATCATATCCTCACGTTCCCATATAGCTTCCTCAAATTATGGTTTCACCAAAAAACTTTTCCCATGTGAGTATACTTGTTTTGTAGCACTTTACCGCTATGATCCAGAATATCTATCAGTTGTTACCTATAAGATATATCTTTCTCTAACATTATGACCTCTTAGTTCAGTACATATGAAGGATCAGGTTTGTACTTCCTCAAGAGAGATACATGTAACACATTGGGAACTTGGGAGAGGTTCAGTGGAAGATCCAAATGATAAGTCACCATCATTACTTGATCTAGAATCCAAAGGGGACAATATACCTAGGGATTGGATTTCCTTTCTTCCCAAATATCATAAACTTCATTCATGGATAAGTTATCATAAACACCTTATCACTAACTTCAAACTTCAAATCCCACCGATGATTATCAGTATAACTTTTCTATCGACTCTAAGATTCCTTGATGTGATGTTTAATGGATATAACCTTATATGTTATTTCTTTATCTAGCTCAAGTCCCAATAGATTTATTTCTCCAACTTTATTCCCAAACAATGGATCTCTACACTTCTTTGCATTAAGGGATTTATAAGGATTCATCTAAATGCTCGAGTGAAAGATATTGTTGTAAGAAAATTCAACTTGAGGAAGGTGATAATCCCAAACACCTTTGAATTCCAGATAATAATATCTCAAAATATCATTTAGTGTTTGAATGGTTCTGTCAAACTGACCATCTTTTTTAGGATGATATGTTGTGTTGAAACGCAATTCTATATCCAGATCCTATTGAAGACTTCTTCATAACTTTGAGGTAAACTTCATATACCAATTAGATACAATATAATGTGGTACTCAATAAAACCTTACCAATTACTTAATTTATATCCTGAAAATATGATCAAAAGATAAATCATCTCTAAAGTAAATAATGTGTTTTGTCTTCATAAGGTGATCGACTACAATCTAAATAGAATTAAGTTCTTTAGATGATTTGGGGAGTCCGACAACAAAATCCATGGTGATTGTTTCCCATTTTCATTATGGTGTGGATAATGGTTATAACATTACCTTATACTTTTTTCTCTTATAATTAACTTGATGACATACTAATCAACAAGATTCATACTCAGCAATATCTATCTTCATGTTATCCCACTAAATATACTCTTTTAGATCTCTATATATCTTCGTACTTCTAGGATGAATAGAGAAGGAAGAGCTTTGAGATTTATCCAATAACTCCTTCTTAAAATCTAGTTTGGATGGGACATGTACATGGTTCTTTAACCTTATAATTATATCATAATAAAGGTTAAACTCATGGAAATTTACTACCTTCTTTTGTAGCAATACATCTGCATATATTTAATCTTCACTTGGATAGATGTTTGAACACTTATTTGTAAAAGATAATATTTATCCCATTCCTTTAATATTTCCAGATCCATCCTTTACAAATCTAGAAATACTATATCTTTTGTGATCCTCATATTAGATAAGCTATAATTATCCTTTTGCTCAAACCATCATTCACCTTATTTACTTTCCTAGGGTGGAAATGTAACGAGTATTCATAATATTTAATCGACTCCAACTATCTTCTTTGGAACATATTCAGATATTTTTTAGTGAATTTATACTTTAAACTTTATAATCAGTATATATATCACACCTCTATCTATAAAATTAATTCCTTTATATCTTTAATACAAAAAATACCACAATTAACTCTAAATTATGATTTGGTTAATTTTTCTCATCAACATTCAATTATCATGAGGCATAATCTATAACCATATAATTCTATATAATAATGTATCCTAGTACCTTATTTTATACATCACTAAATATTAAAAACCCTTCTTCAATGTAGGGAAATGTAAGCGCAAGTGCACTGACTAACCATCTCTTTAGTTCATTAAGATTTTCTTCACATTCATCAGTCTAAGGAAACTTAGATCCCTTCCAAGTTAACTTAGTTAGTGGATTATAAAATCATGATAAATTATCTAGATAATATCCATCCAAACTAATAGAACTATGGATCTTAGTCACAGTGGTTCATTTGGTCCAATGTTCAATATCCTCCTTATTTTATGGATATGTTGATATTGTAACTCTCTGACCCTGGTTACCAAGAGTCAGTGCATTATTACATAACATTGGAATGATCACAAAAGATCAAGTCTTGAAATACCGATTAGTTTAGTAGTCTTGGAAACAATAGATATATTCATAAGTCTAACATTACATCATAAAGTAAAAAAAACTACAACAACATCTTGTCTTCATGTCCCCTCATAATATCCCTACATGTCATTCATAAATTACTTCTTCACATCCTAGGAAAAATAAAACATTGAAAGGGGTGAGCTCAGATGCTCAGTAAGGATAACAATATAGCGGAAACTTTCATAAATAAGCATAAACATTTAAGGCAATGTATAACTAAAACAAAAGCCTTTTAAACTTTAACTTCAGCATAATATGGAAAAGATAAAATGAAATAATTCCATTTACTTATTCACATGGATATTCTACTAGTAGAATAACCACATGCAATATCAATAACCACTTTCATAATGATGGAATGCATAATGTCAGACTATCATAACCACATAGTCAATGAATTGTGCCAAGACTACAAATAAGATTTTTTCAAGGCCTTATTCCAAGACACTAGTTTGTCTCATGAGACCTACCGATGCATCGAGGAGCTATAGCAGGCTCCACCCATCACTTATTAAGTCCAATGCATTCCTCATATGAACAGGTTTAAACATAACATAAACATTCGAATTAAAACTAGCATACGAAATGTCAATACATTCTCCATAAACCATGAATGGTATAAAAATAACACATCAACAGTCAAACATATCCCAAAACCTTCAATACAATATGGAAGTTTTTTATCATAATAAATCAACTTCAAATAAGCTTAAAATCCATCAAAGGGTGTTGACATAGATGAAATCAAAACTATTTGAGAGAAATATATCTTTTTTTGAAATCATTTAAAAGTTAAATAATTATAAAATAAAAAATTTACTTTGAAAATATTCTTATAATATTGTAAGGTAAGCTTCGATGATTTTATAATGACAGAAAATAGATGCACACGCCGTATAAGTTAAAAAGACATTCTTACCTTAATTATGTCGAAAAGGTTAAAAAGGACCTTGTTTGGAAAACGACAGAAATATTTCCTTATAAACTTCTTATAAAAAGTAAAAAAGGGTTTAAATTAATTTAACCCAAAGTATTTAAAATAGTAATAATGATTTGAAATACATTTTTAAGAAACATGGATGTGGATGATAATAATATCTTAGTATTATCGTCATTTCAGGTGTTGACATACTCGTTTTCTTTTATATGTTTTGTCACATAAGTCATGTTTGTTATGGATAGGTTTTATCTTATTCATATCCAGAATGATATCAAGACCTTAAACATTATTTTTAATCATAAAATGAGAATTATACTTGAATGGATACCATGGGGAATGAATCTCCTCGCGTTCGTGGAGACGGTAGTCCGTACGTACGCACAAGCGACAATATCATTCTTTTGATATTAAAATAATATATAATTGGATGTTATATCATATATACAGAATCATTATCATGTTATATTTATTATTTACATCAATTACACATCATTATCATACCCATCCAAATAATAATGTTTTGAATAACAATTACACCATGACGTGGAGATGTAAGTCGTACGTACACACGTTTGGTGACATGTCCTTCAAAGGATGGATAGAATATTGAATATGGTTATACCATATTTATAATAACATCACAGTATATATAATATGCTGGAGTTATTATTTTAGAATGGAAATAAAAATTAAAGAAGAAGTGGAAGAAGAAAGGAACTCAAAAGTGGTGGTGAGATTTTTACCTCTTCTTCATGTTATTCCTTTTGATTTGATCAAAAGGGATATTTGGTTAGATTTATGATCAAAATAAGTCCTATAGTTTGAAGTGAGGGACGTTTTGATGATTTTTGGACAGGGTTTGGCTGAGCAAAATGGCTTTTAAGGTATGAATTAGAGAGAAGGGGGAGTTCCCTTTTATAAGAGGGGTGAGGGGCACCTTTGGAAAAGCAAGAAATATTATTTTATAATAAATTCATATTCAGTTTCTAATGGATCAAAATTGGATTATTTAAAGGTTAAGGTAGTTATAGGTCGAAAATCACTCAAAAATAGGTTTTAGACAGGTTTGGGTCACTTTATTAACCTTGTATTTTAATTTTAACTCTTAGTTAATTAGTTTGACATTTACCATATCTCTTTGTATTTTTATATTATATGGTTATTAAACTTACTATAAACTTCCAAGATACCCCCAAGTGGTCCATTAATGATACACCTATAATTATATAAGTCCTTTGGCCGAAACATTAGATTTTTAGGAATAGAATATCAATTAATAATATAATATTTATTTTAAAAACACTTTTATGTCAATTTTGACAATATTGGGTATTTCGTTTTTGATAAATTCATAACAGCATTATTACTTCGACCAAAATTCATATAACTAGTCCTAATATGTCATATTAACCTAGAAAATTAGTGTAATTCATTAAAAGTTCCAAATTACATTTATTTTGATATTTATAATATCAATTATTTTAATATTTCATTAATTAGGTAATTACTGCATCACCATTGTGTCATAAATAAATTAAATTATTTAATGTCTAAAAAATTATAAATAAAATACCATTATGTAGGAAATATTTTTATCTTTATAATGAATATTTATAATCAAATTTATCTTATGTATAACCATATATTAAAAATGTTTTATTTATTAAACTTTGATTTTATCTCTTTTAACTCTTCTTTGAATTAAATAATAATAAATGTCTTAATCTAATCCAAGTGAACCTAAATGATAATATTTTATTCCTAATGTTGTTTTTGGTCGATATACACTTTTCCAATAGAATTAGGACATGTGTTAGGGTAATATTAATATCATTTTTACCCTTAATTACCCTATTTACTTTTAATAGTGGTAAATAAAAGTAAAAAGTTACTATTCACAAAAAAATTATTTTCATCTCATTGAACAACATTTTACTCCTTGATATTAACCGTGTCTCTCGGATTTTCAAAATTCCACTCATAGAAGCAGTAAAATTAACTTTTATGTGAATTTCCAAATTCTTCTAGGAGGTGGGTAAATTAAGGTGAAAAGTTCAATAAAATTTTTATATATCTAAAATTATTATAAACTGAATCCAATGAATTACATTGAACATATATAGGTATTATGTATCTATTTTGACCAAAAATAAATTTAAATAAAATAAATAATTATTTAAATAAAAATTTGGTGTTAAACTATAACTCAGTGTTTTTCACTATTCATCAAAAATTGAAAGTTTTCAGAAAATGCCAAAAATTCACCCTAGGCTAAGTTAGATATTCTAAATCCAAAAATGAAGTCCATTTTGAAAGATAAAATTTATAAAATTTTAAAAAGTGGGTATTACTACTCATAACGGCTAGTTTGATTGGTTGTGGTGTGTGTTAGAACTCGAAGTTGTGTACAACACACACTACTGTATTATTCAAAGAGAAGCGTACTATGGAATATTGGGGTGTTACATTGTCCCCTCCTTCAAATAATTTCTTCCTCAAAATTTTTATAATACTACCGCATGAAAAGACTCGGGTGATTCTTCATCATAAGTTTCTCTGGTTCCCATTTTGCCTCTTCCATTTTATGGTTTCTCTATATAACTTTTACCAGACGAGTCGTCTGGTTTCTTAGCACTTGTTCTCTCATATCAAGAATCTTGACAGACTCTTCTCAATAAGACAAATCAGGTTCCAGTTCTAATTCCTAATAGGTGAGTACATGCGTCAGTTCAAACATGTATTTTCTCAACTGTGATACATGGAACACATCGTAAACTTTGGAGAGACTTGGTGGCATTGCCAAACGGTAAGCTACAGCCTCAATTCGTTCTAGAATTTCAAATGGTCTGATGTACCTGGGACTCAATTTACCCTTTTTACCGAAACGTATAACACCCTTCCATGGAGATAACTTCAAGAAAACATGATCTCCTACTAGAAATTCCAAATCCTTCATTCAGTTGTCAGCATAGCTCTTCTTCCTACTTTGAGCTGCTTTGATGTGGTTTTGGATTACCTTCACCTTTTCCATCGTTTCCTCCACCAGTTCTGGGCCTACAAGTTTTTTTCCCCAACTTCATCCCAACAGGTTGGTGTGCGACATCTCTTTCCGTATAACGCTTCATATGGTTCCATATGAATACTTGAATGGAAGCTATTGTTATAAGAAAATTCTACCAGAGGTAAATATTGATCCCACATACCCCGAAAGTCAAGTGATCATGATCTCAACATATCTTCTAAGGTTTGAATAGTCCGTTCTGATTGTCCATCTATTTGAGGGTGGTAAGCAGTGCTCAAACGAAGTTCAATATCCAGGGCTTTCTGAAGACTTTTCCAGAATCTTGAAGTAAAATGGGGATCACGATCAGAAACAATCGATAGGGGTACTCCATGAAGTCTCAAAGCTTCATTAATATATAGTCTTTCTAGGTGTTCGAGTGGTAAAGCCTCCCTTATAACAAGAAAATGTGATGACTTGGTAAGACGATCAATGATGACCCATATTGCATTGTTCCTTTTAGGAGTATTTGATATTCCCATGACAAAGTCCATCGTGATATTATCCCATTTACACTCAGGTATGGGAAGAGGTTTCATGACTCCTCCAGGATGTTTCCTTCTAGCTTTCACTTGTTGACAAACCATACATCTTGACACAAAATCATCAATCTCCCTCTTCATGTTGTCCCACCTAAAATTTTCTTTCAAATCTCTATATATTTTGGTTCTCCCAGGGTGTATAGATAAATTGGAACTATGAACATCGTCCAACATTCCCTTTTTAGATCAAGTATATCGGGAACACAAAGTCTCTTCCCAAATTTCAAAATTCCATCTTCATACACAAAGTCACTCAATCTCCCATAATTCAAAGCTTTAATCTTCTTTTTAAACTCTTCATCATTGGTCTAAGAACTCTTTATCCTTTCTAGTAAAGATGGTTTCGCAACCATTTAAAAAATTATTGATGTTTTACCTGCCATGTTGATTCCCATATCCATCTTTACTAGATCCATGTATATAGGATCCCTTTTAACTCTCATTTTGTTCAAAACTCCATGATCCTTTCTACTCAAAGCATCTGCCACCTTATTTTCCTTCCCCGAGTGGTAGTGTATCGTGAAATCATAATCCTTTAGTAGTTCAAGCCATCTCCTTTGCATCATGTTGAGTTCTTTCTGTGAGAAAATATACTTCAAACTCTTGTGATTAGTATAAATCTCACATTTTTCACCATAGAGATAATATCTTCATATCTTCAAAGAAAATATTACAGCAGCTAACTCAAGATCATGAGTAGGATAGTTTTTCTCAGGAATTTTTAGTTGTCATGATGTATAGGAAATAACTGTATCATTCAGCATAAGGACACAACCAAGTCCTTTCTTTGAAGCATCACTATAAATAACAAACCCATCATTCCCCGATGGTAGAGTCAATATAGGAGAATTGACTAATCTTTTCTTCAGTTATTCAAAACATTCTTCACACTCTTTGGTCCAAACAAATTTAACTCCTTTTCTTGTGAGATTCATTAATGGGTTAGCCAATTGGGAAAAATTATGGACGAAACATCGATAATAACCTACTAAACCAATAAAACTATGTACCTCAGTTATAAAAGTTGGTGCTGGCCATTCATGGATTTCCTTGGTCATAGAAGGATCAATATAGATTCCATCCTTAGAGACAATATGTCCAAGAAAATAAATCTCCTGAAGCCAGAATTCACACTTGCTAAACTTCCCATATAATTCATGTCTTCTTAGAGTCTTCAATATAATGTGAAAGTGATTTTCATGATCTTCATAGATTTTTGAGTATACCAAGATATCATCAACAAATACCACTAAAAAATCATTAATATATTCCTTGAAAACTCAGTTCATTAGATCCATGAACACCGAGGGTGCATTAGTCAGCCCAAAATCCATTACTGTAAACTCATAATGCCCGTACATGGTTTGAAATGTTGTCTTCAGAATGTCTTCCTTATTCACACACAACTGATGGTATCTAGATCGAAGGTCAATATTTGAAAATTATTGAGCTTTATTTAGTTGTTCAAATAAATCATCAATATGAGGTAGGGGATACTTGTTCTTTATTGTTATAGCATTTATTTCCCTGTAGTCGATACATAACCTCATAGATCAATCTTTCTTATTAACAAAAAGGACAGGGGCTCCACATGGAGAAACACTAGGGAGAATAAATCCCTTATTACTCAATTAATCTAGTTGTTTTTTTAGTTAAACTAATTCCACGGTGGCCATTCTATAAGGGGTCTTTGATATAGGCCTTGAACCAGTAATTAAATCAATGGAAAACTCATATTCTCGTTCTGGAGGATGTCCAGGTAAATCTTCTGAAAACACATCTACATATTCTTTCACAGTAGGAACATCCTCAATTTTAACATTCCTTTCCTTACCCATAGTTATTTCATTATCTTCCTCCCCAATAATTGAATTTAGTTGAGCTACTAGGGGTGGATCTAGGTAAGAATCAGGTGGTGATGATTCTTCTCTAAAGATAAGGTGTTCTTTATCATCATCATAAAAAATCGTAACCTGATTTTTCTTATAATAAATTTTTTCATCATGGTCTGAAATAGAATCCATAATGAGGATTATATCAAATTTAATCATGGGTATGACGATGAGATTAGAAGATAAAGAACATTTATATGCACTAATAGGAACATATCCACAGAACTTTGTAGCAATGATACTTCCCTTAGGAGTTTTAATTGATAACACCCTTGTTAAATAAAATTGTAAATATCTAATTTTCTTAGAAAACTAGGAAGATATGAAAAAATGTGATGATCTAGAATCAAAAAAAGCATTGGCTAAACTTGAGGAAACCATTAAATTACCTTCCACCACGTCTTTCAGAGCTTCTATCTCAGTAGTAGTGATAGCATAATCTTGGCCTTGATCCCTTGGCCTTTTCTGAGTTAATTTCCCCTGACGCTTAGGAAATTCATTTGAATAATGTCCCATCTCCCTACAGTTGTAGCATTGAACATCGGTAGCTTCTTTCTTCCCCTTTAAATCATGAGCATGGTGGCCTTTTTCACCACACTTGTAACAGACTCTCATTCCTTTCAAGAAAGTACCGGGGTGTTTCTTCCCACATTTAATACAGGATGGATAATCAACTTTTCCCTTCTTCCCTTTATTTCCATTTCCGAAGTGATCAGTAGATCTATTCTTCTCTTACTTTGCTTTAAAGCCGTAAGACTTAGAGAATTCTTTTTCTGTCTTGATAGCACATGAGACAATATATTCGTATGATGAGAAGGATTGTGAAACTAATGCTCAACGAAGAAATGGTATTAACGCATCAAATAAATGATCAATCTTACTCCTTGGGTTATGTATATAATCTGCTGCATGCCTCGCTAACCTTGTAAAGTTAGCCTCATACTTTACGACATTCTCATCCTCCTTTTGTCTCAGACTCAGAAATTTTCGTTCCATATCAACTCGATGGTCATGAGGAAATTATTTTTCTAAGAAAAGCTCTTTGAACTCCCTCCATTCCATATTTGATACTTCATTTTCTTCCTTTGTGTTTTGTATCAATGACCACCATTGATCAGTATCTCCAGTGAGGTGATAAACTTCCATGACAACTTTTTCCCTTTCACTACTCCCCAAAACCTGAAATATTTTCTCTAGAGAACTTATCCATTGCTCAGCTACTAATGGATTTTTACTACCATTGAATTTTGGTGGTTGTTGCCTCATGAACTGGTATATCATTGATCCTCCACGATGTGGATCAGTGTGCTCCATACGGGCAAGGTTATTATTCATAACCTGAGTGAGTTGTCCCAGTATGGTGATAAGTTGATCAGCATCGGCTGTATCACCAACTCCGCTATAATTATCTTGAGAAGGGGGGAAATCTTTACATGGAGTGTGTTCATTGATATGGTTTCCATTTCTTCCACTAGGCACCATTTCTAAACAATGGCATACACTAGATTAGTTTATGAATCGCAATACATAATTCCAAACTTTTAAAACACTTAACATGAATTGAACAGTTTATGGATATAATCCATAATCATAAAAATGTTTTCTTTGAAGAATTATATTCTCATAAACCCTTCATAATAGTTTTTAAAGAAAATGAGAATTATCCTAAGCATATCCCCCGGGAGTGTCGTAACCAAGAGTGCAGCAAGGCCTATTGTCATGCACCATTTCCCGTTTGAGTCTAGCTCAAACTGGTGTTTTCGGGTTTTACCCCTAGGTACATTTGTGCCAGAGCCACCTCTACCTGCTCATATCCAGACAGGGATGTATTTCTCAGAAAACTAACAAAATCTCTACAATACCAAAATTCTAGGAAGTTATTCTATACTAATCCTCAAAGTTTATCTTAGGGATATGTGCTCTAATCAGAGTTTATATAAATCTAGCTTCCGAGATTTGTACTAAACTTCCTCTGATACCAACTGTAACGCCCCGACCCTAGTTACCCAGAGTCGGTGCATTATTACATAACATTGGCATGATCACAAAAGATCAAGTCTTTAAAGACCAATTAGTTTAGTAGTCTTAGAAACACTAGATATATTCATAAGTATTACATTACATCATAAAGTAAAAAAACTACTACAACATCTTGTCTTCATATCCCCTCATACTATCCCTGCAGGTCATTCATAAATTACTTCTTCATATCCTGGGAAAAATAAAACATTGAAAGGGGTGATCTCAGATGCTCAATAAGGATAACAATATAGCGGAAACTTTCATAAATAAGCATAAACATTTAATGAAATGTATAAATAAAACAAAATCCTTTTAAACTTAAACTTTAGCATAATATGGAAAAGATAAAATGAAATAATTCCATTTACTTATTCACATGGATATTCTACTAGTCGAATAACCACTTTCATAATGATGGAATGCATAATTCCAGACTATCATAACCACATATTCAAGGCCTTATGCCAAGACTACAAATAATATTTTGTCAAGGACTTGTGAAAAAACACTATTTTGTCTCATGATACCTACCGATGCATCGAGGAGCTATAGCAGGCTCTACCCGTCACTTATTAATTCCAATTCATTCCTCATATGAACAGTTTTAAACATAACATAAACATTCGTATTAAAACTAGCATACGAAATGTTAATACATTATCCATAAACCATGAATGGTATAAAAATAACACATCCACATTCAAAAATATCCAAAAACCTTCAATACAATATGGATGTTTTGTATCATAATAAATCAACTTCAAATAAGCTTAAAATCCATCAAAGGTTGTTGACATAGATGAAATCAAAACTATTTGTGAGAAATATCTCTTATTTTGAAATCATTTAAAAGTTACATAATTATAAAATAAAACATTTACATTGAAAATATTCTTATAAGCTTGTAAGGTAAACTTCGACAATTTTATAATGGTGGAAAATAGCCGCACATGCTGTATAAGTTAAAAAATTAATTCTTACCTGAATTCTGTCGAAAAGGATAAAAAGGACCTTGTTTGGAAAACGACAGAAAGATTCTTTTATAAACTTCTTATAAAAAGTAAAAAAGGGTAAAAATGACTTTAACCCATAGTCTGTAAAATAGTAAGAATTATTTGAAATGCATTTTTAAGAAACATGGATGTGGATGATAAAGAGGTCCCAGTAGATAATTACGTATAAACAACCTCGGATAATGAAGAGATTGTGAAATAGACTCTTACCTTGTACTTTTCCTTGGTTGAGGGTAGGTTAACCTCCTGTATAATGGTTAAATAATTGTTATTAAATTATACAATAATCATATACATTAATATGATATCATATATGATCTTTTAACATTGCTTTGTTAATAATATCTTATTATTATCGTCGTTTCGGGTGTTAACTTACTCATTTTCTTTTATATGTTTTGTTACATAAGTCGTGTTTGTTATGGATAGGTTGTATCTTATCCATATCCAGAATGATATAAAGTACTTAAACATTATTTTTAATCATAAAATGAGAATTAAACTTGAATGGATACGATGGGGAATGAATCTCATCGCGTTCGTGGAGACGGTAGTCCGTACGTACACACGAGCAAAAATATCATTCTTTTGATATTAAAATAATATATAATTGGATGTTATATCATATATACAGAATCATTATCATGTTATATTTATTATTTACATCAATTACACATCATTATCATATCCATCCAAATAATAATGTTTTGAATAACAATTACACCACAACGTGGAGACGGTAAATCTTACGTACGCACGTATGGTGACATGTCATTAAGAGGATGGATAGAATATTGAATATGGTTGTACCATATTTATAATAACATAAAATTATATATAAGATACTGGAGTTATTATTTTATAATGTAAATAACAATGAAAGAATAAGTGGAAGAAGAAAGGAACTTGAAAGTGGTTGTGAGATTTTTACCTCTTCTTCGTGTTCTTCCTTATGATTTGATCAACAGGGCTCCTTATGTTGGATTTCTGATCAAACTAAGGCCTCTAGGTTGAATTTAGTGAAGTTGGGAGGATATTTGGGCAGGGTTTGGCCGATTCAAATGGCTTTAAAGGTATGAATTAGAGAGAACGGGGAGTGCCCTTTTATAAGAGGGGTGAGGGGCACCTTCGGAAAATCTAGAAATATTATTTTATAATAAATTCATATTCAGTTTCTAATGCCTCTAAAGTGTATTATTTAAAGGTTAAGGTGGGTATAGGTCGAAAACCACTCAACCAATTGGTTTTATATAGGTTTGGGTCACTTTATTAACCTTATCGTTTAGTTTTAACTCTTAGTTAATTAGTTTGACATTTACCATATCTCTTTGTATTTTTATATTATATTGTTAATAAACTTACTATAAACTTCCAAGTGACCCCCAAGTGGTCCATTAATGATACACCTATCATTATATAAGTCATTTTTCCTAACCTTAGATTTTTAGGAATATAATATCAATTAATAATATAATATTTGTTTTAAAAACTCTTTTATGTCAATTTTGACACTATTGGGTATTTTGTTTTTGATAAATTCATAACAGCATTATTACTTCGAAAAAAATTCATATAACTAGTCTTAATATGTCATATTAACCTATAAAATTAGTTTAATTCATAAAAAGTTTCAAATTACATTTATTTTTATATTTATAATATCAATTATTTTAATATTTCATTAATTAGGTAATTACTACATCACCATTGTGTCATAAATAAATTAAATTATTTAATGTCTAAAAATTATAAATAAAATACCATTATTTAGGAAATCTTTTTATATTTCTAATGAATATTTATAATTGAATTTATCTTATGTATAACCCTATATTAAAACTTTTTTAGTTATTGAACATTGATTTTATCTCTTTTAAGTCTTCTTTGAATTAAATAATAATAAATGTCCTATTCTAATCCAAGTGGACCTAAATGATAATATTTTATTCCTAAGGTTGTTTTTGGTCGAGATACACTTATCCAATAGAATTAATACATGTGTTAGGGAAATATTAATATCATTTTTACCCTTAATTACCCTATTTACTTTTAACTGTGGTAAATAAAAGTAAAAGGTTACTATTCACCAAAAAATATTTTCATCTCATTGAACCACATTTTACTCCTTGATATTAACCATGTCTCTCGGATTTTTGAAATTCCACTCACAGAAGTGGTAAAATTAAGTTTTATGTGAATTTCCAAATTCTTCTAGGAGGTGGGTAAAAAATGGTGAAAAGTTCAATAAAATTTTTATATATCTAAAATTATTATAAACTGACTCCAATGAATTACATTGAACTTATATAGGTATTATGTATCTATTTTGACAAAAAATAAATTTAAATAAAATAAATAATTATTTAAATAAAAATTTGGTTTTAAACTATAACTCAGTGTTTTTCACTATTCATCAAAAATTGAAAGTTTTCAGAAAAAAACCAAAATTTCACCCTAGGATAATTTCGATATCCAAATCCCAAAATGAAGTCCATTTTGAAAGATAAAATTTATAAAATTTCAAAAAGTGGGTATTACTATTCATAATGGCTAGTTTGATTGGTTGTGGTGTGTGTTAGAACTCGAAGTTGCGTACAACACATGTTACTATATTATTCAAAGACAAGCGTACCGTGGAAGCTTGGGGTGTTATAGATATACCATCTCTTGAGATTATATGACCAAAAATGAAACTTTTTCAAGCCAAAATTCACACATTGTATATTTTTCATATAGCTTTTCCTTATTTAGGGTGTTCAATTTTATCCTCAATTGATCTTCATGCTCTTCCTTCATCTTTAAATATGTAATAATATCATCTTTAAATACTACCAAAAACTGATCAAGGTAATCTATAAAGACTCTATTCATTAAATTTATGAAGATAGTAGGGGAATTAGTAAGAACAAATGGAATCACTATATATTTATATTATCTATACGTTATATAGAATGTTGTATTAGGTATATCCTCCTTATTAACCCTCAATTGATGATATCTAGAATGAAGGTCAATCTTGTAAAAGTACTTATCTTCATTTAGTTGATCAAAAAAGTCATCAATACAGGGTATAGGATACTTTTTATTGTTTTTTTATCTTGTTTAGTTCTCAATAATCAATGTAGGGTCACATTAATCCATATTTGTTCTCAAAAAAAAGAAAGAGTGTGCCCCAAGGTGACACACTTGGTTGAATGAATCCCTTTTCAAGATTATATTGGAGTTTCTTCTTTAATTCCTACAAATAAATCAGTCCCATTCCAAAGGGGGTCTTTGAAATAGTTGTAGCACTCGGTATGGGTTCTATTGAGAAATTAGCTTCATGATTCAGTGGAATACTAGGAAACTCTTTTAAAAATACATCAAAAAACTCCTACACAATAGGCATATCATTGATGTTGAGTTTCTCCCCAACAATCTTAGATAAATAAACTTGTTGAATGGGAATAAATAACTATACTATGGATTTTATCTCCATCAAAATTTCATATTTCTCATCGTACTGATAGATGATCATACGTTGGTTTGTAATATCAAGCATGACTTTCCTTCCTCAGAAATTGATATGGGATTTATCTAGATAAATTCAATCCATGGATAAGATAAAAAAAATTCAACCAGAGGTACAATAACAAGATTTTTAAGAAGTTAATTTCCACAAACATCAACTAGATAAGAATTATAAACTTGATATTTTTTCATCCTACCATTAGGAGTTTTCACTTCCAAATTAATATCTAATTATTGAGGATATGAATTAACATTCCTAGATAATTTTCCTGATATAATTGAATTTTTATATCTAATATCAAATAATATACTTAAATATTTTATCCTACCTATCACCACCAAAACTTCATCATTCAATATTCAACACCTAGCAAAAACCTAAATAGTTTTCATGACCATTAAGCATTGTTAATGAGAGAGAAAGATCATTCATAGGATATCTAAATCATGACGCCTTATTTTCATCCTATGAAACCATAGGTTTAACCTATGTTATCCATGGTCATTATTTATTCAAATCCATCACAGTGGTTTATAAATAAAATGTGATTTATCCATGAATATTCACGAGGAGTGTAAAACCATGTGGGAAGAAAGACACATTTTTATACACCAAGTGATGATCAATTGAAGACTAATGCACCCTTTTTAGAGTTATTACACCAAGGTATAATGATTATAGATCCATAACCACTTGTAATATCCATATATAGATGTAATTTCTTAGAAAAACACACTCTTTTCTTTACCATAACATTGTATGTTCTCCTATACTTAGAATTATCCTAAGGTTTCTCACTAATTTGTTTCCTTATCCTAGTTTCCAAAGGTTAACTAAACCTATCATCTGATACTAATAATAATGAACCTATATTTTCATATATAAATATTACATGTTTTTTATGAATATTAAATAAATTTAAAAAATACTCTCCTAGGTGCCATAAAGGTCTAGTGTCTTTGGAGACTATATACACAATATTCTTATTTTATGAAAGATCTTCAACATCTCTTATAAATATCATACCATTTATGTAACAACTTGAGTTTTTATGATTTTATTTGATTAAATGAAAATTCTTTGATACTTTGAATTATATAAATAACCAAGTTTAGCTTGAATTATACCCAACACTAAGTTAATCTTATGCTACATCGAACACTATCTTATCGTGTGTTATACTTAACACTAAATTTTAACAAAACCAAGATATATTATTAATTTACTTAAACATGAATATTATAACCTATACATTAAACTTAGTGATATAAATAGTAATAAAAAAATTTAAATATTAATTATAATGGTCTTATATAAATAAAACATATTAATTATAAAATACATAATTTTTATTAAAGTCTTTATATGTTTCAAAAAATGATTTTCTCAAAAAAAAATGTTTTTATGTATCTTTACAAAACAAATCTTATGAAACTTTTAGAAAATTAATTTAATTAAATAAAATTCATTTTTTAAATCATCAGGTAAAAATTTTATTAGGGTGAACTTTTGGGATTTTTATGAAAAGTTCTATTTTTTATAAATAGTGAAAACTACTAAATTTTTAATGAAAAGTTTCATTTTGTTTAATTTAATTATAAAGTTAAATTATATTTTAAATTAGTTTTAAAATATCCTTAGTTCAATTATACATATATTAATCTAATTTAGGTCATTGGAATCAATTTTATATTTTTTAGATATAAAAACTTTGTAAACCTTTGAACATTTTCACTTTAAAACCCCATTTCCTCATCACGTCTACGGGATTAATTTGAGATTAATTTTTTCCAATTTTTTGAATTTAATTTAGAAAAATTGATTAAATATTTAGAATCATAATAATTTATAATGTGTAATAATTTCAACTTAATTTTTCATGAAAATGAATAGTGAATGCAGTAAAAATTAATTACCCTGGTTAAAATAAAAATTCGTTTAATAGGGGGTTAAACTAAAATGATAAGAGTGAAAATGACCTAAAATATTTAATTAATTTTATTGAATGAATTTATTTCGATCTTGGACATAAAATTATCTTAAATATGGAAATTTATTTCCACTTTCCTTTGAAATTACCCATATAATAAGTTAAGAAAAGAAAACTAAAAAAATATATATCTTTCTTTATTTTAATATATATAATGATTTGGGATAGAGAAAAACCACATTAGTTCAGTTATACAGATTATTTTTAATTATAAATAAGTTTTTTTAATTATAATAATTCATCTTTAACTTTTAGATATAAAATAATTACTTTAAATTCTTAATAAATTCCAAGATAGTAATAATTTAGTTAATAATTAAATAAAATAAATATCAAAAAAAATATTAAATTTGAAGTAAATTGAATGAATTATTATCTTCTTTTATTTTTTATATGAATATATCATGTTACATAAGTGTGACCTTAATATATTCAAACTCCATCATTTTCATGATATTTTTAAATTGAAATTAAATGAATAATGTCAAAATTGACATTAATGTTATTTTATAATAAATGATATTTATTAAAAGGTTTAAAATTAAAAACAATACTATATTCTACCAATTTATTTTTAAAAGTTAATAAATATTAAATATGTTCCATTAATTGACCAATTTTGCTTTTATAATGACTATATTAACCTATAAATAGTAAGAATTATATGAGCACGGTTAAGGTTAAAGCGATATTTTTGCACGTTACATGCACTTGTGTTAAGGTTAATTTCCAACACACATAGGATTTATATTTTATAAATTGGATATCATATGTAGAATAATTTTTAAAAATTATCTAATAATTCTCACTTTAATTTAGTATTAATGGATAAATTACCTAGGTTAGAAAACTAGTTACTGTAGTGAAAAAATTAAAATGGTAAAAATAGGGATACTTAGAAGTTAAGGAATGAAATGTTTAAAACATGTGTTTCATTATGTGGTGGAGGTTTGGATAAACCATATCATCCCTAAACACATTTAATAATCATATATGGAGCCACTTTATGTAATATCTACCTCCCGATAGTGAGTAATTTTGATTATTTACAAAAATGACACTCCTCCTCAACAATAAAAGAGCACCCACTCTCCCCACTTCTTTAAACCTCTCAATCCATTTGGCTCAAAGAAAATCTTCCCAAATCAATTTAAAAATTCCATCCCCTAATAATATAATACTTATTTTGGATATAAATATAGTAAATATATTCTTTAGTGCAAACCTAAGGTGGATACCGGAAGAAGAAGAGGTTCGAATGAGCATGACGGAATTCAAGACTTCAGGTAAGGAATTTTCATCTCAATTTTATTTTCATATGAGACACATGCCATGTTTATCACATGTTTATTTCATTTGGTGTGTATAATGGCCATTAATGTATCTTAATATGTTTCTAATTAAAATTATTGGTATTTAAATATCCATTTTAGGATCTATATTTCATGGGGTTTACAGTTCAAAAGTTAACAAATCGGTAAGTGATTTTTTTCTCAACTTGCCTTCTTTGAGATGTACATTATGTTATACATCTATATTCTTTCATGAGGTGTACATATAGACCCTTTGACATGTAATGTCATGAATTTATTAATCCTCATGATAATTTACTTTTTGTTTTATATTATTACTTTATGGGGCTTAGGATTAATTGTTACCAAAGTGGTAAAGATTTTATGTAACAATATGATAATTTATAGGGATTGTTTATGATTAAGTATCTAGTATTAAAATATCAGGATCCACCTCTCAATAATTCTCATTAATTTTACTTTAAAATTTTTATTCATTATATCTTCAAGTAATGGTACTATTTTTTTCACTCTTTGGTGCTTAAATAATTAAGAAGATGTTTTTAACTAATTCTAACTTTATTTTTCTCATTGGATGGAAATCTGTTTTATTTCAAAACCATGTTTTTTTAATGTTTTCAAAAAAAATTATTACTCTCTTATGATTTTTAAAATACATTTTTACCCATGTTTTACATTTTTTAAAAAAATTTAAGGAATCTTTATGTCACATTCTAAAAAATTCTCAGTTGGCCTTTACCACAAATGTATAAAAGAACCTTCATTTTAATTTTTATGGAATTATGGAATCCTACTTTTTTATTACATAATATTTTCATTACATGGAAAAAAAATAGATGATCTTTTAAATTTTAGTTTCTTGGAAATTAGGAATATAATACATGAAAACAAAAAATGTTCTTCTAATCTACTTGAAATGATAGTTCATGGGTTCATACAAAGTTACATTTACTATATCTTATAAACTGGGGATATACATAAAAGGAAAGGGGTGACTATGAGGCCCATTAAGGGAATAATAAAGAGATACAGTTTACATGTGTTCATGAGGAATGTCAATAAGAACATGATGAATATCAATATGTAATGAGAAAGGGAACATGAGGCATATCATAAAATGTGGCTACAAAATTTAAATGATACATTCATAATTATGTCACCAAGGTTTTTCATGAATGTTTTATAAATAAAAATTACCAAGGTTATTCACCAAGGTATTGTAAAACATGTCATTTTTAGAAATTAAATTCTTTAATCAATGAATTGGTGCGCTATCAGAGTTCAGCCTTAATATTTGTTAATTAATTTTATCCACATAGATAATATTCATAATTTCATTAACAACCTTTAAAGAATAAATAATGGGTTTATTATCAAAATCATGGAGTACAAAAGTGCTGAAAGACATCATCATTATGTCATTTTTAGCCTAAGAAAAGGGAATTTGGGTTTCTTATGTGTAAATAACTGAATAAAATAAATCATTTTTCATCTTTTTGAATAACCATGTAAAATAAAAAAAATTATTTATCTACATAAATAAAATAAAACATAATTTCTTAAGGATAAGAGAAAAAAATTTAGAAGAAAATCCAGCAGCATGATGGGTATAAAATGTGGTTTTAGAAAAAGGTAAAATGAGAGGGGACAAGGTTATAACATTGATAAAACATAATTTATAAGGGTATGATAAAAAGGGTAAAAAAAGAGAGTAACCATAACATTTATAAGACATATACAAAAAGAGGTTCTTGAATTGAATACAAAAGAAGGATAATTACCTTGCCTTTAAGTGTTACTCCTAAACCATGAGGAATGGAACCTTGGGGGATTGAGGAAACATTAGAGGGATCCTTGGTAAAAACATACACCATAAATTGATGAATTATGATTTATTAGTGAAATTAAATGGAGAAATGGGCAGGTATTTATAGAAAAAGTAGAGGATTTTTTTAATAGTTTCCAAATATAGGCCTTGAAAATCTAGGTTGTGGAAACTATAAAACCATTGGATTACCCATGGTTTTTTCCCATGGTTTTGTAAATTTGGGACACATTTTATGTTATTTTTATCCACCATAATATAACATTATTTTTTATTACTTATTTTGGTATGGATAATAAATTTTCCATAAAGTAATGTTTTTAAAGTCAAAGTTTCCATTTTAGACTTTAGAAAGTCATTTATAGGTTCTAAAATTGATTAAAATATATTAAAATACTTTATATTAATAAAATAACATATTTTTGTTCTTTTATTATGATTAATTAAATATTAAATCATTATGACATAATTATGAAGTCATTAAACATATCAAAAAACAGAAACTATTTTTTTCTATTCATGGAAAAATAAATAATTTTAGAAAATTCTCATAAATTCACCCTAACATAATTTCTGCATTATTATTCCAAAAATGATGTTTATTTTAACATAATAATTCTCTAAATATTATAATTTTAACTTTTATATATAAAAATCAATTTTATTAAAAAAAATAGTAGGTTGTAAGGTATAGTCAAATTCATGACACTTAAAAATTTCCTAGGACATAATAAAATAATTTTATCATTTCTATTTAAATAAGAGTATTTTTAAAATACTATTTAATTAAAATAAATATTATTCAGAATAACTTTGTTTATTATAAAAATTAATATCTTTTTTGAAAAGTATAATTTGTGTCTGAAAAATCAATTTATCAAATTCTGCTCAATTAAACATATATTTTATTAAGAAAAACTTTTCATAAAATGGAATTTATGGAATAAAAATTTTATTTATAAAAAATAATTACACTTAAATTAACTAATAACAAGACACGTGACCCCTTATAATACCTGAATATGACCTAAGGGTAAGGTGTGTGATGGTGACAGATTTATGGGGTGGTTCGGCTAACATCGACCAAGTGGTAATTTCAACTAACTTGAACTTATAATATTGTTTATTTCATTCTAGATTCACCTGTTGAATCTTGGATTAGTCTTGGTTAAGGTACAACCTCAGTGATTCTACCTACCTCCCAAGTTCTGATAAATGGGCTTTATACGTCGTGACTCTAGTAGTTGAGGTCATCAGTTCTCCTTTCTGCAATAATTATCCTTTTTCATTACTACTTATAAACACTAATTATAATTTTATAATTATTACCAATAGGTATAGTTATAAATGGTCAAATTTTCCAATGGTTATATTGACCAACATTCATATTTGACCAACGGTCCTAAAGTGATCAAATCCTGATAGTCACATTTCCCTTTATACTCTAAAAATATCACTTCATTATTTCATTCAATATTCACTATTATTAATTCCAAGGTTATATATTTTCATTTTCTAATATTTTTATTTGTTTTCTAATATTTTGTTTTATTTTTCTAGTATTGGTCATGGGTTCGATGATTCTAAAGTATTGGATGGATCCATATTTTTCCATTTGGGATTTTCTATTTTCTATTTTTTTTTGTTCGGTTGTAATGTATGGAATTTTAACTAGTTTCTTGGATGACTAATGAATTTAACATTATCAAAGAGATATGGTTTTTTGTATAATATAATATAACACACATTTTATCAGGAAACAAATGTCATTTTAAAAAAACTTTTTTCGTTACAGGCATGAATAGAATTTTATGACTCCAGGAACAATCATTACTTTGAATCTTCCTTTATAAGTTTTCAAGGTTGTTTTCAAAGAAAAAAATTTCAAAATTATTTATGTTTTAAAAATAGTATTTTTAAATGAAAATGATATTTTAATCAATAAATGATTTAAATGATCTTTCAAAATTATTTTTCATCTAAGATGCCATCCTTTGGTGTTGCCTATTCCTTCTAGGGGATAGTATCTAAGGATACCATTAATATTATTTCTATTAATGTTCTTTGTTTTGTTGGAGTGATGTTTATGAAACCCATTTATCTTCCATGGGTAATTCCATGATAAAACTATTATGAAACCCACTTATTTTCTTGGGTTATGCTGTGATGAAATGATTATGAAAAATGTCTCTTTTCAACTGCTTATTATATGGTGAGGTTTTTATGATACCCATTTCATTTCATGTGTTATGATATGATGAATGTTTATGATGTTATGGAACACATACATATGATTTCATTATGTGATGGGTGGGACCTATATCTCCCTCCAACACTTTGGGTAAAGATTTATATCTCATGAGATAAAAATGGGAAACAAGTCGACAAGATTGATCCACTATGGGAAACAGGTGTGTCTTGGTCCACTATGAGAAACATGTGTGTCCCGATCCACTATAGTAAATAGGTTTTTCCAGATCCACTATGTGAAATGGGTCCATCCTGATCCACTACATCAATGACCTTAATAGTTAACCTTGACACGTGAAATGAGTTTTCTCTATATTTATGATGGTTCTACACTTTTATGATATGACCCTATGGTTTATGATTTATTTATTATGATTTATCACCCTTATGGGACATGTATTCAAATTTGATAAAGTTTTATGCCATGACTTATATTTATGATCTATAACAGTTTGGGTATAAATTTCATAATTTATGTTCATGATCACATACCCTTATTATTATCTCATACTTTCATATGATCTTGGATTGATACCTATTATGGTTACCCTTAATGAGCATATGAACTCACCCTTTCTTATGTTTCCTTTCCCATGGTCATGAAGAAACGTTTTATATAGGGTATTTCAATGAATATTACTAAATGATAAGATCTTTTTGGGAAACATTGAATATCGTTCATCAGATCAAAAGAATGTGTTCCTAGTTTCCAAAGGCACTAAACTATTATGGTACTCATATGTGTGTTTGTGTAATTTAATGAATATTCATCTAAAAATATGTAATATCCATATATGAGAAGCCTGGGTTGTTATAATTTAGTACTCTTCATACACATACCCTACTTAAAACCTTTCTTTGTAACCTGGGGAGAGGAAACATAATAAAGGGTGAGTGCATATGCTTAGTAATGGTAAACATGAGACATATCAATCGATGATCATATCAATAAAAATATAAGAATAAGGTTATTATATTATGAATGTAACTTATAAATTTCATACCCAATCTATCATAGGCCATAAACATGATTCGTAGCATAAAACAGTATCATTTCAAAATATATGAATCATAAGAGTGATAAAACTTCATAAATCAATCAAGAACCATAAGTCTATGTCATATAAGGGTGTCACTATCATAAGTATATAAAAATATTCATGTGTAAAGGTTAACTAAAGATACCATAAAATCATAATAGACTAGGAATCAACACCTATTTCCCATAGTGGATCAAAAACATCGACTTGTTTCCCATAACATATCAAGCACACGGACTTGTTTCCTATATCAAATCAAGCACATATATTTGTTTCCCATATTTAACTCATGATATATAAAACATTAACCAATTCATTTAAGGGATATATAATTATATTCCCACCTATAACATAATAAAAACCATATATATGTGTGCTATAAAATCATTAAACATTCTTCGTATCATCATATCATAACCCATGTAAGGAAATCGGGTTTCATAAACATTTCATAAATCCATCAAATAATAACCCATGGAAAATAAATTGGTTTTATAAAAATCTCATAATCATAATCATAAAACATAAAAATAAATAATAAGTATGGAATTATTAGATAATATCTTGAATAAACCATAGTCAACACCAAATGTTATAATCATTGATGAATAGAAATTCCATAAAAAGATCATTAAATATTCTCGAGGAAAATATCACTTCCACTTTGAAAATAACCTTTTTAAAAATAAGAATTCACAAAATATTTTAAAATAATTTTTATTTTAAAATAACCTTGTAAACTTATAAAGTAATCTTAAAATTATTGAGTGTTCATGGTGGCATAAAATTCCTTTCATGTTGTACTAGTTAAAAGAAAACATTCTTTTCACATTATTGTAAAAATGTATAAAAGTACCTATTTTGGAAAATAAAAATAATATTACTTTTAAACCATTTTTTAAAAAGTAAAACATGAGTAAAAATTAATTAAAAAAATTATAAAGTGATATTAAAAATATTCTTGAATATATTTTTACAAAACATGGATATGGAAGAAAAATATTTTCGACCGAAGAGGAAAATAGATTCGATTTTCCTTAAAACAATGTTTTAGAATCTTGAGTAAATAAAGAGTGTAAAATTAGAGGATAACATTTAATTTATAGAAATAAACATAGGAGAATAAAATTCATGATATTCTTGAGAGTTATATCATGAAATTTCATCATTGGAAACATAATCTTAAACAATCTCTATAAACAATGAGATTATATCATAAAACCCTTACCACTTTGATAAATTTTGAATCAGAAACTCATGAAAGATAAAACCATATATGGATATTAATATCCCAATAAGTTTAATTATAATCATAATAAAATAAGTTCATTTGAAGAATATACACCACATAAAATAAACAAGTGGTGAATATGGCATGTGTCTCACAGAATTAAAAGTGAGATGAAAATACCTTACCTTAGGTATGACTTCCTTCGTACATGTTAAAACCTTATGTATAATAAATATAGATATTATATATATATATTTCATAAAAATACTCATATATATTATAACATATATGATTTACTTATAATATTTTATCATCTGTTTATTAATAATTCTTTGTTAAAATCGTTGTTCAGGGTAATAACTACTTCATTTTTCATGTAAGTTTTAGTTTGGTAGTTTGGTTCCTCATACTTTTATCATGGTTAAATAATATCTATAATGTTAATAATGATATAAATATAATAAATATTCATTATATTCATATTTAGATTCGTACATAAAATTATAGATAGAAAAATTAATTACATTGTTCATGGAGATGGTAGGTTGTACGTATGCATGAACGTTGTTTCCATTTTTCAATGGGTGGAATAAAATAAATGTATATAATAATTTACCTATAAAGAATAATTTTTATATCATAAATATCATATATATTCATTAAATCTATCCTTATTACCATCCATTTCAAAATAAACTGAAAAATGTATCACATCTCTTCGTGGAGGCGGTAGTCCATACGTACGCATGAGCAATGTTATAATTTTTAAATGATTTTAAGGTAAGAAGTTAGATGTGATATTATAATTATAGAAGTATAATTATGTCATAAATATCTTATATTTACATTAAATAAATTATTATATCCATCCGTGAGAGGAAATGATGGAAAACGAATTACATCAGTTCGCCAGGTGGTAAATTGTTGTGGACACGATCAGCAATTTCATTTACCATTTATGGAAGAGGAGATGTATATAGGTTATGTAATAAAGATAATAACATCTCATTATATGATATATACTTGTGTTAATATATTTTAATTATTAAGTCATGAATTAATATGGTAATAGAATAAGTGAAAATAAAGATCTTAGTGAAGACAATTACCTTCTCTTAGAAAAAACCTCCTTTGGATCTATTACTAAGGACCCTAGGGATAGTATTTTGGGAAGAAAAAAACTCTAAACCATGGATAAGGATGTTGGGGAGGTATTTTTTCATGTTTTTGTTAAGATAAAAGGTTCAATAGGTGTGAATAATTGAGGGTAGGAGGTTCCCTTTTATAATTGAGGAGGAGTGACATTTTTGTAAATACCTTAAACTATTTAATAATGGGAAGTCACTCTTAACCCAAATGCCTTGAAAATTTATAAATAACGAATTACAGATGATATAAATTTTATAAAAAGCAATAACATAAAATAACTAAAATGTTTTAAACATGTTATTCTATTACCTGCTAAGGTTACCCACTTTTACCATTTTAGATTTCACCATGGTAACTAGTCTTTTTTTATATACCTAGGTAATTTATCATTTAAGAATAAAAATAAAATGATCCTTATTAGATAATTTATACCCAATTATTCTAAATATATAATCTAGTTTATCAAATAAAAATACTATGTATTTGGAAAATTAATTTTTAACAAAAACGCATGTAATGAGGAAAATCTCATTTTAGCCTTAACCATAGTAATTAGTTTTTACTATTTATACTATTCATTATGAGAAAAAATAAAATTAAAATTATTAACTAAAATTAATTATTTTTATTCAAAACGTTTTATCCATTTTATCAAATTCAATTCACATAATTGGAAAATTTTAATTTAAAATTAAACTTGTAAGCATGATGAAAAGCGGTTTTCCAAAGAAAAAGTTTTCTTAAGTATAAAAAGTTTTTTATATCAAAAATCAACATAAAATTAATTAAAATGACCTAAATTTGATTAATAATAATATATTTGAACTAATTTTATCTTTAAAATATTTCAAATCAAAATGGGACTTTGTAAATTCATTAACTAAAAAGACAATTTTTAATAAAAATCGGTATTTTTCCCTATTCATTGAAAAATTAATATTTTCCAAAAACTCTCAAAAAATTTACTCTAAGATAATTTTGAAAATTTGATTTCAAAAATTAATTTAATTTTTCCAAATAAATTTTCTAAAAGTGTAAATAAATTAATTATATTATTTTATCACAAAAAGCAATAAAAACCATTTTAAGGAAAAAGTATCTTTTTGAAATATATAAAGACTTTACTAAATATATATATTTAATTTATCTAAAACATTCATACACATTTTTTTTAATTTGGTTATTACTATTAATAATTAAAAATTTAAAAGATCTGTTATAATCTTCATGTTTAAATAATAATATTTTAATGGTATATTGTTGTTCATTAATACTTAGTGTTGTGTGTAACAAAAGCTATCAAAGAAATTAAATTTTTTTGAAAAATATATTTCATAAAAACTCAATTTTTTACACTATTAACTTATCATGCCTTAAGATAAGGTGTTTTTAAGTGAATAAAATTTCAAGAACTCAATTCACCCCCCCCCCTCTTGAGCCATAGTGAAAGTGCTCTCCAAACAACAATTGGTATAAAAGGTAGTGACTTTTTAGTTCTAAAATCTAAAAGTTTGAAGTATTAATATCTTATTCAAATGTTTGTTATGGATGAAAATATAGAAGTTATTTCTATGGTAAGAGCACCCTATTTCAATGGAGAAAATTGTGGTTGTTAGAAGTCACAGATGATAGTCTACTTGATGAAGCTTATTCTAAAGGTTTACTTAAAAGTTGTTAAGGATTAAACTATTCCTAAATAATATCTAGAGAAATGGGATGCTACTATAGAAGGTTAATATGATCTAAACTCTAAATATATGAATTTTATAATATGTAGACTTATTTCATATGATTTCAATAGAGTTTAACATTGTTCTACATCACATGAGATGTTTATATCTATATCTCTAGCTTATGAAGGTATTGGTAGTTTAATCAAATTTAGGTACAACACTAAAAATTTTAATTTTGATACATTCAAAATGGTTGATAGAGAAACCAAAACACATATGAATAGAAGTGTAATAGAGATTGTGAATAATGCTGCTTCTATTGGAGCACCAATTCCTGAACCAAATCAATATCTAAAAGTTCTCAGAGTTCCTCAAACCAAATGAAGTGTAATTTCCACTGCTATTAGGTAATACACTAATGTTAGATATTTTAAAATAAAAAAATTAATTGGAATACTCATGATGTATCAAGAAGAAATAGAATCTGAATCAAGTGAGTAGAGAATAGTTAAAAAGGAAAATGTTTCTCTAAAATTTTATACTTCCAAATATGATAATAATAGAAAAGGAATATAAATTATTTAATCATATTATAATGAAACCTCAAACATTTATTCTTTTGATAGTCATCTTGGTCAATTCGAAAGAAAGTTCAAAAATTTATACAATAAGAGAAGAGGATTTTAAAATCCTTTAACAGGTACAAAAATTATGATTGATGTTCTAAATAAGTTAGGTTATATGAGTGCAAAAAAGATTTGACAAATGAAACAAAATTGTACATGGATTCAAGAAATAAATAAATATTAAAAGAAGTATAAATGGAAACTAGAAATAAAGAAAAATACTAAAATAATTATGTAGGCCAAATGTAATGCTTCTCATGAATCTAGTGATGACACGTATTATAAATAAAATCTCAAATCAAAATACTAACATGTGTTGTATGGAAAACTTTTATGAGTACACTCATTTTGTTCTTCTATGCATGAGTATGATTCTGAAAATTTAAATTATTCTTTTAAATAATTGAATGAATTTTTTACCATGCTAGAAACAAAATATTAAGTCTTTAAAAATAAAATTAAATCCCTCAAAAATTATTATAATGTTGTTGTAAGTGAAAGAGAGTAGTTAAATAAACAAATTTGAGGACTAAAAATAAAGATGGAAATTTTTGTTATATTTTATCTTGAACATGGTAATAAAATTGAAATCTTGAAAAGGGAAGTTAAAGACATTAAATATACTACTTTTTTAAGGATAAAATTATTTAAATCAAATACTTGGTAACAATAAAGTTCAAAAATATAATTTTGGAATAGGAAGAAAAGGTGAAAAATAAAAGTTGTACAAAAATATTTTTTTTCTTAGTTTAAAGAATTAAAACTGTTATAAAGTTATTTTTTTCATTTTGGAGATCCTATAAATTATGATAATGGTTTTAGTTTATGAAACCCTCATTTTGTTGTATTAAGAATGCTTTTATTTCAATAAATTTATCAAAATTCAGTTCTGAATTTATGGATAGAAAAAGAAGATTTGGGTCCTAGATCTTTGGTAAATAACATTTCAGGACTCACGATAATATAGGTACCAAAACAAATTATTATTTGATTTATTTTTTAGGGAAAATATAAAAAAAACAATCAACGAAAAATGGTATATGGGTAGTTGATTGTCACGGAATATGGGTGGATATTTATTAAATTTTCATTCTGTATCCAAAATTCATGGAGGTTGCGTTATATTTAGTTAAAATGCTAAGGGAAAATTATGACAGTTGGATTAGAAGGAAATCTAAGATCAGTTATCATAAACAAATTCTTTATGTGAAAGGAACGAAACATAACCTGATAATTATTTCTCAGCTTTGTGATGAAGGTTATTTTGTATATTTTTCAAATAAATCTTGTCTTATTTTTAAAGATAAAATCCTTAAGTTTAACACACCTAGAACTGAGAATTTAAATAATTTATAACTTAATTATTTTTATAGATAAAAATTAAACTATTTAAATTTTTAAATAAATTAATATAATATTTATCATATAAGAATTGGACATTGTAATGTTTACTCTTTAAGAAAATTATCTAATATAAATTTAATTTTAGATTTTCCTTAACTTAAATTTAATAAAGAAAAACTGTGTGACTCATGAAAAATGGATAAGAAACAAAAGTTATCTTTTAAATCAATTAAAGAGGTTTCTAAATCTAGGCCTCTAGAAATTATCTACATGTATTTTTTTATACCATCTAGAACAACAATCCTAAGAGTAAAATCATTTTTATGTGTTAGTTGATTATTTTTCTAGATTTACTTGGATTATATTTTTTATTCTTAATATTGAATCTTGTTATATTTTTATAAGTTTTTATGAATTTATTCAAAAAGAAAAAGATACCAAAATTATTTCTTTGAGATGTGAATATGGGGGATAATTTGAAAACCATGAGTTTAACTCTTATTGTTCAAAACATGGTATCAAACATATTTTTTCATCCCACAAGACACCTCATTATAATAGTGTTATTGAAAAGAATTAAAATGTAATTTGAATATAATATTTCCACTCATTTTTTAGGGTGAATCTATAATTATATCATTTTAAGTCATTAAAAAGGTTCTGATTAGTCCTATTTTGAATAAAACACCCTATGAGATATGAAACCACAAAAAATAAAAAGTTGGATGCTTTAAGGTATTTGGATACAGATTTTACATTTTAAACACCAGGGAAAATCTTGGTAAATTTGATCCAAAGGGTAGAGAAGGAATATTTCTTGGTTATTATAATACTTATAAGTCATAGAGTTTTTAAAAAAAATATCATAGATTTTTAAAGAATCAAATCATATTAAATTTGATGAAACTTATCAGTTTTATCATAAAATGACTGAAGTTAATGATTTAAGTGATTACTTTGAAAAAAATTATACCTAAACATCTCTTTTACAATATAAAGGATGATAATTTGTAACTTGATTTTGGTTAACAAAATCCTAAAAGGATATATACTAGTGAACCTGAAAGTGTGTTGTCTAGATATACTAGAACCCTAAAAAATAATCCCTAGGATACTATTATCGAAATATTATATAAAGGGATTATAACTAAAAGAATTATAGGAAAACTTGTATAATTCTAGAAACATTTATTTCAACTAGAACCCAAAACATTATAAGAAGCTTTAGATAATGAAAGTTGGGTTTTAGTTATGTAAGAAGAGTTAAACTGTTTTAAGAGGAACATGGTATAGAAATAAGCTAATATACCCTATCATTACCCTATTATAGGAATAAAGTGAGGTTTTTGAAATAAATAGGATGATCTTGGTGTGATTACTATGAATAAGTCTATATTGGTGGCTAAAGAGTACAAAAAAGAGGAAGGAATAGACTATGAAGAATCCTTTTCACTCATAATAAGATTAGAAGCCATTATGATTTTCCTAGCCTATGTATCACACATGGATTTCAAATTATATCAGATGGATGTGAAATCATCTTTTTAAAATATTTTTCTTGAGGAGGAAGTTTATATTAAATAACATCTTGGCTTTGAAAATCCTCATTTTCTAAATTCTATTTTCAAACTTACCAAAGATATTTAAATCCTTAAACAAGAACCAATATATTTATATGATTGTTTTACTTCTTTTCTTTTAATAAATATATTTTTAGTGGGAGTATAAAATCTTACTCTTATCATGAAAAATTCATCTTCAGATATTTTTCTAGTTCAAATATATGTCAATGATGTGATTTTTTGTTCTATAAATAAAAAATTATGCACTGAATTTTCTAAACATGTTCAAAAATAAATTGAAATGAGTATGATGGTTGGGTTAAATTTCTTTCTAGGTTTCCAAATTTATCAAAAAGTATATGGGAATTTACTAAATCAGATAAAATACATGTTTGACTTACTTAATTGGTTTGGACTTAAAAAGGGTAGAGTAAATTAAACTCTGATGAGTTACAATGAAAAATGTTTTTTTTTTGAATTTATTAAACTAAATTATAACAAGTTTTATAGAGTAATATTTTGGATTGTACTGTATTTAACTGCTAGTAGACCATACATTATATTTTTTGTATTCTTATGTTCTAGATTCCAATAAAATCCCAAGTAATATCATTTCCAAGTTTTCAAAATAATTTTAAGATATTTAAAAGGGAAAAATTTTAATTTACTTAATTTTTCTAAAAACCTATGATTTTAATTTAACTTCATATTTTGATGCCAACTTTGGTGGTTTTATACCAGATAGTAAGAATACCTCAGTAATATTTCACTTTCTAGGTAAATATTTGGTATCTTGGTCTAGTAAAAAACAACATCCAATTACATTATCTATTATTAAACTATAATAACTTGTTTTTGGTGGTTGTTGTGTATAAGTGTTGTGCAAGAAACATACCTTTTTAGATTTTCGATTTAATTATAATTAAGTGTCAATGAAATGTGACAACACTAGTGATATCAAAATTTCCAAAAATATAATAAATCATATAGATCTAAGGAATAATTTCTTGATAGATCACACTAAGAAAGGTGATATCTCTCTTTAATTTATTTCTACTGAGAATAAATTAGCAGATATTTTTACTAAGCTCTTTGCTTGTGAATGTTTTCATTTTATTAAGCAATAATTGGGGTTGTTTGAATTTAAATGATTTTAATTCCTTTTGATTATATTTATTTTAATTATATTTAAATTTCTATATTTATTATTAATATTTTTAATAAATTTTTAAATTAAACGAATTGACATTGATTTTATATTTATTTGTGCCTGAATTAATTTTTTAAAGTTGATTGTACTTATTTTTAAAAAGTAAAAAATTTAAATTTGTTTTTTTCTTATATTTTATTTTTTTTTAAGTTATACTTGAGCCTAAAGCATAAAATTGGCTATGTTACCGTCTTCTAAATTTGGTTTGTGACCTAATCTTAATAATCGACCCTCGACTCCCTTTCTATTCACCTAAATATATTCTCCTTTGAATCCAAGCAGTCACCTTCATTTCTCTTGAACTTATAATAACCTATATAAGATGGGGAAGTCTATGTGTAGAGATTAAAATGGTTCTAGACCTTCTAAGAAATTCAAGGGTAGCAGTACACCCATCGATTGTATGCGGGAAAGGTTGTGGATATGGATTTGTTGATAGTAACATAGATGTTATTGAAGAAATTTTTTCAATTCTAGGGATAAGAGTTTGTGTTTGATGAGAATAAATTGGTATTTCTATTTTAAGATGATGTTAATTAGTTTATAAGGAATTTTGAGTTCTGATTTGGAAAAATATAGGATATTTTTTCTTCAAATTTAAATGTAAAATCTTTGTAAGTATCTTTTATGGGGATGCAGGAGATTATACACTTTCTTCATGAAGGTGAGTACATTTTTATTCAGAATTTAGTTGGTACAAGATATATAGGACACATTTAAATCTTCATGTTTATGTTTGGTTTCTTAGCTTTTGAGAAGAATCATGTGAAGGAATTATAAGAATAATGGAAGGTTTTGTGCAAGTTTATTCAGACTAGAATTGCTTAGAGAGTAGGTGAGATATAAAAAGGTATTTTTTAAGTACAAGTATATTTTTTATGTAATCATGAGGTTCATTAAACAAATACTACTAGGATAAAGGAATGTTTAATTACTACCCTTATGGAATTATTATTTCCTTATTCTTGAAAAATAAAAAATTGAACTTAATTGAAGGAGAAACTATTAAGTTACACAACAACAACACTCTTTCAATAGTTCTTCTGGAGACTTTTGGTTACAACTGGGATGTTACCCATAATTATTTAAAATTTATTAGACATGATTATGATGCTCATGTGGATATAACACCTCAAAAATCAACTCATAGGTGGGTACATAGACTACCTCATCTCATAGGGATGCAGCACCTGTTGATATGGTGCCTACTAGGGAAGTGGAAGAGGCTATTATTACCAAATTTGAGCCTGATGTGTTAGATCCTAGAAATGCAGTGGAATAAGTTTAAATCCAGGAATACATAGTTTTGAATAAGACTATTCAACCAATTATGATAGTTATTGATATAGTAGCTAGATCTCAAGAGTAAAGGCCATTTGAGATTGAGTCTAATGTGTTTGTTGTTTAAGTAAGATTAGAATTTGAGGTTGAGCACACAGTGGTTGATAAACACCCTGGATCACCCACTGTTGATATAGTTGGAGCTAGAAATGTGTATATAGAGGATGCTAGTGTAATTTAACATACCCCGGAGCCTATTCCATCTCCTTCTCATGTGTAAGATGATGTACCTTCAGTAATAAAAAATTTTAAATGATTAGATGTTGAGAAACATATGCAGATTATTTCCTCTACTATAATGATATATTTTGATAATCTAAAAGGAGATTATGAAGTTATGAAGAAAGATAAGATATATTTAGAAGACTATATCAGACATTTGAAGGAGAATTTTTTTTCTATAACTAATTTTAATAATCTGTTTAGGATGATGGTTTCTCATACCAAATTTCTCCAAAATATCCAACCTATGAAACGTGTTTCCTCTTGTGTGAATGATCAAGGATTTGAAGTTATGAGAGCTCAATTGAATGAGATTAGAGGAATATATTCTACTAATTTTGAGTTAAATGAGCTTGGGGAACTTTTTAAATGTCAAAAGTTCATAGTTTTAAACTTTTTTGTAGTTTAATTAGATATTTTAGTGGCCACACTTGATAAGATTCAATGCTTCAAGATAGACATCCAAGAGATATTGCACACTCAGAAAAGTGTAGTTTTGAGTCAGTTTGAATTAATTACGAGCTTTCATCCAAGTTTCACATCTACTTCTACATATATTTAGGTTTTGGATTTTCATAATCATTTTGACCAACTATTTTCAAATCAAAATTCAGTTTAATCACAGATCTAGTCACTCCAATGTGACATGTTCACTCTAGTACTCATGAAAGAGTTTTGGAAGAATCTATTTGGTGAATTTAAGGATACTAGACAAGGAATTAGAAGACTCAATCTTAGAAAATATGTTTCCTTGAATGACATAGTTGGATATCTTCATGGATTGGTTCCTTCTTTTTAAGATTAAGTTAATGAAAATATAGTTGTGTCCAAGAAAATTAGATGTATAGTTTCATCCTCTATTGATCCAATTAGAAGAAACTAATCAATTTTTTCACTATTTTAGATAATATATATAGAGTAAAATATTTGTACATAGAATCTTCTAAAGAGGATTCCATTTCCTCATAGTCTGAAGAATATCATGTTGTACTAGCTACAAATTAGGGCAATGAGCTTGTAGTGTATAAACCTATCAGTCTAATTTCTCCTATTCCAACTAATACTAGTGATCTAGTTTCCCAAAAACCATTCAGTTCTATGCATGATATTATCCATGTTATTTTGGAGAATATAGCCCATGTGAATCAAAAATTAACTTCCATATAAGGAATGTTGATCAGGCTATAGGTGTAACACCCCGAGATTTTATGAAAAATATTCTTTTTAATTTCATTGATGCCTTGTGTTGTACGCTACACCAAAAGGATCTTGCACTACACACATCCCTGACTTGGCTTGCATTACACACAATCATGACCTTCCATGATAGTGTGTGTTGTACGCAATATTGAGTTTCACTAAACAACGATATGTTATATAAACCAGCCGCTATGAATAGTAATACCCACTTTTTGAAATTTTATAAATTTTATCTTTCAAAATGGACTTCATTTTTGGATTTGGAATATCGAAAATAGCCTAGTGTGAATTTTTTGTATTTTTTTGAAAACTTTCAATTTTTGAAGAATAGTGAAAATACTGGGTTACTATTTAAAACCCAACTTTTTATTTAAATAATTATTTATTTTATTTAAATTTATTTTAGGTAAAAATTGATACATAATACCTATATAAGTTCAATTTAATTCATTGGAGTCATTTTATAATAATTTTTGATATATAAAAATTTTATTGAACTTTTCACCATCTTTTACCCACCTCCTAGGAGAATTTGCAAATTTACATAAAACATAATTTTACCGCTTCTGTGAGTGAAATTTTAAAAATACGAGAGACACGGTTGATATAAATAAGTAAAATGTGGTTCAATAAGACGAAAATAAATTTTGTTGAACAGTAACTTTTTACTTTTATAGGGTAATTAAGGGTAAAAATGATATTAATATTACCCTAACACATGTCCTAATTCTATTGGATAAGTTTAATTCGACCAAAAACAACCTTAGGAATAAAATATTACCCTTTAGGTTCACTTGGATTAGATTAGGACATTTATTATAATTTTATTTAAAGAAGAGTTAAAAGAGTTAAAATAAAAGTTTAATAACTAAAACATTTTTAATATAGGGTTATAGATAAGATAAATTAGACTATAAATATTAATTAGAAAGATAAAAATATTTACATAATGGTATTTTATTTATAATTTTCTGACATTAAATAATTTAATTTATTTATGACACAATTGTCGATGCAGTAATTACCTTATTAATGAAATATTAACATAATTGATGTTATAAATACCAAAATAAATGTAATTTTAGACTTTTTATGTATTCAAATAATTTTATAGGTTAATATGACATGTTAATATTTATTTAATTAACTTTTTTCGAACTAATCATGCTGTTATGATTTTCACAAAAATCAAGTACCAAATAGTGTCAAAATTGACATAAAATAGTTTTTTAAAAAAATATTAAATTATTAATTGTTATTTTATTCCTAAAAATCTAAGTTTTGGCCAAATGACTTAGATAAGGTTATATATATTAATAATGAACCACTTGGGGTTCTTTTTTCTTGTTATAGTAAGTTTATTAACCATATAGTGTAAGAAAACAAAAATACACGGTAAAAGTTAAATTATTTAACTTAGAGTTAAATCTAAATGATAAGGTTAAAATAGTTACCTAAACTTGTATAAAACCTATTGGTTGAAATTATTTCGACCCCTCCCAACCTTAGCTTCAAAATAAATCAATTTGGAGCTATTATAAACTGAATATGACTTTATTATAAAATAATATTTTAAGTTTTTTCTAATGTGCCCCTCTCCTCCCTTATAAAAAGGGAACCCCTTCCCTCTTCTCTTAACACCATTTTTAGCCTTGATGCTCGGCCAACCCCTGAAAATTCCTATTCTCAACCTATATATTTATATCATAGAGGTTTGTTTCTTCTCAAAAGACCAACTCTAGTGCCCTAAGAAGAAGTTTAAAAGAGGTGCATCGAGGAAGAGGTAATCTCTTCTACCGATTCTTTCAAGTTTCTTTCTTCTTCAACTTATTCTTATTTAGTTGTTTCATTATAAATTAATAACATAATTATCACTAATATACTGATATGTTATTATAAATATGAAACAACCTCATTTCACCTTTTATCCATCCTACGGAAAATGAAATCATCGCGCGTGCGTACGTACGGAATATCGTCTCAACGCTGTGGTGTAATCTGTTTTTCCACCACCACCTTACTTGGATGGGTATAATGGTGTAAAGAATAACTATATATGGTTATTATAACATTATAATTATTATTAGATATTATATCATCCACTCCAATTCAATTCAATAATTATTGGAATGATATCATCGCTCGTGCGTACATAAGGATTACCGTCTCCACGACGTGATGAGATTCATTCTCCATGTTAACCATTAAAGAATGATTATAAAGTATATATAATTAATAATAATGAAATTTATAACATTATAAAGATACTTTATTTATTTATATATATATTTTTCATCTACTTACTTCCATTCAAGTCAATAAGGAAAGGAAAAGTGTGTGCATGCGTACGTACGGCCTACCGTCTCCATGAACGGTGTATTTCATTTCATTTATATATTTATTATATATATATATATATATATATTTACTGAACATATATATGATATATAAATCATTATTTACATTCTAGAAGTAAGTAAATCAAGATATAAGTAATAATAATATCAAGAAAAATGAGTCCAAACACGTATGATAAATAAAACGATTTTACCCAAAACGCTGCTTTAACATGGAATTTATAAAAGAACGGGTAATATAAAGTCATAAGTGAAACATATATGATATCATAATAATTAATAGGATTCTTTAATAAGTCAATGACACTATTTAAATCATTATACAGGAGGTTCGGATACTTACGAATCATATCGGACCTAAGGTAAGGGATAACTTTTCCAATCTCATTTTTATTTGAGATTGTTTATTCGTAAGTATTTACTGGGGTTATATTTTCCATGCATGTCCATAAAAATGTTTTTCACAAAGTTTTTAATATTATTTCATGTATTTTTTAAGTAATGTTTACCCCTATTTGAATTTTTCATTGTGTTATGGAAGGAATATTTCTTTTATTTACCATACGAGGAACTTTTTGACTTTTCCGACAAAAGTATGAGGAGAATGTTTTTTTAACTTATACGACATGAATGGATTTTTAAGGTTTCATAACGCCTTATTTTCAAGAAGCTTACTCTACAATATTTCATGAATATTTTCAAAAAAAATCCTTTTCTTTTAAAATTGCATGGCATTTTGTGAAAAGAAAATGATTTTGAAGAAGAAAGGATACTTTCCTCAAGAATTCATTTCAAGTGTTTTATCAAAACTATTTTTTCATCTAAGATGACATTATTAAGTATGTTTATGTTTCAATTATAATTTATCTATTATTTACATGGTTTGATTTTTCTTATCATGAAATTATATCCATTTCTTTTATATGGATTATGTTATGATGGGATGATTTTTATGAAGCCCATTTTATTCGTTGGGTTATTATGAATGATGTATGTTTATTTTGTGGCACAAGTAAGAATGATTTCATTATGAGATGGGTGGGAAATATATCTCCCTCCAATGCATTGGGTAAAGATTTATATCTCATGAGATAGACATGGTTGGAACAAAAAGTAAATCTAGTTCAATAATATAGGGCTGGAACGGTAAGTAAACCTGGTTCAGTAATGGACTTTGTCCACTAAGATGGTCTTTGCAGAAATGCCTTGGATACTATGGAAATCATATCATGTGCTTAATGGTTTCCAAAATTAAATGTTTTATTCCCATGATATTTTATCATGATTGATGTTTGTTTATGATCTATGCCTTACGTACTACCAAACATTATTTCACAACTGAAGATTTTGACATTAAAACTTTATGTTCATGTTTTAAAGTTCAAATGTATATGGTTTGTTTTATTTTCTCCATTCTTACCCTTACTGATCATTTGATGTCACCCTTTTTATGTTTTCTTTTCCCCGGGATTAAAAGAAAGGTTTTAGGTAAGGAAACAAAAAGGGGAAGATCGTTATGGGAGATGTTGAAGATCTTTCAACATGATTAGAAGTTTATATTCTAAGTTTCCAAAGACACTAAACTATTGCGTTCCTTTGGTTTCTGTTTTTTTTATGTATTAGATATTCCACAAAAGTAATGTAATGTCTATGTACGTCAAGCTTTGGGTCTCTACAGTTGGTATCAGAGGGAGGTTTAGTTAACCTTTGGAGACTAGGATGCGAAAAATTTAGTGAGATCCCTAGAGATATTTCTAAGGTATGTCTAGGGATGTCCCTAAGGTTAAGTATACGTATAGGTTAGAGTCCTAGAATTATGTTGACGATCAAGAATAACATACGGTGAACTTAAGGTGTCATGGATTAATGAATTTGTGATAAGTTAGACATCCCATAAGTAAATTTTTATGATTATGTGGTTCCATGTTATTTTAACTGTTTCTTACACCATGATTTTTGGTTTTAGTCAATGGAGGGAACCAGAAGGAATTGAGTCAACATTGAATCCAATGGACAAATTGGTGACTATGAGCAATGAAATTGCATAATTCTTAGAAATAAATATTTTGTGATTATGCTGAATCAGTCATCACGATATATGATTAACAAGGTGAACTTTAGTGGTATTCCTAATTCATAAAATAAGAGGAAAATGGACTTTTATGCATATTTGCATGGTGAGGATCACAGATAAAGGAATATTGAGATTTATAAATAATGGAAGAAGAAACTTGATGAATTCATCAAATGGAGGGGAAGATGTTATCTGTGTGGAGAGAAGGGTCATAGAGTGACAGACTGTTATTGAGTTCAATGTCTTATCTGTGGAGAACATGGGCATTACCCAACTCAATGCCCTAACCTAAGAGGTTACTTCTAAATCAAGGAAGGACTTATTCCATGACAATCATTGAAGAGAATTTATTGAAGTGTTTATATATTGGTATTCAAGAATAATGGTGTTGAGGTACTTTTATGGTATATTGGAATATCTATGTATTGGTCCATTGTGGTTTTAAATAATTATATAGTACCGGTAACCATGAAAAGTGATTGAAATATTTTTGAAAAGCAGATGATATGTGCATAATGAAGGGATAACGATAAAATAATATGTTTGATGTTATTCATGAGCTCATGATTAATATAAGGACAAAGTGATATCATGGTTTGAGTATATAGAATTTTTGGGATTTTGGTATGTGGAAAGAGTTAACTTTTGACAGCATTTGTGTTTTACTAAAGTTCAATGGGTATTCATTTTTCAAGAGAATACATGATTAAGGTATTCACATGTTTGGAATGTGACCAACAAGATATATCTTATGATATATGGGGGATAAATGATGGTATTTACATGCTTGTTATATGACCTTTCTGGTAATTGTTTTCTTTTTTACTATGAGATTGGAAAAAGTATTTTGGATAAGTCTAAAGATTTGAAATATATTATGTTGGACATAAGATAATATTGTTTACAGATAGAACCTTTTTTCGATATTATTTCTGGAATGTTATAATAGTGTAGTTTTAGAAAAAGGACAACCTGTAGGATGGGAGACAACCCGTCGCTTTGGACATGGTTGCGGGAATTGAACCCACAACCGAAGTGCGACAGACCTTTATTTCCTACCAATGGCCTACAGGAAGTCCCTGGTTAGTAGAAACCAGTTTTATTAAGCGGTATGATAGATGAAGTATAAGTCCATTTTTGGAATCATATACAATTAACCTCACCATAGATGGACTTATGTATATTTGATAACTTTTTCTAACCTTTTGTTTGAGACATATGGAATGACCCATCATTCTATCACATGATCTTCTAACACTTCACGAATGAAAAATTCAACTTCATTTCTTTAAGAGATAAAGTGTAAATTGTTCAAGGCACGAACAACGGTGATATTATACCGAAATAAAGTAAGTATTTCTTCTAATTCAAATTTTTCAACTTTAGGGAAATGATCTTGAAAACCAAAAATGTTGTCCTAGTGCCCTTATATCCAATGAATTAGATATTACCTTAGATTATCACAAATTTATGGCTTTGTTATTGTTGGATTTTTCATAGCCATGTCCTCTACCACTCTCCATCAGAACTTGATAGTTAGGTTTTTCTTCCATATCCATATTTTTTACCTATATTCTCCTATGTGGAAACCTAGTGATTAGTTAATTTGGGTAACCATTACGTTTCATACTTTATTTTTTAAAGATAAGTTTTGGTATTCCTTTTTACGATGTGGGTTTCTATTAAAGAAACTTTAAAGTAGTAAACCATTTATAACCCTGACGAATTTCGAGGGAGAAATTCATTTTAAGGGGGGTAGAATGTAACACCCCGAGATTTTATGAAAAATATTATTTTTAATTTCATTGATGTCTTGTGTTGTATGCTACACTAAAACGATCTTGCACTACACGCATCCCTGACTTGTCTTGCATTACACGCAATCGCAACCTTCCATGATAGCGTGTGTTGTATGCAATACCGAGTTTCACTAAACAACGATATGTTATATAAACTAGCCATTATGAATAGTAATACCCACTTTTTGAAATTTTATAAATTTTATCTTTCAAAATGGAGATCATTTTTTGATTCGGAATATCGAAATTATCCTGGGTTAAATTTTTGGTATTTTTCTGAAAACTTTCAATTTTTTATGAATAGTGAAAACACTGGGTTACTATTTAAAAACCGACTTTTCATTTAAATAATTATTTATTTTATTTAAATTTATTTTAGGTCAAAATTGATACATAATACCTATATAAGTTCAACATAATTCATTGGAGTCATTTTATAATAATTTTAGATATATAAAAATTTTATTGAACTTCTCATCGTCTTTTACCCACCTCCTAGGAGAATTTGCAAATTTACATAAAACATAATTTTACCACTTCTGTGAGTGGAATTTCAAAAATCCTAGAGACACGGTTGATATCAATAAGTAAAATGTGGTTCAATAAGATAAAAATAATTTTTGGTAAATAGTAACTTTTTACTTTTATAGGGTGATAAAGGGTAAAAATGATATTACTATTACCCTTACACATGTCCTAATTATATTGGATAAGTGTAATTAGAACAAAAAAAACCTTAGGAATAAAATATTACCCTTGAGGTTCACTTGTATTAGATTAGGACATTTATTATTATTTTATTTAAAGAAGAGTTAAAAGAGTTAAAATCAAAGTTTAATAACTAAAACATTTTTAATATAGGGTTATACATAAGATAAATTAGACTATAAATATTAATTAGAAATATAAAAATATTTCCTACATAATGGTATTTTATTTGTAATTTTTATACATTAAATAATTTAATTTATTTATGACACAATGACGATGCAGTAATTACCTTATTAATGAAATATAAACATAATTGATGTTATAAATACCAAAATAAATGTAATTTTAGACCTTTTATGAATTAAACTAATTTTCTAGGTTAATATGACATGTTAGTATTGATTTAATTAACTTTTTTATAACTAATCATGTTGTTATGATTTTCACAAAAATCAAGTACCAAATAGTGTCAAAATTGACATAAAATAGTTTTTAAAACAAATATTATATTATTAATTGTTATTTTATTCCTAAAAATATAATTTTCTTCCAAATTACTTATATAAGGTTATATATATTAATAATGAACCAATTGGGGTTATTTTGTCTTGTTATAGTAAATTTATTAACCATATAGTGTAAGGAAAAAAAAGACACGGTAAAAGTTAAATTGTATAACTTAGAGTTAAATCTAAATGATAAGGTTAAAATAGTAACCTAAACTTATCTAAAAGCTATTGGTTGAAAATATTTCTACCCATCCCCACATTATATTCTAAATGAATTAATTTTTAGCTATTATAAACCGAATATGACTTTATTATAAAATAATATTTTATGTTTTTCCTAAGGTGCCCCTCTCCTCCCTTATAAAAAGGGCACCCCTTCCCTCTTCTCTTAACACCCTTTTGAGCCTTGAAGCTCGGAAAAACCCTGACAATTCCTCTTCTTAACATCTATATTTATATCATATAGGTTCTGGGATTCTCAAAATACCAACTCTAGTGCCCTAAGAAGAAGTTTAAAGGAGGTGTGTCGAGGAAGAGGTAATCTCTTCTACCGATTCTTTCAAGTTTCTTTCTTATTCAACTTATTATTCTTTAGTTGTTTCATAATAAATTAAAAACATAAGTATCACTAATATACTTATATGTTATTATAAATATTAAACATCCCCATTTCACCTTCTATCCATCCTACGGAAAACAAAATCACCGCGCGTGCGTACGTATGGAATACCGTCTCCACGCCGTGGTGTAATCTGTTTTTCCACCACCACCTTACTTGGATGGGTATAATGGTGTAAAGAATAACTATATATGGTTATTATAACATCATAATGATTCTGAGATATTATATCATCCATTCCAATTCAATTCAATAATTATGGGAACGATATCATCGCTCGTGCTTACGTACGGATTACCGTCTCCACGACGCGATGAGATTCATTCTCCATGTTTACCATTAAAGAATGATTATAAAGTATATATAATGAATAATAATTAAATGTATGACATGATAAAGCTACTGGATTTATGTATATATATATATATATGTCTCACCTACTTACTTCCATTCAAGTCAATAAGGAAAGGAAAACAGCATTTATGCGTACGTACGCCCTACCGTCTCCATGAACGGTGTATTTCATTTCATTTATCTATCTATTATATATATATATATGTGCACAGAATATATATATGATATATAAAGCATTATTTACATTTTTGAAGTAATTAAATCAAGATATAAATAATAATAATATCAAGAACAACGAGTCCAAACACGTACGATAAATAAAATGATTTTACCCAAAACGCTGCTTTAACATGGAATTTACAAAAGAACGGGTAATATAAAGTCATAAGTGAACCATATATGATATCATAATAATGAATATGATTCTGTAATAAGTCAATGACATTATTTAAATCATTATACATGAGGTTTGTATACTTACTAAGCATATCGGACCTAAGGTAAGGGATAACTTTTCCAATCTCGTTTTTATCCGAGATTATTTATTCATAAGTATTTACTGGGGTTATATTTTTCATCCATGTCCATAAAAATGTTTTTCACAAAGTGTTTAATATTATTCCATGTATGTTTAAAGTAATTTTTACCCCACTTTGAATTTTACATTGTGTTATGGAAGGAATCTTTCTTTTATTTACCAAATGAGGAACTTTTTGACTTTTCCAACAAAAGTATGAGGAGAATGTTTTTTTAAACTTATACGGCATGAACAGATTTTTACGGTTTCATAATACCTTATTTTAAAGAAGTTTACTCTACAATATTTCATTACTATTTTCAAAAAAATCCTTTTCTTTTAAAATTTCATGGAATTTTGTGAAAAGAAAATGATTTTGAAGAAGAAATGATATTTTCCTCAAGAATTCATTTCAAGTGTTTTATAAAAACTATTTTTCCATCTAAGATGACATTATTAAGTATGTTTATATTTTAAGTATAATGTATCTATTATTTACATGGTTTGATTTTTCTTATGATGAAATTATATCCATTTCTTTTATATGGATTATGTTATTATGGGATGATGTTTATGAAACCCATTTTATTCGTTGGGTTATTATGAATGATGTATGTTTATTTTGTGGTGAAAGTAAGAATGATTTCATTATGAGATGGGTGGGACCTATATCTCCCTCCAATGCATTGGGTAAAGATTTATATCTCATGAGATAGACATGGCTGGAATGGTAAGTAAATTTGGTTCAGTAATATAGGGCTGGAACGACAAGTAAACCCGGTTCAGTAATGGACTTTGTCCACTAAGATGGTCTTCGCAGAAATGCCTTGGCTACTATGGAAATCATATCATGTGGTTAATGGTTGCCACAATTACATGCTTTATTCCCATGCTATTTTATCATGATTGATGTTCCTTTATGATCTATGCCTTACGTACTGCCAAGATTTATTTCACAACTCAAGATTTTGACATTAAAACTTTATGTTCATGTTTTGACATTCAAATGTATATGGTTTGTTTTATTTTCTCCATGATTACCCTTGTTGAGCATTTGAGATCACCCTTTTTATGTTTTCTTTTCCCCAGGATTAAAATAAAGGTTTTAGGTAAGGAAACAAAAAGGGGAAGATCGTTATGGGAGATGTTGAATATCTTTCAACATGATTAGAAGTTTATATTCCAAGTTTCAAAAGACACTAAACTATTACGGTCCTTTGGTGTTTGTTTTTGTTATGTATTAGATATTCCGAAAAAGTAATGTAATGTCTATGTACGTCAATCTTTGGGTCTCTACAATAGGTTTCTTCGGACTGAATTTAATAAAAACTATATTTTGAACCCCATATAGCTAAATCAAGTTATCTATTATATAATATTTTCCTCTTAATAGATTGAGACTTTTAAAGGGCTTATCAAAAAAAATTTATCTTTAGTTTCTCAGATACCCAGACAAGATTTCATGGTAATTATAGATTTATTCAAATAAAAAATCATTAAGAGAATTGATCTATATACTGATGCACCTTTTATATCAGAGTAATAAGTATCCTTAAAACATCACCTATAGATACATATAGAGGTTCTAGTTAGATTTTATAAACTTTCTTTGATTCAAAAAAAAATTAATAAGAGAGATCAATCAAAGTTTGTTGTTTTTTTTGTTGGTGAATCTACTAAAAAATATGCTACATCTTCAGATCCTGCTAAGAAGATGGAATTTTACAGCTCTATCTCATATTACATTAACTTTTGTTCTAATAATATTTAAAGAGTCATGAACATTCATACTCAGATACTTAGAGATAGATTGGGTTTTGGGACTGAAGGCACTTCTATGCAGCTTGGAAGAGTATTCTTACCTTCGGTAGTTGTCCCTAAAAATACTTCTTCCTCTTCTCCTTACTTCAAGAAACCTCTACCTAAACCTCCATCTAACTTTTAACACATTCATAATCCATAATAATATGGCTAATGTATTTTTGTATGGGTTGAGTCCTTATATTTTTTTACAAGTGTACATCATTAATAAAATTCGTTTTATCTCTTTCTTTGGTTGTTAAGAAATTATTTTTATTTAATTTTTTGATTAAATGTTTTATTTTATACAATTTTCTAAATATTTTTCCTATCATAATTCAAATTATGTATCAACATTAAATCTTAATTATTCATAACTCAAAGTGCTACATTCAATCTATTTTTTAATCTCCCTACCATTCCTTTTTAATTTCACAAAAAAAGGGGAGAAGATAGATAAGTTGGATAAGAAGGGAGAAGAAAGGATAAACAAAAAAATTAAAAATATTATACATTATATAGTTTTCTTCAAATATCCTTAAATCATTTAAAATCTCATTTTTAATGTCTAATGGGTTTTTTGATCATCAAAAGGGGGTATTTTTGAACTACTAATGTTTTTCCAATATATCTTGTTTACTTTATGTTTTTATGATCTTAAAAACCCTTCATATGTTTCTAATGATTTTTTTTAAGAGTGTTGATCAATTTTTTATCTTATTTAAGTTCATTCTATTATAATTATATAATTCAGGATATCTATAGAAACTTTCTTAAGTCTGAAAATTTAGTTATGTGAGAACTTTGGCTACGTGGATTTTTTTCTACATTGTGTGATCGGATATATCAATCGACTACTTGAAACAATCACCAATTTAAATCATCCATGACATAGAAATATTTATGTAAAAATTGGCTACATAGATGAATCACCTACATGAGAAATGCTTATGTCGATAAAACAACTATGTGAATCGGCTATGTAGAATAATTAGCTACATGATTTAGATCTATGGAATATTCGGCTATGTAATTCCAATCAGCTACATGTTTTTAGTCGACTATGTGAAAAAATGGCTATGTTAATAAATCATCTATGTGAATAACATTTACATGAGAAATTGACTTCATAAAGAATGGTTATGTGGATTCAAATACATGGAATTCATCTATGTGGTTATCTATAATTGGCTATGTGGTTATGCAACTCAAATATTTATTACCATTGGTATAATTTAAGTGGAAATTAATTTCATTATTGATGTATTAAATATTAGATTATTTATTTATGGTAAAATTTATTTCCATTAAAAGTATCAAGAAAATGAAATAATATATATTAATTTATTACTCAGTACTTTCAATTGAGGTATTTTTCATAAATGGGCATCTTTATTCTCACACCTATACTAAATTTAATGGGATATAATGTTGTTAAATAATAAGTGAGAAGAGATTAAATAGTATTTAAACAAAAATAAAAAAATTTAACAAGAAAATAAGAAATCAACAACTCTCTCTCTCTATCTCAAATCTTTTTGTACTACTTCTCTATGCTGATAAAAAAATATTCCAATTTTCTACAACTATGCTATCAATGGTAAATATTTTTGTGTTATTAAAGACTCTCCTTGATCTATACTTTATTCTCATTATCTATCTTGAAGATATCATATATTTTATTAATTTTATCTTGAAACTATGTGATTCATTTATATTATTTCATTATTCTTTCTCATTGTTGGAAGTGAGCACTCCTTATACTAAGTGTTGAAGGTTGGTGTTTTGTAAAGCCTTGTAGGATCACAGAAAAATATCCTAATTTTAAACCAAGTGACAGTTTCTTTCACTCTTCTAGGAATTCATTAAGAAAAGGACCGGTTCTTGTGAAATCACTAAGCTCTAGGAATTAATCATTAGTGGAATGGGCTAGAGGATATATGTTCCCCGAACCATTATAAATCGCATGTGTTTGATCTCTTTATTACTATATTTATTTCTGAAAATTTTTCTGTTAAGAAAATATCAACAATTATCATACCTTAATAGGAGGTGGTTTTAAGTGAAAAAAAAATCAAGATATCAATTCAACCCCCTTATTGAGTAATATCTCAATTTTTCTCTGACCAAAAATGATAAGTGTTAAAAAAAAATCAGTGAGTGTTGTCGAACTGATTCTAAAAAGTAGTTATTATATAATAAAATGTTAAATTAAATTAAAAAAAATCAATATAATAAATTCATAAATATAACTGTTGTAACCAGAAAACGCATCCCCAAAATTTTTAAATGCTTTCATACATGATCCAATATTGTATCCCATTTCTTAAGCTTCAATTTTGTAGGTCGTAGGGCCCGAACGGAGTTACAGATTAGGAGTTATGGACATTTGAAGTTGGGCTGGAAAACTGGTTCACGAAGCCCATTCGTGAAGCCCCCTCCGCGATCACGGAGCCCCGCCGTGAAGTAAGGAGGTGGGATGGATCTGCGAGACCCTTTGACATTCGCGACCATCCACGAAGCAAGGAGATGGTATGGCTCCACGAATCCCTTTTACATTCGCGAACCCATCGAGGAGCAAGCTTCGTCTTCGTGCCGAGTGAGATATGCTTCGTGGTGCCCCTTGCCTATAAATACCCATCTCACCCCCTTTGACAGAGGGCCACTCCACCCCTTGGGCGGCCAATCTCCCAGTTCGCAGAGCTCCTCTTTCCTTCGCAAAGCAGCTCCGTGAGCCCATACTCCGTGAGCAGCTTTCTTCACGAAGCTTCTCCGCGAGTCCATGCTTCGCGAGTAGCTTCCTTCACGATGCTGCTCCACGAGTAGCTTCCTTCACGATGCTGCTCCGTGAGTCCATGCTATGCAAGTCCATTCTTCGTGAGACCCCATTCTCCATGAGCCCCTTTTCTCTACGAAGCTACTTCGTGAAGACCTATCCTTTGTGAGGATTCTACCTTCATGCCCACCGGTCCATACAGCGGGGGCTGTACCCCCACACTGGTCCCTTCGCTACCTTCACTAACCCCCACGAAAAATGGAGAGTCACACCGTGAACTTTTTAGGCCGGAATGTTGGGATTTTCCATTGCGCCTTTATGCGCACCCACCTTCCACCTATAGAATGCCATGATTTGAGATACTCCTCCTCACACCATGAAACACCTTGAGTCGACATATTCCTCTTGGTTATTTTCCCATGCCATGAGTCGAGATTCTCATCATTAATTCCCCGAGTACCTTGAGTCAAACCATTCCTCAAGTAACTCATCCAAACCCCATTACCAAAATCTTATGTCAGGTCGAACTAGAAAGGGCATCCCTTGTGTAAGTCCCAACACCATCCATTTATAGGGTCCTTGTGCCTAACAGTCCTACCTACGTGACTTTAAACTGTAGTAATCCTTATGTTCCAAACATAGGATGCCTCTTTCTCCAAACAAGAGATGCCTTATGGTCTAAGAATAAGATGACCAAAAGTCTTATCTACATGACTTTAAACTTTAGTAATCCTTATGTTCCAAACATAGGATGACTCTTTCTCTAAACAAGAGATGTCGTATGCTCCAAGCATAAGATTCCCAACAGTCCCCTCTATATGACTATAAATTGTAGTGCACTCTATGTTCCAAACATAGGATGCCTCTTGCTCCAAAAAAGTGATGCCTCTCACTCCAAACAAGAGATGCCTTATGCTCTAAGTATAAGATTCCAACAGTCCTCTCTAAATGACTATAAATTGTAGTACACCCTATGTTCCAAACATAGGATGCCTCTTACTCCAAATAAGAGATGCCTTATGCTCCAAGCATGAGATGCCAACATTCCTCTCTACATGACTCTAAATTGTAGTGTACCCTATGTTCCAAACGTAGGATGCCTCTTACTCCAAACAAGAGATTCCTTATGCTTCAAGCATAGGATGCCTAATGCCATGACTACAATGGCATAATTTCAAGAGCACTGGAATCCATTAATGCATTCCATTACTCCACCTCACGCTTTGCATATCCTTCATTCTGATTTTCATCCTCTTCCATGTCTGAAAAGACCCCCTAATGGCCTGGTCCTATACTGCATCGGCTCACCTACAGTCCTGGGCCAATGCCCCATAAGACTTTGGACAACCCTTCGAGTCAGGTCATGTGTTTCGAACATGGTCAGCAGTCGACCCCCATTTACTTATCCCCATTTCCGGCTACCGTGATATGGATGTCGTGTTTCGAACATGGTCAATAGTTATCCTCCATCTCCATGCCACCCTCATTGCATTCCGAATTTCAGGCATGTGATTCACACTTTTCATCTCCCTTTGTTCGGACTGATTCCACCCCCGTTGGCATTATCCCTCTTGTACACTAGTGCCAAGGTGAAGGCCTTAACCCACCAGTGGTTTGGGATGCCCTCATGGCCAAAAATGAGGAAGACATTACGGGTATCTTCCTTGTGTAAGCCCCATCCACCATTATCGCTACATAGAGGCACCCGGGAAGCTTCCTTGCGTAAACCTCATCCACCACTGTCGCTCCATAGCAGCACCTGGGAAGCATCCTTGCATAAGCCCCATTCACCATTGTCGCTCCATAGTAGCACCCGGGCAGCTTCCTTGTGTAAGCCTCATCCACCATTGTCGCTCCATAGTGACACTTGGGCATCTTCCTTGCGTAAGCCCCATCCACCACTGCTGCTCCATAGAGGCACCCGGGCAGTTTCTTTGCGTAAGCCCTGTCCACCACTACCACTCCAAAGCGTCATCCGAGAAGCTTCCTAGCATAAGCCTCATCCACCATTGTCGCTCCAAAGCGGCATCTGGGCAGCATCCTCGCATAGGCCTCATTCACCATTTCCGCTCCAAAGTGGTGCCCGGGCATCTCCCTTGTGTAATCTCAATCCACCATTGTCGCTCCATAGCAGCACCTGGGAAGCTTCCTTGGGTAAGCCCCGTTCACAATTCTTACTCCATAGCGGCACCTGAGCAGCTCCCTTGCGTAAGCCCCATTCACCATTCTCACTCCATAGTGGCACCTGGGCAGCCTAGAGTGTAAGACCCAAGCCCCCCCAAGAACTATGTGGTCTTTGATCCTTGCTAAGGTAGGGTATGTAGGAAGCCTCTCTGAGGTTCAAGCCCATCACCCACTGGTTTCGAAACCCTTCACGTCGGTTCACATACCACCTAAACTACGTGGTATTTGATCCTTGTCAAGGAAGTGTATGTAGGAAGCCTCCCTGAGGTTCAATCCCACCACCCACTAGTTCTGACCCCCTTCACGTCAGTTCCCGTACCACATGAACTACATGGACTTTGATCCTTACCAAGGCAGGGTATGTAGGAAGCCTCCATGAGGTTTAATCCCACCACCCATTGGTCACTCCAACCCCCTTCACGTCAGTTCACCAACACCCCGGGCAGCATCCTCGCATAAGCCACATCCACCATTGTCGCTCCATAGTGGCACCCGAGCAACATCTTCACGTAAGCCCCATCCACCATTGCCGCTCCATAGTGGCACTTGGGCAGCTTCCTTGTGTAAGCCCCATCCACACTTGTCGCTCCATAGTGGTAAATGGCCATATTCCTTGCATATGCCCCATCCACTGTTGTCGCTCCATAGCGGCACCCGGGCAGCTTCCTTGCGTAAGCCCCATTCACTATTTCTTCTCCATAGCGGCACTCGGGTAGCTTCCATGCGTAAGCCCCAGGCACAATTGTCACTCAGTAGCAGCACCCGGGAAGCATCCTCGCGTAAGCCCCATCCACTGTTTCCACTCTATAGAGGCACCCAGCAAGCATCCATATGTATTCCCCATGCACCATTGTCACTCCATAGCGGCACCTGGGCAGCTTCCTTGCGTAAGCCCCAACCACAATTGTCGCTCCATAGAGGCACCCGGGCAGCTTTCTTGCATAATCACCATTCACCACTGCCGCTCCATAGTGGCACTCGGGAAGCTTCCACGTGTAAGCCCCATACACAATTGTCACTCCATAGCGGCACCCGGACAGCATCCTCACGTAAGCCCCATTCACCATTGCCGCTCCATAGCGGCATCCGGTCATTATCCTCGCGTAATCCCCATCCACCTTTGCCGCTCTATAGCGGAAGCTAGGAAGCTTCCTTACGTAAGCCTCATTCAACACTGTCACTCCATAGCGGCACCCGGGCAGCATCCATGCGTAATCCCCATGCACTATTCCCACTCAATAGCAGCACCTGGGCAGCTTCCTTGCATAAGCCTCATTCACCATTGTCGCTCCATAGTGGCACCCCGGGTAGAATCCTTGCATAAGACCCATTCACCACTGTCACTCCATAGAGGAACCAGGGCAACCACCCTGGTGTAATCCCCTATCCTTTCTAACAGGAGGTAGCACAGCTGCTCCTCCTTTCTTTTCTGGTGCCTAAGGCAAGCAAAGGGCGTGATGGGGAATGTTTCCCCTCATTTCTTCAGTGCCAAATCCCTCTCCCGCTGGGCTTTTTCATCATCGGGCCTCCATCCTGGAGTAAGTCCCAACCTTTTCGGACCACTAACCATGCATAATCTCTTGTTTCCTCTTTGGGATGCGATCACACGTAATCCCAACTCCACTTCCCATGGACGCACCTTTCACGACGTGATCGTCAGGTCCCTACTACCTCTTATTCCTCACATCGAGCATGACTCGCGTGGGCTTAGAGTAAGCACTGACCATGAAATCCACCTTGTGCAGCCTAGAGTGTAAGCCCCACACCCCAACCATGAACTATGAAGTCTTTGATCCTTGCCGAGGAAACATACGTAGGAAGCATCCATTAGGTTCAAGTCCACCACCTCGGTCGTCCGACCATCTTCACATTGGTTCACCAACACTTTCGGTAGCCTAGAGTGTAAGCCCAACACCCCAACCATGAAATACAAGGTCATTGATCCTTTCCAAGGCAGGGTACATATGAAGCCTCCATGAGGTTCAAGTCCACCACCCCGGTCATCTGACCATCTTCACGTTGGTTCACCAACACTTTGGGTTGTCTCAGAGCGTAAGCCCCAAATACCCCTTCCAAACTATGAGGTCTTTGATCCTTACAAAGGAAAGGTATGTAGGAAGCCTCCATGAGGTTCAAGCCCATCATACATCTAGACCCCAGGTCCTTATTCACATCGGTTCATCGACCCCTGCCCCATTTCCGAACTATATGGATTTTGATCCTCGCCAAGGAAAGGTACATAGGAAGCCTCCCTGAGGTTCAAGATCAACAACCATTGGTCCTAACCACCTTCACGTCGGTGCACTAAGACCCCATCATGAACTATGTGGACTTTGATCCTTGCCAAGGCAGGGTACGTAGGAAGCCTCCATGAGGTTCAAGACCAACACTCGGTCATTCCGACCCCCCCCCCCCCTTCACATCGGTTTTCCCCCATCCTGCATGATGTTAAACTGTGGACCTCAATTAGTGGTAAGTCGTTGTTTCCCCAGTCAGCGGTAAGCTGTTGCACCCAAATAAACTACTCGGACTTCGATTCTCTTCCATGGGGATACGTAGGAAGCTTCCATGAGGTTCAATCCCAGCACCCATGTCTCATCCTGATCTATCCCTCAATCCCATGAATTCCGGGAAGATCATTCCCCAACCCGGAGGTTCTACTTCCTCTGGGTCCCATCCATGCATCCATTCTCATGGGTCACCTCCTCAGGTGTCCCATCATCCCACCGAACTACGCGGACTTCGATTCCCTTCCATGGGGATATGTAGGAAGTCTCTTTGAGGCTCAAGACCGACACTACCGTCACCTTCACAAAGGTTGTAGGACCCCGGGACACCCTGAGAGGGGAGGGGTGAATCAGGGTGACAATTTCTTCTTTTAAAAACAAGGATCTTATTCGAAAGTTGGTAGAAACTAGTTAAACATGTATGATGGATATGATCAACAATGAAACATTCACACACAAAGATATTACACAACAATTTTTACTTGGTTCACCACTAAGGGCTATGTCCAAGGAGCATACGCCAACAAGTTGTCGGTCATACCAAATTCCACTATTCTTTACTAGATGTGGATTACAAAGGTTCGGTCATAGTCACACTATCCCAGGGTCATTTACTTTACAAAAGTTCAGGGATAGCTCATTGCGTCCCTCGGGTCACTCCCGTTGACTCCCCCTGGATCACTGCCTTTGGTGATGTCCCACTCAGTTTATAGACATAAAGGTCTCTTCAACAGATATTCATGAATTTATTTGTCTCTTGTTCAGTATGAGATTTTCTTGCATCAGGGTTCAGATTTGATTCTCTTTTCTGTTCAATCCTTCTTCTTTAGTGCAATAACAGAATTCACTTGTTCTGTTTGTCTTTGTTTGCCTGAATTCCAACCACTTATGTGATTTATCAATAAATGAAGCTCAGCTTACTTGGAATTTTCATAATCAGTTCTCCATGTATGCATGAGATCATGCATGTATCATTTAGATTTCCTCTTTAATCTCACTTTGCACTGAAGGTATTGGGAAATCTTCCGGATTTTGTGCAGCTCCAAAAAGACTGGCGTGCTTCAACTACACCTGGCGTGCTTCTCCAAGCCCATCGCACAAGTTTAAAGATTACGCACAAGTCTCGGAATGCAAGCCCAAATTGGCGTGCAATTTCACATCAACCACTTACGTGACACTCACTTATTCAACTTCAAACTTGCGCGACTCACATCCTTTTACGCCCAAACCAATTTTGGCGTGCAACTAACAACTGGTGTGCAACTTAAAAATATGGCACGCAATTATCACCAAACCACTTGTGCGACACGGCCTTCTTCAACTCAAAACTTGGACGAATTCCTTCCTTTATTTCCCAAACTGCCTTGGGTGTGCAACAAACGACTGGTGTGCAACTTATACTTGTGCGACCACATACCACTTGCGCGACCACCACACCTGCGTGATGGGATCTCTGATTTTATCTAAGATTTGAACTCGTATAGAATGAGTAGGGGTATACCTGTATTTATATGAATTTGGACACCCTGCGTGATGGCGCACAAGTCTCCCCTCGGCGTGCAAGTTTCAGCATGCAAGTCTCTTCCCTTAAAAATCACTTGTGCGACCAACTTCCAAACTTGGGCGCCCTTCTCCCTTTGCCCTATTTTTATATTCTGATCTTGAAAAACATATGGCACGCATGTTTCCAAGCCTCCAAGTAATCGGCATTCAAGTCCATTTTCCAAAAACACTTTTCTCCATTTTTCAATTTTGAGGTCTAGAAATTTGGCAAACACTGGAAAACGGTGCCACCTTCAATATATGCTTCTTCCATAACCTTCATGCTTCTTCTATATGATTTGGCTTCTTCAAAAACTCTTCTTATTTCATCACAAACTCCACTATCGTGAAATATATCCTTTCATAGATCAGCTTTAGCATCATCATATTTTGAGACAATGTGAAGTGCATGGCCATCTCAGAATTCCAATCCCTTCCACACTGTCTTCTTCTTCAACTGTCATTCTCTATTTCATGAAAATCATACGATTATATTCTTTAGTAAGTATCTTGAATGGTTCTAATACAGTCATGAAGAATTGCATAGTCTTCATCAAATCCCCATTCTTCTTTAATCATCCTTAGATGGATTATACCTCACCATTCTTCACTGTTGTAAACAATGTGTCACCTTTGACACATGCTCTTTGAACTTATGATCAGTACAACAATCATCTGAATTTCCATTCCTCCATTTCATTGGAGTACTTCTTGATCTCCTTCATTTTGATCTTTATTGGCAACTATTGACAACAAATACAACCTTATAAACAAAGTGGTTCCAACAATGGTCACATTTCATTCCCCCTCCACTCCATTCAACTCTCCATCATCCATCCTAATTCTCACTTTGGCCTCCACATCCTGGTGGGATCATGTCATCCACCACCATCGCTTCTCCTACCAGTACTGGGGCCGCAATTCATGTGTAGGACCCATCATGTCTCCGGGTCGTTTTCCTTTGCGTACACCCTGATTCATCACCCCTTAGAACTATGTGGGTTTTGATCCCTTTCGTCTACACAGGGTACGTAGGAAACCTCTATGAGGTTTAATCCCAGTCAATGGTAAACCTTGGTGTTCCCCCATTCTGGGGTGCGTACTCCATGATCTGCCCTCAGTGGTGTCTAGATCAACCTTCACAGTGTGACATCTACCCTTTATGGGACACACCATCTTGGGTCTGCTCATATCGAGTGTTCTAATCCATCCACCCGGTAAACCTTTCAGGTGTTCCCTCCTAGGGATGTACCAATCTGATCCATCTATATGGGATGTTCTGATCACCCTCATTCCAGCTCCACAAGACGTTAAACTCACGGACTAACTCATGATAAACATGAGATGCCTGACGAAAACCTCACAAGACATGCCTTTGGTGTAACCATCTCTTCTAGACGATAAACTTGCAGCATACCTTATGTTAAACATGGGAAGCAGAGGAAAACCTCAGATACATGCCTATGGCATATGATTCCACGCATTCGACATGGGATGCCTCAGGTTCTGCACCCTTTATATGCCCTCTTATGAGGAAGAATACAGGTTCCTCAATGTCCACGCATCCAGAGATTCCACGACATGCCTGATGTTTTCATCTACTCTGACCAAAGGTTGCTACCAACTTAAGACCCCATGGAATGTTCTAATGGAAGTAGTGTAATTAACCGGTGTCCACAGTGATATGGCACCAAGAATGATTCACGAACCATGACTTAATCTATAAGGGTGACCCGGATTAGGTGATAAGTTCCGAGGAGGAATCCACGGAAGGAAAAATTGATATCCCATCATCTTGTTTCGATCAAGGAGAAAACGTCCCTGAATAAGGAATGGATGCCACCCACCTTTGGAATGTGGGAATGTGGGGCAATAGATGTGCATCCTCACAGACGGATGTGTGCGCCCCAGCGAAAGTGTCAGAAACAATAGCCTAAATATCATAAAATAATGTAGTAATGTCTTATTGACATATTGGTTGATGATCCATTAAAAAAATTGGGTGAAAAACTCCCCTTCATAGCTAATCTTTGTTGACCATCAAGTGAATTAAATTTCCCCATCCCCAAAAAATAATAAATCAATAAAATACTTTGGTTTCCCATAAATTTTAAAGAAACATAAATTTCAAATGAAATTTTATTAAACAATATGTTACCTAAAGGACCAAATTATCCAAATGCACATGTTTCAAATAAAGGGGGAAACGGTAAGAAATAAATCCTACAAATATCTATGAAATTGAAAAAAAATAGATTTTTTATCCCTTCATAGAACACCTATAGAGACATCATGACTACCTAAAGTTTTTCTCTTTCAAGATTTGTATTATTTTCATGAAGAATATTAAATACCCTTCCCAAAATCTATAGTATAATTACAGAAATATCAATTACAACATAATAAAAAATGAATAAATAATTACTAAGTGGAAGAAAAACAATATAACAAAAAAAGGAATGAAAGAAAAAATATGATAAGATGTATCATGAAGTAATATCATACAGATCATGTAATGAACCAACCCCAGATAGCTTGGAGCTGGTTTCTACTATTAAATACATTAGCATGATTACAAGGAATCAAATCATGATTGACCGATCAGTTTAGAAGTCTGGGTAAACCATATACATAAATGAGTCTTTTATTATAAATGAATACACTAATTACAACATAATTTTTCCCTTAATACCTTTGAGGATAACATTATTCCATATAGTGTATCCTTGAATAAATTTCTTAGCACACTTATTGGAATTTTATGAAAAGGGAACATAATAAGGGTTATCTCAAATGCTTAGTTAGGTTAAAGTATAGTGGAAGAAATCATGAATCAATGAGAATAATAATTATGTCATGGTAAATAACTGAACACACATACCATGTAGTCAAAAAACTGAGAAGTAAGTGCATAAAAAATATGGAAAGGTAATAAATAGAAACAAATTCCATTCAAATAACTAGATAAGTAAAAATAAATATGGAAAGGTAAGAAAATAAAACCCATTACATTTAATCAATGAACTGAAAATGAAATGCATATTTCAATTTTATCATGTGAAAATCTCATAGATAATAAATAATGAATCAAAATTAAGGTAATGCTTAATTATTGGACATCATGTCTTGGGAACATGAGAACCTCTACTATCAAGATCTATCCTCTGGATGGTTTAAAACTACATATAGAAACCCATTTAATTTGTACAACTTATTTTTCTCATGAGAACCTATCGATGCATCGAAGAGATATATAAAGTTCGGGCTCCACCCATCATTGCATGTCCAAATAATTCTTCATATTAAGTAATAGATTTAACTAATAAAAAATATACATTATTAAATATATTTATGGAATAAAGAATAAAAAATTATCAATATTTCCCCAAATAATCAAATAACTTTTAAATTAGACACTCTATATAAAATGGTATATGGTTCTGACAATAGTAATATCCATGATAAATGAAATGGATAATTTAGGGGAAATTCAATGCTCAATGATCATTAGAGATTAAATATTTCAAGGGGACTGATAAATGAATCAAGGAAGTGATTGTAAATATTATCCTTAGCCAAATCAATCTTAAACCATCAAGAGGAAGATTAAGGATGGTATCAATACAACATATCCCAAGTGGAGTAAAAATAAGGGTTATTATCATTGATGAATAGAAATACTATAAAATGATATTTTAAAAACATTCTTGAGGAAAATATCCTTTTATTATGAAAACCCTTTTGAAAAACCTTTTCCTTGAAAATCAATTTTGAAAATATTTTATTTAAAAATTGTGCTTTTAAACATGCAAAGGAAGCTTCAAAAAATGATGGTGGGTAAATTTTTACAATCCATACAAGGTAAAAAGAACATTCTTTTTGCATGGTTAAAGGTTAGAAAAATTTCTTATTCAGAAAGAAATAATAATATTCCTTTGAAAAAATTGGTAAAAGATAAAAAGGTTAAAAATTAATTTACCAAATCATTTTCAAAACATTTTTTAAAACATTTTAATATAACATGGTTTTTAAAAGAAAATAGGTTCTCCGACTAAAGAGAGAAAGATAGTCGAGTTTTCTAAAAAAAAATTTATAAAATATTTTGAGTACCAAAGAGTGGGAAAATGGTACTAATACTTGAAAATGATCATGAATAACTAGAGGATAAAAAATTAAAGGTTTTATTAAATAATGGTCATATAATTTCCTTGAATGTAAATACCATTGAAAGATCATTAAAGTTAATATTGAGGAAAATAATATTTAAACATTCCAAAGTGTCTCATACCACTTTGAAAAAATTTAAATCATAATCCTCATGAAGGAATAACATTAAATGAAATTTTAAAATACTATGAAGATAGAATGATCAATGATATAATATAACAAAAGGGCTAGTAGATACACCACACAAAATATGTAAGCGGTGAACATGACATTCACTACTACAAAACAAGCATTTAACTGTGCCGGTATTTATTAGTTCTTTTTTCTAGAACTGATAAATAGAATCTTTATCAGCATTAAACAAAGCACTGATAAATTTAACCCTTTATCAGTACTTTTTTTAGCGATGATAAAGGGTTCCTTTATGAGTTATTTATTTTTAGTGCTCATATAGGGTACCTTTTATCAGTGCTTTATTTTTAGTACTAATAAAGGGTACCCTTTATCAGCTCTTTATTTTTAGCACTGATAAAGGGTACCCTTTATCAATACTTTATTTTTAGAACTCATAAAGGAATCCTTTATCAGTGCTTTTTTAGTGCTGATAAAGGTCTGAATAAATAAAATGAAATAATTAAATAAAAAAAATAAAAAATGATTTTAATAAAAAAATATTATTAATTTTATTAATTAAATTATTAATGATAAAAATAAATGAATTGATTATAATATATATAAATTATAAATACTAATAAATAGTATGTATTAAATATATTGATATATGAAAAATGAAAATTAAACAAATTAAAATTAAAAATAAGTAAATTGAGAAAAATATTAAATATTTTATTAATTAGATGATTATTAATAATGTTGATAAATGGTATATATTAAATATATAGATATATATTAATGTGTATAAATATTATTTATATATTAAAAAATATTTATGCACTTTACATTAAATAGTCATATATTTAGTGAATAATGGTTTATAATTAAAAATTAATATGAATTAAAAATACTTACTAATTTAATAGAGTAATGGACATATAATTGAATGTCATTTTATTTTTCAATTTAAAATATATCAAATGTGTGTTATACTGATTTCACATATACGTAATTAGTGTGTTTTTATATATAATGCGCACACACAAAACTTATCCATTTTTTCAATATTATTAAAGTGTGTTTATTTTTAATTTATTCAATTTCACTCATTTTTAACATGCATACACTTAAAATTGGATATTCATTAATAATGTTAAAAAATATTTGTAAAAAAATATTTATATAAAAAAATTTATAGATAAATATATTTATAAATGTATATACTATATTTATAAAATTATATATTTATAATTATAAATAAATAAATATTTTTAAAAAAATTATTTATATGATTATAAATAAAAAATTATATATATTTAAATAATTATTAAATTTATAATAAATTTAATTAAATAATGAATATATTTACTATATTTATATATATATATATAATTATATAAATATATATAATTATATAAATATATATATATAATTATATAAATATATATAATGATATAAATATTTATATAATTATAAATAAATAATTATATATTTAAATAATTATAAATTTACAATAAATATATTTAAATAAGGAATATATTTACTATATTTATATTTATATATATTTATTAAATATATATATATATATATTTACAATTTTTTATTTATAATTATAATTATAAATCATTTGTCAGTTCTTAAGTAATAAGCACTGATAAAGATAAGGCTTTATCATTGCTAAAAAACACTGATAAAATAAATATTTATCAGCACTAAAACTTTAGGGCTGATAAAGATGGATTTTATCTACATTTTTTTAGCATTGATAAAGACCTACGTTAATCAATGCTAAAAAACTGCTGATAAATATGCCTTTTATGAGTGATTATTACTTAAGCACTTATAAACGAACTCTTTATCAACACTTTTTTGAAATCACTGATAAAAGTGACCCAATCTATTTAAAAAAACCTAACAAGTTGTGAACCCTTTGTGGTATCAAAAACTTTCCACAAAATCCACCCACTATCAGTGCTTCTCCTTGGTGAATCGAAGCTCGAATCACACAAACCCACTCAAATCACACAAACCCACTAACTAAAGTTACTTGAACATAATATAGTATCCAATGTTCTCTTGTTGTTAGGTTTTCCCAAGAAAACATCGAGATCTGGATCTGAGGGTCTCGTATTTTCTTCAAACTAGGAAGGTAGGCATGTGTTTTCTTTTGTAGGTTTTTATTTTCCATCTGTATTTATCATTTTTTTATTTCTTCTTTGATGATGTAATCATTTATTTGTGCTCTTGTCATTGTATGTTGTTTTTCTTTTTTTTATGATCCAGTTTTTTCTTGACTACTAATTTAAATATCCTATTTTGGTCGTTGTAAATTGTTGTTTTGAATTAATTTGATTCATTCTCTACATCAATACACCAGCTTTCTCTGCAAGATTAATTTCGTTGCTATTTTAATATCTTATAGAATCACTTTTGGTCCACAGATAAACCAATTAAATAAATATTTGTTCCACTTTATAAAAAATGGAGGTTTTTTATATAAAAACCTTAAATTAATGAGAAAATTGATTTAGCAAACCAATTTTCAGTCTGTTGATGGTGTGAAGTTGCAACAGAAGCTGATTTTATGCAATTCATGTAAGGGAATTTATTTATTTAAATTCTATTTTAATATTATGGTGTAAATGTTTTTCCATAAAAATTTATTTGCTCAAAATTTTGTTGTTTTAATTTAAGATAAATATTAGTTATGGTGATACAATATTTATTTATTTTTAATGGATCTCTATTTTCAAAATTAGTATGGGTTTGTATTTATTTTACTATGTTTTTATATTCTGCTACAAGGGTTACATATATTTTTCATCAATTTATGTTTATTATATATATATATATATAGATATATATATATATATAGATATATATATATATATAGATATATATATATATATATATAGATATATATATATATATATATATATATCTATTTATACTAATTTTCAGAACTTATAATGTAAGGTTTATTATATATTTATTTATTCACAAATTATGGTTCTGGATTTACAAATTAGGAAGGATATATATTTATTTTCTTTAAAAATATGTTCAAATGTGCATTTTTTTTTTGATATTATGTGTATTATAAATTACATGTTATATATATATATATATATTTGTGTGTGTGTGTGTGTTTAAATGTGTATGGGATAGACGTTTCAAGGGTTGGCGTGTTTTTCACCCTTGTTTGTGATATATCATGTTGATGTGTATTATTGCTTTATGCCAACTTATTTATGTAACTCCCTAGAATCTCAAGGATGGTTCAATGTGTATTAGATGACCTCCATAGAATTCTTTATATCGGTATATCTGATGTGATGACCTCCCTAGAATCCTTGGGTAGGTCGATGTGGTGATATAACATCCCAAGAGTCTTGAGATGTTTTTAAATATTTGATATACCATTAATTTTAAATGTAATAATTCCTTAGGTTGCTACATCACTTGTTCCAAAAAATAGAATAGAATTTATCAAATTATATAAAATAGAAATTATTTTTTAGGTATTCATCCTTTTAGGTTTACATGTATTGGTTCCACCCCTAGGAATCTCTAATTACTTTTAATGTATATGAAATAACTCTAATTATTAAAAAAATTATCAATACATTTTTATACCTTCTAGTTGATTAAATGAGAGTTTATTATTCTTGTTTATCATATTTGGGTTTCTTATTACTTCTTAATTTTCTATATTAAATTTTAATTTGTTTATGGTATTGAATAAAGATTTTTGTGTGTCAAACAATAGTTATTATTGCAATTTGTTTCTTGAGACTCATCCCCAATCTCTTTTATAGACAAATGTCATCCTCATTTAATTCATCTCCCAAATAGTCATCATTGCAATTTATTGATTTAAAATCATACCCCATATCTTTTATTTTGCTTTTAATACTTTGATCATTAGTCATCCAATGGATCACTACTTCTTAGAGTATTTTAATCAATATAGGTGCATGTCCACAAGAGATAAAGGATGTGTCAAACAAAAAAATACAATGATAAATTTCTGTGAGATGAGTTGATGAGGATTATTTGTCTATAACTTTCACCTACAAATGAATTCATAGGATGAAACCTACCATAGTGGATTAATTATTTTATTAAATTCAATTACCCATTTTCTATAACACGCTAAAATTATTTGAAACAATCAAATGTTGAGTTTCCCTTATTATAATTATCCATAACTTTCCCCTTGATAATAAATATCTTATGTTTATTTATTTATTTATTTTATAAAATTAATATTTTTTTAGTCCAATAGGATGGATATGAATTGAAAATGGATTCACGCTAATCTTTTGACAAAAGAGTATAAAGATGAAGTTAAAGAGTTCATCAAGTTTGCACAAGAGCATGCATACAACCCTTCTCAAATACTCTGTCTGTGTTTATGTTTTTTTATTCAATAAAAATTAGTCCTAAAGAGTGGTAATAAATTTTTATTTGTCACAAAATATATCATTGCTATAAATGTTGGACTAAACATAGAGAAAAAATGAATTTAGACACCAATTGGGATGATATTATGGTTTATGGATCATTTGATATGAACAACAGTGTAAATGATGATGGAGATCACCTGGAAGAAATGATCATGGAAATTGAATATGAACTTTGTGATTTTCCAAAGTTTTTTGAGGAGTTAAATAGTTGTGATAAGAAACCATTATATACCTATTTTAATAAATACACAACATTTTCATCTGTATTGAATTTATATAATTTGAAAGATGATAGTGGATGGAGTGACACCAAATTTACAGAACAACTTGGTCTGCTAAATGATATGATACTAGAAGAAAATGAACTACCATGCTAAACATATGACATTAAACAAATATTACATTCAATTTTCATGATCTCCAAAAAAAATTATTCTTTTCCAAATGATTACATATTGTTTCACAAGGACCATGAAGCACTCATAAAATTCCCTAAGTGTGGCGTAGATCAATACAAGAAAAATAAATCAAGTTATTCAAAATTTGTATGGTACTTTCCTATCATTCCATGGTTTAGAATATTATATGGATGCCAGGAAACTATGAGACAACTAACATGGAATATAGATATAAGAATTAAATATGGGAACCTATGTCATCTAGTAGATTCTCCTCAGTGGAAGAAAATTGATTACGAGTATCCTGAATTTGGAAATGATCCTAGAAACTTTCATCTTGCGTTATCTACATATGGAATAAATTCTTTTGGTGTATAGAGTAGTACACACAGTACATGGACCATCATTTTGGTAAATTATAACTTGTTGTCATGGTTATGCATGAAGTGAAAATACATTATGTTGTCTCTACTAATATCTAGACCAAAGCAACCCGGTAATGATATTGATGTCTATTTGGCTCCATTGATAAAAGATCTAAAATTGATGTGGGATACAGGTGTTACAATGTATTATACTCATAGAAGTGAATAATTCATATTGAGGGCCATGTTTTATAGAATGATAAATGACTTCCCCAATTATGTAAATTTATCAGGCTATAGAATTAAAGGAATGTCGGGGTGTCCCGTTTTTGAAAAAAGAACAAACTCAGTTTGGTTTAAACATTCCTCGAAGACTGTGTTTTTAGGACATTGGAAATTTTTACCTCGACAACATAAATATCGATCCTAGATAACAACATTCAATGTGAATATCAAACAAGGTACAACATTATCTCCAGTAATAGGTGATCAACTATACAATAAAGTAAAAGATGTTGATGCTATTTTTGGTAAACCATTTTTAAAAATCCTTACAAAATCAGATTGAAAGAAGCGATCAGTTTTATTTGAATTATCATATTGGAATTCTTTGTATGTCAGAAATTTTATTGATGTCATGCATGTAGAAAAAAATGTACTTGATAGTGTTGTTATAACATTACTAAATTTTCCTAAAAAAATGAAATATGGCATCAAGGCTAGGATAGAATTGATTGAAATGGGGATAAGGGAATATTTTTAACTAGTGAAGGGTAAAAGTTGGAATTTTCTTCTTCAGGAAGCTTACACTCTATCCAGATTAGAAAAAATTCAATTTTTCCTTTTCCTTAATAGTGTAAAAGTTCCAAAGGGGTATTCATAAAATATTGATAATGTTGTGTCAATGACTAATTTGAAGTTATAAGAACTAAAATCACATGAATTCTATGTTTTGATGCAAATTTTAATGCATATTTCTTTCCATTACATTCTGCCTCAGAATGTACAACATACATTAACCAAACTCTGCTTCTTTTTCAAATCCATATGTAGTAAAGTTAGACCCGGTGAAGTTTCTCATCATGAATAAGGAGGTTGTAGTCATATTATGTGAATTAGAGATGTTCTTCTCACCATAATTCTTTGATATATTGGTTTCCCTAATGGTTCACTTGGTTAGAGTGGTTCAACTATGTGGTCATGTCTATTATAGATGGATGTACCCCATTGAATAGTATACAAATATTTTTAAATGGTATGTCAAGAATAAAATTCAGCCAAAAGGTTGTATTGTAGAAGAATATATTTTTGAAGAAGCTATTGAATTATGTACTAATTACTTATTAGATGTTGACATCATTGGTCTCCCAAAGTCTTATCACAACTAATGCCTTATGGGTGAAAGGAATTTTGGAAGAGATGTTGTTACAATTAACTTGACAGAGTAGGAGAAAGTGCACCTTTACATTTTACATAATAGTGAATATGTTGATCCAAACATTGATGCCCATGAAGTAATTATTATATATTTTAATCCATCACGGGATGAAGTATGGATATCAAATACACATAATCAATAGTTTATAGGATGGTTACAAGATCAAATTTATAAGGAGTTATCTGAAAATATGAATTCAATAGTTGAATAACTTTAATGGCTAGCCAGAGGATCAAATAAAAATGTTATATCTTACACTAGTTTTGTAATAAATGGTTATACATTCTATATAAAAGAACACGATGACTGCAGTATGATGAAAAATAGTGGTGTTACTCTTGTGGCTGAAGTGATGCACATATCTAGTTCCAAGGAGAGAAATAAAATTTATGAAAATATGACATATTTTGGAATTATCGAATAGATATATGAGTTGGATTATACAACATTTCAAGTTCCAATTTTCCGTTGGAAATGGTTTGACAATACCATTTTAGTGAAAGTTGATGAAATGGGCTTCATGAAGGTGAATTTCAACGTGGAAGGGGGAAAAGATGAGTCGTTCATGATGGAATCACAAATAGTGAAAGTATTTTATATCACTAATCCAAAAAACAAGAATTGTTCTATTGCCTTACTGGAGACTAAAAAAATTTCAGGTCAGATGAAAATTCAATTGGGGATGACCCTTTTATTGTGGGATCACAATCACTTAATGTTGGTCCCAATATAAACAATTTCTTATATTTTATAGGTGTAACACCCCGAGATTATTTTAAAATATATTTTTTTTAATTTCTATGATGCCTTGTGTTTTATGCTAAACCAATATGAGCTTGCTCAATATGCATCACCATCTTAGCTTGTGGTATATGCAACACTATGTTTGTCTTGTGTTACACTCAATTTCAAGTTCTTTTGATAGAATTCATTTCATGCAACACTAAGTTTAAGAGAGTTTATAAAATAAGAAGATCACTCTTTATGAATTTTCTTAATTAAATATTTATTTAATATATTCAATCTAATGTTTAAAAATCATCTTATATGTTTTATATACATGATATAAGTATAAAATCCATTTTTTGGATAAAAGAAGTACTTTTCAAAAAAAATGCATTTTTTACACCTTTTGATGGTGCACCCATTTTAAATATAGTTTTTGAAACTTTTTTATATTAAATTTTAAAAAATAAACTTCTTCTTTTAGTGCAGAAAATAAAAAATTACATTGGTTGAACTTTTGGTATTTTTCTGATAAGTTTCATTTTTTATGAATAGTGAAAATACTGATTTTTTTAATTTAAAGTCATTACATAATAAAATTATGTTTTAGATTAGTTTTAAATTTTAATTAGTTCATTTGTTATCCAATTATAGTTTTTGAAAATTATTTTATACATGAATTTATTATAAAAACATTTTCCATTTAAAAAGGTGCATTTTTCCAAAAAACTGTTTTTTATGACATTTTAACTATTTTATTTTAAATTTAATTCTTCAACTTATTTGTATTGAATTTTGAAAAATGTATGTCAAATTTGGATTTAGGAGATCCAAATTTGGTAAGTATGACCCTTTTAGTTTTGACAAATATGAATTGTAACCATGGTAAATTTTATTACCACAGCAAAGGGTAAATTGGGTAATTTAGAATAAAAATAAAATTATAATGACTATCAGATAACCAAAAAATGAAAAAAAAAATTATTTCATGAATGAAATTATAACCTTAAAATTTCAGGATCAAAATTATGTCATTTAATGTACATTAGTCTATGAAAATTACATAAATAATATTTAAATCAAAGAAAGACACAAAGTGTCATTTTTCTTTGTCTTTAATATCTTTTATGTGTTCACACATGGAAAAATGGGTGATATCCAAGAATATAAATGATACATTTTAACTTAATAAACAAATTTCAATAATATAAATTTACTTTGCATATTTTTGGGCCATTTGGGGGATATTATGGTATTTATAATATTTTATTTATTGAATATTTAAAGATGTCACATTCATGTTTTAAATAATATATCATTTTTAAAATAAGGTTATACCAAAGATAAATTCAACTATAAATACTCATTTTAAAGATAAAAATTTTCTATTTATTATGGTAATTTATTATTAATTTTTAGGAAATAAATAATTACATTAATGTTTTATATATGGTGATGCAGAAATTATTTTATTGATAAAAAATCAATAAACTAATTTTTATTAAAATGATAATAACCATTAAAAGGAAAAAACACTTTACCAAATTTTATTGGTCAAGTATATATTTACCAAAATCATCTAATGGTTTATTTAGTGACCATTTGTAGCCTTATATAAGATATTGTAACATTTATATTATTTTATTTCAAGTGGTGTTAAAGTTTTCACGTTCATAATCTAATAAATATAAAATTTTTAATGGAATATTTTCCAGAAGATAAATTCTACTAAAAGTATTATTCTAAAATATATTATATATATATTCATAATATTATTTTATTTTTAATTTTTATGAAACAAATAAGTTAATTAAGTAATTATACAAAATTGATGAATAATTATTTTATTAAGGTAAATATCAAGTAAATGTTATTAAAAATATTAAAACAAATATAATTTGGGATAATTAATTTTTCCATTAAATTTTATAGATGACCTTGACCCATTATTTATATAATAAGATATTTGGTTTTATGATAACACTTTATCCTGATATTTCTAAAAAAACCCATGAAATGAATAGTGTCAAAATTGACACAATTGATATTTTGTTAAGATAATGTTTTATAACATTATTTAAAAATCATAAAACAATTTTAAAAATATAAAATAATCATTTTATGGTATAAAATTTTCTAAATTATTCATTTATTGTATAATTGAAATCAAATAAGTAAATATTTCACCCTTTTAATATTGAAATATTTTTTATCTTAATTAAAATTAAATAGAATAACAATTGTTAATTAAAATTATAAATTTTAAATTAACATAAAAACTTGTATAAATTTTATTGGTTGATGATATTAAAATATTATCATATCTTAGATTCTAATTTATCTCATTTTTTAGGTATTTTTATTGATTTTAAAATTATTATAAATTAATAGTTTCCGAAATTCCAAAAGTATCTCTCACCCCAATTATTAAAGGACACATCCTCCTTCATTTCTCTATAACTCATTAAGCCTTAAAGTTCGTCTATCCCCTGAAAATTTTTCTTATCAACTTCATTAGTTACATTCTATAGGTTCTTTTCTTCTTAGAAGACCAACTCTAGTGCCATCACAAGGAGATCTAAAAGGATCATGTCAAAGAAGAGGTAATCTCCTCTATAGATTCTTTCATTATTTTTTCTTCTTATGTTTCCACTTCATTAGTTGTTTCATTATAAAGTTATAAATCCAGTATAATTTATATAATTAAATTTTATTATAATTATAAAACAACTATATTCCACCTTCTATCCATCTTACAAAAAATGAAATCACCACGCGTACATACGTATGGCTTACCGTCTCCACACCATGGTGTACTCTATTTTTCACCACCATCTTACTTGTATTGGTATAATAATGGAAGTAATAACTATATATTATTATTATAACATGATATTGATTTTTAAATTTTATACATTGTCCACTTAAAAACCATTCAACAATTATTCAAATGATATCGTTGCTCATGTGTACGTATGGCCTACCGTCTCCACGATGTGATGTGATTCATTCTACATGATCTTAATTAAACCATGATTATATAAATGTAAATAATGAATAAATATGGTATATATTATGTTTATATCATGTTATAATGATATAACTATGACCTAATAATGATAAATAGAATTTATTTGACAAACCATGCATAAGAACATAAAGCAGTTAACATCTGAAAAACAAGTAACAATGAAATGTTACTAACAATTGATAATAATATGATCATATATGATATCATAAAAATTAAAATTCTTATTTAAGAATTAAATAACATTATTTAAATCATTATATAGGATTTTAAAATACGTACGAAGCATATCAGACCTAAGGTAAGGGATTATTTTGTATCACTTTTATTTATGTGGGACATATACCTTATAGAATGTCTAATTCTTTTGTGTGGTGTTTATATTTCCCATGAATGTTTTTATTATTATTATTATTATGTTTATGTTATTTATATATGTATATAATTTTTTTTATTTTATGATTCATATGATTTGACAGATTATAAATTGGTAAGGGATAATTTTGCAATCTCATTTTTATCTGAGATTGTTTATACATAAGTATTTACTGGGGGTATATTTATCATCCATGTCCATGTTTTATACATATGTATTATAAAATGTTTTACAATTCTCCTATAGATGTTTAAAGTAATTTTTACCCATTTTTAACTTTTTACTACATGGTTTGAAAAGAATATTTCTCTTTCAAAATGAGCTACTTTTGACTTTTCTGACAAAAGTATGAGAAGGGTGTTTTTTAACCTATACAGCATGAATAGATTTTTATGTTTTCATAAAACTTTATTTCCATGAATCTTACTTTACAAAATTTCAATTCTGTTTTAAAATAAATTCTTTTCTTTTAAAATTTTGTGGCTTTTGGATAAAATAAAATGATTTTGAAGAAAAAATGATATTTTCCTCAATAATTAATTTCAAGTGTTTTATCAAAATCATTTTCCATCTAAGATGAAATTATTTAAAAGGGTTATATTTCAAGTATAATATACCTATTATTTATATGGTTTTATGGAATTTTAATTAAGAAACCCATTTGTTTTATATGGATTCTGTTATGATGGAATGATGTTTAAGAAACCCACTTGATTCATTGGGTTTTGCTATAATGTATGATTTATGTTTTTGTGGAACATGTAAGAATGATTTTATTATGAGATGGGTGGGACATATATATCCCTCCAATGAATTAAGTAGATATTTATATCTCATAAGATATCCATGACTGCAATTTCAAGTAAATCTAGTTCAGTAATACAGGGCTGTAATAGCAAGTAAATCTGGGTTAGTAAAAGAGGGTTGGAACGGAAAGTATATCCAGTTCAATAATGGACTTTGTCCGCTATGATGGTCTTGTAAATAAACCTTGGATAATATGTAAATTATTTTCTATGCTTATGTGTTTTCCAGAATTCCATGTTTTATTCCAATGATATTTTCTCATGGTTCATGATTCCTTTATGATTTATACCTTGTGAATTACCAAGATTTATTCCAGGAATCGTAATGTTGATATATGTTATTCATGGTATGGTTTTAAAAAGTTAAGTTTTTTTACATTATTATGTTCATGTGTTGTTTTTTTCCCTTACTGAGCATCTGAGATCACCCATTTTATGTTTCCATTTCCCATGTATTAAGTAAGATGTGTCAAAGGGTTTTCTAGTTATAAAGAAAAATGTGGGAGGCTATGAAGATGTTTTATGAACTATTTTTTTATGTTTCCAAGTTTCCAAAGGCACTAAACTATTATGGTCATCGGGTGTGTGTTTGTATAATCTAATGAATATTCATCTAAAAAGATATAATATCCATGTATGTAATTCTTGGTTCATTATAATAGGGGACCACAAAGAGGGGATTTGGATTCTTTATAGAGGGACCAAATCCTTAAAACCTTTAAAAAAATAGAGTTCAATGAGAAGGTAAAAGTTTTTTTTTTAATATACTATGTTTTTCCTCATAATATTATATATTCTATATTACATTAAAATAATATAAATTAAATGTTTGACTACTCATACAAACAATGTCTTTTGTACATTATGATGTTAACAGTCCCTCTAAAGAACAAATTATAATAAAGGAAAGCCTTTGGGAAGCTGTAAAGGTAATGTTATGATATACTTTCTCTATTTTATAGAAAAATTATATAATGGAATGTTAATTTAATTTTCATTATTACTTGTAGAGTTAATTTATTTTAGAAGATTCATGTCCATCTACCATGCCTTTGAAGGAAGAGAAACAACACTATCTCTACTCAATCATAGAGGTAATCTTGATGTTTTCATAGTAAAATCGTTATTTATATAATTAATTTATTGTTTCATGATTATGTTTAATTTATTTCTTTTTAGTATTAGCCACATAATAATTTTTTTCTTATACATGTGGATTATTTTGTTCGAGTTGGGGTGGTATTTCCATCATTCAAGTATTTCTGTATCAAAACTTCTATATAATTCTTCTCCATAAAAACCTTTTCACCCCTGCAGTGTTTCATTTATCACTTTTATTAAATCCGATACATGGTGTGACCAGTATGACTCCAATTACTTATTTCTATTTAAAATTGAAATTAATTTTAGTAAAATAGAAAAATAACATGCTCAAAATTGAGAAAACATATTCATATTGTTTTCATACATTAAAAATGATCTATAAGTCATTTGGGATGTATAGTAATCAGTCGCATATCAATCTGATACACGATGCGATGGGTATGACTCAATGTGTTCGTTATCAGTTTAAAATTGACATTTTAGTTCAAAAAGTGTCACTCACTAAACACTGATCAAACGTTCTTTTATTTTCTTGATAACTTATTAAAATGATTCATAATCCATTTTTGATGTGTAAGAATCATTTTCACATCAAACTAATACACAATGTTATAGGAATGGGTCAAAAGTGTGTGTTTCCATTTTAAAATGACATTTTAGTAAAAAAGACAACTGACATACTCCAACCCAAGAAAACACATTTAGATATTTTTTTATACTTCATGAAAATGATCCAAAATTAATTTGAGACATATAGGAATCATATTCACCTCAATCTAACTCATGGTGTGACCGGTATTACTCCAAGTTCATTTTTTATTTAAATTGTCATCCATTTTAGTAAAATGGACAAATAACCTACACAAAACCTATAAAATGAATTTGGATTGTTTTTATACTTTAAAAAAACAATAAAAAGGTCATTTTTGACATTTAGGGATTATCTATATTTCAATATAATACACGATGTTCCCAGTATGGCTCAAAGTATCCATTATCAGTTTAAAATCTATATTTTAGTTCAAAAAGTGTCACTCGCTAAAAACTAATCAAATGCACTCAATTTTTCTTGATAATTTATGAAAACAATTCATAATTCATTTGTGATGTGTATGAATTGTTCTTACATCTCACTGATACACGGTGTGATCAGAATAAGTTACAGTGTGTGTTTCCAGTTCAAAATAACATTTTAGTAAAAAATAAAATCGAGGTACTCAAAACTGATAAAACACATTTGTATTATTTTTATACTTTATTAAAATGATCCATAAGTCATTTTATATGTGTAGGAATTATCCTCACCTCAATCCAATCCACGGTGTGATCGGTATGACTCAAAGTGCGTGTTCTTATTTAAAATTGACATCAATTTTAGTAAAATGGACAACTCACCTACTCAAAACCAATAAAACACATTTAGATTTTTTTGATACTTTACAAAAACGATCCATAATTCATTTTTGATGTGTAGTAATTATACACACCTCAATCTGATACATGATGTTCCCAGTATGACTTAAAGTGTTTGTTATCAGTTTAAAATTGATATTTTAGTTTAAAAAGTGTTGCTCATTGAAAAATGATCAAATGAACTCATATTTTCTTGATAATTTATTATAATGATTCATAATCCATTTTTATGTGTATTAATTGGTTTCACATCAAACTGATACATGATGTGATCAGAATGAGTCAAAAGTATGTGTTTCTAGTTTAAAATGACATTTTAGTAAAATATATATCTAACATACTCAAAACCGATCAAACATGTTCATATTTTTTGATACTTTAGGAAAAAAATACAAAAGTCATTTGAGATGTTTTGGAATCATCCACACCTAAATATGACGCATTGTAACACCCCAATCTTCCACGGTACGCTTCTCTTTGAATAATACATTAGTGTGTGTTGTACGCAACTTTGAGTTCTAACACACACCACAACCAATCAAACTAGCCGTTATGAATAGTAATACCCACTTTTTAAAATTTTATAAATTTTACCATTCAAAATTGACTTAATTTTTGGATTCAAAATATTGAAATTAGCTTAGGGTGAATTTTTGGTATTTTTCTGAAAACATTCAATTTTTGATGAATAGTGAAAAAACACTAAGTTATAGTTTAAAACTGAATTTTTTATTTAAATAATTATTTATTTTACTTAAATTTAATTAAGGTCAAAATATATACATAATACCAATATAAGTTCAATGTAATTCATTGGAGTTAGTTTAGAATAATTTTTAGATATATAAAAAAATTATTGAACTTTTCACCGCCTTTTACACACCTCCTTGAAGAATTTGAAAATTCATATAAAACATAATTTTACCGCTTCAGTGAGTGGAATTTCGAAAATCCGAGAGACACAGTTAATATCAAGTAGTAAAATGTGGTTCAATAAGATAAAAATAATTTTTGGTGAATAGTAACTTTTTACTTTTATTTACCACGGTTAAAAGTAAATAGGGTAACTAAGGGTAAAAATGATATTAATATTACCCTAACACATTTCCTAATTCTATTTTACAAGTGTATATCGACCAAAAACAACCTTATTAGTAAACTATTATCACTTAGGTCTACTTGGATTAGATTAGGACATTTATTATTATTTAATTCAAAGAAAAGTTAAAAGAGTTAAAATCAAAGTTTAATAACTAAAAAAAATTAATATAGGGTTATACATAAGATAAATTCGATTATAAATATTAGTTAGAAAGATAAAATGATTTCATACATAATTGTATTTTATTTATAATTTTTAGACATTAAATAAGTTAATTTATTTATGACACAATGATGATGCAGTAATTACCATATTAATGAATGATTAAGATAATTGATATTATAAATACCCAAATAAATGTAATTTGAAACTTATTATGAATTAAACTAATTTTATAAGTTTATATGACATATTATGATTGGATATATGAATTTTGTTTGAAGTAATAATGTTTATTTAAATTTATCAAAAAACAAAATACCCAATAGTGTCAAAACTGACATAAAGGAGTTTCTAAAACAAATATTATATTATTAATTGATATTCTATTCCTAAAAATCTAAGGTTCATACAAAAGACTTATATCATGATAGTTGTATCATTAATGGACCACTTGGGGGTCTATTGGAAGTTTATAGTATGTTTATTAACCATATAGTACAAAAATACAAAGAGACATGGTAAATGTCAAACTAATTAACTAAGAGTTAAAACTAAAAGATAAGGTTAATATAGTAACCCAAACTTGTCTAAAATATATTTTTTGAATGGATTTTGACCCATCCCAACCTTAACCTTTAAATAATCCACTTTTTAGCCATTATAAACCGAATATGAATTTATTATAAAATAATATTTCTAGGTTTTCCAAAGGTGCCCCTCACCCCTCTTATAAAAGGGCACTCCCCCTTCTCTCTAATTTACACCTTCAAAGCCTTTTGGCTCGGCCAAACCCTACCCAAATATTCTCTCAACTTCCCTCACTTAAATCTATATGCCTTAGTTTGATCATAAATCCAACCTAAGGAGCACTTTTGATAAAATCAAAAGGAAGAACCCGAAGAAGAGGTAATGTTTTCACCGCCCTCTTTCAAGTTCATTTCTTCTTCAACTTCTTATTTATTTGTTACTTACATTATAAAATAATAAATACAATATATTATATATATTTTGATGTTATTATAAATATATTACATCCATATTTAGTATTCTATCCATCCTTTGAATGACATTTCACCATATGTGCGTACGTACAGCTTACCGTCTCCACGTCATGGTTTAATTGTTATTCAAAACAATATTATTTGGATGGGTATGATAATGATGTGCAATTGATTTAAATAATAAATATTACATGATAATTATTCTGTATATATTATATACCATCCAATTATATATTATTTTAATATAAAAAGAATGATATTGTCGCTCGTGCGTATGTACGGACTACCGTCTCCACGAACGCGATGAGATTCATTCCCCATAGTATCCATTCAAGACTAAATTTCATTTGATGATTAAAAATAATTTTTAGAGACATGATATCATTATGTATATGAATAATATAAATCCCATCCATAACAAATATGGCTCACATAACAAATAATATAAAGGAAAATGAATCAGTTAACACCCGAAATGACGATAATACTAAAATATTATTAACAAAGTAATATTAAAAGATCATATATGATTTCATATTTATGTAAATTATTCTTGTATAATTTAATAACAATTATTTAACTATTATACAGGAGGATAACCTACCCTTGACCCAGGAAAAGTACAAGGTAAGGGTTTATTTCACAATCTCTTCATTATCCGAGGTTGTTTATACGTAATTATCTACTGGGACCTCTTTATCATCCACATCCATGTTTCTTAAAAATGTATTTCAAAACATTATTACTACTTTACAGAATATAGGTTAAAGTCATTTATACCCTTGTTGTACTTTTTATAAGAATTTTATAATGGAAACTTTCTGTCGTTTTCCAAACAAGGTCATTTTTAACCTTTTCGACAGAATTAAGGTAATAATGTCTTTTTTTAACTTATACGGTGGGTGAGGCTATTTTCCACCGTTATAAAATCGTCGAATCTTCCCTTACAAGCTTATAAGAATATTTTAAAATTAAATGATTTATTTTATAATTATGTGACTTTTAAATGATTTCAAAAAAAGAGATATTTCTCTCAAATATTTTTGATTTCATCTATGTCAACATCCTTTGATGGATTTTAAGCTTATTTGAAGTTGATTTATTATGATAAAAAACTTCCATATGGTATTGAAGGTTTTGTGATATGTTTGACTATGGATGTATTATTTTTATACCATTCATGTTTTATGGATATAGTATTGACATTTCATATGTTGGTTTTAATACGAATGTTTATGTTATGTTTAAACCTGTTAATATGAGGAATGAATTGGACTTAATAAGTGAAGGGTGGAGCCCGCTATAGCTCCTAGATGCATCAGTAGGTTTCATGAGACAAACTAGTGTCTTGTAACAAGGCCTTGACAAAATATTATTTGTAATCTTGGCACAAGGCCTTGACTATGTGGTTATGATAGTCTGGCATTATGTATTCTGTCATTATGAAAGTGGTTATTGATATTGCATGTGATTATTAGACTAGTAGAATATCCATGTGAATAATTAAATGGCATTATTTCATTTTATTTCTTCCATATTATGCTGAAGTTCAAGTTTAAAAGGCTTTTGTTTTAGTTATACATTTCCTTAAATGTTTATGCTTATTTATGAAAGTTTCCGCTATATTGTTATCCTTACTGGTCATCTGAGCTCACCCCTTTCTATGTTTTATTTTTTCCAGGATGTAAAGAAGTATTTTATGAATGACCTTCAGGGATAGTATAAGGGGATGTGAGTGTGGAGACAAGATGTTGTTGTAGTTTTCACTTTATGATGTAATGTAACATTTATGAATGTATCTAGTGATTCCAAGGCTATTAAACTAATAGGTCTTTAGAGACTTGATCTTTTGTGATCATTCCAATATTATGTAATAATTCACCGACTCTGGGTAACTGGGGTCAGGGAGTTACAGTTAGTATCAGAGGAAGTTTAGTACAAACCTTGGAAACTATATTTAGATAAACTCTGATTAGAGCACATAGGCCTAAGATGGACTTTGAAGATTAGTATAGAAGAACATCCTAGAATTTTGATATTGAAGAGATTTTGGGAGTTTTTTGAGAAATATATCCCTGTATGGATACGAACAGGTAGAGGCATCTCTGGCACAGATGTACCTAGGGGTAAAACTCGAAAACACCACTTTGAGTTAGACTCGAACGGGAACTGGTGCACGACAATGGGCCTTGCTGCACTCTTGGTTACGACACTCCTGGGGGATATGCTTATGATAATTCTCATTTTCTTTACAAACCATTATGAAGAATTTATGAGTATATACTTCCTCAAAGAAAACATTTTTTATGATTATGGATTATATCCATAAACTGTTCAATTTATGCTAAGTGTTTTAAAAGTTTGTAATTATGTATTTCGATTCATAAACTAATCTAGTTTATTCTATTGTTTAGAAATGGCGCCTAGTGGAAGGAATGGGAAACGTATCAATGCACGCACTCCATGTAGGGATTTCCCTCCTGCTCAAGATAATTATAGTGGAGCTGGTGATGAAATTGGTGCTGATCAGCTAATCACCATACTGGGACAACTCACTCAGGTTATGAATAATAACCTTGCCCGTATGGAGCACCCTGATCCACAACGTGGAGGATCAATGTTAGATCTCTTTATGAGGAAAAAACCACCAACATTCAATGGGAGTACAAATCCATTAGTAGCTGAGCAATGGATAAGTTCCCTAGAGAAAAAATTTGAGGCTTTGGGGAGTAGTGAAAGGGAAAAAGTTGTCATGGTAGTTTATCGCCTCATTGGAGATACTGATCAATGGTGGTCATTGATACAAAACACAAAGGAATATAATGAAGTATCAAATATAGAATAGAGGGAGTTAAAAGATATTTTATTAAAGAAATAATTTCCTCATGACCATTGAGCAGATATGGAAAGGCAATTTCTGAGTCTAAGACAAATGGAGGATGAGAATGTCAAAAAGTATGAGGCTAACTTTACAAGGTTAGCGAGGCATGCCACGGATTCTATACATAACCCAAGTAGTAAGATTTATCATTTATTTTATGGGTTAAAACCATTTCTTCGTCAAGTATTAGTGTCACAATTCTTCTCGTCTTACTAAGATATTGTATCATGTGCTATCAAGATAGAAAAAGAATTCTCTAAGTCTTACGACTTTAAATCAAAGCAAGAGAAGAAGAGATCTGATGATCACTCTATAAATGGAAATAAAGAGAAGAAGGGAAAAGTTGATTATCCACCCTACAGTAAATGTGGGAAGAAACACCCTGGTACTTGCTTGAAAGGAATGGGAGTCTGTTAAAAGTGTGGTGAAAAAGGCCACCAAGCTCATGATTGCAAGGGGAAGAAAGAAGCTAATGATGTTCAATGATATAATTGCAGGGATATAGGACATTATGAAAATGAATTTCCTAAGCGTCAGGGGAACTTACCTCATAAAAGGTCAGGGGATCAAGGCCAAGCTTATGATATCACTACTGTTGAGGTAGAATCTCTGAAAGACATGGTGGCGGGTAATTTAATGGTTTCCTCAAGTTTAGAAAATGCATTATTTGATTCTGGATCATCGCATTGTTTCATATATTCCCAATTTTCTAAGAAAATTAGATATTTCCAATTTTATTTAACTAGGGAGTTTTCAGTTAAAACTCATAAGGGAAGTATCATTGCTAAAATGTTCTGTGGATCTGTTCCCATTAGGGCATATAAATTTTCTTTATCTGCTGATCTCATCGCCATACCTATGATTGAGTTTGATATAATCCTCGGTATGGATTGGCTTCCATACCATGATGCCAAGATTTATTGTAAGAAGAAGTAGGTTACAATTTTTTATGACTATAATAAAGAACACCTTATCTTTAGAGCAGAATCGTCACCACCTGATTCTTATTTAGATCCACCCCTAGTAGCTCAAAAAAATTCAATTATTGGGGAGGAACAGAATGAAATAAATGTGGGTGATTAAAGGAATGTTAAAATAGAGGGTGTACCTATTGTAAAATAATATGTTGATTTGTTTCTAGAATATTTACCTGGAGATCCTCCAGAATGAGAAATTGAGTTTTCTATTGATTTAATTCATGGTTCAAGGCGTATATCGAAGACCCCTTATAGAATGGCCACTATGGAATTAGTTGAACTAAAGAAACAACTAGAGGAATTGAGTAATAAGGGATTTATTCTCCCTAGTTTTTATCCATGGGGATCCCCTGTCCTTTTTGTTAAGAATAAAGATGGATCTATGAGGTTAGGTATCGACTACAGGGAAATCAATGCTATAACAATAAAGAACAAGTATCCCTTACCTCGTATTGATGATTTATTTGACCAACTGCATGGGGATAAATAATTTTCAAAGATTGAACTTCGATCTGGATACCATCAGTTGTGTGTCAAGAAGGAATACATTCCAAAGACAACATTTCAAACTAGGTACGGGCATTGCGAGTTTACAGTAATGCCTTTTGGGAATACTAATGCACCCTCTGTGTTCATGGATCTAATTAATAGAGTTTTCAAGAATATCTTAATGAATTTTTAGTGGTATTTATTGATGATATCTTGGTATACTCCAAAAGCTATGAAGATCATGAAAATCACTTGCGCATTATATTGAAGACTCTGAGAAGACATGAATTATATGGGAAGTTTATCAAGTGTGAATTCTGGCTTCAAGAGATTTCTTTTCTTGGCTATATTGTCTCTAAGGATGGAATCTCTGTTGATCCTTCTAAGACCAAGGCAATCCAAGAATGTCCAACACCAACGATTATAACTGAGGTACGCAGTTTTATTGGTTTAGAAGGTTATTATCGATGTTTCATCCAGGATTTTCCCCGATTGGATAACCCATTAATGAAGCTCACAAGAAAAGGAGTTAAATTTGTTTGGACCAAAGAGTGTGAAGAATATTTTGAAGAACTAAATAAAATATTATTTAATGCTCCTATATTGACTCTACCATTGAGGAATGATGGGTTTGTTATTTATAGTGATGCTTCAAAGAAAGGACTTGGTTGTGTCCTTATGTAGAATAATAGGGTTATTGCCTATGCATCACGACAGCTGAAAATTCATGAGCAAAACTATCCTACTCATGATCTTGAGTTAGCTGATGTAATATTTTCTTTGAATATATGGAGACATTATCTCTATGGTGAAAAATGTGAGATTTATACTGATCACAAGAGTTTGAAGTATATTTTCTCACAGAAAGAACTTAACATGAGGCAAAGGAGATAGCTTGAACTAATCAAGGATTATGATTGCACGATACACTACCACCCGGGGAAGGAAAATAAGACGGCAGATGCTTTGAGTAGAAACGATCATGGAGTTTTGAACAAGATGAGAATTGAAAAGGATCCTATATACATGGATCTAGTAAAGATGGATATGGGAATCACCATGGAAGGTAAAACATCAATGCTTTTTCAAATTATTTCTAAACCATCTTTACTAGAAAGGATAAAGAGTTCTTAGACTGATGATGGAGAGTTTAAAAAGAGGATTAAAGCTGTCAATGATGGGAGATTGAGTGACTTTGTGTATGAAGATGGAATTTTGAAATTTGGGAAAATACTTTGTGTTCCCAATATACCTGATCTAAAAAGGGAATTGTTGGACGTTGCTCATAGTTCCAATTTCTCTATTCACCCTGGGAGAACCAAAATGTATAGATATTTAAAGGAACATTTTTGGTGGGACAAAATGAAGAGGGAGATTGCTGATTTTGTGTCAAGATGTATAGTTTTCCAACAAGTGAAAGCTGGAAGGCAACAGCCTGGAGGAGTCATGAAACCTCTTCTCATACCTGATTTGAAATAGGATAATATCACAATGGAATTTTTCATGGGACTACCAAAGACACCTAGAAGGAATGATTCAATATGGGTCATTGTTCATTGTCTTACCAAATCAGCACATTTTCTTGCTATAAGAGAAGATCTACCACTTCAAGTCTATCAAGGCTATATATTAATGAAGTTGTGAGACTTCATGGATTACCCCTATTGATTGTTTCTGATTGTGATCCTCGTTTTACTTTAAGATTCTGGAAGAGTCTTAAAAAGTTCTTGGATACTGAACTTCATTTGAGCACTGCCTACCACCCTCAAATAGATAGACAATCAAAACGGACTATTCAAACCTTAGAATACATGTTAAGATCTTTCTCACTTGACTTTCAGGGTATGTGGGATCAATATTTACCTCTGGTAGAATTTTCCTATAAAAATAGCTTCCATTCGTGTATTCAGATGGCACCATATGAAGCATTATACGGAAAGAGATGTCGCACACCAACCTGTTGGGATGATTTTGGTGAAAGAAAACTTGTAGGACTATAACTTGTGGAGGAAATGATGGAGAAGGTGAAGGTAATCCAAAACCACATCAAACCATCTCAAAGTAGGAAGAAGATCTATACTGACAACTGAAGGAAGGATTTGGAATATCAGGTAGGAGATCATGTTTTCTTGAAGGTATCTCCATGGAAGGGAGTTATATGTTTCGGTAAGAAAGGTAAATTGAGTCCCAGGTACATCGGACCCTTTGAAATTCTAGAACGAATTGGGGTTGTAGCTTACCGTTTGGCAATGCCGCCAAGTCTCTCTAAAGTTCACGATGTGTTCCACGTATCACTATTGAGAAAATACATGCCTGACCCAATGCATGTCCTCACTTATGAGGAATTAGAACTGGAACCTGATCTGTCTTATTGCGAAGAGCCCGTCAGGATTCTTGATACAAGAGAACAAGTGCTGAGAAACCGGACGACTTGTCTGGTAAAAGTTCTATAGAGAAATCATAAAATGGAAGAGGCAGCATGGGAACCTGAGGAACTTATAATGAAAAATCACCTGAGTCCTTTCATGCGGTAGTATTCTAGAAATTTTGAGGACGAAATTATTTGAAGTAGGGGAGAATGTAACACCCCAAGCTTCCATGGTACGCTTCTCTTTGAATAAAACAGTAGTGTGTGTTGTACGCAACTTTGAGTTCTAACACACACCACAACCAATCAAACTAGCCATTATGAATAGTAATACCCACTTTTTGAAATTTTATATATTTTATCTTTTAAAATGAACTTAATTTTTGGATTTGTAATATCGAAATTAGCTTAGGGTGAAGTTTTTGTATTTTTCTGAAAACATTCAATTTTTGATGAATAGTGAAAAAACACTGAGTTATAGTTTAAAACCAAATTTTTTATTTAAATAATTATTTATTTTATTTAAATTTAATTAAGGTCAAAATATATACATAATAATTATATAAGTTCAATGTAATTCGTTGGAGTTAGTTTAGAATAATTTTATATATATATAAATTTTATTGAACTTTTCACCGTCTTTTACCCACCTCCTAAAAGAATTTAGAAATTCACATAAAACTTAATTTTACCGCTTTTGTGAGTGGGATTTCAAAAATCTGAGAGACATGGTTAATATCAATGAGTAAAATGTGGTTCAATAAGATAAAAATAATTTTTGGTGAATAGTAACTTTTTACTTTTATTTACCACGGTTAAAAGTAAATAGGGTAATTAAGGGTAAAAATGATATTAATATTACCCTAACACATGTCATGATTCTATTGGACAAGTGTATCTCAACCAAAAACAACCTTAGGAATAAAATATTATCATTTAGGTCCACTTGGATTAGATTAGGACATTTATTATTATTTAATTCAAAGAAGAGTTAAAAGAGTTAAATTCAAATTTTAATAACTAAAACATTTTTAATATAGGGTTATGCATAAGATAAATTAAATTATAAATATTTGTTAGAAATCTAAAAATATTTCCTACATAATGGTATTTTATTTATAATTTGTATACATTAAATAAGTTAACTTATTTATGAGACAATGATGGTGCAGTAATTACCGTATTAATGAAAGATTAAGATAATTGATATTATAAATACCCAAATAAATGTAATTTGAAACTTTTTATGAATTACACTAATTTTATAGGTTAATATGACATATTAGGATTGGTTATATGAATTGTTTTCGAAGTAATAATGTTTTTTTTAATTTATCAAAAAACAAAATACCCAATAGTGTCAAAATTGACATAAAAGAGTTTTTAAAATAAATATTATATTATTAATTGATATTTTATTCCTAAAAATCTAAGGTTCTGCCAAAAGACTTATATAATGATAGGTGTATCATTAATGGAGCACTTTGGGGTCTATTGAAAGTTATTGTAAGTTTATTAACCATATAATATAAAAATACAAAGAGACATGGTAAATGTCAAACTAATTAATTAAGAGTTAAAAATAAAAGATAAGGTTAATATAGTTACACAAACCTGTCTAAAATCTATTGGTTGAAAGGATTTCAACCCATACCCACCTTAACCTTTAAATAATCCACTTTTGAGCCATTAGAAACTGAAAATTAATTTATTATAAAATAATATTTCTAGCTTTTCCAAAGGTGCCCCTCACCCCTCTTATAAAAGGTCACTCCCCCTTCTCTCTAATTTACACTTTCAAAGCCTTTTGGCTCGGAAAAAACCTGCCAAAACATTCTCTCAAATTCCCTCACTTCAACCTAGAGGCCTTATTTTGATCATAAATCCAACCTAATGAGCCCTTTTTATCAAATCAAAAGGAAGAACCCGAAGAATAGGTAATGTTTTCACCACCCTCTTTCAAGTTCCTTTCTTCTTCAACTTCTTATTTATTTGTTATTTCCATTCTAAAATAACAACTCTAGTATATTATATATACTGTGATGTTATTATAAATATATTACAGCCATATTCAGTATTCTATCCATCCTTTGAATGACATGTCACCATACATGTGTACGTACGGCTTACCGTGTCCACGTTGAGGTGTAATTGTTATTCAAAACATTATTATTTGGATGGGTATGATAATGATGTGTAATTTATTTAAATAATAAATATAACATGATAATTATTCTGTATATATGATATATCATCCAATTATATATTATTTTAATATAAAAATAATGATATTTTCGCTCATGCGTATGTACGGACTACCGTCTCCACGAACGCGATGAGATTCATTCATCATTGTATCCATTCAAGACTAAATTTCATTTGATGATTAAAAATAATTTTTAGATACATGATATCATTCTGTATATGAATAATATAAATCCCATCCATAACAAATATGGCTCACATAACAAAGAATATAAAGGAAAATAAATCATTTAACACCCGAAACGACGATAATACTAAAATATTATTAACAAAGCAATATTAAAAGATCATATATGATATCATATTTATGTAAATTATTCTTGTATAATTTAATAACAATTATTTAACTATTATACAGGAGTATAACCTGCCCTCGACCAAGAAAAAGTACAAGGTAAGGGTTTATTTCACAATCTCTTCATTATCCAAGGTTGTTTATACGTAATTATCTACTGGGACCTCTTTAACATCCACATCCATGTTTCTTAAAAATGTATTTCAAAACATTCTTACTACTTTACAGAATATGGGTTAAAGTGATTTATACCCTTCTTTGAATTTTTATAAGAATTTTATAAAGGAATCTTTCTGTCGTTTTCCAAACAAGGTCATTTTTAACCTTTTCGACAGAATTAAGGTAAGAATGTCTTTTTTTAACTTATACGGCGGGTGCGGCTATTTTCCACCATTATAAAATCGTCTAAGCTTCCCTTAAAATATTATAAGAATATTTTCAAAGTAAATGATTTATTTTATAATTATGTTACTTTTAAATGATTTTAAAAAAAGAGATATTTCACTCAAATAGTTTTGATTTCATCTATGTCAACATCCTTTGATGGATTTTAAGCTTATTTGAAGTTGATTTATTATGATACAAAACTTCCATATAGTATTTAAGGTTTTGTGATATGATTGACTATGGATTTTTTATTTTTATACCATTCATGGTTTATGGATAAAGTATTGACATTTCATATGCTAGTTTTAATATGAATTTTTATGTTATGTTTAAACCTGTTCATATGAGGAATGCATTGGACTTAATAAGTGACAGGTGGAGCCCACTATAGCTCCTCGATGTATCAGTAGGTCTCATGAGACAGACTAGTGTCTTGGAACAAGGCCTTGACAAAATATTATTTGTAGTCTTGGCATAAGGCCTTGACTATATGGTTATGATAGTCTGGCATTATGCATTCCATCATTATGAAAGTGGTTATTGATATTGCATGTGATTATTCGACTAGTAGAATATCCGTGTGAATAAGTAAATGGAATTATTTAATTTTATTTCTATCATATTATTCTGAAGTTCAAGTTTAAAAGTATTTTGTTTTAGTTATACATTTCCTTAAATGTTTATGCTTATTTATAAAATTTTCCGCTATATTGTTATCCTTACTGGGCATCTGAGCTCACCCCTTTCTATGTTTTATTTTTCCTAGGATGTGAATAAGTATTTTATGAATGACCTATAGGGATAGTATAAGTGGATATGAGTGTGGAGACAATATTTTGTTGTAGTTTTCACTTTATGATGTAATGTAACCTTTATGAATGTATCTAGTGATTCCAAGGCTACTAAACTAATCGGTCTTTCGAGATTTGATCTTTTGTGATCATGCCAATGTTATATAATAATTCACTGACTCTGGGTAACTGGGGTCGGGGCGTTACATGCATGGTGTGATCGGTATGACTCCAAGTGCATATTTTTATTTAAAATTGACATCAATTTTAGTAAAATTAATATCAATTTTAGTAAAATTAACACCTTTTATTAATTTATTTATTTATATTATTACTAACATAAGAATTGTTTTCTTATAAATGTGTGTTCTTTTTCTTGATCAAGGGTAGTTTTTCATCAATATCATGATTTGAGGTTAGGATTAAAATACAAAGAAACATTGATGTTTTTTAATGTATGTAATAATTTTTATTTAAGTAATTATATAAAAAATGTATGAAATTTCAATAATATAGTTTTCTTTTGTTGTATTTTTGTTATAAATTTAATTTCATTTAAATTATGTATTGGACTTGTTTTTTTATATCTGGTGTGTTTTTGGTGCTACGGTGTACTGTTACAACAAATTGCATTGGTGCTGCAATGTTCTGTTGTAGCACGCTATAGTATGGCCCTTTATTAGTGATTTTAAAAGCATTGATAAAAACACATTTATCAGTGCTTTTAAAAGCACTGATAAATGACACATTTTTCATCTCTTTTAAAAATGCTTATAAAGGTGTACTTTATCAATCCTTGTATAAGCGCTAATAAAAGTACCTTTACCAGTTATTTTTTAGCTCTAATAAAATACCATGGATTTTAATATTTCTCAGGTATTCATTGATTTTATATTTCTGATAAATTTCATTTCTAGTGTTGTTAAGGGCCTATTTTTACTAGTGATTTATCTCACGGATGTAAAAAGTGAGATGAGAATCTCTTACCTTGAGTTTGGCTTGTCTCGTGTGTCTTTATATTTCTAAATAATAAAATTATATAAATTATCTTCTTTATTTAGAACCTTTTTCATGTTTATCAACTACTTTTATTTCAATTTATACTATGTTGTATACAACTACTTGAACAATTAAGTATATATCGGGTGTTTCAACCAAATTCAGTTTATGTGTCAAAAACGAATTTCGTAGGTCAACTATGGTGAAAGGGGTCATTATATAACATCTCTGGAATAATAATCATGACATAATTATAATATTTTTACATTAATTATACTTTTAAAAACAATCATTAAATAATATTATGAAAAATGAATCAATGTTACAGTCATGGAGATGGTAGGTCGTACATACGCATGAGTAACATTCCTATTTTTCAATGATCGTTATGGAAAGAAGGTAAGTAACACTACATATTTCCATAATGATAATTATATCATAAATATGATGTTATATAATCATATATACTTATATATATAATTCTTATTATGTAAAATGAATCACATCATGTTGAGGAGGTGGTAGTCCACACGTCCATGAACGACGTCATCACTTTTTAAGTGTGTGAAAGGGTAATGAAGAAAATGATATATATTATATTTCCAGAGATTTAATTATTTCATTAATATAATATATATTTCTTATATGTCGCATATTTTTAATTAAAACCATCCTTTATACATTTCAGGTATCTTGTGATCGAATCACATCGCTTTTAGGAGGCGTTACTCCACACTTCCACAAACGATGTTATCATTTTTACGTAAAATGGAAAGTGTAAAGATATGTGTTATAAAATAATTAAAAAAGATTAAATGCATAATAAATATCATATATAAGATATATAAACATATTTTTCATCATAACTACCACCATGATAGGTGGTAAAGTAAGAACGAACAATCATTGTTTCGTGGGGCGGTAGTTCACCGTTCACGTAAACAGTATGTTAATTAACCATTAGATGGATATGTGCATAAGTGTAGGTAGAAAACATAGCATAAAAACAACCTAGTATATTTAGGATACTGGTTTTGTTATATAATATTGTAATAAGTAGGGTTTATGGATTGGAGAATGAAAATAAAAAAAATCTTAAGGAAAGATGTTACCTCTTAATCGGGTAACTCCTTTTGGTTTGAACCAAAGGCTTACTTGGATTTCTTTATTCCCAAGGGTAGGATTCTAGGACTATGGGAGGGATTTTTAGGATCTATTTTGGCAGATCTTGTTCAATCCAAAGTGGATTGAGAGGTGTGAGTAAGTGGGATAATAAGAGGTTTTTTTATAGTGGACGAGTGACATTCTTGTAATATTTTTACAATGGAATTCTACACACATTTTTCACATTGAACGTGCCTCCAATAATGTATAAAATTATATAAAAGGGATTACAGGGTATAAATATGGACATAAATGGATTTTTTATAAGTTTCTAAGTCATTTGGGCCATTAAGATTGAGATTTAGTCCCTTATTAAGTTTAATTTTTACAAAATAATTGTAATTAATTTTAATTGCTTTCACTAATAGTTTTAGTCAAAAAATAATTAAACCTTATTAGAAATTATAAATTATTATAATTAAAAATATTTAATACATTTTTATAAATTCCAATCACATAAGTGGCAGAAATTAATTTAAATTTAATCCTGCATACGGGACGATAATGTTGGTTTTTAAGATAAAAACATCCAAAAGTTAGCTATGTTTTTATAGTCAATTTCAATGTGAATTTGATTAAAATGACCTAAATTTAATTAATTGATAAAAATAAAATATAATTATACTTTTAAACCAATTTTAATTTTAATTAAACCTTATAAATAAATCAGATGAAAAAGTAGTTTTGAATTAAAATTCAATATTTTTCACTTTTCATTAAAAAGTGAAACTTCATAGGAAAATACCAAGAATTAAACCTAACCTAATTTTTATGTTTTTATTTAAAATATAAAGTTTATTTTGACATATTAAATTTATAAAAGGTTCAAAAATTGTATTTAAAATGGGCTCATTATTAAAAGGTGATAAAAGTGCATTAATAAAAATATAGGTTTTTATGTGTAAAATTGGGTTTGTTCTTATCTTATTACTATCAAATCTATTGAATTAATATAAAAAATATTCGATTGAATATATAATATATATATTACATTAATATCACTCACTAATTTTATTTAATTTAATATATTAGATTAAAATAACCTTTTGAGTATAAAAAACGTTTTCTATAAAAATATTTACTTTATATTCAATTGCTTCTTATATTCACTTCTAATTAATTTGTAACCAATTAATTCATTTTATATTTTTTTAAATCATAATTTTCATTATTTATTTATTACTATTCATAACTACTAATTTAATGGTTAATTTATCTCATTGTATTTTAATAATATATTATTGTTTGATAAAACTCGGTCTTGTGTGTAACGCAAGCCATCGAAAAAGGTATCTATTGTGTGTAATGCATGCTAAATCGATGTTGCATGAATTGAAATATATAGAATATATTTTAAATAGTAAACATATTATAAAGTATCTAGATATTATATTCTCTTATGTTCTTGGTATCGTGTGTCATACATGTTATTGAATACAAGGTTCTTACTTTAGAATTTCAGGGTATTACATTTTCTCCACCTTAATTAAATTGTATCCTTCAAATTTAAACTCAATATTGGTGATATATTGTTTGATATTTCCTATGTTGAAATCCCAAATTGTGATAAGGTTTTATAAAACATCCTCTAGAAAAGAGTGAATGGGAAGTTCAAAGTTCACATGGATAAACATATAACTAGGTATCTAAGTAGGAGAGAATTAGTAGAAAGCAAAGATACATACTTAGAGGAAAAGCATAAATATTTATAGGAGTTAGTTAATTTAATAAATCAAAAACAATTGAATTGTCAATGTAAAGTTTAGTACCTCAAAGCCATAAATTTTTTATGATTTAAGAGACCATCAGTTCAACAAAAATTAAAATATTGGGACAATATTTTATTTAGAAGTCATTTTTCTATTATTGGGTAATTCTTTTACTAACCAAGAATATAAGGAAATATTCTTACTTGATAGGTTTAAATTTCATTTTAACAATACTAAATTTTGGTTTTTCTTCGATCAAATTCTAATTCAACCCTTTACTACCAGAAATTAATTACCAATAATGAATTTTTTTATGCATGAAGCACTAAAAGAAACTTTTAAAGGATTATAACGACTATAAAAGAGTGTAAAATATAACTATTTGTATTTAAATATATTCTAAAACCAATATAGTTAATATAATAATCTCTAATCCTAAAAAGTGATACTATTGGTTCATAATTAACATTTATTAATAAAAATTTTTAACTAAAAACAATGAAAAATTTACCAACAAATTACGTAGATTAGTGGTGAGAGTGAAGCCCTTATCGTCCTTCGGTCATGGATTTAAGAACCACAGCCTTGCCAGATTTGATTGGTTGTCACCCATCTTACAATTTTTCCTTTTCTAAAACCAAATTAATATAATTTACAAAATAAATATGATGGACATCCTTGAAATAAGTATAATCACTAAATAGTCTTTTAACTAATGTTTTCAAAACAACCTTAATACATAAATATTTCATTTAGTTATTTCTACATAAACCCTTCCTTTTTCTAGAGTTTATCCTCTAGAAGAGGGAATTGTATTAGGTAATTTCTGGTTTCCCCACATTTACAGCAATGAACTATAAAGGATTTCTTAGGATGAGCTTCATTTCCTTCCATCGCACTCTTAATTTTATTCCTTAGTAATTATTTGAATTATGTCCTTCTTTCCCACACATAAATCATTTCCCCATTCCATTGATACACTTTCCTAGGAGTCTCCTTCCACATTTCATTCATGATGGAAATCAAGTATTCTTTTATTTATGGTATCCAAAACTCAAGCTCTTAGAAACCTCCATCATTCTCTTATTTGGTGAGTTTAAGAGTTGGTTAAGGTATATGTTATTGATAATATTTTGGTAAAACTAATTAGGAATAAACATGATATCTTTCACTCCTATAAACATCTCGTTTGTTTTCTCATTTTCACTACCTTTTCCTTCATATTCAATGTTGACTTGACTCTTTTAGGTTTCATCCATTGACTAAAATCAGAAAGAATGGTGTTAGTAACAATAGTCATAGTGAGAAAATTATATAATCATATATAAGATATCTAAATCACGGAACCTTATTTTTAAATCTAAAACACCTTAGATTTAACCTTGATCATTCATTGTAACTATACATTTAAATTATTCATAATGGTTTGTAAATAAATTGTGGATTATCCTAAGCATATCCCCTGGGAGTTCCAAAATAGGTGTGTAGTAAGGCTTGTTGTCATGTACCATGTTACCCTAAGTCATTCTCAGAACAACTTTTAGGATTTATTACTCTTAGGTACATCTATGAAATAACCATGTCCATTATAGTATCTAGATAAAAAATTATAGCTATGAAAACCCACATAATATCTACCTTACCAAAATTCTAGGATGTTATTATATACTTATCCTCAAATTATATCTTAGGGTTATGTTCTCCAATCTATGTTTTCAAAAATCTAGTTCTCAAGGTTGGTACTAAACTTATTTTGATACCAAATGTAGTGACCCAGCCCTATATAGCTCAGAGCCGGGGTCTGCTATCAAATACATTGGCATGATTATAAGGAATCAAATCCTTAAGAACCAATCAGTTTAGTAGTCTTGGTAAACCAGATACATAAATGAGTCTTTTATTACAAATGAATACACTAATTACAACATAATTTTTCCCTTAATAACTTCTAGGATAACATTATTTCATCTAGTGTATCCTTAAATATATTTCTTAGCACACTTATTAGAATCTTGGGGAAAGGAAACATAATAAGGGTGTGATCAAATGCTCAGTAAGGTTAAAGTATAGCAGAAGCAATAATGAATCAATTGGAATAATAATTATGGCATGGTAAATTACTGAACACACATACCATGTAGTAAACAAACTGAGAAGTAAGTGCATGAACAATATTTAAAGGTAATAAATAGAAACACATGTCATTAAAATAACTAGATAAATAAAAATAAATATGGAAAGGTAAAAAACTAAAACACATTCCATTTAATAAATTAACTAAAAATAAAATGTGTCCATAGATTTTATCATGTTAAAATCTCATGGATAATAAATAATTAATCAAAATTAAGGCAATGATTAATTATTGGATGTCATGTGTCAGGCACAAGATGACATCTACTATCAATATATATCCTATGGATCATTTAAAAATATGGATAAAACCCCATTTAATTTTCAAAAATTATTTTTATCATGAGAATATATCGATGCATCGAGGATCTATATAAATTCTGGGCTCCACCCATCATTGCATGTCCAAATAATTCTTCATATCAAATAATTGATTTAATTAATAAACAATATGACTTATCAAATGTCTTTATGGAATAAAGAATAAAAAATTATAAATATTTTCCCAAATAGTCAAATAACTATAAAATTAGACACCGTATGTAGAATTGTATATGGTTTAGGAAATAGTAATAACCTTGATAAATTAAATGGATAATTTAGGGGAAATTAAATATTCAATGATCATAGGATAGGAATATTTCAAGGGGAATGAAAAATGAATCAAGGAAGTGAGTATGAATAATATCCTTATCCAAATCAATATTAAACCATCTAGAGGAATATTAAGGATGGTATTAATACAACATATCCCAAGTGGGGTAAAAATAATGTTTGTTGTCATTGATGAATAGAAATACTATAAAATTATCTTTTAAAAACATTCTTGAGGAAAGTATCCTTTTATTATGAAAAACCTTTTGAAAAAACCTTTAATTTAAAAATCACTTTTTAAAATATTTTCTTTAAAAATTAACATTTAAACATGCAAATTAAGCTTCAAATAAATAGCGATGGGTAAATCTATACAAGATTTACGAGGTAAAAGAACATTCCTTTTGCACGGTTAAAGGTTTGAAAAATGGCTTATTCCGAAAGAGTTAAGAAGATTCCTTTGAAAACATTGGTAAAAGGAAAAAAGGGTAAAAATTTATTTACCAAATCATTTAAAAAAATTGAAAACATTTTAATAAAACATGGTTTTTATAAGAAAACAGGTTCTCTGGCTAAAGAGAGAAACAAAGTCGGGTCTTTTAAAAAACATTTTTTAAAATAATTTGAGTACCAAAGAGTTTAAAAATATTAGTAATACTTTAAAATGGTATTAATAACTATAGGAGATAAAATTAAAGTTTTTATTGAACAATGTTCATATAATTTTCTCTAATAGAAATACCATTGAAAGATCATTAAAGTTATTGTTGAGGAAAATAATCTTTAAACATTCCAAAGTGTCCCATACAACTTTGAAACATTTTAAATCATAATCCTCATAAAGTAATAACATTAAATGAAAGTTTAAAATGCCATTAAGATAAAATTATTAATTATATAATATAACAAAAGGTTCAGTAGATACACCACACAAAATATATAAGTGGTGAATATGACATTTATCTCATAGATGTAAAAAGTGAGATGATAATCCCTTATATTGAGTTTGACTTGTCCCGTGTTTCTTTATATTCATGAATAATAAAATTATATTAATTATATAATTTCTTTATAACCTTTTTCATGTTTATAAATTACTTTTATTTCACATAATACGGTGTTGTATACAACTACTTAAACAATTAATTTTAAGCTGGGAGTTTCGACAAAATTCAGTATGTGTCAAAAACGACTTTGGTAGGTCAACTATGTTCAAAGGGGTAATTATATAAAATATCTAGAATAATAATAATTAAATAATTATCATATTTATAAATCAACTATACTTTTAAAATTAATCATTAAATATGGTTATAAAAAATGAATCAACGTTAAAATCATGGAGACGGTAGGTCGTACGTATGCATGAGTAACATTCCCATTTTTCAATGATCGTTATGGAAAGAAGCTAAGTAAAACTATATATTTATATAATTTTCATTATATAATAAATTCCATATTATATAATCAAATATAATTATATACATAATTCTATTTATGTAAAAGTAATTACATCGTGTCGAGGAGGCGGTAGTCCACATATCCATGAACGACGTTATCAGTTTTTAAGTGTCTGAAAGGGTAATGAAGAAAATGATATATATAATATTTATAGAAATATAATTGTGTTATGAATATCATATAGATTTTTTATATTTCACATTTTTTTAATTAAAACCATCCTTTATACATTCCATGTATCATGTGATCGAATCACATCGCTTTTAGGAGGTGGTAGTCCACACTTCCACAAACGATGTTATCATTTTTAGACAAAATGAAAATTATAAACATATGTGTTGTAAAATAATTAAAGAATATTAAATACATAATAAATATCATATATATAATATATAAATTTATTTTCCCTCATAATTACCACCATGAGGGGAGGTAAAGGAATAATGAATAGTTATCATTTCGTGGGGTGGTAATTCATCATTCACATAAACAGTATGTTCATTACCGATTAGATGGATGTGTGTGTAAGTTTAGGTCAAAAACTTATCATAAAAACATCCTAGTATATTTATTATACTTTTTTGTTATATAATATTGGAATAATGGGAGTTTAGGGAGTGGATAATAGAAATAAAACTAAAAAGATTAAGGAAAGATGTTACCTCTTAATTAGGTAACTCCTTTTGGTTTAAACCAAAGGCATCCTTGGATTGATTTTTGTCTAAGACTAGGCCTCTAGGATTAGGGTAGGAACTTTTATGATCTATTTGGGAAGATCTTGGTGGATCCAAAGTGGCTTTAGAGATGTGAGGAAGTGGGGGGAGAGGAGGCCTTTTTATAGTGGAGGAGGAGTGGCACTCTTGTAATATTTTGAAAAAGGAATTCCATGCACATTTTTCACATTGAAATTGGATCTAATAATAGATAAAATTATATAAAAGTGATTATAGGGTCAAAATATGGACATAAAATGGATTTTTTACAAGTTTCTAAGTCATTTGGGCCCTTAAGATTGAGGTTTAGTCCCTTATTAAGGTGGACGTCAGTTTTTGGAAGGCTAATTGATCGAGAGAAACACTAGAATTCCCAGGCTACCTTAACCTGTACATATCTTTTAAGGAGGTGAGTGTTCATACTAGCTTCATACAGGCTATTTAGATGCTCTATCAGGTGAAAATTTTTGAAGGTGTGGTCATGGATGACGCTCCTGATAATTGTTTCTTTATAGGATCATCTTCTGGTAGGTTTGTCACCTGAGACTACAAGAGCCTACTGCATGCGGAGAGACCCCACAATGAATGGGCTACCAAGATTTGGTGTAAGTATATTCCTATAAAAATTAACTTTCTCACGTGACGTATCAAAAATAAGGCCCTATCAATAGATGATAACATACAAAGGAAAGGTATCCCTCTTGTGTCACATTGTTTCTATTGTGAGAACTCATAGGTTGAATCTACCATACATTCCTTATTTCAGAGCACTTGGGCACAATACCTCTAGTCATGGGTTTCCCCACCTCCCTAAATATTTGAGGAGTAAGTTTTTTTTCATGGTTTCTTGGATTCATGGTTTCATGGAATGGAGGGAAGGTTCTTGTAATGTAAGGTGTGTGCGGTCATTCTCGCTTCAATATGCTAGACTATATGGGAAGTGCGGAACAATGTCAGGTTGGGTTCTAGGAGATATCTTTTGTTCTTGAAAATCAGGTTGAATTCCTTGATTTTTGAGATAGGGATGATCTTAAAGTGGAGTCAGACCTTGGTTACGGTATGTAACTTGATCAATCGTCCTTACATGGCTAGCAGGAGGGAGGGTAGGTGGATCGGGTGGATACCTCCCCTTGGAGGCTTGAAGTTGAATGTTGATGGCTCTCTCATGGATGGGTGGATGATAGGTGGTGGGGTGCTTCGTGACTCCCAGGGTTATATTATCAGGGGATTCATCACCTTTAATTGTTCGAAAACATCCTTAGGTGCAGAGGTGTAGGCTCTTCTTTCCGGTATGACAATTTGTAGAAGACGTGGACTTCCGATGGTAGAGATTGAGATGGATTCTAATGTGATGGTAAAGGTTATCCAGTGACGTCAAGAGGTGTCATGGGAGATGATATATCTGATTTGAAGATGTATGGTGGAGACTAACCTTGTGCATAATATCCATCATATCTAGAGGGAGGCAAACTTCACGGCAGACTCGCTCGCTCGCTTGGGAAAGCCAAATGAGGAGTTTATCATTTACGACTGCTTGGGTTCACTTCCTTCAGAGTGTAAGGTTTTAATACAAGGAGATTCCATTATTTTACACAAATCCTTCCCTCATTGTGGTTTCCATTTGACTGTGTACTTTGGCTTCTTCAAGTTTAATAAAATCAATTTTCAGTCACTCCCTTATTAAGCTTAGTTTTACCTTAATAATTATAATTAATTTTAATTACTTTTAGTAATTTTTTTGTTAAAAAAATAATTTGAACTTATTATAAATTATAAATTATGCTTATTACAAATATTAAATCAATTTTTCCAAAATTCAATCACATAATTCGTAGAAATTAATTTAAATTTAATCCCACAAACGGGACGACAATGTGGGTTTTTAAGGTAAAAACATTCAAAAGTTTTCTATATTTTTATGATCAATTTAAATGTGAAATTGATTCCAATAAACTAAATTTAATTAATTTATAAAAATATTCTCTAATTATACTTTTAAACCAATCTAAAATTTAATTTAACCTTATAAATAAATCCGATTAAAAATTATTTTTGAATTAAAATTCAATATTTTTCACTTTCATTAAAAAGTGAAACTTCAAAGTAAAATACAAAGAATTAACCCTAACCTAATTTTTATGTTTCTATTTCAAATATTAAGTTTATTTTAAAATATTAAATTTATAAAAGGTTTTAAAATTTTGATTTAAAATGGGTTCTCCATTAAAAGGTAGTAAAAGTGGCTTAATAAAAATATAAGTTTTTATGTGTAAAATTGGGTTTGTTCTTATCTTATGCCTATAAAATATATTAGATGAATATAAAAAATATTTTATGGAATATATAATATATATATATATTACATTAATATCACTCACTAATTATAATTAATTTAATATATTAGAGAAAAATAACTTTTTGAGCATAAAAATAGTTTTCTATAAAAATATTAACTTTATATTCAATTGCTTCTTATATTTATTTAAAATTAATTTGTAACCAATTAATTCATTTTATATTTGTGCAAACCATAATTTTTATAAGTTATTTATTACTATTCATAATTACTAATTTAATGTCTAGTTTATATCTATTTATATTTTAATAATATATTATTGTTTGATAAAACTATGTCTTACGTGTAACGCAAGCCATCAAAGAAGGTCTCTCTTGCATGAAACGCATGCTAACTTTGAATTTCATGAATTTAAATATATATAATATATTTTAAATAGTAAATATATTATAAATTATCTAGATATTATATTCTCTTATGTTCCTGGTGTCGTGTGTCATAAATGTTATCGAATGCAAGATTCTTACTTTAGAATTTCAGGGTGTTATAGATCGCTTATTTCAATGTACATATGGAAAATTCAAGTCTGAACATGGAGATAAAAATAGAATGACAAATAATAAGAGAGGAAACCATGTGAAATTGTTCTTGAACAACACTCTAAGCTTTTATAATTAAAAACATTGATTATTTAAATGACATCCATCGGGTTTTGAATATGACACTTTATATCTGTAAAATAATTTTTCATGTGTACCACATAATTTGTTTCTGCCTATATTCAATATTACTTGATATATGGACAATTCTTTCTTAGAGATAAACATCTCGATGAAAATTCCCTTCATGAAACATACATAATAGATGTTTTGGGATCTCACGCAACATATTTGTTATGATTTGAAAATAAAATTAAATATGTTTTGTATGTGAAGATACTTTCATGTGTTCATGAATATATGTTAGAATTTATATAGATTTTTTATTATTTAAATGTTTAATGCACGATAAGTGTGTTTTTTGTGGATAATTTTTTAAAATAGGGTTATTATTTTTTGTATTTACTAAAATAATGAAACTGCAACTTGTTTACCAAAATAATGCTCATAGGGGAAGGGGTCATTGAAAAAGGTGGGGAATAAGGCATAGTTGACAACTACGCCTTCCAGTTATTATAAAAAAATATTCTGGTTTCATAATTTGTTTATATAATATGATAAAATAATCATACATCATAATATTATTATCATATATTTCATTATAATAAATTTAAATTTTATTATAGTTTTAATAAATGAAACCATGTTTATATGTATAGTTATATTATAAATATAACTATATTTATCAAATTTGTTAAAAATATTATAAATTTTATGTGTTAAATTTATATAAATATAATTATAACAAAAATACTATATACCAGTTATAATATAATATATTTTTTAAATTTATATAATTATATATAGATATAATTATTATTTTTTTAATTATAAATCGAGTTTAATCATATAAATTTAAAAATATATTTTATTTTATATTTAAATATTTAATCAATTTATCGTATATAATTTATTATATCTATATAAAATTATTAGTTTATATAATATTAATTTTATAAATATAAATGATAAATTTCTATATAATAATTTAACATAATTATTTATAATGATATTTTAACTAACATAACTATAATTGTAATGAAACACATATGCATTACATTATGTTATATGTGTTATATTTACATTATATATCTATAATAGTAACCATTATTTACTATATATTTATGTTATTAGATGTGTTATATATACAATATATGAAGTTATATTTTTGGTTATATTATGTTATATGTGTTATATTTACATTATATATGCATTATATAAGTCTATATTTTTGTTATATTATGTTATATATGCGTTATATTTACATTATATTTGTGTTATATTTATGTTGTACATACATTATATAAAGTTGTATTTATTTTATTTTATATTATATATGTGTTATATTTACACTAATATATGTGTTATTATTACATTATATATGAATTATTATTATTAGTTGAGGGGATTACAAGACTGAAACAAAGTCAAACACACTGAGGCACCTTAGGGATCAAGCCTCGTACTTCCCTGTTGGGATTGAAAAGAACCCCTGGACCTATTTTATTACATCTTTATGTAGCCCAAAGACCATGTGGAATGAAACCAAATAAACAAGCCCAAAATTCCCCTCTTTTTGACTTAAATACACATATCCCATGGGGCCTATTTTCTCATAACTATAGGGGTAGTATCCCTTTCTTAATTATTTGTTCTAGGTCAATCCCTCCACCCTCCATAAGAAGCTACCAACTTTACCTTCACTCATGTGTTTTTTCAACACTAGATTGATGGTCAACATAACAAAATATCCCATTATCTCCTATCCTACAACATCTTCTTCAACTTGCATCAGAATTCATTTCTTCCTTATGCGCTTTGTGCACTATGCTCGTACCGCAGTCAATAGAAGTCACCTCCTCACTATGCACCCTACGCTCTCTATGTCGTGTCAAAGAACACCACCCCAAGTTGATTCCAATCACATGAGGAAATCACCACATGGTAAATACTCCCCCCAAATTGGGTGTTAAACCCTAAACCTCATGCAGTTATATGGGGTTGTCTTACCACTCAGCGAACACCCCAGCTGCACATTATTTATGTATTATAAAAAGTTATATTTTAATTATATTACTTTATATTTATTATATTTATGTTATATATATTATATAAAGTAATATTTTTATCATATTACATTTTATTTTTGTTTTATATGTGTAATGAACATACTCATAATGTCATCTAAACCAATATCTGATCTCATTCTCCATTAACCCAAAGAGTGATCCCGATCTCCATGGGCCAGTGAAAATCACATTGGAATACAAAATTAATCTTTTGGAATGATTTCCCCCACAAGAGAAAACAATAATCAAAATACTCTATGAAAACAATTTCATATAAACAAATAAAAACATACATCTCATAGTACAATGAGGAACTATAAAAATTGAGTGAAACATAACAACAAAAACCCATCTCCTAGTGGTCCATGACCACCCAACATGTACAAAGTCACCCACCCCGGTTCACCCAAGCATGAACCCAAAAAGTAATATGAGAGAATGAAAACCTAGTATAATATCATAAAGGATTAAAACAACAAATAGTACAATGAGGGAGTTAGAAATAGAGCCTAATAGGATTTCACTAAAGAGATTATGTTGTTAATTCTTATAGTAATTCAGATTTGATAAAATATGAGTAAAATAAATTTAGTATAAGGATTTATATTTCATAAAGGAAAGTAAATACATATAAATCATTTTACAATGGATATGGTTTTAAAACATTAGTTTAAACATTTCAAAATCATTTACCATGCCAGTATTGGAAAACATGTCATTTCATCATTTGAAAACAAATCATTTTCTTGAAAAATTTTGAAAACCATTTCACAATATAGATACATATTAGATAATAAAATTAAGAACATTAAATTGATATAAATAGTTATACAATATTTAATATAATATATTCAAGATGCATGACTTAAATAAATAGATCAATCAAGAGTAGGAATAAATCAAGAAAGACAACTCTGGTTCCAAGTAGTAACAATGAACACTTTCATGTATCGAGTTTCATGTATATATATTTAGTGGGTACAACCTAAATACAATAGTGATTCCACCATATTAAATCTAATAAAAATACATCATGGATGATTTTAGGGCTTACATCTAGTATCATGGGTCTCAAGCAAACCAGTTCCATGTACACCCGCTTTCTTGGTTGCACGTTTATAGCCTGAACCTTTCATGTTCTCTAAGGATCCACTATAAGTGGTTTAAGTATTCTAGAAAAGAATATATCAAGGCTATATCATCTACCTACCAAGCTTCCCATGACTGGTAAAAATAGGTTAGTGAGATAACCAAGTTACGAGGATCAAACGGGGAACCTTATCAAAATAAATCAAGGGATCATTCCCAAAACATTTAAATCATGGGAATGCTCCCTAAAATCACATCTCACTCCCACCACCAAGATCCCCTAGATTAAATAATCCCTTTCCTTTTAACACCCATAAATGGGAATTACAAGATTCAATAAAGTTACATTAAGGGGTTATTACAAGAGAGTATCATCATAAAGTGTCAATTGCACCATCAAAAATTGTCAATTCAATTCAAAAACCTTTTCTTAAATTCAAATTTTAAAAAGGGTATATGTACCCTCTTCCTTTCACAAACCAACATGGTAATCTCAAATGGACCTTTAAAATAATCATTTCTTTTAAAATATCCCAAAGGCATTCAAGGAAGCTTCATAATTTAAAAAAGGATTATGGACAATTCAAAACATGGTTTTACACCCTCTTTCTAACTGAAGAAACCAATCATATCAAATTACCCAATAACTCCAATTTCATAACAAGTGTAATATCATTCAAAGAGGGTTCTTGGTTATTTCAAAAATTCAGGAATTTGAAACTCTATAAAAATCATCACATATTTTAACCCATTTCATAAAAGTAAAATCATTTCAATTTAGAAATCAAACTGGGCCTATTCCATCACTTTTCACAAGGTAACCATTAAAAACAATTTTAAAGGAAATTAAAAATCATCATATCATTCATAAATTTATAAAACAATGAGAAGGAACCCATGTCGTGTTCAATTTATTTAAAATATGATCAAAGAGGATTTCACATGGAAATTCAAGATAAAAAATTATTAAAAATGTTTTGGAATGAGGAACATATCTATAAATTCCCAATAAAAAATGAATTAAAAAGTGAAAGAAAGCATATAAACACCTACTTGGAAAATCTAAGATCTAACCCTAATGAATCCCAGAAGGTTCACCTCCTATGGCGATCACCGAATCTTGGAAGAGGGATCTTGAGAGAAGAGAGAAAAAAGGCTAGATCCATAATTCTACATCAATAAACCATGATCTAGTTGAATATAAGTCCATCATAAATTATTATAAGAACAAATCAAAATAAGAAGAGAGATCGAAGGCGAAAAGGAGAATAACTTACTAGAAGAGGACCACCGCTTCAATTGGCACTTTGATCTTCCAAGAGATGAGGTTGTATGGGCCAAAATTCTTATAGAGGGCTCCCAATATAGAAAAGATAGAATTGGGTTTGAGTGGGAAAAGTTTAGGGTTAAAAAGGGGGTCTCATGATTTAAATTAAGGTTTTTGGGGCATTAAAATCTCATCACAAGGTTTCCGAGGTTTGGTTTCATGGTTAGTACTAACTGTACACCAACCATGAACCTCTTTCTAGGTTGTGGGAAAGGTTTCATGTTTAGGTTTCATATTTTGTTTAACCATGTGAAAACCATTCACCCCTTTATAATAAGGTTTCATAGTTTGGCTACATGGTTTTTATAATCTTCTTCCAACTGTGCTCCCCTACCTGGGCTACTGGAAATCTTGCACGGTTTGGCCGCATGGTTTTCAAACCATGATCCAATCATTTATAAGCCCATAAAACTTTAAAAAAAATCTCCAAAAAACACCAAAAACAACCCACAAATAGGTCAAATCAAAGGATTCTCAAATCAATGGGTCAAAACACCTAAAAGAAAGTAGTGTGATGGTATAACCTCCCTACCATAGGAATTTCTATCCCCATAAATCTTCCATTCCAAAAGATAGAACAAAAGGAGATAATAAGAACTCCCTTTCTAATCTTGTGAGGTAGATAGTCCACAGTCCATAAGAGAGACTCACCCAATGGTTAACATCACGCATAACACCAAGATCAACACACCAACATCATCACAATATTTCAAACTGTAGAATTACTAGAGACCTGACATAGGTCTCCCCAATATTTAAAGATTCATCAAATTGGTGTAACATGAGAAAATTATATTCCTATGACCCTGAGAAGTGACTTAAACTACTCTCCAAAGATAACATCTATGGGGTAACACCAAAAACATTAAAGGAGTGGCATATCCAAATAACTTATGATTTCTATAATAAATAACACTCTCATGTTCCATATACAATCAAACATTCACAAGCAAGGAATAGATCTAACGAGGATTTATACCTTGGTTAAGTACTCATCGGTAGACTAGTATTTTCAACACCGAGCCTCACCCCATGATGATCACATCCAATCACACTCCATCCCCTCATGTTGTCTAGTTCATCAAGGAATCGCAACATCCTAGTTACCCAAGTACATTCCCATGGTCTATCAAATTCCATATAGAAAGATCTCAAAAATCAAGTTTGGTGCACAATAGGGCACTACACTCTCAAAAATTAGATTGTATTTCATGTCAAAATTGAGCTTTAACCACCAAGGAAAAACAAGAGGATACCAAGGAACAACAGCCAAAACGAATGGTATCTAACACCGACCATAGGAAGACATCCATGGAAAGTAACATAAGGGATTTTTAAGTACAAAAACTCCTAAACATCTTGAGTTTTCTCATCATATAATTCCACTCCATCACTAAAATCACAATAAACATCAAGGAACTAAATTCATTCCAAAAGGAAGGTTAAGAATTCAGGAGTTCATATCCATAAGGGAAAACCACATAGGTCTCAATAAAACAAAAACATACACACAATAAAAACCAAGGTAAAAATAGATCATCCAAAAATATCCCAAAAAATCCATAAATATCTCTAAAATATTGGTTTTCTAAAAAAAGACAGTCCAAAATGAGGAAAACTCAAACGGTTCCACTACAATGTCGAAAACAACTGGCTAGATCAACCAAAACACCAACATAAGCTCCCCTCACTATGTGAAAATATTTTCTATAAGGCCTATGGTTAGAGCCTTATTATATTGAAGCATATACTACCCCATAGTCAAGAGCTAATGATACCTGAAGAAAACATCCCTTTCCAATCTCCCAACATACATAACCTCTTAAGGTGATCCAAACAAACACACTATTTATAAACACTCGGAGCTTCCAAACATGAGTTCTTATGATAACCAAGTGATAAACACTAGAATAGCATGAAATTACTATTATTTACTCAATAATATTATCCATACTTGACCAAAAATGAGTAATTATTACCTTTGTGTTGTTTTACTAGCTCTGCTTCAGCTGAAAAGTCCCTTTCAAGTATCTGTGGATAAGAGATCAACCAGCCTACAGGCATGGAAGTTACAAGTTCTGGTTCAAGACCTTTTATAAAAAAATAGACTTACTAAATTCATTACCAACAACCCTAATAAATAAACATATCAAACATACAAATTTCTTATCATAATCTACAACCAATTACTCATCTTTACTGAAACCCGAGAACTCAATAACTTTCTTCGTCACTTTCTCAGTATACTTCCACTGAATAAATACTAACTTGAAGAATTATTAAGACATTATTTCATGCATATGATAGGGAATTATAACTTCCCACCACTCTTGGCCAGGTACCTCAAATAAATAGTTAATATACTTGACCTTCAGAGCATCATGAGTCTTGATATAATCAAAGATCCAATCAACATCTTCAATCCACTTTACTAACTCAAGATAACCTCATCCACCTTTATAAAAAGGTGGATACCAATTAAATAAGTCTTATATGGGGTCTAAAGTCTATAAAGTCTCTATCTACACCACTCGATTTAAAGTTTGGGTAGATTCATCAATGTGAGAAACCACTTCAAGAAAACATGAAGAACTACCCCAAGGACCAGACCAGTTGGACTAACTTTCTATCTTTCTTTAATGGATTTATGGGAGAAATTTCTAAACATCACAAAACATAGTCTTATTAAATTATCAATCAAAGAAAACTCAAGAAGCACAAAAAATATTTTAAATGAATTATCAACCCACTGTTATCAAAGAATTGTAAATTTCAAAGCACATAAGATTTCCTCATTTGTAAAACATTACACCTTTCTTCAAAAAATGAAATCTTGGTAAAAATTCACCACAGATTCAAAAATAACTTACCATATGAGGAGAATTATTCCATGTTTTCAAAAAAAATCCCATTTTCTAATTTCAAAAAACATTCTCATTTTAAATCGTTTTAAAAACAAAATTTCTTCTTAAAAAATTATTTAGTAAATCACACAAGAGTCTTTGAAAATTAATTTTTTTCAGATCAAACTTTTCATAAGAATACACCTTTTGGTAATTGAAAAAAAATCAAATCACTCAAAAAAACTTATTTCAAGCCAAAAAAAATTGGTTTTCAAAAGGATTTAAAATTAACAACAAAGGATTAAAGCTAAAATGACCAAACAAAAGCATTAAATAAACCGCATCCATAACCCTGATAACTAACCTCACACAAGTGAAGTCAACTAAAATAAAATTGATAACATGTAAAGTTTAGAACCAAGTTAGAACTATGCATGTCTTGGTAGTATGGGATGGTAAACCACACACAAACCTCACAACTATTCCAATATGTATTTCTAGATCAGTTGCATCGATTCCTCATAGTTTACCAGACTGTGAAGACACGATGCGACTGTGGTCATATTTCTATTATAATTATAAAACTCATAAGATATTCCATAAATAAAAGATAGTATCATCAGGAATATAAATATCAGTTAGTATCATTAAACCAATAACAAAAAATAAATCTCAATTCCACATATTCCCTGGTAACTCAAGTCTCATCGTGAAGAGGTGGTGATCAAGCACCAACTTATGAGCTACCTCTTGAATTAAAACGTCTCTAATCTAATTTATACTATAAATCATACCAAATAACATAATTTATTTCAAGTAGATATACTTAATTTAAATTAAATACCTCATCTAATACCATTTGTAATGAACCAACCAAGAATTCCATCTAAAATGACATCTAAGTCTATTCACCACTAACCTGTAGTGAATTACCGATCTTCATGGGTTGGTAACAAACACATGGGCATCAAGAATTAATATTTGGGAATTATTTCACATATAAGAGAAAAAAATAATCAAATTAGACTATGGAAACAATGTTATATAAACAAATCAATGTATACATCTCATAAAGATACACTATAAAAACTAATATCAAAAAATAAAAACCAATATTCATCTCCTAGTGGTCCAAGACCACCCAACGTGTCCCAAGTCACCTACCCTAGGTCACCTTAGCATGAACTCACAAAGTAATAAAAGAGAATGATAACCTTCTATAAGATCATAAATACTGAAAACACCAAATGGTACAAGTAGGGTATGAGCTATAGAGACCTGTAATATTTCACTAAAGAGTCTATACAATGAATTCATAACGTAATTAAAATATGTTAAAAGAGGATTTCATGGATTTATATTCTAGAAAATAAATTACATCCATATAAATAATTTTATAATTAATATGGTTTTAAATCAAAAGTTTAAACATTTCAAAATCATTTAACAAACTAAAGTTGGAAAACAATCCATTTCATCATTTGAAAACCAAACCTTTCGTTAAAATCTTTGAAAACCATTTCACAAGATAGATTCATATCATATAGAATTAAGAGTTGTAAAAGAGTCAATACAATAGATTCAAGGTACATAGCTTCAATAAACAGATAAATCAAGTGTAGGAATCGATCAAGAAAGGAAAGTCTGGTTCCAAGTAGTGAAAATGAACGTTGTCATGTATTGAGTATAATGTATATGGATTTCATGGGTATAACCTACATATGATAGTGACTTCACTATATTAAAGCTAATAAAAATACATCATGACTGGTCTTCGTTCTTAAATATAGTCCCATGGGTCTCAAGCAAACCAGTTCCACACACACCCGCTTTCCTAACTGCACATATATATCCTGAATCTTTCATGTTATCTAGGGATCCACTAGATGGGGTGTGAGTTCACTAGAAAAGAATATGTCTAGGTCATATCATCGAACTACCAATATTCCAATGACTAATCAAAATAGGTGAGTGAGACAATAAAGTTATGTGGGTCACAATAAAGATCCTTATCAATATCAATCATGGGCTCGTGCCCATGGAATTTCAATCATGGTAATGTGCCCTCAAATCACATATCACTCTCACCCTTGAGATCCCTCAAAGTAAATAATATTTTTTTTAAACACCCATAAATGGGAAGTACAAGATTCAAGAAAGTTACATTGAGGGATTATTACAAAATAGGGTCATCATAATGTGCCAATCGGGTGGTCAAACATCATCAATTCAATTCAAAATATTTTATTAAACACAACATTTAAAAACGGTATTGGTACCCACTTACTTTTTCAAACCAACATAGTAATTCCAAATGGGAATTTAAAATAATAACTTATTTCAAAGGATCCCAAATACATTCAAGGAAGTTTCATAATTTAAAAAATGATAAAGGTTGATTCAAAACATGGGTCTATACCCTATTTCCATGTGAATAAATCACTCATTTATAATTACCCAAGATCATCCATTTCAAATAAGGGTATCATCATTCAAATAGGGTTCTTGTTCATTTCAAAAATTTAAGAATTTAAAACTCTATGAAAAACATCACATATTTTAACCCATTTCAAAAAATTCATATCATTTCACTTTAGAAATCAAACCGGGCTTATTCCCTAAATTTCCAAAAGGTAGCCATGAAAAACTCTTTGAAAGGGTATTAAAAATCAACATAGCATTCATCAATTTATAAAACCATGAGAAAGAACCCATTCCATGTTCAATTTATTTAAAATAGGATCAAATAGTATTTCATAAGGAAATTTAAGATCAACAATTATAGAAAATGTGTTGTAATGAGGAACATATCTATAATTTCTAAAGAAAAAATGAATTAAAAAGTAAAGGAAAATCATAAAAACACATACTTGGAAAATATAAGATAAAACCTAACAAATCTTAGATATTTCACCTCTGATGGTGATCACCTAATCTTGGAAGAGGGATTTGGAGAGAAGATAGAAAAGATCCTAGATCCACAATTCCAAAAAAAACAACCATGATCTAGTGGAACACAAGGACATCATAACCTCTAGGAAGAATGAATAAAAATGAGAATAGAGATTGAAGACCAAGAGGATAAGAACTTACTAGAATAGGATCACCACTTCAATTGGCACTTATATCCTCTAATAGATGCGTTTTTGAGGTCCAAAACACCACTAGAGGTCTCCCAAAATTGAAAGGATCTAATTAGGTTTGAGTGGGAGAAGTTTGGGGTTAAAAAGGGTGGTCTTGGGATTTTAATTAATATTTTAAAGGCATTAAAATCCCATTTCATGGTTTTCTAGGTATGTACACATAGTTAGTTCTAACCATGCTCTAATTTTGATCCTCTTTCTGGGTTGTCGAAAAAATTACATGGATAGGTTGGACGGTTTGTTTAACCATGCACAAACTGTGCAACCCTTTCTTAGTAGGTTGCATGGTTTTTCTAATTGTACGCTAACTATGCACCCCAAACTAGGATACTAGAAATGTTCCACGGTTTGGTTTCATAGTTTTTCAAACAATGTTCCAAATGTGAAAAGACCCAAAAACCTTCAAAAACACCAAACAAAACATTGAAAACAAACAATGAAGAGGTATAATCAAAGGATTCTCAAATAAATGGTTCAAAACACCTAAAATAAAGTAATGGGATGTTATAAGCTCCCCATCATAGGACTTTATGTACCTAGAAATATTTTGTTCTAAAAGATAGAATAAGATGATAGAAGAAGAACTCCCTTACTCATCTTGTGAGGTGGATGGTCTGCAGTCTAGAAGAGAGACTCTCCCAATAGCTGACATCACGCACAACTCCAACATCAACACACCAAGATCGTCATAAGCTTTCAAACTTTAGAAAGACTAGATACCTAGCATAGGTCTCCCCACCTTTTAAAGATTCATCAAAATGGTGTAACTTGATAAAAGCACATCCTTACAATCCAAAGAAGAGACTTCATCCACTTTCCAAGGATAACATATAAGGTTCGACATCAAAACCATTAAAGTAATAGAAAATCCAAACAAATCATGATTTATATAATAAATAACACTCTCATAGTTCATCTAGGATCAAACATTCACAAGAAAGGTACAAATATGACAATGATTTTTAACTCGGGTAAGTAATGTATTCTAGGATTTTAAACATCGAGCCTCACCCCTTGATGATCTCATCAAATAACACTCTATCCCCTCTGATTTTGTGTTCTATAAAGGATTAACATCATCCTAGTTACCCAATCACATTCCCAAGGTCTATCAAAGTCCATCTGGAAAGAGCTCAAACATCAAGGTTAGTGCACAACAGGGCACTACACTCTCATAAAGTAGATCGTACATCACATAAAAATTGAGCTCCAACCACCAAGACAAAGCAAGAGGATACTAATGAATAACATCTAACATGAAAGTTATCTAACACCGACCATAGTAAGACATCCATGGAAGGTAAATTAATGGATTTTGAAGAACAACAACCCCCAAACATCTTGATATTTCTTAGCACAATATTCCACTCCATCGCCAAGAGCACAACAAATATCAAGTAACTAACGTCATTATAAAAGGAAGGTTAAGTATTCAAGAGTGAAAATCCATGAGGTACAACCACATAGGTTATAAGAAAACAAAATTATACATATGATCACAACCCAAGCCAAAATTGATCATCCACAAAGATCCCAAAACAAGCCAAAAAGATTTATAAAACCAATGGTTACCAAAAAATACAATCCAAAATGAGTAAAACACAAATGGTTCCACTATGATGTTAAAAAAACTTACTAGATCAACCTCAAACACCACCAGTAGCTCCCCCCACTATTTAAAAATCTTTATTTTGAGCCCTATGGATGGAGCCTTATTATATTGAATCATATGATACCCCATAGTCAGGAGCTAATTATCCCCAATAGAAACATCCCTTTCTAGTCTCCCAACTTACAAAACCTCTTATGGTGACTTAAATGACCACACTATTTATAAAATATTAAATATTTCAAACACAAAATATTATGATGACTAATTGATCCACACTGGAAGCACATGGAATGCCTATTATTTCCTTGATAAGAGTATCCTTAATCAATCATATATGAGGAATTATCCCCTTAGTATCATTTTCCTAGTTATACTTCAGCTGAAAAGTCCCTTTCAATCATATCTGGATAAGTGGTCAACCATCCCATAGGCATGGAAGTTGTATGGTGTGGGTGAAAACCTTTACTAAAATAGATCGCCAAAATAAATTCATTACCAAAACACCTAGGTAAGAAACATACCAAACATGATAATTGATTAACATAATCCAAAATTTATTTCTCATCTTGACAAAAACCTAAGAACTCATTAACTTTCTCCTTCTTCACTTTCTCTGGATACCACCACCGAATGAAGACTGGATTGAATTCCCAAGATATTATATCATGTAGATGAGATGGAATCATAAATTCCCACCACTCCTAGCCAGGTCCCTCAAATAAGTACTTAATAGACTTGACCTTCATATCATTAGGATTCTTGAGAGAATCGAATATCCCATCAACTTTTTCAAGCCACTTTACTGGCTCAAGATAACCTCATTCACCATTATAAGAAGGTGGATTCCATTTCAAGAAGTATTGTATGGGTTCCAAAGGTTTTATAGTCTCCATATCCACTAACTAATTCAGAGTTTGGGTAGATTCATCAATGTGATACACCACTTATGGAAAACATGAAAAACTACCCTAAGGATCGGACCATTGGACCATCTTTCTATCTTTATTGAAGGAATTTTTGGGAGGCATTTCTGAACCTCACAAAACATAGGATTATTAACTCAGGCATCAAAGAAAAATAAATCATAGAAAAAAATATTTTAAATAAATATATATCCCACTTTTATCAAATAATCATAAATTTAAAATCACACAATATTTCCTAGTTTGTAAAATATTACACTTTTCTTCAAATAATAAAATATTTTTAAAAATTCACTATAGTTTCAAAAATCCTTTACCATCTCATTGAAATTATTCCATGGTTTGAAAAACATTAATCCCATTTTCCAATTTCCAAAACTATTTTCATTTTAAATTCATTACAAACCAAAATTTCTTCTTAAAACATTCTTTATCACATCACAAAAGAGTATTTGAAAAATTAGTTTCTCTAAACCAAACATTTCATAAGAACAAACCTTTTGGTAATTTAAAAAACTTTTCAAATAACTCAACAAAACTTTTTTTAAACCACAAATTTGTTTTTCAAAAAGGATTTATAATCAACAATAAATTATGAAAGCTTAAATGACCAAATAAGGTTATAAAAAAACCACATACATAATACTCTTAACAAACCTCACACAAGTGAATAAACCTAGAATAAAATAGATAAGGTGTCAAGTTTAGAAGCTTGTTATAATTATAAATGGATTGGTTTTATGGGATAGTAAACCACACACCAACCTCACAACTTTTCTTAGATGGATTTCCAGATTAGTCACACTGATTCCTCATAGTTTACCAAACCATGAAGACATAGTGATACTATGGTTATCTTTCTATTCCAGTTCCAAAACTCATAATATATTACCTAAATAAAAGATAGTATCATTGGGAATATAAATATCATTTATCATCAGGAAACCTATAACAAAAAATAAATACCCAAGTCCCTGCATTCCCTGGAAACTCAAGTCTCATCATGAAGAGGTGGTGATCAAGCACCAGCTTACAAGCTAACTCTTAAGTTATTACATGTCCTTGGTCTCTTTTATACCATAAATCAACCAAAATAACATAAGTTATTTCAAGGATATGTACTTACTTTCAAGTAAATACATCCTTTGATGCCATTTATAATGAATTAACTAGGAATTCCATCTAAACCAGCATCTAAGTCCATTCTCCACTAACCCAAAGAGTGTTCCAGATCTCCATAGGCTAGAGAAAACCACTTGGTCATCGATAATTAATCTTATAGAATGATTTTAACCATAATAGAAAAAAATAATAAAAGTACACTATCAAAAAAAATTCTTATAAACAAATCAATACATACATCTCAGAGTATAAATAGACGCTATAAAATGTAGAGCATGATATAACAGCCAAAATCGGTCTCCTGGTGATCCATGAACACCCAATATGTCCCAAGTCAAACACCCTAGGTCACCCAAGCATGAACCTAAAAAGGAAGATGATAGAATGAAAACCTACTATAAGATCATAAAGGCTACAAACACTAAATGGTAAAAGAAAGGTGTGATATACAGATCCTAGTAGGATTTCACCAAATAGTATATGAAGTTGCTTCATAAGGTAATTCAAATATGGTAAAATTTGAGTATAATAAAATGAGTAAAAGTTTGTATATTTAAGAAATGAAATTAAATCCATATAAATCATTTTAAAATGGATCTAGGTTTAAAACATAAGTTTAAACATTTAAAAATCATTTACTAAACAAAAGTTGGACAACATTACATTTCATTATTTGAAAAACAAACCTTTTCTTGAAAATATTTGAAAATAATTTCACAAGTAATAGTAAAATTATATAATAAATTTAATAACATGAAACTGATATCAAGAGCTATATAATATTCAATATAATAGATTCAAGGTGTGTCACTTTAATAAACATATCAATCAAGAGCAGGAATCAATCAAGAAAAGAAACTCTGGTTCCAAGTAGTGACAACGAACATTGTAACACCATGATATTTTATGAGAAATATTTTGTTTTTATGTATTATATTATACGCAACACCAAATGAATATTTCACTACATACTATCTTGTCTTGCGTTACACGCTAGAGTAATCTTCCTCGATAGCTTGTGTTGTATGCAATACCGAGTTTCACTAAACAGAGATATGTTATTAAAATAATATATAAACTAGTCGTTATGAATAGTAATACCCACTTTTTGAAATTTTATAAATTTTATCTTTCAAAATGGAATTCATTTTTGGATTCGGAATATCGAAATTATCCTAGGGTGAATTTTTGGTATTTTTCTGAAAACTTTCAATTTTTGATGAATAGTGAAAACACTGAGTTATTAGTTAAAAACCGACTTTTTATTTAAATAATAATTTATTTTATTTAAATTTATTTTAGGTCAGAATAGATACATAATACTTATATAAGTTCAATGTAATTCATTGGAGTCATTTTATAATAATTTTAGATATATAAAAATTTTATTGAACTTTTCACCGTCTTTTACCCACCTCCTAGGAGAATTTGTAAATTTACATAAAACATAATTTTACCTATTCTGTGAATGGAATTTCAAAAATCCGAGAGACATGTTTGATTTCAGTAAGTAAAATGTGGTTCAATGAGATGAAAATAATTTTTGGTGAATAGTAACTTTTTCTTTTATTTACCACGGTTAAAAGTAAATAGGGTAATTAAGGGTAAAATGATATTATTATTACCCTAAAACATGTCCTGATTCTATTGGATAAGTTTAATTCGACCAAAAACAACCTTATGAATAAAATATGACCATTTAGGTCCACATGGATTAGATTAGGACATTTATTATTATTTAATTCAAAGAGGAGTTAAAAGAGTGAAAATCAAAGTTTAATAAGTAAAACATTTTTAATATAGGGTTATACATAAGATACATTTGACTATAAATATTCATTATAAATCCAAAGATATTTCCTACATAATGGTATTTTATTTATAATTTTTAGACATTATTTAATTTAATTAATATATGATACAATGATGATGTAGTAATTACCTTATTAATGAATGTTTAACATAATTGATGTTATAAATACCCAAATAAATGTAATTTGAGACTTTTTATGGATTCCACTAATTTTATAGGTTAATATGACATGTTAGTATTGATTAAATTAACTTTTTTTGAACTAATCATGCTGTTATAATTTTCACAAAAATCAATTACCAAATAGTGTCAAAATTGACATAAAATAGTTTTTAAAACAAATATTATATTATTAATTGATATTCTATTCATAAAAATCTAAGGTTCAGCCAAATTAATTATATAAGGATATATATATATTAATAATAAACCACTTGGGGTTCGTTTGGCTTGTTATAGTAAGTTTATTAATCATATATTGTAAGAAAACAAGAAGACGCGGTAAAAGTTAAATTATTTAACTTAGTGTTAAATCTAAATGATAAGGTTAAAATAGTAACCTAAACTTGTCTAAAACCTATTGGTTGAGATTATTTTGACCCATACCCACTTTATCTTCAAAATAAATCAATTTGGAGCTATTATAAACCGAAAATTACTTTATTATAAAATAATATTTTTAGTTTTTCTAAAGGTGCCCCTCTCCTCCCTTATAAAAGGGCACCTCCTCCCTCTCCTCCTCACACCACTTTGAGTCATCAAGCTCATCCAAACCCTGACAATTTATCTTCTACACTTCCCTAGAAACATCCTAGAGGTCCTGGTCTTCTTCAAAGACCAACTCTAGTACCCTAAGGGGAGGTTAAGAAGAGGCGCGTCAAAGAAGAGGTAAAATCCATTACCGATCCTTTCCAATTTATTTCTTCTTCTACTTCCTCTTATTTAATTGTTTCATTATTAAGTAATAACATAATTATCACTCATATAATGATATGTTATTATAAATATGAAACAACCCTATTTCACCTTCTATCCATCCTACAGAAAATAAAATCACCGCGCGTGCATACGTACGGAATACTGTCTCCACACCGTGGTGTAATCTGTTTTCCACCACCACCTTACTTGGATGGGTATAATGGTGTAAATAATAGATATATATGATTATTTTAAAGTGATATTGATTCTGAAATAGTATACATACTGATGTTATTAATATTTTCATGACTTATTATATTCCCCCTTTACTTATTTTATATGAAATGTGCATAATTTGTGTGAAATATTAATGTTTTAATATTAAGTATAATATTTGAGCATTTTTAGAAGTAGTCAAATTGAGTCAGTTTAATGTTTTAATAATAACTATCACTATACTAATCCAAATTGTGTGGTTCTTGTTTTGTAGGATTCTCCTTTCAATATACAACATTTCATTATAAGTCACCATGATCCAATTCTGCCATTTGAAGGGTCATATGGTCCTCACAAACAAGACCAAAGAATCTGTGAACAAACTGGACCAGCCTTGAAGATTTATTTACTGGGCTCAATAAAGAATTCCAAAAACCTTAACTCTCCACCATAATTCGGGGGACACTACATGTCATCTTGGATAAAAATTTCATGGCCCAAATCCAAGTACAAGGGGCCCAAATAAATCTTTGAAGTCCAGCCCACCATTCTGGCCGAGAATGAAAATCAGTATAGTGTGCATGACATATCTCCTGATGTAATCATCCAAGCGAGATGAGATTTTTCAGTGTGAAATAGGAGATGTAGGCGGCCGACTTTGTTGAAGAAACATTTCGGATTTGAAGGCATATTAATATTCAAAAACCCTTTTACATTATGGACTTCAAAAAGACTGGATTGAAATGGACAGTTTAAGTTTGTTTATGCAACCGGCCATAACTTTTTATACTTACGTCCAAATGACTCCAAATTTTGAGAGTTGTCGGCCAACATTATTTTCTACAACTTTTAAGAAGGAGATAGTTGAAGATTCAGCTGTATGAATTTCCAAATTGGCGATGCAAGTGGAGGGACAGATTGGGAATGCAAACAGTCCACTCCTTGGGCTATAAATACTCTCTCCTTCTCTCCTTGAGAGGGGTTGGCATTTCAGAAGAGAGGAGATCATATTGGCACGACCAAAGCTTTTCCAAAGTCTTGGGAGGACCTTCCATACTCAATTTTTCACTTGAGAGACCTTTCCTCCTCTCTTTGTTTTCACTTACTTTTGTGTTCTTCATTTTTGTAATCTTGTAATTCTCTTTCTTTGTAATTCTGTTTTAATGCAAGTTACTTCTTCAATATCTCTTATTCTCATCCACCTTCTGTATTTTAATATTAATGTTCTTAAAATAGTTTAAATTCAGTTCAATACCCTTCCCTTCTTTAGCTTCCTCATTCAATCGAAAGTTCATTTTTTAATTATCATCATTGTTCGTGTGTGTGTGTCGACGTACCACTCTTTTCTTATCCCTTTCTTTTTATTATCTTATTAATTTATAATCATAATAATTTTAACCATATTATTAATCACCCAAATTTCTGAGTAAATCTATCATTGGGGTGAGTTATAATTTAGGTATGTTAAGTGATTGAGAGCTTCTGCTCGATGAATATTCTTTGAATTAACATTGTGTATGTTGGACTTAACATGTCATGGATTAATGACTTGTTTTGTTTAACATGTGGTTTACATGGATTATTGGAACCATAAATACACCACCATAAATAAGATCTGATTGAGATTATAACCTTAAGTTAAGTTAAGGCTTGGTTTAAAGCCTTAACACTTAAGAATTATAATCAACATCATCTTGTGACATGGGTGTTAATTTAAATGCAATATAAAGCAAAGCTCAAGGATATAAAAAGCTTAACTAACCTAATGATGAACTCACCCCAATCTTCATCAACTTGTTAAATTAAACATCATTCATTAAACATTTCAATTAAGCTCTGCAAACAAACCCCCCTAATCAAAATACAATCAACTAAAAACAATCGACTATTACGAAGTACCATCGCCGAGGATTCGACCCGAGTACTGCTATACACATTAGCAGAGCACCGGAATTTTGACCGGTCGATAGGCGACAATCGGCCATGTGTTTCAAATGGAACCGTTGCCGGGGATGGTGCTTTAAGTAGTCATTAGTTTCTGGTTATTGTCAAGAAAACACAAAAAAACAAATTTTAAAAAAAAAAATTGAAAAAAAATCACAAAGAAAAACCCGTCTTCTCATAAAAATCATAAACTGAAAAAAATACAAAGAAAAACCCATCTTCCTCTTTCTTCCAAAATCTCTCTGAGTGACCCGTAGCCTTCCAAACAATCCCTCGGATTTGTTTGACCCTGAAATTGAGCGAACACTTCGCCAACTTAGGAGGAACATAAGAGATACTCAAATAATTCAAGAACCAGTCCTCATCCAACCAATTGAAATTGAAATAGCCAATCCTAGGGAACAAACCCTAAAAGAACTCGCTGCCCCTGATATGAATTACCAACATCTTGGTATTCAATATCCAAACATAGTGGCTGACTTCGAACTCAAGTCGGGTTTGATTCATCTTCTCCCTCATTTTCACGGGCTAGCCGGTGAGGATCCACATCTTCACCTTAAAGAGTTCCAAGTAGTATGCTCTACCATGAAGCCTCAAGGGGTTTCTGAAGAACAAATCAAGCTTAGAGCTTTCCCTTTCTCCCTAGCTGACTCTTCCAAGTCATGGCTCTACTACCTCCCTCCTGGTTCTATAACTACATGGAATGACATGAAGCGTCTCTTTCTAGAGAAATTCTTTCCTGCTTCTCGAACAGCTTCTATCCGAAAGGAAATAAGCGGCATCCGTCAATTCCCTAATGAATCACTCCATGAGTATTGGGAGAGGTTCAAAAAGCTTGTGGCAACTTTTCCACACCATCAAATCCCTAACCAACTCCTGATCCAATACTTCTATGAGGGGTTATTGGCTATGGAGAGAACTCTCATTGATGCCGCAAGTGGCGGTGCTCTTGTTGACAAAACTCCTGCAGTTGCACGAGAACTCATAAGCAACATGGCTGCAAACACGCAGCAATTCCATACCCGAGTACATGCTCAAGTGAAACAAGCCCAAGAGAATCAATCCATAGAGCCCAACAAAATGACTGAGTGGATGAGTGAACTTACAGGTCTTGTGCGTCAACTAGTTGTGGCTTCCAAAGCCCCAAACTCCTCTCCTCAACAATCTCTTTTCACTGGACCTATCAAGAATTGTGGAATCTGCAACTCTCCATCTCATCCGACTGACACATGTCCACAACTTCAAGATGATCCATCTGATTCATCTAGTCCAATGGAGCTCAATGCGGTATATGCTCAGCGAAACTTCAACCCTCAACAATCAGGTCAGTTTGTTAGAAACTTTAACCAACCCCACTCTGAGCCCTTCTCTTCTACCTTTAACCCACCTATGAGGTATGGTAATCCCATTTATCATCCTCCTCAGTTCCCTCATCAAAATCCAAACCAGTTCCAATATGGTCAAAGTGGTGGTAACATCCATCAACCTTATCCTTTTGTTCCTCAACCCCAAAAGAACAATCCTCCTCCTGGATTCCACTATCCTAACGAGCCTTCCCAATTCCCCACCCAATACAATCGCTTTCCCAAGAACCAAAATCAAGGCCAAGCCAATTTGGGACAAGCCTCTTCTTCTAAACAACCATGGGAAAGTGTTGTAGAGGATCTTGCTTCCTTCACCCGTTCTAGCCTCAAGAACATTAAAACCCAAATAGGTCAACTTGCATCCCACCTTAGCCAGCAACAACCATCCAATTCATCCCAACTCCCAGCTCAACCATTACCCAACCCTAAGGGTAATGTAAGTGCAATTGCACTTAGATCGGGAAAGCAAATTGCTATGCCCCATGCTGATTGCTCTACCTCCCCTTTCGATGTTGATCTAGAAAATGAAAAGAACAAAAAGCTGGAAAAGGAACTTGAATCCACTCCTTCACCTCCTTCCATTCCTCTAAGGAACCCAATTCCTTTTCCTCAAGCCATCTCCAAGCCTAAGAAGTCCTTTAAACCTGATCCTGAAATGCTTGACATGTTTAGACGTGTTGAAGTGAACATCCCCCTCTTAGATTCCATAAAACAAATCCCTAAGTATGACAAGTTTCTTAAGAAATTGTGCACCCATAAGAGGCAACTTAGGAACATTGAAAATGTTTCAACCCAACAGTCCATTCCCATGAAGTGCAAAGATCCAGGGACCTTCACGGTTCCATGTCAAATAGGGAGTTCCAACTTTGATGATGCACTCATAGACCTTGGAGCCTCAATAAATGTCATGCCCAAATCCATTTTCTCCAACCTTGGTCTAGGTCCCTTTCACCCAACGGGTATTTTCATTCAATTAGCCAATCGAAGCACTGCCAGTCCTGAGGGGATAATTGAGTATGTTCTTGTTCGGGTCAATAATCTTATCTTCCCAGCTGATTTCTATGTCCTTGACATGGAAGGTGATACGACCTCTTCTCGATCTCCTCTAATTCTAGGAAGACCATTCCTCATGACTGCGAGAACCAAGATTGATGTCCATTCAGGCATCTTATCCATGGAATTCGGTGACCAACTGGTCAAGTTCAACATTTTCCAAGCCATGCGATACCCATCTGAGGATCACTCTGCATTCTCAATCCATGCTTTTGAGGACACTTCTAAGATTCAATCGAACCCCAATCCACCATGTTCTTCATGTTCTAATGATAAAGGATCTTGTGAAATCTGCACCATGATTAACAAAGTCATAAATGGTGAAGTTGATGTGGACCTCTCATTCATAGACTCCATCAATCTAGAGGAACTTGAAAACTCTCTTAAATCCCACATCAACTCTGATCTCTACTGCTCCACCTTGGACAGTGTTGAGTAAAATGATCCAAACCCATCTGGAATCCCTTCTCCTGCTCCTAACTTGTCTATCTCTCAAATCAAGGCTGAAACTGATCTAAAACCACTTCCTTTACACCTCAAGTATGCATTCCTTTTCCATGATCCCTCCTACCCTGTCATTATCTCTACTTCACTTTCTGAAACTGAGGAGTCCCAACTTGTTCAAGTGTTAGAGGAAAACAAAAATGCCTTAGGTTGGAACCTAGAGGATATTCCAGGAATCAACCCTGCCCTTTGCATGCATCACATCCATCTAGAGGAATCATCCAAACCAATTAGGCAACCTCAAAGAAGACTCAATCCACTCATACTTGAGGTAGTTAGGGAAGAGATTACCAAGCTTCTTCAAGCTGGTATTATCTACCCAGTTTCTGATAGTGAATGGGTTAGTCCAATTCAAGTCGTTCCTAAGAAGGGAGGGATAACAGTTGTCACAAATGAACATGGAGAAGTGGTCACAACTCGAGTGAAAAACAAATGGCGTGTGTGCATCGATTATCGCAAATTGAATGCTGAAACACGAAAAGATCACTACCCACTTCCTTTCCTTGACCAAATGCTTGAGAGATTGGCTGGAAAGTCACACTATTTCTTTCTTGATGGTTACACCGGCTACTTCCAAATTCCAATCGCACCTCAAGACCAAGAAAAGACCACATTCACTTGCCCCTTTGGAACCTATGCCTATAGGCGAATGCCTTTTGGCCTTTGTAATGCTCCTGCAACATTCCAGCGGTGTATGATGAGTATCTTTTCTGAATTCATTGAGAATTGCATGGAGGTCTTCATGGATGACTTTACCATTTATGGCGAGTCATTTGAATCTTGCTTACATTCACTCTCTTTGGTCCTTCAAAAGTGTGTCAAGTGCAACCTCGTGCTGAATTTTGAAAAATGTCACTTCATGGTTTCAAATGGGATTGTTCTAGGGCACATAATTTCTCAAGAGGGTATCCAAGTTGATCCAGCCAAAATTGAGGTGATCCAATCACTTCCTGAACCCAAATCAGTTTGAGACATTCGGTCCTTCCTTGGTCATGCCGGTTTCTATCGGCGATTCATTCAGAACTTCAGCAAGATTTCCCTCCCACTCACTCGTTTACTTCAAAATGATGTCACATTCAATTTTGATGAGGCTTGCAAGAGAGCTTTCATTGAACTCAAATCTTCTCTCACATATGCTCCAATAATCCAACCCCCAGATTGGTCCTTACCATTTGAATTGATGTGTGATGCTTCTGATAGGGCCATTGGGGCTGTTCTTGGTCAAAGAAGAGAAAACATTCCTCATGTCATCTTTTATGCCTCAAAAACATTGGATGAAACTCGATCACACTACACTATGACTGAAAAAGAAATTTTAGCTGTGGTTTTTGCCTTGGATAAATTCCGGCCCTATCTCTTAGGTGCCAAAATCATCATCTTCACGGACCACTCAGCATTAAAGTTCTTACTTAAGAAAAATGATTCCAAGCCAAGGCTAATAAGATGGATTTTAATGCTCCAAGAGTTTGACCTTGTGATAAAAGATAAACCTGGAAAAGAAAACCCTGTAGCTGATCACCTGAGTAGAATTTCTAATTCTTCTCATTCTGAAATAATTGATCCTGAATTTCCAACTGAGCACCTCTCATCTCTCACTCCAAAGTTACCATGGTATGCCCCAATTGTAAATTACTTGGTTTCTGGTGTTTTCCCTGAATATTTTTCAAAAGAACAAAAAGAAAAGATGAGAAGTGATTCAAAGCATTATTTTTGGGAAGATAATAAACTTTGGAAAACTGGGGCTGACATGGTAATTAGGAGATGTGTTGATGAAACTGAACAATCCTCCATCTTGGAATTCTGCCACTCAATGCCTGGAGGTGGCCACTTTGGACCACAAAGGACTTCTCGAAAGGTCTTAGATTCTGGATTCTTTTGGCCTTCACTCTTCAAGGACTCACACGAGTTCTGTCAATCATGTCCCACTTGCCAAAAGTTTGGCACAATTTCCAAAAGAAACGAAATGCCTCAAAATCCATTAATCTTCTGTGAGCTTTTCGATGTTTGGGGCATCGATTTCATGGGACCTTTTCCCCCTTCCAATGGATTATCCTACATTCTCCTTGCTGTTGACTATGTTTCTAGGTGGGTCGAGGCCAAACCCACTAGGAAAGATGATGCTCAAACTGTGAGTGAGTTCCTCAAAACCCATATCTTCCATCGATTCGGAACACCACATGCTTTGATAAGTGACTTAGGAACTCATTTCTGTAATAGAACCATGGAGTCACTTTTGAAAAAGAATGGGGTTGTACATAAAGCATCCACTGCATATCACCCTCAAACAAATGTAATGGCTGAACTTTCTAATAGAGAAGTGAAAAGAGTGCTTGAAAGAATTGTTAAGCCCACAAGAAAAGACTGGCCCGATAGACTTGGTGAAGCACTTTGGGCCTATCGAACAGCCTATAAGACACCCATTGGGATGTCTCCATTTAGGCTAGTTTTTGGTAAAGCCTGTCATTTACCAGTTGAAATCCAACATAAGTCATTTTGGGCTGTCAAAACTTGTAATTTTGATTGTGAAAAATCTGGTGAAGAAAGATTGTTGCAGTTGACTGAATTGGAGGAGCTTCGACTCGATTCGTATGAGAACTCCATTCTCTACAAAGAAAAGGCAAAGTCACTCCATGAAAATAACATTCTTCGAAAGTTATTTCATGAAGGTGAAAAGGTAATTCTCTTCAATTCTCGATTTCGACTTCACCCAGGTAAGCTGAATTCTAGTTGGGATGGACCTTTTATTATTACTAATGTTTACCCATTTGGTGCAGTGCAAGTCGAAGACCCTTCTTCAAAAAGAACATTCACAGTTAACGGACATCGGTTAAAGCATCACCATGAGAGGTCTCACAATCCAGGAACCACGTCGACTTCCATCGAAACCCCATCCACTTCAATAGAACCACCACTGGATGGAGACCCGCCAAATCCAAACCAGGGGGCACCTCTTTCCCTTTAACTCTCTCTCTCCTCAATCTCTCTTCCCTCTCTTCTTCTCCCTGTTTCTTCTTCTTCCTCTCTCCCTCTCATTTTTTTACAACATTCTTCCACATCCTTTTTTCTATTTTCTCTTTTGTGTGGATGTGTCATTAAAAATAAATAAAAAATAAAAAAAAATTAATTAAAAAAATGAAAATTTAAAAAAGGGGTGTCATAATTACTCATCATCCAATATTGAAATTATGTCCAACCATTTTTGGGGAGTCAAAAGGCTTGTTTTAAACTCAAATATATTGAATTTTTATCTCAAACTTGGGTAAACAATTTTGTGTCAATAACAAACATTTTGAATGAACATTTTTTGGTGGAAAAAGATTATCCCCTACCGTGAGGAATAACATTAGCCTTCATGCCAAGGTCATCTATTGACATCTTTTTCATTGTGTGTCTTCACCACTGATTGTGAGTCTTGAGTTTGTGGACCTTCGAGCTGAATTTCCATCTTTTGTGTGTATTAATATGATAGAGGCATTTTCTAAGCCACATGAGAATCAGAATAGCCAAATAGCCTCCCGTTACCCTTACATTGATCCTACTTTTGAAATCCCCTTTGAGCCTATGAAAACCTTTCTTTTGATAGCCACATTACAAGCCTAATACCTTTTCCCACCCAACATCTTCATGGATTTTCATTGTACAATTTATTGAAATTTAAGTGTGGGGGGAATGGACTTCATTTTTGGGCATACTTTCATTGATTTTCAATGTGTAATCATATGCTTGAGGGCAAGCATCCATTCAAGTGTGGGGGAGAGGTTGTAATTCTGTGATCTTTGGGGTGTATATGTGTAATTTTCATTTGTACAAAAGTCATTGAAAAGTGTTCAACAAAAAAAAATGAAAAAAAATTATATTAAAAAAATGAAAAAAATGAATGGTTTGTGTCTTGGGTGGGTCAAAAATCATTCATCATAAACCTTTGATCGTGTTATAACTACTAAAATTAGTTCCATGAGAAGATCAAACATGGGTTGGGAGATGACTGTGAGACTTGTTTCAAGCACAAATTTCGAAAAAAAAAGAAAAAAAAAGAAAAAAAAGAACACTTGAATCATCTTGTATTGTGTCATTATTGGAAGTCTTCCATGTTGTACATATTCCATCATCTCACCCTATTCCATTTTCTATCTCCCTCACTTTTCATTCATCACACATTCATTCCCTTGTAAATATGTGTTTCTATTTCCTTTCAAATCAAATTTCAAAAAATGTGCATTGATTTTTCCATGTTGGTGTTTTTAACCCCTCTTTTCCTTTGGACATTATATACCTACCGTCCCATAGCCACTGAAAAACCCCTTAAAAGACCTCTTGATTCTTGTACACATTAGATTTGGGAATGGAAGCTGAGAGCTCTTATAAACTCTTGATTTTCACTTTTTGTTGGTGAATGAGTGAACCTCCTAAAATACATTTTTATCATCTTGAGAGGAGTAAGTTTTGAGTGCCTACATTTTCCAATTCAAACCTTGAACATGAAAAAATGAATTGTTTCTGATGCATTATTGTGAACCAAATTTGTGATGGAATTCAATATGGATGAGTGAAATAGTGTAAACCTCCCTTGATTGGAGAAAACAAAATTTTAATATTTGTTGGTGAGTGAAAATGATTTTGTCATGTTTTTATATTTGTTGCACATGAGGACACGCGCAAATCTAATTGTGGGGGAGTTGATGTTATTAATATTTTCATGACTTATTATATTCCCCCTTTACTTATTTTATATGAAATGTGCATAATTTGTGTGAAATATTAATGTTTTAATATTAAGTATAATATTTGAGCATTTTTAGAAGTAGTCAAATTGAGTCAGTTTAATGTTTTAATAATAACTATCACTATACTGATCCAAATTGTGTGGTTCTTGTTTTGTAGGATTCTCCTTTCAATATACAACATTTCATTATAAGGCACCATGATCCAATTCTGCCATTTGAAGGGTTATATGGTCCTCACAAACAAGACCAAAGAATCTGTGAACAAACTGGACCAGCCTTGAAGATTTATTTACTGTGCTCAATACAGAAGTCCAAAAACCTTAACTCTCCACCATAATTCGGGGGACACTATATTTCATCTTGGATAAAAATTTCATGGCCCAAATACAAGTACAAGGGGTCCAAATAAATCTTTGAAGTCCAGCCCACCATTCTGGCCAAGAATGAAAATCAGTATAGTATGCATGACATATCTCCTGATGTAATCATCCAAGCGAGCTGATATTTTTCAGTGTGAAAGAGGAGATGTAGGCGGCCGACTTTGTTGAAGAAACATTTCGTATATGAAGGCATCTTAATATTCAAAAACCCTTTCACATTATGGACTTCAAAAAGACTGGATTGAAATGGACAGTTTAAGTTTGTTTATGCAACCGGCAATAACTTTTTATCCTTACGTCCAAATGACTCCAAATTTTGAGAGTAGTCGGCCAACATTATTTTTTACAACGTTCAAGAAGGAGATATTTGACTATTCGGCTGTCTGAATTGCCAAATTGGCGATGCAAGTGGAGGGACAGATTGGGAATGCAAACAGTCTACTCCTTGGGCTATAAATACTCTCTCCTTCTCTCCTTGAGAGGGGTTGGCATTTCAGAAGAGAGGAGATCATATTGGCACGACCAAAGCTTTGACAAAGTCTTGGGAGGACCTTCCATACTCAAGTTTTTACTTGAGAGACCTTTCCTCCTCTCTTTGTTTTCACTTACTTTTGTGTTCTTCATTTTTGTAATCTTGTAATTCTCTTTCTTTGTAATTCTGTTTTAATGCAAGTTATTTATTCAATATCTCTTATTCTCATCCACCTTATGTATTTTAATATTAATGTTCTTAAAATAGTTTAAATTCAGTTCAATACCCTTCCCTTCTTTAGCTTCCTCATTCAATCGAAAGTTCATTTTTTAATTATCATCATTGTTCGTGTGTGTGTGTCGACGTACCACTCTTTTCTTATCCCTTTCTTTTTCTTATCTTATTAATTTATAATCATAATAATTTTAACCATATTATTAATCACCAAAATGTCTGAGTAAATCTATCATTGGGGTGAGTTATAATTTAGGTATGTTAAGTGATTGAGAGCTTCTGCTCGATGAATATTCTTTGAATTAACATTGTGTATGTTGGACTTAACATGTCATGGATTAATGACTTGTTTTGTTTAACATGTGGTTTCCATGGATTATTGGAACCATAAATACACCACCATAAATAAGATCTGATTGAGATTATAACCTTAAGTTAAGTTAAGTCTTGGTTTAAAGCCTTAACACTTAAGAATTATAATCAACATCATCTTGTGACATGGGTGTTAATTTAAATGCAATATAAAGCAAAGCTCAAGGATATAAAAAGCTTAACTAACCTAATGATGAACTCACCCCAATCTTCATCAACTTGTTAAATTAAACATCATTCATTAAACATTTCAATTAAACTCTACAAACAAACCCCCCTAATCAAAATACAATCAACTAAAAACAATCGACTATTACGAAGTACCATCGCCGAGGATTCGACCCGAGTGCTGCTATACACATTATCAGAGCACCGGAACTTTGACCGGTCGATAGGCGACAATCGGCCGTGCGTTTCACATACACTTCAATACAATTCCATGATCATGGGAACGATATCATCGCTCGTGCGTACGTACAGCCTACCGTCTCCACGATGTGATGCGACTCGTTCTACATGATCTTCATTGAATAATGATTATATAAATGAATTTAATGAATAAATATAATATATATTACACTAATACCATTTTTTAAATGAGTTATTTATAACCTAAAAATAATAATAAGAATTTATTCGACAAAACATGCATAAGAAGATAAAGCAATGAACACCTGAATAACAAGTAGCAATGAAATATTACTAATAAGAAGATAATAATATGACCATATATGGTATAATAATAATTATATGATTCTGTAATAAGTCAATGACATTATTTAAATCATTATACAGGAGTTTCGGATATGTACGAAGCAAATCGGACTTAAGGTAAGGGAAAATATCGCAATCTCATTTTTATCTGAGATTGTTTATACTTCAGAATTTACTGGGGAATATTTATCATACACATTCATGTTTCCTCAATATGTAATATTATTTCTATCCTACTACAATTTATTAAATCCAATTTTACCTATTGGTGAATTTTTTTTAGTAAAATATATGAAAGGAATCTTTTTTCGTTTTTAGTACGAGATACTTTTTGACTTTTCCAGCCAAAGTACGAGAAGAATATATTTTTTTAACTTATACGGAATAAATGGATTTTTATGATTTCAGATAAAATTATTTCCATGAATATTCCTTTACAATTTTTCAAGTTTATTTTTAATCAACATCTTTTAGTTTAAAATTGTATGACATGTTAAGAAAGGAAAAATGTTTTTGAAGTAGAAAGGATATTTTCCTCAAGAATGGAGTTCAAGCGTTTTATCAAAATTATTTTCCATCTAAGATAATATATAGTTTTGTTTCTATCCCTATTTTTATATTAATTTGATTATTTTATGGTGGAATTATTTTTTTGAAAGTCCTTTTATGGATTATGTTATGATTGCATGATGTTTAAGAATCCCATTTTTATTACATGGGTTATGCTATGATGTATGATTTATGATCTTGTGGAACACATAAGAATGGTATCATTATGAGATGGGTGGGACCTATATCTCCCTCCAATGAATTGGGTGAAGATTTATATCTCATGAGATATACATGGATGGAACGGTAAGTTAAACTGGTTCAGTGATACAGGACTGGAACGAGGAGTGAACTCGGTTCAGAAATGGACTTTGTCTGCTAAGATAGTCTTGGAAATGAGTCTTGACTAATAAGAAATGATTTTCTATGATTATGTGTGTATGCCAAAAAATTTCATGTCTTATGTTATGATTAGTGGGATTGAATTTTCATTACTATGATTTATCCCATGTTATGATATTATGATCTCTTTTGCAGGTTAAGATTTTCAAAATGTTATACGATTGATATTTCCTTTGTTTACCCTTACTGAGCATTTGATCTCACCCTTTTTTTTTTGTTTTCTATTCCCCAGGTCATGAAGAAGGGTATTAAGTAGGATATGCTAAAAGTTACCCTAGATATGATAAAATAAATGGGAGACAATGTAGATTCTTTATGAACCAGTTGTTTATGATTCCTAGTTTCTAAAGACACTATACCTAAACGGTCCTATCATGGTTTTGTTATATGTTGTAATAAGTATGCTTCCATTATGAAGTAATAACAATGTATGTAAAGTACGGGTCGTTATAGTTGGTATCAGAGGAAAGGTATAGTCAACCTTTGGAAACTAGGATGTGAAAGCCTTAGTTAGAACCCTAAGGATATGTCTAAGCATAGAAAACAATATTAGTGTTTTAGAAATGGCCATAAATAACCTATGATAAGACCTTAAGTGTGAAATTTCATTCTTGATTATGTGGTTTTCCTATTAGCGTTTCTCACACTATGCTTATTGGTTTTAGTCAATGGCTGGAACCCGAAGGAACCGTGTTAATGCTGAATGTGACGCACAATGCAATGATTGTCCCCCTGAGAAACCAAATGTTATAGAAGCTGGAATGAAAAATCTTGTAGCCATGCTCATAAAACTTTCTCAAGCTATGAATCATGAAGGACTTCCAAAAAAGAAAATGAAGGAGCGACATTCTGTTGAATCCTTCATGAGGCAGCATCCACCCTCATTCAGTGGGACTACTGATCCATTAGTGTCTGAACAGTGGATCAGTACCACTAAAAAGATATTTTCAGTTCTACAATGTTCTAAACATGATAAAGTCATCTTAGCAGTATATCGTTTGGAAGGTGAAGCTGATCAATGGTGGAATCTTATTAAGAATACGAGTCAAAGGGATGAAATTGAGTCCATGGAATGGGACAAGTTCAAGAACTTATTTTTCAATAAGTACTTCCCTCGTATTCTTCGAACAAAGATGGAGAAGGAGTTTCTTGAACTAAAGCAAAAGGATGATGAATCTGTTGGTACCTATGAAGAAAATTTTACAAGACTTGCAAGGTACACTTTCAGAATTATTATCCAACCTGAAAGTAAGATCGAACGATTTTTTAGTGGCTTAAAACCAAGTCTTTGAAGGGCGTTAGCCATAAGGGACATCAATAGCTACGAGGAAATTGTTCGATGTGCTCTCAAGGTTGAGATGGATATTGGAGTAACCCATCAGTCATACGGGTTTGATAAGAAGAGAAAAATGGAATTCAAAGGGAAATCTAAAGACCACATTGAAAATAAGATGAGTTTTCCCTTATGCTCAAGGTGTGGAAAGAAACATGGAGGAAATTGTCTTAAAGGGACAAGTAAATGTTTCAAATGTAGAAAAGAAGGTCATAGGGCTTTTGAATGTCGTAATGATGGGAAAAAGATGACTAATGATGCGAACAAAGAAAAGGCTACATAGAATGAACCTCCTACACTTCAATGTTACAAGTTCAAGGAAATGGGGAATTATGCTAATCAATGCCCTAATCCAAGGTTTTTTTATGATGATCGACGTCAACAAACTCTTATGGCCAAAGACAAAGGAAATTCACATGCAATTTCTATCGGCGATGTGGAGTATGATAACGAAGTGGTGAAAGGTCACTTACCATCCATTCTAAAGTAGAAAATGTTTTATTTGATTCTGGATCAACCCACTCTTTTATTTCTGAAGAATTTTCTAAGGGTATCATCGTACTACCTCAACAATTAGATGCTGAGTTAGTTGTGACAACTCCTAATGGAACAATGATTGCATCAAAAGTTTATAATTCTTCTCCAATTGACGTTTGTGGGAAAGTGATTATTAAAAATCTTGTGATCCTTCCTATAGTGGAATTTGATGTTATTCTTGGCATGGATTGGATTTCCTTATATGGAGATCATATCGATTGCCAAAGAAGGGAAGTCACATTTCATATTCCTGATCAATCTATGATCGCCTATCGATGCAAGGATGAATATAACCTTCCAGTGGAAATTTATTCCATCTTATGGGTCTTGATTCCAATAAATAAAGGTTATTTATCTCAAATGGTTGGAGAGAAACTCACGATTAAGAATATTCCCATTGTACGGGATCTTGATGATGTATTTCCGAAGGAATTGTCAGGTCTTACACCAAATTGTGAAGTTGAGTTTTCAATAGAACTCATACCAGGTGCTATGATCATTTCAAAGACACCTTATAGAATGGCAATTGAGTTGCAGGAATTGAAGAAGAAAATCCAAGAGAATCTTGATAAGGGATTCATATGCCCTAGTGCATCACCTTGGGGAGCACCTGTCCTGTTTGTTAAGAATAAAAATGGATCAATGAGACTCTGTATTGATTATCGAGAACTTAACAAGATCACTATCAAGAACAAATATCCTCTCCCACGCATTGATGACTTATTTGACCAACTACACGGAGCTCAATACTTTTCCAAGATTGATCTTCGTTCAGGGTATCATCAATTAAGGGTCAAAAGGGAGGATATACCAAAGATGGCTTTCTGTACAAGTTATGGACACTATGATTTTATATTGATGCCATTTGGTCTTACTAATTCCCCTATTATCTTCATGGATCTAATGAATAGAGTCTTTAGAGACTATCTTGGTCAGTTTGTGGTAGTCTTTATAAACGATATTCTTCTCTATTCAAAGATCAAGGAAGAACATGAAGATCACTTGAGAATTGTATTAAAGACCCTATGAAAGGAGAAGATTTATTCCAAATTTACCAAGTGTGAATTTTGGCTTCAAAAAGTTTCATTTTTGGGTCACATGATCTCAAAAGAGGGGATATCTGTGGATCCAGCAAAAACAGAGGTTATCAAAAGATGGTCGAGACCAACAACAGTAACTGAGATCCGAAGTTTTCTTGGTCTGGTTAGATATTATTGACGTTTTTTGAAATATTTTTCAAAGTTATCTAATCCACTCACCAGGTTGACTCGAAAAGAAGTTAAGTTCGTTTGGATGGAGGAATCTGAAGATAATTTCAAGGAGTTAAAAGGAAGGTTATCCAGTGCACCTGTACTCACACTGCCTTGTAGTGGAGAAAGGTCTGTGATCTAGAGTGATGCATCCAAGAAGGGATTGGAGTTTGTTCTCATGAAAAATGATATGGTGATAGCTTATGCCTCACGATAGTTGAAAATCCATGAGCAAAATTACCCAACTCATGATTTAGAGTTTATTGCGGTAATCTTTGCATTAAAGATTTGGAGGAATTATCTTTATGGTGAAAGGTGTGATATTTATACTGATCATAAAAGTTTAAAATATATTTTTACACAAAAGGAGCTGAATATGTGCCAAAGAAGATGGTTGGAGCTGATTAAGGATTATGACTGCTCAATGCATTACCACCCTAGGAAAGCAAACAAGGTGGAAGACGCATTAAGTCAACAAGACCATTCTAGATTATCCATGATGAGGATCACAAAAGATCCAATATTTATGGATTTACAAAGGATGGATCTTGGAATTATAATGGAAGGAGAAAAATCTTATCTTTCTCAAATGAATGTTCAACTGTCTATACATGTGAAGATTAATAAGGCACATAAAGAAGATGTAGAGTTACAAAAGAAGGTGAGAAATGTTCCTGAATTCAACCTTGATTGTGATGGGATAATAAGGTTCAGGAATCGGATTTGTGTTCCTCCCATCCCATAATTAAATAAGGAGCTACTAGATGAGGCTCATAGTTCTTCATTCTCTATTCATCCTAGAAGCACGAAGATGTATAGGGACCTGAAAGAGTACTTCTGGTGGGATGGCATGAAAGGAGATGTTGCTAAATATGTCTCTCGATTCTTGGTTTATCAGCAAGTTAAAGCTGAGAGATAGAAGTCTAAGGGGATGTTACAAACATTACCCATACCCGAATGGAAATGGGAAAACATCACTATGGTCTTTGTCACTGGACTTCCTAAAACATCCAAAGGCAATAATGCTATTTGGGTCATAGTTGACCGTCTTACGAAGTCGGCACACTTCATTGCTATTAGAGAGGATTTCTCTCTTGATCATCTTGCCAGGATATATGTGAAGGAAGTGGTAAGATTTCATGGAGTACCACTTTCCATTATATCTGATCGGGATCCAAGGTTTACCTCAAAGTTTTGGTGAAGTATTCAGCATACTCTAGATACAGAGTTGAGTTTAAGCACTGCTTATCATCCTCAGATAGATGGTCAGTCTGAGAGGACAATTCAAACTCTAGAAGTCATGTTGAGAGATTGCTCTATGGATTTCAAAGGTGGATGGTATCAACACCTACCTTTGGTGGAATTTTCTTATAATAATAGATTTCACTCTAGTATTCAGATGTCTCCTTATGAAGCTCTCTATGGAAAGAAATGCAGGACTCCAACTTGTTGGGACGAAGTTGGGGAAAGAAAACTATTAGGACCTGATCTTATTGATGAAATGGCAGAAAATGTAAGATATATTCAACAACACATAAGAGTAGCTTAGAGTCGACAAAAAAGTTATTCCAACAATCAAAAAAAAGACCTAGAGTTTGATGTGGGTGATAAAGTGTTCTTACGAATATCTCCCTGAAAGAGAGTAATGAGATTTGTAAAGAAGGGCAAGCTGAGCCCTAGGTATATTGGTCCTTTCGAAATACTGGATCGTGTTGGGAAGGTAGATTACTGATTAGAACTTCCACCGAATCTCTCTCAAGTTCATGATGTGTTCCATGTATCTCTCCTGAGAAAGTACATACTTTATCCTTTACATGTACTAATCTCAGAAGTTGTACCGCTGGAGCAATATCTTTCTTATGAAGAACATCTAATAGAGATTTTGGATCGTAGCTAAAAAGTCCTATGGAACAAGACCACTTTCTTGGTGAAATTTTTATGGAGGAACCACCAATTAGAAGAAGCTACATGGGAACTTGAGGATATGATGAGGGAGAGGTATCCTCATCTGTTTGTTACGAAGTGATGAATTTTGAGGGCGAAATTATTTTTAAGGGGGGTAGAATGTAACACCCAGAGATTTTATGAGAAATATTTTGTTTTTATGTATTATGTTATACGCAACACCAAAGGAATCTTTCACTACATACTATCTTGGTTTGTGTTACACACTAGAGCAATCTTCCTCGATAGCTTGTGTTGTACGCAATACCGAGTTTCACTAAACAATGATATGTTATTACAATAATATATAAGCTAGCAGTTATTAATAGTAATACCCAATTTTTGAAATTTTATAAATTTTATCTTTCAAAATGGATTTCATTTTTGGATTCAGAATATCGAAATTATCCAAGGGTGAATTTTTGGAATTTTTCTGAAAACTTTAAATTTTTTATGAATAGTGAAAACACTGAGTTGTTGGTTAAAAACTGACATTTTATTTAAATAATAATTTATTTTATTTCAATTTATTTTAGGTCAAAATAGATACATAATACTTATATAAGTTCAATGTAATTCATTGGAGTCATTTTATAATAATTTTAGATATATAAAAATTTTATTGAACTTTTCACCGTCTTTTACCCACCTCCTAGGAGAATTTTCAAATTTACATAAAACTAAATTTTACCGCTTCTGTGAATGGAATTTCAAAAATACGAGAGACACGGTTGATGTTAGTAAGTAAAATGTGGTTCAATGAGATGAAAATAATTTTTGGTGAATAGTAACTTTTTTCTTTTATTTACCACGGTTAAAAGTAAATAGGGTAATTGAGGGTAAAATGATATTATTATTACCCTAAAACATGTCCTAATTCTATTGGATAAGTGTAATTCGACCAAAAACAACCTTAGGAATAAAATATGACCATTTAGGTCCACATGGATTAGATTAGGACATTTATTATTATTTAATTCAAAGAGGAGTTAAAAGAGTGAAAATCAAAGTTTAATAGGTAAAACATTTTTAATATAGAGTTATACATAAGATACATTCGACTATAAATATTCATTAGAAATCCAAAGATATTTCCTACATAATGGTATTTTATTTATAATTTTTAGACATTATTTAATTTAATTAATATTTGATACAATGATGATGTAGTAATTACCTTATTAATGAAAGTTTAACATAATTGATGTTATAAATACCCAAATAAATGTAATTTGAGACTTTTATGGATTCCAATAATTTTCTAGGTTAATATGAAATGTTAGTATTGATTAAATTAACTTTTTTAGAACTAATCATGCTGTTATGAGTTTCACAAAAATCAGTTACCAAATAGTGTCAAATTGACATAAAATAGTTTTTAAAACAAATATTATATTATTAATTGATATTCTATTCATAAAAATCTAAGGTTCGGCCAAATGAATTAGATAAGGATATATATATATTAATAATAAACCACTTGGGGTTCGTTTGGCTTGTTATAGTAAGTTTATTAACCATATATTGTAAGAAAACAAGAAGACGCGGTAAAAGTTAAATTATTTAACTTAGAGTTAAATCTAAATGATAAGGTTAAAATAGTAACCTAAACTTTTATAAAACCTATTGGTTGAGAGGATTTAGACCCATCCCCACTTTAGATTCTAAATAAATCAATTTGGAGCTATTATAAACCGAATATAACTTTATTATAAAATAATATTTTTAGTTTTCCAAAGGTGCCCCTCTCCTCCCTTATAAAAGGGCACCTCCTCCCTCTCCTCCTCACACCACTTTGAGCCATAAATCTCAGCCAAACCTGGAAAATTTCTCTTCTCCACTTCCCTATAAACATCCTAGAGGTCCTGGTCTTCTTCAAAGACCAACTCTAGTGCCCTAATAGGAGGTTAAGAAGAGGCGCGTCAAAGAAGAGGTAATATCCATTACCGATCCTTTCCAATTTATTTATTCTTCTACTTACTCTTCTTTAATTGTTTCATTATGAAGTAATAACATCATTATCACTAATATACTGATATTTTATTATAAATATGAAACAACCCTATTTCACCTTCTATCCATCCTATGGAAAATGAAATCACTGCGCGTACGTACGTACGGAATACCGTCTCCACGCCGTGGTGTAATCTGTTTTCCACCACCACCTTACTTGGATGGGTATAATGGTGTAAAGAATAACTATATATGATTATTTTAAAGTGATATTGATTCTTAAATAGTATACATACACTTCAATACAATTCCACGATCATGGGAACGATATCATCGCTCGTGCGTACGTACAGCCTACCGTCTCCACGATGTGATGCGACTCGTTCTACATGATCTTCATTGAATAATGATTATATAAATGAATTGAATGAATTAATATAATATATATTACACTAATAAAATTCTGTAAATGAGGTATCTATAACCTAAAAAGAATAATAAGAATTTATTCAACAAAACATGCATAAGAACATAAAGCAATGAACACCCGAATAACAAGTAGCAATGAAATATTACTAATAAGAAGAGAAGAATATGACCATATATGGTATCATAACAATAATATGATTCTGTAATAAGTCAATGAAATTATTTAAATCATTATACAGTAGGTTCAGATACGTACGAAGAAAATCAGACTTAAGGTAAGGGAAAATCTCTCAATCTCATTTTTATCTGAGATTGTTTATACTTCAGAATTTACTGGGGAATATTTATCATCCACATTCATGTTTCCTCAACATTTAATGTTATTTATATCCTCCTACAATTGATTAAATCCAATTTTACCTATTGGGGAATTTTTTTTAGTAAAAGATATGAAAGGAATCTTTTTTCATTTTTAGTACGAGATACTTTTTGACTTTTCTAGCCAAAGTACGAGAAGAATATATTTTTTTAACTTATACGACATGAATGGATTTTTATGATTTTAGAGAACATTATTTCCATGAATATTCATTTACAAGTTTTCAAGTTTATTTTTAATCAACTTCTTTTAGTTTAAAATTGTATGACATGTTAAGAAAGGAAAAATATTTTTAAAGTAAAAAGGATATTTTCCTCAAGAATGGAGTTCAAGTGTTTTATCAAAATTATTTTCCATCTAAGATAATATAGAGTTCTGTTTCTATCCCTATTTTTACATTAATTTGATTATGTTATGGTGGAATTATTTTTGTGAAAGTCCTTTTATGGATTATGTTATGATTGCATGACATTTAAGAATCCCATTTTTATTACATGGGTTATGCTATGATGTATGATTTATGATCTTGTGGCACACATAAGAATGGTATAATTATGATATGGGTGGGACCTATATCTCCCTAAAAATCATTGGGTAAAGATTTATATCTCATGATATAGACATGTCTAGAACGGAAAGTTAAACCGGTTCAGTGATACAATACTGGAACGAGGAGTGAACTCGGTTCAGAAATGGACTTTGTCTGCTAAGATAGTCTTGGCAATGAGTCTTGACTAATAAGAAATGATTTTCTATGATTATATGTGTATGACACAAATTTTCATGTCTTATGTTATGATTATTGGGATTGAATTTTCACTACTATGATTTATCCCATGTTATGATATTATGATCTCTTTTTCAGGTTAAGATTTTCAAAATGTTATATGATTGATATTTCCTTTGTTTACCCTTACTGAGCATTTGATCTCACCCTTTTTTTATTTTTTATTTTCCCCAGGTCATGAAGAAGGGTATTAAGTAGGATATTCTAAAAGGGACCCTAGATATGATGAAATAAATAGGAGACAATGTAGATGCTTTATGAACCAGTTGTTTATGATTCTTAGTTTCTAAAGACACTATACCTAAACGGTCCTATCATGGTTTTGTTATATGTTGTAATAAGTATGATTCCATTATGAAGTAATAATAATGTATGTAAAGTACGGGTCATTATAAACATTGTCAGGTATAGAGTATCATGTATATGGATTTCATGGATATAACCTAGATATGATAGTGATTCCCTCGTATTCAAGCTAAAAAAATACATCCTGACTGATCACCGGGCTTACATCTAGTATCATGGGTTACAAGAAAACCAATTCCACGCACACCCACTTTCCTGATCACATGCTCATAGCCTAAACCTTTCATTTTCTCTATGGATCCACTAGACAGGGTGTGATTATTCTATAAAATAATATATCTAGTTCATTTCATCTAACTACCAAGGTTCCTATGACCAGTTAAAAAGGTGAGTGAGATAATCAAGTTATGAGAACCATAATGGGGATCCTTATCAATATCAATCATAGGCTCATGCCCTCAGCATTTCAATCATGGGATGCACCCATAAAACACATATCACTCTCACCCCCAAGCATCCTTGAAGTAAATAATCATTTTTTTCAACACCCATAAATGTGAAGTACAAGGGTCAAGAAAGTTAAATTAATGTATTATTACAATATAAGATCATCATAAAGTGTTAATAGGGTCTTCAAACATCATCAATTCAATTAAAAAAAATTCTTCAATTCAACATTTAAAAAAGGGTAATTTTACCCACTTCCTTTCACAAACCAACATGGTAATTCAAAACAGAACTTTAAAACAATAATTTCTTTCAAAACATCCCAAAGGAATTCAAGGAAGTTTCACAATTTAAAAAGACTTAAGTTAAATTCAAAACATGGGTTTACACCCTCTTTTTATGTGAATAAATCACTCATTTAAAATTACCCAATAATTCCCATTTCAAAATAATGGTAATATAATTCAAAGAGAGTTCTTGGTCCTTTCACAAATTCAATAATTTTAAACTCTATATAAAGAATAAAATATTTTAACCCATTTCATAAAAGTAAAAACATTTCAATTTAAAAATAAAACTAGGCATATTCCCTCCATCCATCCAATGGCCCGAAGGCCTTCATTTTTTATTGATTTTTGATAATCCACCTTTCAAGGGGTGAGGTGGAACCCTTAAAATGCCCATAGGCGTAAGTATTACATGGACCGTAGGCCTTAGATGAATTCCTTTTCCCGTAGGCTTCAAACATTATATACAACCCAGACTAACTACTTGAAACTGCTCCTCCCCAGTATCTTCATCGTGAAATCAGCTCTTCACCTTCGCATGGTTGTTCGGCTAGGAATTCTTGTGCATGCACAGGCTTGTCCCAATGGCAGGTGTCATACCCTCTCATTCTTTCAATCTGTTTAGCTTCTACTGTGGTGAAATCTCCTTGCTCATCCTCCTTTTAGAGCTTGTTCCTCACAGGTCGTCTGGTTTGCATCTGCACTAAAGGTAACCAAAAGGCCTTGAGGTGGCCCAAAGGCCTTACTAACCTGAAGGCCTGGGTGGCCCGAAGGCCATAAAGGACTTGGGGAACAAATCGGTGGCCCGAAGGCCCAAACGGGGGCATATTCCCAGCTACTGCAGTACCAAACAGTACTTGCTACGGTTCCCGCTACAGTACTGCACAGTTCCCGCTATAGTACCTGCTACAGTACTACTACAGTGCCTGCTACAGTACTACTACAGTAACCCAGAAATAATTTCCCCGCCTGGATTTGATCCCGGGTCTTCTGGATGCACTTACGGAGTCCTTACCAATCGGGCTAAGGATCGTGTTCCTAGGCCCATTCCCTCACTTTCCAGAAGGTAACCATGAAAAACTCTTTGAAAGGGTATTAAAAATAAATATAGAATTCATAAATTTATAAAATCATGAGAAGGAACCCATTACATGTTCAATTTATTTAAAAGAGGATCAAATAGGATTTCCCAAGGCATTTAAATATCAATAATTATAGAACTTATGTTGAAATGAGGAGCATATCTATAAATTCTCAAGTAACAATGAATTAAAAAGTAAAGGAAAATCATGGAAATACCTACTTGGAAAATTCTAGATCCAACTGTAATGAATTTGATATGGGTTTCCTCTGATGGTGATCAATGAAACTGGGAAGGTGGATCTAAAGAGAAGAGAAAAAAGACACTAGGTCCAAAATTCCATATCAATCAACCATGATCCAATGGACCACAAGAACATTATAACCTCTAGGATTAATTAATCAATAGAAGAAGATATATTAAATCTTTAGAGGAGAATAAATTAATATAAGAGGATCTCCACTTTGATCGGAACTTAGATCCACCAAGAGATGAGGTTATGAGGGATAAAACGCCTCTATAAGGCTCCAAAAATTAAAAGGATCGAATTAGGTTTGAGTGGGAGAAGTTTGGGGTTAAAAAGGGGGTCTATTGATTTTAATTAATAATTTTGGGGCATTAAAATCTCATCGCATGGTTTCTTGGGGATTGTTGCATGGTTAGTAATAACCATGCACCAACTGTGAACCTGTTTTTGGGTTGCTGGAAAAGTTTCATGGTTATGTTTCACAATTTGTTTAACTTTTCACCATTTTCTAGGAAGGTTACAAAGTTTGGTTGCATTTTTTGTCTAATTATTCACCAATTGTAAGCCCCTAATTGGGTTACTAGAAATGTTTCATGGTTGGGATGCACGGTTTGTCAAATTTTTTCCAACTATGAATAGGCCCAAAAACCTTTAAAAAACTCCAAAAAACACTAAAAATAACCCATGAAGATGTTTAATCAAAGGATACTCAAATAAATAGGTTAAAACACCTAAACTAAAGTAAAAAGATGTTATAACCTCCCCACCATAGGACTTTATATCCCCAGAAATATCCATCTTGGTGGAGCTTAGTGCTTGTGCGGCAACGGCGGTTCTCAATGGGGCTTTGGTGGACAGCTTGAAACAGGTCTGACGTCATGCCACAGTTGGCATCTCCGATTCTCGGTGGGGATTTGGTATTCGGTGCCTCACTTCTCAGCATTTCTTTAACGGTTAGGTCGGGTCCCTTGTTTCAGTGTTCGACATCATCATGTCTAGGCAGTGCTCTGGTGGTCTGCCAGGTGAGCGGCTCGGGGATAGATCTACAACACTATGGAGGGGGAGGTTTTCTTCTCAGATCCTGTGAGTTTTTTATTGGTTGTTAATTTGGTGTTATTGTGATCTCGTTCTCTGGCTGGATCTCTGTGGATTCCTTAGTTCAACATCAATGGTCCTTCTCTACACTCCTTATCATTGTGAATCTTGTGCCAGAACCTGATAAGGGTGCATCATGGTTATGATTGGAGCATATCCATGCCCAGAGCAGTATTTCTGTTTTAGAAATACTCAGTTTTCCTTATCAATGGTGTTCCCTCAACACGGGGTTGGGTCATCCAGTCCTAGGTGACGATGCCTTGATCTCGTGTTTTTTGAACTCTCTTCTAGACTTATGTGGCTACAGTGGTGGGAGTGTCCTAAGTAGGATAGTGGGGTTGGTCTAGGATGGTTGAGGTTGGAGGTTATTTGGTTTTTTATTTTCATAATGATGGAAGGGCTTGTGAGACCTATTGGTACGGTGTTACTCCCGGACTCGACCATGTGGAGCAGGCTCCAAAGGAGGTTCCAGAGCTAGTTGTTCATTGTTGCAGTGCTTTATGGATTTGAATGTTTGAGAGGGTATGGTGTAATCCATCATATCGGGTCTGTTCTTTGACACAGGACACTTGCTTTCCATTTAGCCTTGCACCGGTTGACAGCTTTTCACGATCATTTGCTGGGGAGGGGTAGCTCCATGTTGTTAGTTTGGTTTATCTCACCTGACCTTTGGGTTATGAAATGTTTTGTGTCGATTATACCTATTAGTTTTTTCCCCCTTCGTCCCTTAAAAGGGGGATTGATTTATAATAAAAAAATATTGAAGGCCTTTGGGACATTGGATGGAAATAACTCGTGATTTTTATAAGAAACAACACTCTTGTGGTCCATCTATGATAAAACTGTAACATCCCAGGTAAATAAAGAATAAATAATTTTCATACTTATTAATATTTACGAATTAAATATTAATTTTACTTTAAATGGGTTGCTATGTTCGATAGCATACCCGATACGCAACAAAGATTTTCATTGAAATCTTACATTGCACACTAGTAATATAATAATATTATTTTAAATGTTAGTTAACACGTAGTCATTGTACTGGCAGGAATGGATATAAATAACTAAAATATGATTATATATGTTTTTTTAAATGTTTTTACATTTATCTAATAAAGTCTTAGAATACGAAAAGAATTCAATTTTAGGCTTATATACTCTAATTTTCACGAAAGGTCCACTTTTCACCTTTTGACGGCGAACCGTCATTAAATATAGTTTTGATCAATCTTATAAATTCTATTGGACCAAATATAACTCTTCTTTATAATTGGGACATCAAAATTTACTTTGTGTAAATTTTTGGTATCTTTCCGATAAAGTTCATTTTTTAATGAATAGTGTAAAATGTTGTATTTTAATTCAAAACCTCTTTTTAATATAATTTATTAAGATGATTATATTATCTTTTTAATTGGTTTTAAAGTGAAATTAGAATATATTTTTACCATTAAATCCAATAGTGATCATTGGAATTAATTTCACTTTGAAATCGGACTTAAACTAGTGTCAATCTTTTGATACTTATTGTTTCATAAAAACACGTTATTTGCTCTGACAGCGGGAATTAATTATTAAATTAATTAATGCAACTTATATGTTGTGAAATTTTTAAAATGGACTTCATTTTTGAATTCGGAATATCAAATATAGCTTAGGGTGAAGTTTTGGTATTTTTCTGAAAAACTTCAATTTTTGATGAATAGTGAAACCACTAAATGCTACTTATAAAAACTGATTTTTCGTTTAAATGAAATTTTACCACTTCTGTGTTTTTAATTTCAAAAATCCAACATACATGGTTGTCATTAAGAAGTAAAATGTGGTTCAATGAGATTAAAATAATTTTTTGGTGAATAGTAACTCTTAAGTTCTTAATTGCGATTAGAGGTAATTAGTGTAGTTTAAGGTAAAAATAATGTTTTAATAATATGAGATGACCTAGACACATGTCCTACCCTTATTTCATGTGTCATGTCCGACCAAGACAATCCATGGGTCAACTTGGGGACCCCATGGAGCCACTTTGGTTGGGAAATGACATAAATAACTTTTTATTTAATGTTAAAGTAAAAATGACACACACATGAGATGTTTTACTAAAACAATTTTTACATGGGGTTATACAAGTAAGAGTTTTGACTATAAATATTCATTAGAAATATAAAAATATTTCCTAAATCATAGTAATTGTTTTATAATTTTTAGATATTAAATAAATTAAATTATTTATGACATCATGATGATGCAGCGATGACCTCATTATTTAACGATTTAAATAAAATGGAAAGATAATGTAACATTTAAGACCTACACATGGCCAAAACCTATTGGATTGGTGGATTTAGAACCCTTATCACCTTATCCTCGAATTATATCAATTTGGGACCTCTTAAATCCGAATATCAGTTTAAAATAAAGTAACTTTTCTTTACTTTCCAAGAGTGCCCCTCCTCTCCTCTTATAAAAGGCCCCCACCTCTACCTCCTTACCCACACTCCCAAAGCCTTTGGATCGGCCAAAACCTGCCCATTTTGGCTCTCCACATCCATCTCTTACTCCTTGAAGCCTCACTTTGGGCAGAAGTCTTCCCAGGGAAGCCTTTGAGCTCAAATCTAAGAGAGTTACCCGATTTTAAGGTAATGTCTTCTTTTGAGTCCTTTTGTTTTATTTTTCTTCTCCAACCCCCTAAACTCTTTTTATTATTTTCTTTTGTAAAAACTCCAGTATCCTCAATATACTAGTATGTTTTTATAATAAGTATTCGAGCTAAACTTACACACACCAACATCTAATGGTTAAAGAACATATTGTTTCTGTGGATGGCGAATTTCTGTCTCCCGAAACGATGATTGTTCAACATTATTTTAACACCTTCAAAGGTGGACATTAAGATGAAACTATATTTATATATGATATATAATATGTTTATATTTTCCTTAAGCTTCTGTATTTTTCATTTTGGTCATACCTTTATGCTTTCCATTATGGGTAAACGCGATATCTTCATTTAAGGAAGTGCGGACTACCACCCCCTCAAAGTGATGTGATTCGTTAATGCCATATGTGGGACGTATAAAGGATGGATTTAAAGTTATTATATATGATTTTATACTGTAATTATAATATACCTCTATATCATTATTATTTCTTTCCATTAAATTATGAGATAGAAATTAAAGTAGCGTTCATGCGTACGTACGGCTTATCGTCTCCATGAACGGTGCATTTCATTTCTTATCCCCAAATGTAATGTACTATTATAAGTACATGTATATAATGGATATATATGATGAATTATACATCTAAATGATTAATATAGTTCTGTAATTAAAATATACATACCCCTCATTTAGTTTTAATTCCATTAATATGACAAAGAAATGAAAGTAGCGTTCATGCGTACGTACGGCTTACCGTCTCCATGAACGGTGCATTTCATTTCTTACCTCTAAATGATTATGTAATATTATAAATACATGTATATTATAGATATATATGATATATATGATATCCAAATCATTAATATCATTCTAGATATAATGAACCTTTGACCACACGAACAACATGTAATTGTAAGAAGTCCACTTTCGACTTAAGAACCAAATATCGACAAAACAAACATTATTAACTTAAATGATTACATAATGTTTATAACATGATAATAAGTGATATAAAAGTAATAATGAACTTGAAGAAGGTTCTTAAGCAAGTAGAAATTAACTCAAGTTTATTATTCAGGACATTAAAGAACGATCGAGTCAAGTCGGACCCAAGGTAAGGGACTTCGTCTCAATCTCCTTTCATTAAGGAATATTTCATTTTATACACAACTTTATTTTATATGGTGTATAAACCCCTTTGACTTTTACTTTTATACAAAAGGAATCTTCTTCTACGAAGCGTTTTACAAAATGAAAAAAAGTAATGTTTCCTTTAACATACGTGGTGACAACGACTTTTTCCGCCGCCGCGGGTATTATTTGGTCTTTGGCTTCCTCAACAAGCCGTAATGTTTTTAAAATGAAATAAATACCATATACTCTTTTATGTATTTTGGTATTGAAAATGGCTTTTATAATGGATTTTTTATGTCAATATATTTGAGTGATATATTGTGATCAAAGTGTGGAAATGTTTTCTTTCCATTATGTTTATTTTATGTCTTATGATTTTATAATGGTACTTGGACATTTGACGGGCGGTTACGTGATAAATCATATGATGGGTGGTGCCGTGAATACCAGGATGGGTGGTTACGTTATAACCTCCAATGCATTGGGTATGGAAGTCGGCCGTATGGCTATTCCATTAAGTATGTATGGAAGTTGGCCGAATGGCTATTCCATTAAGTGATATGTGTGGAAGTCGACCTTATGGTTATTCCACTTAAGTATGTTTATGTCCCAAGTTACCTTTATATGTTATGTGATCTTTATATGGGTTTTATGGTAATATTCTGGTTACATAAGGGTAAGTAATGAACTTTTATTCAGTGAAGAGTTTTTACTACTTCGAAAAGGTGAAAAGTATTACTTTGTTAAAGTATACATGGTTTACTTGTTGTTTTGAAAAACTAACAGTTTTCATTCTTTGTGTATCCCTTACTGAGATTTTTATGCTCATCCCAAGTTTTTGAAATGTTTTTCACAGGACTTAACGTGGAATAGGGTCAAGGATGGGATCAAGGGAATGTCATACTATATAAAACATGGAACTAGACATGTTTCTTTTTAAGATTTTTTTTATTCTATGGAAACTTAGTAGAAGTGTATACTTTGTAATCTTTTGAGATGTAATAGTTATGTTCTAATTCTCTAAAACTCTAAACCTGAAAATATCCTCAATGTGAATTATTCATTTAATTCAATATTAAGTAAGGTTTAAGGCCAGGGCCTTATAGTTGGTATCAGAGGTCGGTTTAGACAACTTTAGGTGTTAGAAAATTGTTAAATTATAAGTTAATTTATGGTACGATTGAAATGATATAGCATTTAAAAATTACCATGTTGCTTCACCTAAGGTATTTCTATGTTAAGAATGGTTTTTCATAGAGGAAACAGAATAAATTTTTTGGGAAGTCATACAGAGGGAAATGAACTTTCAAATCAGTATCCTGAGATGGTCAGAATCAGAACAAAACAGTTTGTTGTAGTGATGGCTGAGTTGACTCAGGTGAAAAATGTTGGTTGTTTTTATTGATGATATTTTGGTGTTTTCTAAAAGTAAAGAGGAGCATGAAAGTCATTTAAGGGTTATCTTGCAAACCTTAAAAGAAAAGAAACTATATGGAAAATTCAGCAAGTGTGAGTTTTGGTTACAACAAATTTCTTTCCTGGGTCACATTGTTTCAAAATATGGCATAACTGTTGATCCTGCTAAAACAAAAGTTATTGAAGAATGGCCAAGACCCACAAATGTAACCGAGATCCATATTTTCCTTGGTTTGGAAGGTTACTACCGAAGGTTTGTTGAAACTTTTTCATAGTTATCTAGTCCAATGACTAAGCTAACTCGGAAGGGTGTTAAGTTTATCTGGACAAAAGAATGTGATGATTGTTTTCAGGAGTTGAAAAGAAGATTGGTGAATGCTCCAGTTTTGGCACTTCCTTCCAAGAATGGTGAGTTTGTTATATACAGTGATTCTTCGTTGAAGGGACTTGGTTGTGTCCTTATGCAGAATGATTAGGTAATTGCTTATGCTTCACGTCAGTTGAAAACTCATGAGGTAAATTACCCTACACATGATTTGGAATTAGCTGCTGTTTTTTTTTTTTTTTTGCTTTAAAAATTTGGAGGCATCATTTGTATGGAGTAAAGTGTGAAATATATACTGATCACAAAAGTTTAAAGTATATATTAACTCAGAAAGAATTGAACATGAGACAGAGGAGATGGCTGGAATTAATCAAGGATTATGATTGTACAATTCACTACCATCCGGGAAAAGCAAATAAAGTGGTCGATGCTTTGAGTCGAAAAAGTAATGCTTCATTAACCATGCTACGTTTGGAACGAGATCCTTTGGTTTTTGATTTGATGAAATTTGTAATAGAAGTTGTTGGTGCAGGAAGTTCTTCTGTTTTGTTTCAGGTATCAGGGAGATCATCCCTATCAGACAGAATCAAGCAAGCACAGAAGCAAAATAGTGAGTTGCAGAAAAAGGTAGAGCTGGTTCAGAAGGGTAAGTTGCCTGAATTCAACATTGATAATGATTGTGTTTTGAGGTTTGGGAAGATATTATGTGTGCCTTGTGATTCAAAGTTGAAGAATGAGTTGTTATGTGAGGCTCATAGTTCCCCGTTTTCAGTTCATCCTGGTAGTACTAAGATGTACAGAGATATGCGGGAGTATTACTGGTGGGATGGAATGAAAAGGGATATTGCTGATTTTACTGTGAATTGTTTGACATGTCAACAGGTTAAAGAAGAGCGGCAGTTACCGAAAGGAATGCTTCAGCCTTTACCAGTGCTAGAGTGGAAATGGGAGAATATATCCATGGACTTTATTGTGGGATTACCGAAGACATCTAGAGGTAATAACGCAATCTGGGTTATTGTTGATCGCTTGACTAAATATGCTCATTTCCTTGCTATACAAGATAATTTTTCCCTAGATAAACTTTCCCATTTGTATCTTAAGGAGATATTTAGGTTACATGGAGTTCCTCTCTCCATTGTGTCCGATCGTGATCCCAGGTTTACTTCTAACTTTTGGAAAGGCCTTCAGAAGTCGTTGGGTACTGAATTAAATTTTAGTACAGCTTTTCATCCTCAATCAGATGGGAAGTCAGAATGAACAATTCAGACCTTGGAGGATATGCTATGAGCTTGTTCTATGGATTATCAGGGAATTTGGGACCAACATCTTTATTTGGTTGAGTTTTCTTATAATAACAGTTTTCATTCCAGTATACAGATGGAACCATTTGATGCATTATATGGGAAGCGGTGTCGAACTCCAGCATTTTGGGATGAAGTGGGTGAAAGGAAGCTGATGGGACCAGAATTGGTAGAAGAGATGGCAGAAAAAGTTCAGTTGATTCAGAAACACATGAGAACAGCTCAGATCAGGCAGAAGAGTTATGCAGATAATCGTAGGAAAGATCTATCTTTTGAGGTAGGTGATCATGTTTTTCTCAAGGTTTCTCCATGGAAAAGTGTGATGAGATTTGGTAATAAAGGAAAGCTGAGTCCAAGGTTCATTGGACCATATGAAATTTTGGAGAGAGTTGGATCAGTTGCATACAGAGTGGCTTTACCTCCGAGTTTATCTCAGGTACACAATGTTTTTCATGTTTCGATGTTGAGGAAGTATATGCCAGATTCATCTCATGTTTTGAGCCTAGATGTAGTTGAGCTGGAAGAGAACCTCTCTTATGAAGCATAACCAGTCCAGATTCTTGACCGAAGAGAGCAAGTGTTGCGAAATAAGGTAATTCACCAGGTAAAGGTTTTGTGGAAAAACCATATGGTTGAAGAGGCAATGTGGGAATCTGAAAATGCTATGAGGGATAAATACCCCCACTTATTTTGATAAGTGAATAAAATTGCGAGGATGCAATTACCAAAAGGGGGGAAGGATGTAACATCCCAGGTAAATAAAGAATAAAGAATTTTCATACTTATTAATATTTACGAATTAAATATTAATTCAATTTTAAAGGGGTTGCTATGTTCGATATCGTACCCGATACGCAACAAAGAGTTTCATTGAAATCTTACGTTGCACACTAGTAATATAATAATATTATTTTAAATGTTAGTTAACACGTAGCCGTTGTACTGGCGGGAATGGATAGAAATAACTAAAATATTATTATATATGTTTTTTTAAATGTTTTTACATTTATCTAATAAAGGATAAAGGCTTAGAATACAAAAAGAATTCAATTTTAGGCTTATATACTCTAATTTTCACGAAAGGTCCACTTATCACCTTTTGATAGTGAACCGTCATTAAATATAGTTTTTATCAATCTTATAAATTCTATTAGACCAAATATAACTCTTCTTTAGAATTGGGACATCAAAATTTACTTTGTGTAAATTTTTGGTATCTTTCCGATAAAGTTCATTTTTTAATAAATAGTGTAAAATGTTGTATTTTAATTCAAAACCACTTTTTAATCTAATTTATTAAGATGATTATATTATCTTTTGAATTTGTTTTAAAGTGAAATTAGAATATATTTTTACCATTAAATCCAATAGTGTTCGTTGGAATTAATTTCACTTTGAAATCGGACTTAAACTAGTGTCAATCTTTTGATACTTATTGTTTCATAAAAACACGCTATTTGCTCTGACAGCGGGAATTAATTATTAAATTAATTAATGCAACTTATATGTTGTGAATTTTGTAAAATGGACTTCATTTTTGAATTCGTAATGTAAAATATATCTTAGGGTGAATTTTTGGTATTTTTCTGAAAAAACTTCAATTTTTGATGAATAGTGAAACCACTAAGTGGTACTTATAAAAACTGATTTTTCGTTTAAATGAAATTTTACCACTTCTGTGTTTTAAATTTCAAAACTCCAACATACATGGTTGACATTAAGAAGTAAAATGTGGTTCAATGAGATTAAAATAATTTTTTGGTGAATAGTAACTCTTAAGTTCTTAATCGCGATTAGAGGTAATTAGTGTAGTTTAAGGTAAAAATAATGTTTTAATAATATGAGATGACCTAGAAACATGTCCTACCCTTATTGTATGTTTCATGGCCGACCAAGACAAGTCATGGGTCAACTTGGGGACCCCATGGAGCCACTTTGGTTGGGAAATGACATAAATAACTTTTTATTTAATGTTAAAGTAAAAATGACACACACATGAGATGTTTTACTAAAACAATTTTTACATGGGGTTATACAAGTCATAGTTTTGACTATAAATATTAATTAGAAATATAAAAAGATTTCCTACATCATAGTATTTTTTCATAATTTTTAGACATTAAACAAATTAAATTATTTATGACATCATGATGATGCAGCGATGACCTCATTATTTAACGATTTAAAAAAAATGGAAAGATAATGTAAAATATAAGACCTACACATGGAAAAAACCTATTGGATGGGTGTATTTCGAACCCTTATCACCTTATCCTCGAATTATATCAATGTGGGACCTCTTAAATCCGAATATCATTTTAAAATAAAGTAACTTTTTTTTACTTTCCAAGAGTGCCCCTCCTCTCCTCTTATAAAAGGTCTCCACCTCTACCTCCTTACCCACACTCCCAAAGCCTTTGGCTCAACCAACCCTTGAACATTTTGTCTCTCCACATCCCTCTTTTACTCCTTGAATCCTCTCTTTGGGCAGAAGTCTTCCCAGGGAATCCTTTGAGCTCAAATCTAAGAGATTTACCCGATTTTAAGGTAATGTCTTCTTTTGAGTCCTTTTGTTTTATTTTGCTTCTCAAACCCCCTAAACTCTTTTTATTATTTTCTTTTGTAACAAGTACAGTATCCTCAATATACTAGGATGTTTTTATAAGAAGTATTTGAGCTAAACTTACACACACCTACATCTAATGGTTAAAGAACATACTGTTTTTGTGGATGGCGAATTTCTGCCTCCCGAAACGATGATTGTTCAACATTATTTTAACACCTTCAAAGGTGGACATTAAGATGACACTATATTTATATATGATATATAATATGTTTATGTTTTCCTTAAGCTTCTTTGTTTTTTATTTTGGTCATACCTTTATGGTTTCCATTATGGGTAAACGCGATATCTTCATTTAAGGAAGTGCGGACTACCGCCCCCTCAAAGTGATGTGATTCGTTAATGCCATATGTGGGACGTATAAAGGATGGATTTAAAGTTATTATATATTATTTTATACTGGAATTATAATATACCTCTATATCATTATTATTTCTTTCCATTAAATTATGAGATAGAAATGAAAGTAGCGTTCATGCGTACGTACGGCTTACCGTCTCCATGAACGGTGCATTTCATTTCTTATCCCCAAATGTAATGTACTATTATAAGTACATGTATATAATGGATATATATGATGAATTATACATATAAATGATGAATATACTTCTGGAATTAAAATATACATACCCCTCATTTAGTTTTAATTCCATTAATATGACAAAGAAATGAAAGTAGCGTTCATGCGTACGTACGGCTTACCGTCTCCATGAACGGTGCATTTCATTTATTACCTCTAAATGATTATGTAATATTATAAATACATGTATATGATGGAAATATATGATATATATGATATCCAAATAATGAATATCATTCTGGATATAATGAACCTTTGACCACACGAACAACATGTAATTGTAAGAAGTCCACTTTCGACTTAAGAACCAAATATCGACAAAACAAACATTATTAACTTAAATGATTACATAATGTTTATAACATGATAATAAGTGATATAAAAGTAATAATGAACTTGAAGAAGGTTCTTAATTAATTAGAAATTAACTCAAGTTTATTATTCAGGACATTAAAGAACGATCGAGTCAAGTCATACCCGAGGTAAGGGACTTCATCTCAATCTCCTTTCATTGAGGCATATTTCGTTTTATACAAAACTTTATTTTATACGGTGTATAAACCCCTTTGACTTTTACTTTTATACAAAAGGAATCTTCTTCTACGAAGCGTTTTACAAAACGACAAAAAGAAATGTTTCTTTTAACGTACGCGGTGACAATGACTTTTTCCGCCGCCGCGAGTATTATTTGGTCTTTGGCTTCCTCAACAAGCCGTAATGTTTTTAAAATGAAATAAATACCATATACTCTTTTATGTATTTTGGTATTGAAAATGGATTTTATAATGGATTTGTTATGTCAATATATTTTAGTGATATATTGTGATCAAAGTGTGGAAATTTTTTCTTTCCATTATGTTTGTTTTATGTCTTATGATTTTATAATGGTACTTGGACATTTGATGGGTGGTTACGTGATAAACCATATGACGGGTGGTGCCGTGAATACCAGGACGGGTGGTTACGTTATAACCTCCAATGCATTGGGTATGGAATTCGGCTGTATGGCTATTCCATTAAGTATGTATGGAAGTTGGCCGAATGGCTATTCCATTAAGTGATATGTGTGGAAGTCAACCTTATGGTTATTCCACTTAAGTATGTTTATGTCCCAAGTTACCTTTATATGTTATGTGATCTTTATATGGGTTTTATGGTAATCTTTTGGTTACATAAGGGTAAGTAATGAACTTTTATTCAGTGAAGAGTTTTTACTACTTCGAAAAGGTGAAAAGTATTACTTTGTTAAAGTATACATGGTTTACTTGTTGTTTTGAAAAACTAACAGTTTTCATTCTTTGTGTATCCCTTACTGAGCTTTTTATGATCATCCCAAGTTTTTGAAATGTTTTTCATAGGACTTAACGTGGAATAGGGTCAAGTATGGGATCAAGGGAATGTCATACTATATAAAACATGGAACTAGACATGTTTCTTTTTAAGAGTTTTTTTTATTATATGGAAACTTAGTAGAAGTGTCTACTTTGTAATCTTTTGAGATGTAATAGTTATGTTCTAATTCTCTAAAACTCTAAACCTGAAAAGTTCCTCAATGTGAATTATTCATTTAATTCAATATTAAGTAAGGTTTAAGGCGAGGGCCTTATAAAAACATTCACAAGTAAGGAACATATCTGAAAGAGTATTTCTATCTCAAGTAAGTACTTAATGGTAACCTAGGATTTTCAATATTAAGCCTCACCCCTTAATGAGATCATCCAATCACACTCCAGCCCCTCCAAGTGTCTGGTCAATCAAGGAATCACATCACCCTAGTTACCCAAGTACATTCTCAAAGTCTATCAAAGTCCATCTTGAAATATATAAAACATAAAGTTCGGTGCACAATAGGGAACTACACTCTCACAAAGTATACGATCCATCATATAAAAATTAAACTCTATCCACCAAGGAAAAACAAGAGGATACTAAGGAACAACAACCAACATGAATGGTAACTAACACCAACCATAGGAATAAATCCATGGAATTTAATAGAATGTATTTTTAAAAAGAAAAAAACCCAAAACCTATCTAGGATTATCATCTCAATATTACACTCAATCACTAGGAGGACAATGAATATAAAGGAACTAGAGTTGTTCCAAAATTAAGGTTAATCATTCAAGATTATTCCTCCGCAAGGCATAACCAAAGAGTTCGCAAGAAAAAAAAACCATCCACATGATCACAACCAAGGTCAAAATAGATCATCCAAAAATATCCCAAAACAATCCATGAATATCTCTAAAATAAATGATTTATAAAAAAAATACAATCCACAATGAGTAAAACTCAAAAACTTCCACTACAGCGTTAAAAAATAGGCTGGATCAACCTCAAACACCACTGAAGCCTCCCCCACTATGTGAAAATATTCACTCTGATCCCTATGGATGTATCCATATTATTTTTAATCATCTACTTCCCCATAGTCAGGATCTTATAATCCCCAACTGAAATATCCCTTTCTAGTCTCCCAACTTACAAAACCTCTTAAGGTGACCCAAATGGCCACACCGTTTACAAACTCTTTGAGATTTCGAACATAACTTATTATTATGACTACATTCTCTACACTGGAAGAACATGAAATGCCTCTTATTTACCCCAGAATATTATCATTCCCCAATAAAAAATGATTAATTTTCCCTTATTTTCATTTTACTAGATCATATTCTACTGAAAAGGCCCTTTAAAACATCTCTAGATAAGTAGTCAACCATACCACAGGCATGGCAGTTACAAGGTCTAGGTGAAGACCTTTTCTAAAACAGATATCCTTACTGAATTCATTAAAACCAACCCCAAGAAATAAATATACCAAACATGAGAATTTCTTGGCATAATTCAAAATTGATCTCTCATCTTGATTGAAACCCAAAAACTTGGTAACTTTATCCTTCTCCACTGCCCTGGGATACCGCCACTGAATGAATACTGACTTAAAGATTTCCCAATACACTATTTCATGTAGAAGAGAGTGAATCAGAACTTCCTACCACTCCTATCTAATTTCCTCAAATAATGAGTTAATATACTTGAAATTGAGAGCATCAGGATCCTTGAGAGAATCAAAGATCCCATCAACTTCTTTAATCCACTTTACTGGCTCAAGAGAACCTCATTAAAATTTATAAGAATGTGGATTCCAATTCAAGAATTCCTAGATGGGGTCCAAAGGCTGAAAAATATCCATATCTGAGAATCAATTTGTAGTTTGGGTGGATTTATCAACGTGAGATTCCAATTATGGAAAACATGAAGAACTACCCCAAGGGCTAGGCTTTTAGAACAACATTCTATCTTTCTTGAAGGAATTTCTAGGTGACATTTATAAACCTCAAAAAACATAGGATTATTAAATTAGGAATCAAATAAAACTCAAGGAAAATAAAAAATATTTTAAATAAATCCATAACTCACTTTTATCCATGCATCATAGATTTCAAAGCACACAAGATTTCTCAGTTTGTAAAATATTACACTTTTCTTCAAAATGTGAAATATTGGTAAAAAATCACCATAGTTACAAAAATCCATTACCATCTCATGGAAATTGTTCCATGGTTTCAAAAACATTAAACCTATTTTCAATTTTCCAAGACCATTCTCATTTTAAATCTATTAAAACCCAAAATTTCTTGTTAAAACATTCTTTAGCGCATCACATAAGAGTCTTTGAAAACTCGGTTTTTCTGAACCAAACATTTCATAAGAACGCACCTTTTGGAAATTGAAAATAATTTTCAAAGAAAATAACAAAAAATGTTTTAATCCACAAATTAGGTTTTCAAGAAGGATTTAAAATCAAAAACAAAGGATTAAAAATGAAATAAATAAACAAGAGCATGAAATAAACCAAATCTATAACCCACCTAACTAACCTCACACAAGTGAAGTCACCTAGAAGAAAACAGATAAGGTTTCAAGTTTAGAATAAGGTCAGAACTATGAATTTCTTGGTTGTATGGGATGGTAAACCACACACAAACCTCATAACTATTTCTGGATGGATTTTCAAATTAGTCACATCGATTCTTCATAGTTTACCAGACTGTGAAGACATGGTGTGACAGTGTTTATATTTCAATTCCAATTCTAAAACTCATAAGATATTCACCAAATAAAATATAGTATCATTGGGAATCTAAATCTAATTTATCATTAGGAAATAAGTAACAAAAAAATAAATACTCAAGTCCCCACATTACCTGGTAACTCAAGTCTCGTCATGAAGAGGTGGTGATCAAGCAGCAACTTACGAGCTACCTCTTGAGTTTCTACATGTCCCTGGACTCATTTCTACCATAACTCATCCTAAATAACTTAATTTCATTCAAGTTGATGTAATTAATTTCAATAAAATACCTCCCCTAATACAATTTGTAATGAACCAAACTGGACATCCATCTAAATTGACATCTAAGTCCATTCGACACTAACCTAAATATAATTCTCGATCTCTATGGTCCAGAGAAAATCACCTAGGAATCTAGAATTAAGCTTTGGGGACAATTTTTCTCACAATAGAAAATAATAATAAAGTAAACTATATAAACAATGTCATATAAACAAATCAATATATATATATCTCAGAGCATAAATAGATGCTATAAAAACTAAGATCAGAACATAACAACCAAAACCCATATTATGGTGGTCCAACACCACCCATTGGGTCCCAAATCACCCTCCCTAGGTCACCAAATCATAAACTCACAAAGTAATAAGAGATAAAAAGCACCTAATTCAAGATCATAAATGGTGTAAATGCCAAACAGTACAAGCTGGGTGTGAGCTACTGAGCCTAGTATGATTTAACCAAAGAGTCTATGCAGATACTTCATTAGGTAATTAAAATATGCTAAAATAGGGGTATAATAAATTGATTGAAAGTATTTATATTTTAGAAAGTAAATTAAATCCATAGAAATCATTTTATAATGGAGTTGGGTTTAAAACAAAAGTTTAAACATTTAAAAATCATTTACCGAACAAAATTTTGAAAACATGACATTTCATCATTTGAAAACCAAATGTTTTCTTGAAAATATTTGAAAACCATTTAAAAATATAGATTTATATCAGACAAAAAAAGTAAGTACATATACCTAATATAAAGAGATATACAAGATATAATACAATAGATTCAAGGTTCATCACTTCAATAAACAGATCAATTAAGATCTGGAATCAATCAATGAAATTTTGGTACCAAGTAGTGACAATAAATGTTGCCATGTATCGAGTATCATGTATCTGGATGTTATGGTTATAACCTAGATATGATAGTGAGTCCCCCATTATCAAGATAATAAAAATATATCATGAATTATCACCAGGATTACATTCATTCTCACGGGTCTCAAGAAAACCAATTCTACGTGCACCCACTTTCTTGACCACACATCTTTATCTTGAACCTTTAATGTTCCCTACGAATCCACTAGATAGCATTTGAGTATGCTAGTAAAGAATATATACAGGTCATCTCATCTAACTACCAAGGTTCCCATGACTAGTCAAAATAGGTGAGTGAGATAATCAAGTTATAAGGATCACAATGGGGATACTTATCAATATCAATCATTAGATTATTCCCTCAGCATTTCAATTATGGTCATGTGCCCTCAAAACGCATCTAACTATCACCCTTGATCTCCCTCAAAGTAAATAATCCTTTTTTTAACATATATCAATGGTAAGTACAAGAGTCAAGAAAATTACATTAAGGTATTATTACAATAGGGGGTCATCATAAAGTTCCAACCAAGCCGTCAAACATCATCAATTAAATTCAAAACCTTTTCTTAAATTCAACATTTAAAAAGGTTATTTATACCTTCTTCCTTTTATAAACCAAAATGGTAAATCCAAATAAGCCTTTAAAACAATAATTTCCCTAAAAATATCCCAAAGGCATTCAAGGAAGTTTCACAATTTAAAAAGGCTTAAGGTCAATTCAAAGCATGGATTTACACCCTATTTCTATGTAAATAAATAACTTATTTAAAATTACCCAAGAACACTCATTTCAAAAAAAGGGTAACATAATTAAAATAGGTTTCTTGGTAATTTCAAAAATTCAATCATTTGAAACTCTATATAAAACATCAGATATTTTAACCCATTTCATAAAAGTCAAATCATTTAACTTTAGAAATCAAACCAGGCCTATGCCCTCACTTTCCTTAAGTTAACTATGAAAAAACTCTTTGAATGGGTATTAAAAATCAACATATCATTAATCAATTTATAAAACCATGATAAGGAACCCATTCCATGTTCAATTTATTTAAAATATGGTTAAAGAGGGTTTTATAAGGCAATTCAAGATCAAAAATTATAGAAAATGTGTTGTAATGAGGCCTATATCTTTAAATTCCCAAGAAACAATGAATTAAAAAGTGAAGGAAAATCATAGAAACACCTACTTATAAAATTTTAGATCTAACCATAATGAATCTGAGATTTTTTTCCTCTGATGGTGATCACTAAATCTGGGAATAGGGATCTTGATTGAAGATAAAAAATACCCTAGATCAAAAATTCCACATCAATCAACCATGATTCAATAGAAAACAAGTCCATCATAACCTGTAAGAAGAATCAATCAAAATAATAAGAAATATCAAAGGCTAGGAGGAGAAGAACTTACCAAAAGAGGATCATTTCTTAAATTGGAACTTAGATCCACCAAGAGATGAGATTTTGAGAGACAAAACACCTCTATAGGTCTCACAAAATCAAAAGGATGGAATTATATTTGAGTGGGAGAAGTTTGGGGTTAAAAGAGGGTATCAGAATTTTAATTAATAATTTTGGGGAATTAAAATCCCATCACATGGTTTCTTGGGGTTGGCCGCATGGTTAGTACTAACTATGCACCAGTTGTGAACCTCTTTCTAGGTTGCTAGAAAAGTTTCATAGTTAGGTTTCATAGTTTTTTTAACCGTGAAATAATTATACACCCTTTTCTGGGTAGGTTGTATGGTTTGGCTGCATGGTTTGTCTAATCATGCGCCAACTATGTGCCTCTACTTGGGCTACTGGAAATGTTGCACGGTTTGGATGCATATTTTTTCAAACCCTATGACAACTATGCACAAGCCCCTAAACCTTCAAAAAATCCAAAAAACACCAGAAATAACCCATGAAGAGGACCAGTCAAAGGATTCTCAAATCAATGGGTCAAAACACCTAAAATAAAGTAATGGGATGTTGCATTATGTGTTATATTTACGTTAATATATGTGCTATATTTATGTTATATATGCGTTATATTTATGTTATAAATGTGTTATGTAACATTATATTTATGTTATATTATGTTATATTTATCTAATATGTACATTATATTTACATTAAATATGTGTTATATTTACTTTATGTAATGTAAGTATAACATTACATAGCATAAGTATAATACTATCTAACCTAAACATAACCTTATATAACATAAATATAACACACATTTAATATAAATATAATGAACATATAACATAATATAATGTAAATATAACATTATATAATGTATCTTTAATATTAAATAACATAAATATAACACAAATAACATAATATAATGGAAATAAAACTTTATATAATTCATGTATAATGTAAATATAATGCATATATTAACCTAGATATAACACATAGATAACAAAAATAAAATGTAATATAATGAAAATATAACTTTATATGGTGAATATATAACATAAATAAAATTAATATAACATAATAAATGAAAATATAAATTTATATAATTCATATATAATGTAAATACAATGCATATATTCACATAAATATGACACATATATAGTGTTGTATAGTGTAAAGATAATGTTACATAATACATATATAACATAAACATAACACATATATAACGTTATATGTATTGTGAAACATTATATTTACATTATATAGCATTATATTTACATTTTATTATGTCATATGTGTGTTATGTTTATGTTAAATATGCATTGTATTATGTTATATATCAATATACTTACATTAGATAATGTTATACTTACATTATGTAACATTATACTTACATTATATAACATAAATAAAATGAAAATATAATGAAAATATAGTGTTAAATAATTTAAATATAAAGTAAATATAACATAAATAACATAATACAATAGAAATAAAACAATATATAATTCATATATAATGTAAATATAAAACATATATTAATGTAAATATAACATATATATATAACAAAAATAAAATTTAATATAACACAAATTTAACTTTATATAATATATATATAATGTAAATATAATACATGTAATGTTATATAACTAAAATAAAATAGTATATGATTCATATATAATGTAAATTAAATACATATAGTAACATAAATATAAACATATATAATGTAAATATAACGTAATATAATGTAAATACAACGTTATATAATGTAGATATAATGTTATATAATACATATATAATGAGAATAAAACACATATGTAACATTATATTTATTTTATACCATTATATTCATATTATATAACATTATATTTACATTGTATTACGTTACATGTGCATTATATTTATATTAAATATGTGTTATGTTTACATTATATAACAATATATTTTCTTTAGATAATGTCATACTTGTAAAAACCTAGGTAATGTAAGGATAAATCATTTTCATGTATTATTAATATTCATTAATAATATTTTATAATGTTATATGTATTATAACAATATTATGTTTTTCAGTCAAAAGGAAAAAAGATTTCTTTCTAACCACATCGAGTTTCCATGCATTATATAGTTTTATTTAAAATATTGATTTAAAACTTATATAATTTTAATTTTAAAAAATTAATTTCATTTCTGAATTCAACATGTCAAAGTTATCTTGTAATTATTTTTTGAATTTTTTTGAAAAGTTTGATTTTTTTAATGAATAGTGAAAATACTTATTTTTATTAAAAATTTTATTTTCATTTCAACCATTTATAAAGTTAAATTTTGTTTTAAAATGGTTTCAAAGTAACATTAGTTCATTTATATCATTAATAATCTAATAAATTTCATTGGAATCGATATTTTACTTTAATTTGGTATAAAATCATTTTTATACTTAAAATGTATTTTTCTGAAAAAACATTTTTCATCTCGTTTTGTGGGTTTAATTTTAAATTAAATTATGAAACTTATGTGTATTGAATTTGATAAAATTAATTAAATATTTTAATTATAATAATTAATATTAGGTAATAATTTCATCTTAATTTTTTATAATGAATAGTAAAACAGTAAAAATTTGTTATCATGGTTAAGGTTAAAACAGGTTTATCTGGGCTTAAACTAAAGAGATAAAGGGTTAAATGACCTAAAAACTAGTCTAAATCCTATTTTATGGCCATATTTAGACCTTATATCATCCAATATTCATAAATGGTACATTTTTTAGCCATTTTTTTGATTAAGACATTAATATATTTTAATCTTTTTAAAAAATCCAAGTGTATCATCTCCCCCACTTATAAAAGGACACCCCCTCTCCTATCCTACCCACACTTAGAAATCCTTCTAGTTCATCAAATAACTACCCAAATAACTTTATTAAATATATCCCCCTATCCTATTTTCTATTTTTTTATCAAAAAACCATCCTAAGAAGGCTTTAGTTATAAACCTGAAGGAGTTTTCCTAAGAAGATGTTCAATTATTAACCGAGTGTTTTCATTTTATTTCTTTTTATACCTCCATAAGATATTATTAAAACATAATTAAATAATAAAAATATATCTTACAAATACTGAGATTTTTTAATGTAAATTTTATAACCTATATCCATCTCTTATTCCATCAAATGAGAAATTAAATCATCATTCATGTGTACGGCGAACTATGACCTCATGAACCAATGTAATTCGTTTTCCATCACTACCTCTCACAGATGGTTATAATGATGGATTTATTTTATATATATATATATATATATATATATATATATTATTAATTACATATTTATAATTATTAAAATATAATATATCATCTATTTTCTCACCTTTCCATCCATCAAAAAATGATAATGATAGTCATGCGTACGTGTGGATTATCACCTCCACGAATTGATGTGATTTGTTTTTCATCACCACATCACATGGATTTATATATAAGTTTATTTAAAAATATTATATTATATTTATGATATAATAATAATTATATAAAGATAAATTTATACTTACCTTCTTCCCCTTATACACTTTTAAAAATAAAAACGTTGCTCATGCGCATGTATGTCCCATCGTCTCCATTATTATAATATAATTCATTTTTCATAACCATCTTTCATTGTTGGTTTAAAATTATAATTCATGTATAAAAATGATAATTATTTAATTATTATTATTCTTAATATGATGGAATAATGACCTCTTTGACCATAGTCAGCCTATCGAAGTCATTTTTGACATATGAACTGAATATCATCAAAACGTCTAATGTGAAATTAATTTATTAAGTGATTGAATATAACATTATAATAAATAAAATAAAAGGAATGATAATATTGAAAAATTTTATTAATAAATTAAATATTTAACATATGTTTATTATTCATGAAGATAAATAATGTATGTAACGAGTCGAACCCAAGGTAAGGGATACTTTAACTTAAAACCTCATTTTAAATGTTTTTAAATATTTATTTTTTAAATCATTTTCTTCCATGTACAAATTCTTAAAATTATTTTATGGATGTATTTATATGAACATAGATGAATTATAATGAATATTTTATTTATCTTTTTACTTTATTTCAAATTTTTTCAAAATTAATATTTTTATATATTTTATATGAAACTTTCTGACTTTCTTTACAAAAGACAAAAGGAATGTTATATTGTAACATATATGGAATCAACGGCTTTTCATGCCACCAAAACTACAATTTTATGTTTTTATTCCTTTAAAATTTTCCATTTTTTCTTTAAATAAAAACCCTTCTGAGTATTTTATTTTTGAAAATGGTTTTTTAAAAGGAAAGTGTATTTTTATATCTAAAAATGTTTTGCATATGGGTTCAAAAAAATCATGGGTTTTATGATAAAAAGGTGAAAGCATAAAAAATTATTCATGATATAGTAATTCATCATTATAGATGATGACAGGTGATCTTGATACAACTTATAAGATGGGTGATCCTGATCTATCTCTCAAATTTATTCGGTAATGTTCCTTATCATAAAAGGTAATAAGGAGGGATTTAACCAGGGAGTCTTGTTCTATGGGATTAACTGGGATCTAATTATTTTTTACACTGGTTATGAATATAATGATCTATGTTTCATAAATGGGTTTATATTTTCTTCCTATGGGTTTTACAGTATTTATTTGAGAAAAAAAATTGTATTTTTCATGTGGTTATGATGTATTTCATACACTCAAAGAATATTGTGATAAAGATAAACATTTTATGGGTTTTCATGTTTTTCAGTAGATTAATGGATTTCTTTATTTTATGTACCTTACTAAACTTTTTATACTCATCCCATGTTTTTAAATGTTTTTCATAGGTTTTAATGATGAGTAAGAACAAAGATGAATCCAAGTTGAAAGTTATGAAGATTTTTCATGAAAGGAAAACATGTTTCATTTTAAAATCTTTATATTGTAGAAAAAATGGATATTTGGTATTAGTGTCCACTTTGTAATAAATGGTTTTTTATGCAATATTTATGATATAATTATCTAAAACTATAAATATAAAATATATTTAGAAATGAATGAAAGTGAATTATATTCTAAAAACACTAGATTATGTAATGTTTAAGGATGAGTCCCTATGGTTGGTATCAAAGAAAATGTTTAGATAACTTTAGAGGTTAGGATAATATTAATATAATGCCCTTAAGAGATTATACTTTATGGTTATCATGATATATCATTTTAATATTACTATATTGCTTCATCTAAACTATGTAAGTTCAAAATGGTTTTCCGTAGAGGAAATAGGGAAGCTAAAGTAGGAAGGAACTAAGAGGGAAATATCCTTCCAAATCAGAAACCTAGAATGGTTCGAATTGAAACTAAGAAATTTTTTGAAATGATGGATTAGTTTATATAGGTTATAAATTTTGGTGAAATCCATATTAGAGAGTAACTAGAATTACCATAGATTAACATGTCAATGGTTGATCATTTTATGAAACACCACCCTCCGACTTTTAGTGGAAAATCAGATCCAGTGGTAACTGAAGTATGGATCAATACTTTGGAAAAGATATTTGAATTCATGTAATGTTCAGAAATTAAAAAAAATAACTCCTGTAATTTATCATTTTTAAGGTGAATTTGATCAATAGTGGTCATTAGTTAAGAATATCAGAGAGATATATGAGCTTAATCCCATAGAATATGACACATTTTAGAATATTTTTTTGGATAAATATTCCCCTAAGGTTGTTTGACATGGGATGGAGAAAAATTTCTTATAATTAAGGTAAAATGAAGAGATAATAGCCACATATGAAGAAAATTTTACAAGATTGTCTAGGTATGCAATGAATTTTATTTGGTACCCTGATGGTAAAATTAATAGATTTTACTCAAGATTTAAACCAATTTTATGAAGAGATTTGGCCTCATGATAATTTAAAAAAAAATTATAAAGTTTTTTGTTGTGCTGATAAAGTTCATATGGATTTTTTTTACACTTGAGTTCATTGAGATGGAAATAGTAAGAAGCATTAAGATAGAAATAAATAAATAAGAATTCAACTAATAAATTTGGTGGTAACCTCCCAACATGTTCCAAGTGTGGTAAAAACGTTTTAGGGGATGTTTAATAGTATCTGAAAAGTGTTTTGGTCACAAGGATTGTGACTATAAAGAAAATATTCCTCAATAATCCAATAATGGGGTAACAGATAGTTAGTCAACAATGAGATGTTTCAATTTAAATGATTTAGGGCATTGTGCTAACATGTGTTCGAAGTTAGTTACTCAAGGTGAAAATCATCAAGATCAAAATAAAAAAGGTGTGTAAGAATCATTTACTACGACTACAGTTGATTTCGGTCCATATAATAAGGTGGTGATAGATATGTTAGTTCTTTATTTGAATTATACCAATGCCCAATTTGACTTTATATATTCTCATGATTTCATTTCTAATAAATTTTCAAGTAAAATGGGAATATCATCTCTTGAAAATAATATAGAATTTTTTTTGAAAACTTTGGGTGAAATTATTGAAACAACCAAGGTTTATAATAATCGTCCTATTGTTATCAGTGGGATAGTCTTTCTTGAAAATATTATTGAACTGGCCATAATAGTGTTTGATGTTATTTGGGGGTGGATTGGATTTTAGTTTATCATTTTGAGATAGATTTTAGAGCTAAGAAATTTATATTAAATGATTTTATATCTTTGATAACTTATCAAGATGCTAATAAATTGATTAGAGATTCCAATGAAAGTTACCTAACTCCTGTTTTTGAAAAGAAATGAATTTATCATATCAATGATGTCCCTATAGTGAATGAATATATGGATGTATTTTCTAATGATTTTTCTGGTGTTATTTTTGATCAGGAGGTAGAGTTTACTATTAACTTAGTTCTTTATGCTAAGACATTTTAAAAAACCCCCTTATTAGATGGCTTAAGTAGAACTTTTGGAATTGAAAAAGTAGTTATAAGAGTTACTAGATAAAGGTTTCATTCATCTGATCACTTCACCATGAGGTGATCCTATTTTATTTTAAAAAAATAAATATGGTTCAATGATACTTTTCATTTATTATATAACCTTTAATAATAACCCTATTGAGAAAAAGTATCATTTTCATCATATCGGTGATTTGTTTGATCAGATCCAGGGAGCATAGTATCTTTCAAAATTGAAATCAGGTTAGGATACCATCAATTGAAGGTAAAGGAGGAAGATATTCTGAAGACAACATTTCATACTCAATATGATCATTATAAGTTTGTGTTTATACCATTTGGGTTATCTAATGCAACAGTTGTATTCACAGATCTTATAAATAAATTTTTCCATGACTATTCAAATAAGTTTTTGGTTGTTTTTATTAATGATATAATGGTATATTCTAAAATTCATGAGGAACATTAAATATTCCTAAGGATTGTTTTTTAAACCCTAAAATAAAAGAATTTATATGGAAAATTTAGTAAATGTAAAATTTTATTATAAAAGAATTATTTCCTGACCATATTGTTTCTAAATATGGCATAAATTTTCCCCCTAATAAAAATAAATTTGTTGAAGAATTGTTGAGACCTAAAAATTTCATAGATATTCATGGTTTTCTTGGATTTAAGGGTTACTATTAGTGGTTTTTTGAAATCCTTGCTCTGTTTTCTTTACCATTAACTAGTTAACTTGGAAAGGAGTTAAATTCATATAGATAAAATAAAATGATAATTATTTCTAGGAACTGAAAAGAAGATTGGTGAATGCACTAGATTTGGCCCAACCCTCTAGAAATGGTTTATTTTTCATCTATAATAATTCTTATTTGAAGGTACTTAGTTGTGTTCTAATGTAGAATGATCAGATAATTTCTTATGATTCACATCAACTAAAAGCTCACAAGTTAAATTATGTTAAATGTAATCTAAAATTAGTTGTTTTGGTTTTTGATTTAAAAATTTGGATGCATCATTTATATACATTAAAGTGTGAAATATATAGTGATCACAAAAAAAAGTATATATTCACTCAGAAAGAGTTGAACATGAGGTAAAGAAGATGACTGGATCTGGATAAGGATTATTACTGCACAATTCCTTATCATCCTATAAAATCAAACAAAGTATTTTATGATTTTATTCAGAAAGATAATGATACATTAACCATGTTTCTTTTAGAACATAACCCTTTGGTTAATGATTAGATAAATTTTGTCCTAGAAATTGTGCATGTAGTAACTTCCTCTATTTTGTTTCACATTTCACCACAATCATATCTATTAGAAATAATCAATAAATCTGAGAAGAAAGATCATGTTTCATAGGAAAAGGTAGAATATGTTAACTAGGGTAAGTTTATATAGTTTAATATTAATAAAGAAAGTGTTATCAGATTTGAAAAGAGCTTATGTGTGCCTTGTGATTCCCAGTTGAAGAGAGAATTGTTGAGTAAAGCTCATAGTTACCCATTTTATATTCATCCTAAAATCACTAATATGTATATATAATTTCGGAAGTATTACTGATGGGATGGAATAAAAGGAGATATTTCTAAAATTACCATAAAATATTTGACTTGTTAAGAGGTTAAAATAAAACAAAAATTACCTTAGGGAATGCTTTAGTATTTTCTAGTTCTGGAGTAGAAATGGAAAAATATATCCATGGATTTCATGGTGGGATTTCCAAATAAATCTTGAGATAATAATTCAATTTGGTTTATTGTTGATCAACTAACTAAATCTACACATTTCCTTCCCATTTGAGATACTACTACCTTAGATCATCTTTCTCAACTATATATCAAGGAGTTAATTAGGTTACTTGGAGTTCCTCTCTCCATTATATTTGAACATGATCCTAGGTTCACTTATAATTTTTTTAAAGTCCTTCATAAGTCATTGGGTAATGAATTAAATTTTTGTGAATATTTTCATCATCAATATAATGGACAGTCTGAGAAAAAGATTCATACCTTTGAAGACATGCTTTATTCTTAATCAATTTATTACCAGGGAATTTGGGACCGATGTCTTTCAGTAGTTGAGTTTTCTTATAATAATAGTATTAATTCTAGTATATAGATGGTTCATTTTGAGGCATTATATAGAAAGTGGTGTCAAACTTTATCTTGTTGGGATGGACTACTTGAAAGTAAGTTTTTAGGACCATAGTTGGTATAATAAATGGTTGAAAAGGTGATGATGATTCAGCAACATATGAGGCTGGATCATAGATGGAAAAAAATTATTTGTATAATCATAGGAAAGATATTTATTTATAGGTTGGTGATCATCTTTTCCTTAAATTATCTCTATGTAAATGTATTATACGTTTTGTTAAAAAAATGGAAGTTGAGTCTGTATTTCATTAGACCATATGAAATACTAGATAAATTTAGATCAGTTAACCATTTAGTGGACTTTCCTTAGAGTTTATCCTAGGGACACTATGTATTCCATATTTCATTTTTAATAAAATATGTTTCGGATGCATCTCATTTTTTGATCCCTGAAGTGGTTCAGCTGGAAGAAAAAAATTCTTAAGTGTAATAACCAGTAAAGATTTTTTACCACATATAAAATGTTTTTTGAAATAATATAATTCACTAGTTAAATGTTTTTTAGGAAAAACAAATTATTTAAGAATCAACATGAGAATTATAAAATACTATGAAGGAAAAATATCCCCACTTGTTTAAGTAATGAATGAAATTACAAGGACATAGTTTCCAAAAGGGGGGAAGAATGTGAAAACCCATTCAATGTAAGATAAATAATTTTCATGTCTTGTTAATATTCATTAATTACATTTTATATATTTATATTCATTATAATTATATTAGGTAAGTTTTTGAGTCAAAAGGAAAAAAACTTTATTTCAAACCAAATTGGGTTTTCATGCATTATATGGTTTTATTTAAAAACTTGATTTCAAAATTATTTAATTTTAATTTGATAAAATTAAATTTATTTTTTAATTAATCATGTCAAAACATATTAAAATTAAATTTTGAAAATTTTCTAAAAAGATAAATTTTTCAATGAATAGTGAAAAATACTAATTTTTATTAAAAACCGTATTTTTTATTTCAATAATTTATAAAGTTTAATTTTTTTTAAATGGTATAAAATTATAATTAGTTCATTTATACTATTAATAATCTAATTAAGTTCATTTTAATCAATATTATACTTAAATTTTGTATAAAAAAATATTTTTATACTTAAAAAGGCATGTTTCTAAAAAACTATTTTCATCATATTTTGTGGGTTTAATTTTAAATTAAATTATTCCAATTATATAAATTAAATTTGATAAAATGGATTCCATATTTTTAGTCATAATAATATTAGGTAATAATTTCAAATTATTTTTTTGTCATAATGAATAGTAAAAATAGTAAAAAACTATTATTACGGTTAAGGTTAAAATAGGTTTATTAGGGGTTAAACTAAAGGGATAAGTGTTAAAATTGCCTAAAAATTTTTCTAAATCCTATTATATGTCAATATTTAGATCCTATATCATCTAATATTCATAAATTATCTATTTTTGAGCCATTTTTTAAGTAATAAATTAATATATTTTAATATTTTTAAAAAATAAAAGTCTGTCATCTCCCCCACTTATAAATGGACACCACCTCTCCTCTTATATCCACACTTAAAAAACCTTTTTTAGCTAATACCTACCCAAATCCCTTACTTAAATCCCTCATCGCTTCCTAGAGTCTCTAGTTTGATTATAAAACCAATTTTTTAAGTCTTAGGTATAAACCTAAAGGGGTTGTCTGAGGAAGAGGTGTAGTTATTAACCATGCATTTTTATTTCATTCATTATTGTACCTCCTTAAAATCTTATTAAAATATGGAAAATAATAAAATCAGTATATTAAATATATCTAGATGTTTTTATGTTAATGAAATGACTTATATACATCTCCTCTTCTATCAAATGGTAAATAAAACGGGTCACGAACTAGAAGAGAAAGTTCTTATCATTTGGAGGTAGGATCACTATGGTGAATAGCTTCCTAACCTCTATCCTGGTCCATGCGCTTTCCGCCCTTAAAGTCCCAAAGGGTGTGCTTGCTCGTATTGACATGATCCTGGTCTCTTTTATCTAGGATGCTCATTCGGATGGGAAGCGCCACTGGGCGTCTTGGGAGAGACTCTCCAAGCCTCTGGAGGAGGGAGGCATCAACGTAAGGAGCCTCTTGGGCACTCTTAATGCCATGCATGCTAAGCTCTTCTGGGATACCATCGAGGCCCGATCTCCATGGGGTAGGTTTATGGACTTACGGTATAAATATAGTGAGGGGATTTGGATTGGTCACACTACATCTATTTGGCCTGTGGTGGCCCCGCTGATCGCGTCCCTGCAACCGTACTCAAGATGGATTGTCAGGAGAGGGGGGATCTCTTTTTGGCATCACAACTAGTCTGGTGAGATTCTTGGTTTCCCAGGCTTCCCTGTTAACAACATTACCTTTTTCCAAGATAGTTTGTATCCCACCTTTGTTTCGGCAGTTCTTAACACCAGCCAGTGGGAAGTTTTTGATCTTATCAACATGAATGATGATCAGGATAGGTGTATCTTCACAGATTCAAGTTCTGGTGGTTTTTCTTTGAAGTATTTTCGCAGGATCTCTACAACCCCAGACCAAACCGATTCATGGGGGGGAACTCTCTGGCTCAAATAAATCCTGGCTAAATATAATTTTCTGGTTTGGTGGATTAGGAACCATGCTATTTAAATAGACGATAATGTCAAACGGATGGGAATTTAGATGGCGTCAAGTTTCTCCTGCTACAGAATGCATCGGGAGGAAACTGTGGCGCACCTGTTCTTTATAGGAGATTGGGCCAATGCAGTGTGGTCGGCCCTCGAGGGTTTCACTGGTTGGGCGTCCACGAACCAGAGGGAGTCTCCCTTCCTTGATAGATGGTTTCACGGTGCAGGTGGCCAAGTGGCGGAGTGGAAGGCTCGTGCATTGGTCTTAGCGGCGGGATGTTGGTGCATTTGGATGGCTCGGAACAAAGCGATTTTTAAAGGGGCCACATGTTCCCAGCGGGGGATGGTTACAAGGGTTAAGTGCTTGCTGCTGGATCTGGTTCGTCTTGGAAAAGGCCGGTGGGATTCCCCCACCATGAGGCCTTTTGCAAACTATATTCAATCAGCAACCTCCATCGGTGAGGGAAAGCAGGGGTTGTGGGTTAGATGGCACCCGCATCCTTTAGGCCCTAAACTGAACATCGATGGCTTGTGCACTATGGGAACCATTTCTGGGGGTGGTGTTATACGCGATAATAATGGGGCAGTTATGGACGCTTTTGTTGGACGATATGGAATGGGTCATTCTATACAAGTTCAAGCCCTGGCGATGCTCTCTGGTCTCCAACTTTCTAGGCAGAGGAACCTCACCCTTAGTGCAGTGGAAATCGACTCCCTCATTCTCTACAAATCTCTATTAGGTAAGTTCCCCATCCCATGGTCCATATCCTACATCATTAGTAAATGTCTCAGTCTCTTGGATGCAAACACTGACATTCTCCATACGTGGCGAGAGGGGAACAAGGTCGCCAACTTTCTTTCCTTGCTGTAAATTCATGGGGTGAACACCCTTCGCTCTCCAAATATTGTGTTACTGTTTCCAGAGGGGGAGAACCTGGTCAAAGGTGATGCTCTAGGGCTCCACCATTTCAGACCTCCATAGTCCATGTTTTGCTTGTTTGTTGTATTTGGTTGCTTGTTTTTTTTTGTGTTGTATGGTGTCCTTAAATAATATATGATGATGGTGATGTGGAGGTAAATAAAACCATCGTTCGTATATACGGAGGACTACCGATGTAAATATAAAAGACAGATAATATAAATATAACATAATATAATATAAATATAGAATTATATAATGTAAATATAATTTTACATAATACATATATAACATAAATATTATGCATATGTAATATTTTTTGTATCATGTAACATTATATTTACATTATATAATGTTATGTTTACATTATATTATGTTATATATGAATTATGTTTATGTTAAATATGTGTTATAATTACATTATATAACACTATTTTTATATTGGATAATGTTATACTTATGTTATGAAACGTTATAATTACATTATATAACTAAAATATAACACATAATTAACATAAATATAATGCATATATAATGGAAATATAACATAATATAATGTTATATAACACATTTATAACATAAATATGACGTATATATAATGTAAATGTGATAGCTCGAGACTCTCACTCCTGGATCTAATGATAAAAAAATACTATATATTTTTTTATAAAAAGTAACTAAAAAATATACAGTCCTTTGCATACCTGAGTATCTTTTCAGCCTAAGTTTTGTAGGATTAGGAAAATCCATTCATTATATCATAGTTTAATAAAAATTATCTACATACATTTATTTTACTTCACTCACACTAACTCTTTAATAAAACTAAACACCTTTGGGACTTTTAATGAGATAATGAAAACATTTTAAAATATAGGGTGAGTATAAAATTTCTCAGTAATGGGTTTTAAAACTAGGGTTAAAATCCTTTTATAAATACTATGAAAATTTCATTTGAAAATGTTCCTTTGAAAAAAAATTCTCTTTAAATAAAATAAGAAACATTTTATATATTAAATAACTTTCCAAATATGTAAAACTAGTTTTTTTAAGAAATATCCATAAGATATAATTTTTAGTACCTTTAAAAATACTTATCACTTTGAAGACCCATTTCTTTTCAAAATATAATAACCTTAAAAATATGTACATGAATTTATCCTTAAAGTTCTAAATCTTTTCTTTGAAAATAATAACCTTTTATAGAAATAAATTATACTTGTAAACTGTTAAGAAATCCATAGCAGTATCACCTTTTGGAAAAAGTCCCCTTGAGGTTGTGGGTTCACTCCCCATCCCTCATCACCACATTTGATACTCAAGTGATGATTTTTATATAAAAACATTTTTTTAGGGTTTCCTTTTCTCATTTCATTTCCACTAAAACATCCTTTCAAAAGCTACTAAAATTATTTCTAAGATAAAATAATTTTATATCATGTTCACTTTTGTAAAAACCGTTTTTAATAAAAAACTATTCTTTCATAAATATTTGGATAAATCCATAATTTATAAACAATAATTTTCAAATAATCCTTGTAAAGGAATAATTTAAATTATATATATTCTTATACATATATACATGAAATAATAGTGTATGGAAACACCTATGATCATGTATGAAATTCATGAATTTTAAAGAAGATTTTATGTATAAAATTATGAATTTAAAACCCACTTGAAAATTGTAATTATAATGTTTGAAATAATCTATTTTTAAAAGAGTTTTAAAAATAATAGAGTATTGATAAAAATACAATTTTTCCTTTTAAAAATACAAATTTGAAATTGAATCTCCCTTATAATAAGGGTTTTGTAAAAACGTGAAATAGGGGTTTTAAAAATAGTAATTCCCTTACAAAAGGGTTTTTTAGAAAATAAGCGTGGTATTTGAAATCAGAGTTTCACCTTACCTTAATTTTGTATAAATCCTTATTTTTTGAAGGCAATATAGCTTTCTCCCTCAATCTCATTTTCTTCCTACATTCCCCACTGGAAGTTACAAATGTTTTTCTAAGTGGAACTATGTGAAACTCCCGAAGTAAGTATCCTCTATATAGTCCATAATGTTTTATTAAAAATATATTAATAGATGAAGGTTTTGGTGCATTTATATTGACTTTTATTTATATTTATATATATCATCTATTAATATTCTCGCAGTATATATCCACTGGAATAATTGAGGGAGATATCAATTTTTTGATAATGTAAAATATGAAGATTATCAAGAAAGCTGAACAATATATAGATACACCCATAAAATCATAAATTTTAGTTTTTATATATTGCTTTAGTTCGTTGCAACTGGTATTACCTGAAAAAATAAGTTTGCATAATTTGAGATATCAATATATTCCTGAAGGCTATTACTTCTACATTTTTAAATTCTGACCAAGAATATATATATATATAGACACACACACACAATTCTTTGTTTCTATAGGTGCATACCTAAAGTGAAATGCCACACCCAAGAAGATATAGAAATAAATGTGGGTAATCATTATTTTAAATATGATAGTTATGTTTAATTATATATATTTATTTAACTTGTTTTAATAGGTTTTATCAAGCTTCTTCATGAAGCTTCCCAAATATGATAATGTCACTGAAATTTTTTACCTTTCAAACATCAAACTGATTTCAATTTGATGGGGTGAGGTCAATTTAATTAATGTAAGTATTTTATTATTGTTTATAAAAAGAAAAATGGTGAAAGGGATGTTGGTGGATAGCATAAGCTAAGAGGTTCTTAAATGTAGAGTTTCAAGGTGTTGAAATTTTATGACTTTCAGTTTGTTGTCAAAGGCGAATGACAGTGAAGGTAGGTGATATCGATCTTGGTTGGTCATGCAAGATTGTGGAAGAAACATGCGTTAGAGGATAAGAAGAAGTTATGTTATGAACCAAATCAGGTCGACCCTGAACCGATCATCTTAGTCGATCAGTGGTAAGGCCCGAGAGGTGTTCTCGATACTCTCGGGCTGGCAACAAGCACCAAAGAAATAAATAGAGACAATGGTAATGGTTTATCCAAACAAAATAAACAAAGGAAGCAATATAAATAAAAGAAAAAACCAAACCAAATATGGTTTTTCAAACTTTATTTTTTTTTAAAATTACTATAAAAATACAACAAACTGAAAATCAAACTATACCAGGAATCTAAACTGAACATAATGCCCAATAAATCTCCATGTGACCCCAAGGGTCACTCTCCAATCTATAACCCATTGTGGCCCAAGGTGATATAACTGAATCTAGAACCTACAATAGAAGATAAAAACAAGAAAATACTATAGGCGTGAGTATTAAAACTCAGTATGTAGGCCTGAATAATTCTATTCCCAATGCACATTCTTTAAATAAATAAACATTGATTAGTAGGTTTGAAATAAAATGTATAAATATATATTTTTTCACACTTTACAATTCAAAGGAAATAAATAACATCCCAATCCATTTCCCTCAGGTTTCAAAACCAGGCTCAAGGGAATAAGGGAAAGAGGGACCAAGTAAGAAGTACTCATTTTTGATATTAGTGAAAAAGGGTAGAAATACTTGTTCATTAAAAACTCTCTTCTTGAAAACCTTTTTAAAGAACCACACATTCATAATTTTCCAAGTAACACCAAAACCAATCATATGAATCATGTCTACACATAACAAGGGAAATGGAGCTAACCATACTAATCATGGAGGAACACAGGAATACCTAGGAACTCATAGGAGAACTAGAACATACTAATACATAAGACCTCATCCCTAGTAGCATGACACAGACGATGAAATCAAAATGAACAAACACCCAAACAACCTAACTTAGGACAGACCGAGGGTCCCAATCCCATAGCAATAAACCCAAATATCCACCTACTATGGGCCACTGGTTAGTGCGTGAACTACCAGTGCAGAAAATGTTCTCAGAATTCCTATTTTCTATGTTAGGTTCTCATTCTATTTTCACAAGTTGGTGTTCCACTCATTGTATACAACAAGCCATATATATATACCATCATACACACCACATGAACCGGAACTACCCCGGCCACATAAAGGAGTAGTCCTTACCTTAAAAAAAATTATTATATAAGTTAGGTCCCATAATGAGGACACTCCCACCCCACGATCAACCAACAAGGAAAGAATCACTCCCAAAGGAGATTTCCAAATGAAACCATTTTATGAAAAATTCCAAACAGACCTCAAGTCACTTACACATATCAAACCCTTTATAAAAAAAACACACACAAACCATTTTCAAAATCAAAAAAACTTAAAAAACCATTGTTGGAAACACCAACCACCATTTGAATGTCAAATGATAATCTATAAAACCAAACCTTTCCCTTTAAAAATCAAAAACTATTTAAAAAATCCAACCAGGAAATTTTATAATCTTTCGATGTGAAAAAATCACCAAATCCATTTCAAACATACAAATAAATTAAGAAAAAAAATTATTTCACATGGAAAAATCATTCAAAGCATAAAACATCACTATTTAATAATTGATATAAGTTTAAAAATCAATAAATCAATGAAATATTAACTTTATAAAAGAATTGAAAAGGAATCCTACCTCAAACGTTGAATAAATTCTAGAATCCGATGTGAAAACTCAATCGCACCTAAACTGCACCCAAGGGAGAAAAGATCTGACCTAATACATTGAGATCGAACCCAAAAATTTAGGATTCAACCCTAAAAATTGGAACCCTACCCATGGGAGAAAGGGAACCCCAAGAAATCGAAAGGAAACCCTAGAAAGAAGGGAGAAACCAAGGGAGAGAGGACTTACATGATGATCTAGAGGAGAAATCGCACCAAAAATACCCAAAAATAGAGGTCTGGGGGATCCAAGGGAAGGGGAGGAGGTTCCTAGGGTAGAAAACCCCAAATAGGGGAGGTAAGGGTGTGTTTGGGTATAAAAATTGGGGATGGAGAAAAAAATTAAAAAAATCTGGATAGGCTACAGGGTTAGTCTGTACGGTCTGTCAAACTATGCGGATACCATGTGACTGGTACTACTAAGAAATAGATTGACCACATGGCCTACTTGTATGGTATGACTAATTGTGTAGTAGTCATGCAGTAGCTACTATCTCACCCAGGAGCTTCTGCGCGGTTACCTGGGTTGTGGCGCACGGTTACTACTAACCGTGTGCCAGCCGTTCACCAAGGTCTTCCCACCCCAAAAACACCCATTTTCACCAAAACTCACGGGGGAAACCAATAAAGAAATCTAGGACAAAAATGGAAGGAAATAACATCCCAAAAATTCAAATCTGTTGAACCCGGTTCCTGAGAAAAGATCTGGAGACCAAACCTGAACCAGAACCAAAGATGAATTTCAAAACCTGGGTGTGACAATTCTCCCCACCATAACACTATCCACCCCTAGAAAGACAACCTAAGGCTTAAACTAAAATCAAAACCACCACTCCTTTACAACTCAAGGAGGTTCCTCACGAATAAAAAATGAAGAGAGTATAAAAATACTATTAACAAGAATAGGTTAACATAATAAATGTGGGAGACTGACATGAACTCATAACTAAGTGTTACTTACCCCAAAAGTTTAAACACCTCTAGTTGATTATTTCAGAGGATATAGAACCTTCAGAATGCAAAAACCAACCTCAAAAAATAATCACCCTGAACATAAACAAGTGAAACTCAAACTATCCACCCAAAACATAGGAACAAGATTAAACCACCTCTTGTGGATACACTTATAACCTTACATAACAAAACCGCTGTAAACACATCCATCCCAACCAATATTCAAAGGAAGAACTTGAAATTTAGTGGTTCCTTATAAAATCATCTTCCACCAAAACGATACCAGGAATGAAACCAAGATGCCGAAATGGGGAGTCTCGAATGGACCCCCCCCCCCACACACACACACACCATTACAAACAGGTTCACACCACTTTATTTTGAGTAATTCCAAAGAGACCCATACTGGGTCTCCCCACCATAAGAGCTATCGAGATTAAACAGACTCGAGGACCTTCACATGAGAACCAAAAATCCCCCACCATGAAAGGAGGGGAGGGAAGGTCCCAACTAATGGACTGATAAAACCACAACTGACACTTCATACCAACCCTTCACATCCCCAGATAATCGCAACCCAACCACACTCGATTCATATAGATGGGACATACAAGGGCCATAAAAAAGGTAAACTCACACTCAGTGGGATACAACCACCAGAATTTTAATAATAAGAAATAGCTACATCACTCCATAACCAAGGGAAAAATTATACACCCAAATGGGTCACAACGTGGAAATGAGTTTCCCACACCATTTTCCACCAAACGGAAAAATTAAAACCAGAAAAACTAAACTGGAGGCTTAAAAGGAATCCATAATTCATGATAAGGATGGAAATTAAACCAAGTCCTTTCACACCACCGGGATTCTCCTCACTACATTTCAAACTCACTTTGGGACCTATGGATGGATCTCTGATGATTGAATCATCTCTTGCCTCGTAGTCAGGCATTAGAAACCCCTGAGTGTACTTTGTTCTTCTAATTCCACAAATAACCACACCACCTCCCAAATAGATCTAATATAACCCAATACACCCCAAGATTCACTCTCCCCAACATGGAACTTTATCACGATAGGGAATTAGAAGATGCACACACATCATCCCTTTCACCTCAAACAAGGAACATGAAAGAAAGGACATGAGGGAAAACATTTTCATCTGAAAGTGAGAAGCTTTGAATTACCAAAGGAAGGATATGATTCTTTCAAAACATAAGTCCCAAAAAGGCTCCACAGCATCCAACTTTACATTTAAAAGAGAACTCAAAACTTCCAGACACCACCGAACATGACCCCTATAACTGAGGGAAACATTACAGGGAGAGGGATCTTAACCCAGGTATTAGCCAACACATGATTCCTGCAAACAGCTATAATAGCCTCATACGACCAAAATCACCACCTTGGAGTCCTAGAATGAACTTAGCTAGGATAAACTAACGAAAGATCCGTAGATAATTTCTAGGATAGCGGTTATCACTAACAGCTTCAGAATGTGTGCCCCCACATCTTAACTGGAACATTCCCTTCACTGCTTCCATATTGAACCTTCAGGCACAACAGTGTCAAATTCTACCCTCAACGACTCAGGAAAAATTAGAAACTAAAGCTTCCTTCCACCTGTCTTGTATTTCCCCTCTTACTATAAGAGGATCTAACCAACCGAAAAAGGAAAGAGGTATATTCGAGTTCTAAATTCCAAGATGTAAATCCTTTCATTGATCAACTTGAGGGTTTACCAATAGAGAGGTCTCCCATGACCATGCTCTGAACATACATTGATTCTTCATGGGGGCACACTCTAGCTAATGAGGAGAAACCAAGTGATTAGTCACTAAAAGTGGCTAATATTCATTGTTAAGATCTTAATATTAATGTTTTTAAAATATCATAAACATCAATTTTAGTCCAATTCAGAAATTGAACTTCATTTCCCATCATTGTGCAATTCATGCTTAAAATGTCAATTTGGGCCCACTCAATAATTTGCTTGTGTAAATTACAATATTCATCATTTTAATTTGAAATTTTGGGATATTATTGATCACTTTGTTTGGAACATTTTATCTTTTAGGTCCGATGGATGAATCCCAAAGGAAGATGGAGACTTTTGCGCCTGAAGGCAGAAACTTTCTGGAAAAAGCATAATGGGCCTAAGGCCCATCAAACAAATGTGGGGCCCAGAAACCAAGCCCAATGAAGCTCAAATTTATACATGAGAAAGATAAAAATATGAGGATAATTTTATTAAACTGTGGCCGGAGCTAATTCTGATGTTTTCATGATGATAAAGGGGTATGAAGTTAACATTTAAATGGTGGACTTGTCATTAATGCAGAGAAATCCGTCCCACCATTTCGACCATAACTTCCAAACGGCTGAGCCAAATTTCCTGATATTTTGAGAGCTTCTATAAGACACATGGACGAAGATATTTTATATTTATGAAACCTTCGGATTCGGCCATATGAAGTGTCAAACTCACACGTAAAAATGGAGGATGAATCTGGACAGTTTTCCGGGTCAACTTCGAAACGTCAATTTCCTTTTGATTCTTCACCCTCCTTTTGACTCTCTTAATTGTTGGGGGTGAATTTAATGTTGGGTGTGGACCTAAGGCTCCTAATATTCCTATATAAGGAGCTGGTGGTGAAGGGAATAATCATCTAACATTTTTCCTTGAATCTAACATTTTTCTTGGAATCCATGTTTTTCTTTCATCCATTGTATTTTCCTTTCAATTGTAATTTTCTGCTTTCCTTTTGTAATCGTATCGTCAATTTTTCCCATGTAAGTTTTTCTTTCACGTTGAGTATCTTAATAAAATTTGTTATTATTCTTTATTTTTTCTTTTTATTTTATTCACACGTTGATACCGTTGAATCTAGGTGTGAATTTATTCACACCCGCACTTGTGATTTCAATCACACAACGGTGGAGTGTTTGTTCTTTTAATAATTTTCTTCTTCTTCAATTCCGCCCCCATAAGTCTACATCCCGCTTCCATTTGTAAAATAGCATCAATGGAGGGCTAACCTCTTAAGGGTTGATCCAAGGGAGTAGCAAGGTCATGGATTGAATGTTATTTCATGTACTTAATATTTAAATCTATTCGTTATTTTAGGATTTCCATTTGATGAGTTACATTCTTTCTCATCTTTGCCAACTTTAACGATGACACATTTTGAGTGCTAGTACGATCTATTTCCTTTGAGTGCTCATTAAAGTGATCCTTAAAGTGAATTAGTGATTAGCCTTGGAATTGTGTAGGGATTAAATTGGTGAATGATTTGGAAGAATTATCTCATTGTTTGGATATGTCTTGAATTAATGACATGAAATTTTCTAAGAAAAGAAATTCATCCAATCCACCCCAAGCAAAACCCTAAGATCAACCCACCATAAATAATTGTTTAGTTCACATCATTTTTTATTATATATTATTTAAATTATATCTTTAGTTCTTCAATTAAAATCTACCTCAAAGTTGGCCACTTCATAGCCAATCCATCAATAAATCATAGCGTCTCAAGGTTACTTCTTCGGTCCCTGTGGATTCGATCCCTACTTGTACTCCAACGACCGCTTTTACCAGTAGGGTAAATTTGGGCGCAACCACCAAGCACCCAATAGAATTGGTCCATTGGAAAAAAAACATACCGCAAACGAACACCAAAACATAAAGGAAACCAACACCAAGGTTTTTTGAAACACTTTTCAGAAAAACCACCGACAAGAATACAGAATAGTAACACTAATATACTAGAAATAATCCTCAACCTCAAATGCCTCACAACCAAAATTATCAAAATACAAGAAGACGCATCACACCACTTATTTAAAAGAAAACACCTTTAAAATTAAAATAGTATTTGTGGGTTACACACTCATTGATGGAATCCCATGGGGTATCACACATGCATATCTGTGTTCCATATCGGGCACCCATTCACTTTCTCACACATTACCATGCATGTGGTCACCCACAGAAACACCAAAGGTTGAAAAAAAAACTCTTTCTGCCTTTTGAAACAAATAATTCAACCCACATATCCTTTTCAAAACTCACCAAACCTCTTTTCAAAAACTACTAACCATAAAAATTTGAAACCCAATCGAAGACATTTTTTAGTAGTTCAACACATCCCGTTAAAATATTTCCATTTTACCCCAAAAAAATCATTTCACAAAAACCCAATTTCCTAATCCCTCTTTAAAACAGGTCATGAAAATCTATTTTACACTATCCAAAACAAATCCATTACCATTTTAAATTCATATTTTTACAATTCTAAAACATAACTTTTCAAAACAATTTCTAGAAGTAAGGTGAAGTTATACAATTCACAAAAAGGGAAACTAATATCGATGGGTGACTTGGCCATATGGTTAGAGGCCATATGCTAATCACACCGCCATCACAAGGAAAAATATAGGGTAATTCCCCAACTCCACATGGCTTCATAGGCCCTACGATCTCATGGAGTTCACTTTCCCAACTCCGTTTTCATTTCCTAGAAATACATAATCCACAAAAACCAAAAGACACAAACATACCTAGACATCCCATGGTAACCTGAGTTTCGGAACGTGCAAGATTTCATGACATCCTTCTCATTCCTATACCTTGAGCCCAAAAATCCTACTCCTTTTTACCATGAAATCCCCAAATAACAATGGGAACTCTAAAAGTAAGGTCCTAAAAAGAGCCAGCCTGGCTCTGATAACATTTTGTCACTAACCAACTCAGGTCGGCCCTGAACCGGTCACCCGAGTCGATCTGTGTCAAGGCCTAAGAGGCGTTCTCGATCCTCCTATGCTAGATAAAATCACCAAGGAGATCAATAGAGACAACGGGAATTGTTTTTTACCAAAAAAATAAACAAAGAAATAAATATAAATAAAAGAAAAACCAAACTAAATATGGTTTTTCAAACTTTACCTTTTTTTACATTACAATAAAAGATACAACAAAATGAACATAAAACTATAACAGGAAGCCAAACTAAACACAACACCCAAAACATCTCTATGTGACCCTGAGGGTCACTCTCCAATCTACAAAAAATTGTCACCCAAGGTGATAGAACTGAATCTAGGACCTCCAACATAAGCTAAAAAAAGAAAAGACTGTAGGCATGAGTATTAAAAACCAGTAGGTAGGGATGAATAATTCTATTCCCAATGCAAATTATTTAAATAAATAAACATTAATTAGCAGGTTTGAAATAAAATTTATAAATATATATTTTTCCACACTTTACAATTCAAAGAACATAAATCATATCCCAATCCATTTCCCTCATGTTTCAAAACCAGTTTCAAGGGAATAAGGGAAAGAGGGAAAAAGTAAGAAGTGTTCATTTTTCATATTAGTGAAAAAGGGTAGAAATAATTGTTCATTAAAAAATATCTTCTTGAAAACCGTTTTAAAGAACCACACATTCACACTTTTCCAATTAACACCAAAACCAATCATATAGATCATGTCTACACATAACGAGGGAAATGGTGCTAACCATACTAATCATGGAGGAACATAGAAATACCTAGGAACTCAGAGGATAACTAGAACATACTAATACATGAGACCCCACCCATGGTAGAATTCCACACATGATGAAATTAAAATTCCCAAATTCCTAACCACCCTAACTCAGGATAGATCGAGGGGCCCAATCCCATAATAATAAACCCAAATATCCACCTACTATGGGCCAATGGTCAGTGTGTGAACTACTAGTGTAGTAAACATTCTCAAAATTCCTATTTTCTATGCTAGGTTCTCATACTTTATTCACAAAGGGGTTTGACACACATTCCAAACAATAAGACATATCTATATACCACCATACACATGACACAAATCAGCATCACCCTAGCCACCTCAAGGAGTATTTCTTGACTTAAAACGATTATTACATAAGGGAGGTCCCATACTGAGGACACTACCATCCCAAGATCAACCAACAAGGAAATAATCACTCCTGAAGGTGTTTTCCAAATGAAACCATTTTAAGAAAAATGCCAAACGGGCCCCAAGTCACTTTCACATCTCAAACCCTTTATAAACAACCACACACAAACCATTTTCAAAATCAAAAAAACTTAGAAAAACATTATTGGAAATAAAAAATACCATTTTAATATCAAAATATCATCTAAAAAACCAAACATTTCCATTTAAAAATCACAAACTATTTAGAAAATCCAACTGGGAAATTTAACAAGCTTTCAGTGTGCAAAAACCACCAAATTCGTTTAACACATACAAAGAGATTAAGAAAAATATTTTATTTCACATGGAAAAATAATTCAATGCATGAAAATTTTCTATTTAATAATTAATAGAGGTTAAAAAATCAATCAATAAATGAAATCTTGACTTTATAGAAGAAGTGAAAATGGATCCCACCTCAAACATCGAAGAACTTCCAGAATCCAGTGAGAAAACCCAATCACACCTAAACTGCACCCAAAGGAGACAAGATCTGACCTAAGACATTGAGATCAAACCAAAAAAAATTAGGATTAGACCCTAAAAATTGGAACCCTATCCATGGGGGAAAGGTAACCCCAATAAACCAGAAGCAAACCCTAGAAAGGAGGGAGAAACCAAGGGAGAGAGGACTTACATGATGATTGGAGGAGAAATATCACCAAAAACACCCAAAAATGGAGTTTCATAGGAGACAAGGGAAAGGGAGGAGGATCCTAGGGTGGAAAACCTAAATGGGGGGTAAGAGTGTGTTTGGGTATAAAAATTATGGAGAGATAATTTTTTTTAAAGAAACTATGGACAGGCTGCATGGTTAGTCCACACGGTCTATCAAACTGTGTGGATACTGTGAGACCACTACTTCTGAGAAACAGATTGACCGCATGATCTACCCTCATGTTATGACTAACTATGCGATAGCTACTATCTTACCCAGGAGATTCTGCATGGTTACCTGGGCTGTGGTGCACGGTTACTACTAATTGTTCACTAACCGTGCACTAGGGTCTGCCCACCTTAAAAACACCCATTTCACCAAAACTCAAGGGGGAAACCAATGAAGAAATCTATTCCAAGAATAGAAGTAAATAACCTCCCAAAAATTCAAACCTATCACACCCAGTTCCCAAGAAAAGAGCTGAATACCAAACCCAAATTGGAACCAAAGATAAAATTCAAAACCCATGTGTGACAATTCACCCCACCATAATGCTTTCCACCCTCAAAAAGCCAACCTAAGGCTTAAACCGAAAAAAACCACCACTACTTTATAAATCAAGGAGGTTCGTCATGAATAAAAAATGAAGAGATTAAAAAAACACTACCAACCAGAAAAGTTTAAAAGAATGAATGTGGGAGACCGACATGGACTCCTCTCTAATTGTCACCTACTCCAAAAGTTTAAACACCTCTAGTTGATCAGTTCAGAAGATATAGAACCTTTACAATTAAAAAACCAACCTAAAAACATAATCACATTAAATATCAACAAGTGTAACTCAAACTATCCACCCAAAATAGATGAACAAGCTTAAAACACCTCTCCCAGATACACTTATAACCTTACTTAATAAAATCGTCAGAAACACATCCATCCCAACCACTTATAGAAGGAAAACAACTTAAAATTTAGTAGTTCCTTACGAAATCATCCTCCACCAAACTGATACCAAGAATGGAATCAAGATACTAACATGGGGAGGCCTGAACAGACCCCCCACCATTATAAACAAGTTCACACTACTTTATTTTGAGGAATTTCAATGAGACCCATAGTGGGTCCCCCCACCATAAGAGCTATAGAGATTAAACAGACTCGAGGACCTTCCCACGAGAACCCAAAATCCCCACAATGAGGGGATGGGAGGTAAGGGCCTGAATAATAGAACAAGAAAACCACAAATGACACTTCATACCAACCCTTCACATACCCAGATAACCACAACCCAACCACACTTGATTCACATAGACAAGCCACACAATGGCCATAAAAAGGGAAACTCACACTCAGTGGGATACAACCACCGGAATTTTAAGAAGGTGAAACGACTACACCACTCCATAACCAAGGGAAAACTTGTATAACCAAATGGGTCACAACATGGAAATGAGGTCCCCACACCATTTTCCATAGAAAGGAACCATTAAAACTATAAAAACTACACTATAGGCTTAAACAGCCTCCATTATTCACGCTAAGGACAGAGATTAAACCAAGTCCTTTCACGCTATCAGGATTCTCCCGACTATGTGTCAGCCTCACTACAATATCTATGGTCAGATCTCTTGTGATTGAAGCATCTCATGTCTCGTTTCCAGGCATTAGAAACCCCCCAAATGGAACTTCTCCTTGTATTGCTATAAGAAACCACACCACCTCCCAAATAGATCCAAAAGAACCCAACACACCCCAAGATTAACCCTACCCCAACATGTAACTTTATCATGATAGGGACTTAGAAGATGCACACGCATCATCCCTTTCAACCTCAAACAAGGAACATGAAATAAAGGACATGAGGGAAAACATTTCCATCTGGAATTGAGAAGCTCAGAATTCCTGAAGGAAGGATACGCTTCTGTCAAAACAAAAGTCCCAAAAAGTCTCTACAGCATCCACCTTTTCATTTAAAAGAGAAAACAACACTTCCAGACACCACTAAACATGACCCCTGCAACTGAGGGAAACATTACAGGGAGATGGATCTTAACATAGGTCTCATCAAGCAAACGATTCCTACAAACAACTATAACAGCCTCATACGATGAAACTCACCACTTTGGTGTCCTATAATGACCTTAGATAGGAGAAACCAATGGAAGATCTAGAGATACTTTTTAGGATAGTGGCTAGAACTAACATCTTTAGACTACGTGTCCCCACTTCTTAACTTGATATTTCCCTTAACTTATTCCAGATTGAACCTTTAGACACAACAGTGTCAAATTCTACCCTCAACAACTCAGGCCAAACAAGAAACTAAAGCTTCCTTCCACCTCTCTCATATTTTCCCTCTCATTGTGAGAGGATCCGCCCAACTGAAAAAGGAAAGTGGTAGATTTGAGTTCCAAATTCCAAGATAGAAATCCTTTCATTGATCAACTAATAGGGTTTACCACTGGAGAGTTCACCCATGACCACACTCCTAATATACATTGATTCTTCATGGGGGCGCACTCTAGCCAACAAGAAGAAACAAAGGACCCAATAGAATTGGCCCATTAGACAAAACATACCAAAAATGAACACCAAAATAGAGAGGAAACCACCACCAATGTTTTCTAAAACACTTTTTAGAAAAACCACCGACAATAATATAGAATAACAACACTAATAGACCAGGAATAATCCTCAAGATCAAATTCCTCGCAACCAACATTCTCAAAACACAAGAAGACACACCACGCCACTTCTTTAAAAGAAATCACCTTTCAAATTAAAATAGTATTTGTGGGTTACACACTCAACAATGGAATCCCATGGGGTATCACACATGCATATCCTTGTGCCATACTGGGCACCCATTCACTTTATTACACATTCCCATGAATGTGGTCACCCACGGAAAAACCAAAGGTTAAAACAAAACTTTTTAAACCTTTAATAACAAATAATTAAACCCACATCTCCATTTCAAAACTCACCAAACCTCTTTTCAAAAATTTCTAACCACAAAAATCTGAAACCCAATTGAAGACATTTTTTTGCAGTTCAACACATCCCATTAAACCATTTCTATTTTACCCCAAAAATTCAATTTATAAAAACCCATTTTCCCAAGACCTCCTTAAAATAGGTCATGAAAATACATTTTTCACTGTCCAAAACAAATCCATTGCCATTTTAAATTCATCTCTTTAGAATTACAAAATAGAAATTTTTGAAACAATTTCTATAATTAAGGGGAATCCAGACAATTCAAAAAAATGGAAACTAGCATCGATGGGTGACTTAGCCATATGGTTGGAGGCCATATGCCAATAACACCACCATCACAAGGATCATTCTAGGGTAATTCCCTGAATCCACATGGATTTTTAGGCCCTGCGAGCTCACAGAGGCCACTTACCCAACTCTATTTTCATTTATCAAAAATACACAATCCACAAAAACTAAAATACGCCAACATACCCAAACATCCCATGGTAACCTAAGGCTCATAATGAGAAAGGGTTCATGACTTCCTTCTTGTTCCTACACCTCTAGCCTAAAAATACTACTCCTTCTACCATGAAATCCCAAAATAATAATGGGCACTCTAAAATCAAGTTCCTCAAAAGAGATGACCTAGCTCTGATACCATTTTATCACGAACCAAGTCAGGTCGACCCAAAACTGGTCACCTGATTCAATCTGTGTCAAGTCCCAAGAGGCATTCCTGATCCTCCTAGGCTAGCGACAAGTTCCAAGGGGATCAATAGAGACAACAAGAATGATTTCTCCTAATAAAATAAACAAAGTAATCAATATGAATAAAATAAAAAACCAAACTAAATATGGTTTTTCAAACTTTACATTTTTTTACATTACAATAAAAGATACAAAAAACTAAATAGAAAACTATACTAGGAAATAAAAATAAACCCAACACCCAAAAACTCTCCATGTTACCCTGAGGGTCACTCTCCAATCTACAACCCACTATCGCCCAAGGTGATAGAACTGAAGCTAGAGCATACAAAATAAGCTAAAAACAAGAAGAGACTATAGTCGTGAGTATTAAAATTTAGTAGGTAGGCCTGAATAATTCTATTCTCAATGTACATTATTTAAATAAAGAAACATTTATTAGTAGGTTTTAAATACAATTTATAAATATATATTTTTCACACTTTACAATTCAAAGGAAATAAATCACATCCAAATCCATTTCCCTCATGTTTTAAAACCAGGCCCAAGGGAAAAAGGGAAAGAGGGACCAATAAGAATTGATTATTTTTCATATTAGTGAAAAAGAGGATAAATACTTTTTCATTAAAAAATATCTTCTTGAAAACCTTTTTAAAGAACCGCACATTCACAATTTTCCAAATAACACCAAAACCAAGCATATGGATCATGTATACACATAATGATGTAAATGGTGTTAACCATACTAATCATAGAGGAACACGGGAATACCTAGGAACTTAGAGGAGAATCAGAACATACTAATACATGATACCACATCCCTGGTAGCATACCACACATGATGAAATCAAAACACCCAAACACTCGGCCACCCTAACTCAGGATAGGTCGAGGGGCCCAATCTCATAACAATAAACCCAAATATACATCTAATATGGGTCACTGGTTAGTGTGTGAACTACCAGTGCTGAAAACATTCTCATAATTCATCTTTTCTATGATAGGTTCCCATGTTATTTTCACAAATGGGTGTTCCACGCATTCCAAACAATAAGTCATATATATATATCACCATACACACCACACAAACTAGAACCACCCTGACCACCTCAAGGAGTAGTCCTTACCTTAAAACAATTATTACATAAGGGAGGTCCCATTCTGAGGAAATTCTCATCCCATGATCAACCAACAAGGAAAGACTCAATCCGGAAGGGGTTTTCCAAATGAAACCATTTTAATAAAAATGCCAAATGGGCCCCAAGTCACTTCCACATCTCAAATCCTTTATAAAAAACCACACACAAGCCATTTTCAAAATCAAACCAACTTAAAAAACATTTTTGGAAACACCAACCACCATTTTAATATCAAACAATCATTAATAAAACCAAACCTTGCCCTTTAAAAATCATAAACTATTTATAAAATCCAACCGGGCAATTTAACAAGATTTTGGTGTGCAAAAACCACCAAATCTATTTCACACATACAAAGAAATTAAGAAAAACATTTTATTTCATGTGTAAAAATCATTCAAAGCATTAAAAATCACTATTTAATAATTAATAGAGGTACAAAAATAAAGAAAACAATGAAATCTTAACTTTATAGAAGAATTGCAAAGGGATCCTACCTCAAATGTTGAAGAACTTCCAAAATCCGGTGCGAAAACTCAATCGCACCTGAACCACACACAATTGAGACAAGATCTGACCTAATATATTGATATCAAACCCAAAAATTTAGGATTCAACCCTAAAAATTTTAACCCTAGCTGTGGGAGAAACGGAACCCCAAGAAACCGGAAGAAAACCCTAGAAAGGAGAGAGAAACCAAGGGAGAGAGGACTTACATGATGATCTGATGGAGAAATCACCCCAAAAACACACAAAAATGGAGGTTTAGAGGATCCAAGGGAAGGGAAGGAATTTCATAGGGTGGAAGAACCCAAATGGGGAAGGTAAGGTTGTGTTTGGGTATAAAATTAGGGAGAGAGAAAGGTTTTTAAAAAAATCTACACAGGATACATGGTTAGTCCATATGGTATGTCAAACCGTGCGGATACCATGAAACCACTACTACTGAGAAATAGATTGACTGCACAGCTTACCCACATGGTATGACTAACCATGTGGTAGTCGTGTGGTAGCTACTGTCTCACCCAGGAGCTTTCGTATGGTTACCTAGGTTGTGTCGCACAGTTACTACTAACCTTGCACCTAGGTCTTCCCTCCCTAAAACACCCATTTTCACCAAAACTCAAGGGGGAAACTAATGAAGAAATATAGTCCAAGAATGGAAGGAAAGAATGACCCAAAAATTCAAACCCGTCACACCTAGTTCCCGAGAAAAGATTCGGAGACCAAACCCAAACCGGAACCAAAGATGAATTTTAAAACTCAGGCGTGACAATTTGGCATCAAGGATTGGCTAGGTTTGGCAAGAGGTTAAAGGTGAAATTTAAATTGATCAGATGGCATAGATCATATAGATCTAATGATAATTATATAAATTTATGTTTTTAATCTGGGTGAACAACCCACATCCACTTGATCCCACATCGATCTTTCAGCTAATTGATCACTTGAATATAAGTTAAATGATTTCATAAAAATCTTGTACCAAGTAACTAGGGAATCAGCACCCAGAAACACATGCACACACAATCCCACCACGGTTCATGTCGTTCGGTCCACTAGACACCCTACAGGTGCTATGTGTTCCCATTAACACACTATGTAGTTGATGTGTGCCCCCCCTCCCCCCTACCACCATGCATCTAGCTAGGGTTGACCTCTCCCACATGGTTGACCCATAGGGTCCCACATGTTTGGTTGAGGGGTTCCTTGGTTGGTTGTGTTGGTTAGCCTATTTTTTATATATGTAAATTTTAAATTCTTAGAATAAAATTACAAATTATATAATTTTTCCATTATTGTTTGATACATACATGCACTTATTTAAACAAAATATTTATCTCCAAAATTCTAACATTTGTATTAAGGTAATACTTTTCATAACACATGATGTAAAATTTTAATATTAATTGTAAAAATATTATCACTAAATATTAATAATATTATCCCTTGAAAAAATAGTACAAAAGTAATATTTTACTTTAACTTAATTTGTAATCAAAATTGAAATTGACTATAAAAAATTATTAAATTTTATGTTAAATCATACCTTAGTTTATTAATTATGAAATTAATTATTTAATAAACACTTAATTAAAAGAAATTTATTTCTTGAATTTATTGGGATGTTATTTAGGTTATGGGTACAGGGAAAGATCCTTGGAGGGTGTTAAATTAAAATTTATTTTAAATTAGAGTTTCTCAAAACCCCAATAGAGTATCTTTCACGTTAAATTTATAATTAATTTATTTATTATTTGAATAATTTATTACCTCATCTTAGTATCCTTTCTTCGATGAAGTTGTTGATCTTATAAAAATCATTTAGGATTACCTTTATTATGCTTTAAGTATCCAAGTGTAGAATCCTTATAGTATTGATCTACACGTGCTCCTTTGATCTCTAAGCAGCACTGATTGATTTCTAGGTTCTGACACAGAGAATCAATCATCATATGTTGTTTTTCTTGATCGCTCCAAGATCATTCATCCTTGAAGGAGTTATTATCATTCTTGAGATGAAGAGAGGATAATTTCGAGAGAGAGAGAGAGAGAGAGAGATAAAGAGATATAGAGAAGTCGGTTGTGCACAACAATTCTATTTTCTCAATTTTCGAAAAAAAACCTACACAATAGACATAACCATCTATTTATAGAGATAGAGTTAAAATATTATTTAATTCCATGTAATCCCTTAAATAATAAACTTTATTAAACCCCTTTAAAAAATATTATTATTATTATTATTATTTTGTGGTGTACACGCTAACTTGCATAATAAAAAATATTATTTAAATAGCTTGTAAATTAATATTTTCCACTACATGCAATCTTGGTTTGTTCGAACTCCTTATCATTTATTGAATAACCAAATAAACAATTTATTAATAAATAAATATTTTGTGCACAAACCAATGGATAAATATTTATTAAATATTAAATAAAATAAATAAATATATTTTATTCACAATATTATGAATAAATATTTATTTAATTTATGCGATCGATAAAAATTGATTAAAATTATTTCTTGATCTTGAGAATAATATTTATTCCATTAATTAAATTCGAATATAACTTAATCAATATCAATATAAACACTTGGTGTGTGACCCTCTAGGATTCTTTCTCATTGGAATTAGGTGGGATCGCCTAAATTATAATATTACTGTCTAGCAATTGGTTAAGGTGTCCAAGATAAAGAACTTAACATCGCAATGATGACAGCCATATATGAATGCTCACTATGTAATATAATCTCTTGATCTCAATATATCATTAATCAAGTTTCGCATCTATGTCATTAACCTATATGTTTAATACATCTTTCTTTAACTATCTAAAATAAACGTCGTTACACCATGGCCATGGAATTTAATGAACTTGTTATATTTCAATAAAAGGGATGATATATCAACTTCTATAAAGATGGAGGACACAAATACTTCCTCAAATTATTAATTAACAACATATCATTCATGACGCACCAAACATATTAAAAGGTGATGTCGTGGGAGCCCTCAAATGATTAGTGGTTTTTTGGTACTTAGGTGTAGTAGAGTGGCTGACCAAGGTCGTCTCTCAAGGAGGAAGTAATTAAAAAAATTCTTAAAGGTATTATAAAAATAAAATAGAATAGAATTAAAAAACTTCTTAAAAGTATGGGGTGTTTTTATCATTTATAAAACTTTAATAATTTTGCTGGAAGAAGATTGCAATTTTTTTGTTTTAAATTTTGAAATGAAGTTTGATTAAAAAGACGCAACAAGAAGATGTTTTTTTAGAAAATATTTTAAAAGGAGTAATTGATATAACTCTACCTATTCATTTAATTATTAAACATTATCATTTAAATCAATATTCACTTAATTATTATCCCCTAATTTGTTAACCCTCAAACCCTATGAGAGTTAATTTAACCGCAAAGATGAAATTACTTAAACCCTAGGCTAGCTTCGGAACACGCAATCACAGCACCCTGCTTTGATTGTTGTTCTAAGGTTAGCTTATGGTCAGTGGTTAATTAGAGAATATATCCATTCTGAAAATGAGGACAAATTTTGTTTATGGATTATATTTGAACTCTATAGATTTATCCTGTATGGTCTTGTATTACTGATTAAGATCGCACTCTCACAATTTACACAAAATCTCAACCTCACGTGTTTTTGTGTTAATTATTCAATTGATTGATTAGTTTATTATAATTTAAAAACACAATTCATGGATCATATTAAGTGAATTATATTAGCTCAATTATTCAAAATAATTAAATTAAGAGGGTAGAAGATATATCGATCACTAAGAAAACTACTCTTCCATGGGCGGTGTGGTCATCGTGGAGACGTTTTTCATGAGCAAGGATTGAAAGGGTAGAACTTGATCTAATCTCCACTATTTATTCCAATCCAATTATTAAGATTAATATAATAAGAAAAGATAAGAACACAGAAGATTAATTGAAGAAAAATTCAAGATACAAACATGAAAGAAAAGAAATACAAAGAGGAGGCGGGAGAGGAGAGCCTTTTTGGAAGAGATGATTGCACAAATAATTACTTCTTCCAAGAGTTTTAAGGGGATCCCAAGAGACACACTTTTGGACACACCTTCCCAAAGCCTTGATCATCCCTCCCAAAGAGTGAAAACATACTTAAAATAGAGTTGTGGAGGGCTAGGGTTACAAAACGTTATTAAATGTGAAAGGGAAATTCGTCCAAATATTTTAATCTCACTTTCACCGCATATTTGACCTCTAAAACACGTGAATTGTCTAGAATTCCAGTAGGATGATTTGTTCATAATAATATCCCCGAGCTTCCCTCAAACTTTGGGCCTAATAAAATCCCAGATGAAGAAGATACGGCCCAAATGGTGATGTCCAATCTGGATAGTTCAGTCCATCTTTTTCTTCATGGCCCATTTACTCCACTCAAATGCCCGATCCAACTCACATGTCCTGAATAGAATTTGTATCCCATTAAGTCAGTAACATAGTTACAAAATTTTAAGTCAAAATAATTTACAAAAAAAATATTTATGCCCGAAATACTACCAAAAATTTTAAAAGGGTAAAACTAGAATTTTTATCAAATTTGAAAATGAATGATCTAATCCCAAATATTTCATAATTGAACATATTTAGAATAATGTGAGGAAATTATATCATCTATTATCAATAAAATATTCAATAAAATTGTGTTTTATCAACTCCCTCACACTTATCCTTTTTCACTCCTAGGCAAAACCTTATATTAAGTAAACATCAATATCAAATCAAAACGAATTTTAAAACACATGTCCTTGAGATCCAACAATTACACGCCAAGAAACAAAAGATATCATTACTCATAAAAACCATTATTTCAAGTTCTTCATTAATATCATTTAATATATTTCTACTTCATTTATCCTCACATGCACAAAACACTTACCTCACTTGAATTTTCTCTTATCACACAAATGTCAATTTTTAGCAATGTCTTTCTCATCCAAACTCATAAAAGGGTCACCATAGGATTGATAAATTCATACATCTCCACCTGATGTAAGTCAAGGATATATTTTTATCATGGGTGCTTTTCAGGATTGTTTTGTGGCTTTCAGTTGGTAGGATTTAGATGTGAAAAACTATGAGGCTGAATGAGGAGGGATTGACTCTTTTTGAAGAAAAATTGCATTAATCTAATCTTCACTTAAATATGGTCTCCTCATTAATCCACTTATCATCAATTCAGATCCATCATCACAAAAATTCATGGAACGTTTACACCATTCATCATTTCAGCAACAAAAATGTCAATATTCTCCAAAATAGTTTTTCGTGAAAGCTCTAGATAGGGACAACTTTATTTCTTTTTAGAAGCTCCAAAAAGGCACAGCTTCACTTGTCATGAAAGCTCCAGAAAAGGCATAGCTTCACTTGTTATGAAAGCTCCAGAAAAGGCACACCTTTCAATAGAATGATTTTTTTCAGCAACAAACACATATCTTCAGAATTTTAATTTCCACCCAAAGTATCACAGAATGTCATATCACAACACAAGATAGCTTCCCCCACACTTAAGTTCAACTAGATTATGCAATTTCACTTCAAGAGTTGGTTAGATAGGGAAAATTGGCTTGTAATGTGGCTAAACTAACAGGTTGTTCATGGCTTCTAAGGGCTACAAGGATTAAATGTTCAAGGTAGGACATTATAAAAAAGGATTCTTTGAAATAGGGGCTTTAATACCAAAAAAATGCCTTAATAATTTAAACATAAGTACCTCAAACCCTCAAGTTTTGACGGGAATAAATCAAATTCTGGTTAAATCAAGCATGGTTTGGTTCTCTAAAGAAGTGAGGTGAATGTGAAGAATATGAAAATAATGGTTCAGAAGCCTCGCAGGAAAGTGAATTCAAATATAAAGACAGTGAGATGTGTAATGGGATTCAAAATTCAGTGTACCTTTCATGAAATTACTAAATATTTGAACTTGAAACAAAGTCATTTTCAGCATTCATTTAAGCTTAGTTTCAAGGGATAAATTGTTTCACTTATTGACATGGATTTAAAAATGGTGATAAGAATAATTTCAGATCAAAAGTTTCAAAAACACACAAAAAATTGAAAAATAAACACACAAAATTTGAAAAACACACAATTTTTGTTTTGTTTTTGTTTTGTTTTTTTTAAATAATTTAAAAACAGGAAAACAATTAAAATTACTAAACTAAAAGGTTCCCTCCCCAACACTTTAAAATATTGAATTTTCCTCAATATAAACCCATGAGATGATATATGCACATGAAATGAAGAATTTTAAATAGGACAATTAATATAAAAGTGAAAGGGTTAGGAACAGCCTACTATGCTTAAGTGATAATGGGGTCATACAGTGTGATGAAATCCACTGCATCAGTAGGAAGTCCCTCATTGTATTTCTTCAAATGTTTCCCATTGACTATAAATATCCTTCATGTGTCCTCTTGTGTGATCTCCACTGCACCATAAGGAAAAACATTAGTCACAACGTAAGGACCCAACCATCTGGAATGCAACTTACCAAGCATCAGCTTCAGTCGTGAACTGTAGATAAGGACTTTCTATCCAACATGAAACTCCATTTGTTGGATCATTTTGTCATGAGATACTTTGGATCTTTCCTTATAGAGCCTTGAGTTCTCATATGAAGGAAATTGAATCTCCTCAAGCTCTTGAATTTGCAGCTTACTTTGGATTATAGCTTGGGCCAAATCCATGTTGCATTTCTTTATAGCCCAATAATCTCAATGCTCAACTTCCACAGGGAGATGGAACGCTTTCTTAGAAACAATCTGAAATGGGGACATAGCGATGGGAGTTTTTTATGTTGTCTGATATGCCCATAGCGCATCATCCAAGTGCTTGCTTCAATCCTTTCTATTTGGCTGCACGGTTTTCTCTAAAATCTGTTTCAACTCACGATTTGAAACCTCAGCCTAGCCATTTTTCTGGGGGTGGTATACTGTTGATGGTTTGTGTGTCACCCCATACTTCCAAAGGAGGGAATCCAAATTTCGATTGTAGAAGTGTGTACCTTGGTCACTGATGATGGCCTTTGGTACTCCAAACCTACAAAAAAATCACTTTGACAAATTCCACAACAACATGAGAATCATCAGTTCTAGTGGACTTAGCCTCCACCCATTTGCTCACATAATCAATAACAACCAAAATGTAAAAAAACAAAGGAACTAGGAAAGGGACCAATAAAATCAATGCCCCATACATCAAAAATCTCACAGAATAGTATGGGTTGTTGGGGCATCTCATGTCTCCTAGAAATGTTCCCAGTGTGTTTTCAATGAGAGCATGAATTACAAAACACATGGGCATCATAGAATAAGCTAGGTCAATATAATCTAGAGTCCAAAACTTTCCTAGCTGTCCATTGGGGTCCAAAGTGTCCACCACAAGCAAATGTATGATAGAATTGTAGAACAGACTCAAACTCGTTATCAGGAACACACCTCCTAATAACTTGGTCACTACACATGCGCCATAAGTAGGGATCATCCCGCACATAAAATCTATACTCACTCTTTAACTTTTGGACTTGATGTTTCTTTAAATTTGTAGGGATTTCAGATGCAACAAGGTAGTTCACTAAATCTACATACCAAGGATGCATACTTGATATGGAATAAAGATGCTCATCGAGGAAAGTGTCCCGAAGTGGTACATGGTCCAAGGTGTCATACTCTAGTGTGTGAGTAAGCCTACTCATATGGTCCGCCACTAGGTTTTCTAACCCCTTTTTGTCCTTTATTTCAATGTCAAATTCTTGAATAAAGTGAATCCATAAGATTAGCCTGGGCTTTGCGTCTGCCTTCTTCAAGAGGTACCTCAGAGCTGCATGGTCAAAAAAAACAACAACTTTAGAGCCCAATAAATATGAAAGAAATTTATCTAAAGTGAATATAATAGAAATAAACTCCTTTTCTTTGGTTGTGTAGTTTTATTGGGATGAATTCAGTATCCTCAATGCATAGGAAATCACATGTGATCATCCCTCCACCCTCTGAGATAAGACATCTCCAACCGCGAAGTTGGAGGTGTCACTCATAATCTCAAAAGGAATCTCCCACCGTGGGAGCTGTATGATCGGTGGAGTGGTCAGACACTTATTTATCTCATCAAATGAAGTCCTGAAAGAATCATCAAACACAAAATCATAATCCTTTTGAAGTAATCGTGACATAGGAAGAGAAATATTACTAAAATCTTTGATGAAGCACCGATAAAATCCTGCATTCCCTAGGAAATATCTAACATCACGCACACATGAAGGATTTTTTAAAGATTAAATAATATCTACCTTAGATCTATCAACCTCTATCCCATGTTTTGACACTACATTCCCTAAGACAATTCCATGCTCTACCATGAAATGAAACTTTTCAAAGTTCAAGACCATATTCTTCTCAATAAAATGATTCAACACCTTTCCTAAACTACTTAGACATTCATCAAATGAAGACCCATACACTGTAAAATAATCCATGAATACCTCCATGAAGGTTTCAATAAAATCAGAAAAAATAATCACCATGCATCTCTAGAAGGTACCTGGGGTGTTACAAAGTCTAAATGGAATCCTTTGGTAGGAAAACGTGCCAAAGGGACAGGTGAAATCCAACACATGGCTTGGTTTGGTAGACCAGTATCGATGTATTGAACCATGACTACACAGTGTGTGAGGCAGAATACACGCCGTGTGTTCTAGTGTTGTATGTCTAGGAACCTTTGGAACCTTTGGATGAGATCCTCTATTTTATTTTATTCAAAATTAAAAGAAAATATTGTTTCTATTAGGTGAACGAGAAACGAAAGAGAAGGAGAAGATCTCAAGATTCAGATTTACAAAACGATTAATTTGAATTGAAACAACTAAATTATTAAATGCGTAAATCATCAACGAAAAAACTAAAAAATTATAATCAATGATATGACTGCTCTGATACCACTTGTAGGTTTCGGGCGTAGCAAAAGTATATTGATGAGTGTACCCAACTTTGATTTTATTGTTAACAACGATCAATCTGAGATTTTTCACGATGATAAAACGTCCGATCTTCTGAATAAAATGAAGAGTGAAAAAGAAAGAGGGAAGTCTCAGAACCATAGAGAGGATCATCATATGTTGGTTATAATTAATTTAATTAAAAGACAAGAATTACCTTGATGTAATTATCTCTCTATTGATGCTTCTGATCATGATCCAATGTGATTCGTTGTTGTGTCATAGAATCCAAATGTAGGCTTCCTCTAACGGTGATCCACATGTGCTTCACGTATCTCTGGACATCACCAAAGGGATCCTCGGGTGATAGCATGAAAGAGCCTTCACTTGCAATGTCTGCCTTCAATCTCCTTGAGAGATGCTTCCAAAGCGCTCTCCCTGATTCAGTGGATGAGGATCTCTCTCGTAACTTGAGAGTGTTCTTGGAGGTAAGGAATTATCTTTTGTCTTGAGATATTTTTTCAGATCCGTTGTGCACAACCACAGAGAATGGCTAGATCTGAGGAGAATAATGTAATTGGGATTTATATTTCTTAGAATAATAAAGTGAATTAATTACCCAAATGAATTGATTTATTTCATTTAATTCTTAGTAAGACCCCATATCGAATAATAAAATTTGAATATTATTATCACTTGACATGCACCCAGTGAATTACACCCAATATTATTTAATTAAATAAATAATATTATTTCTCACAAATCCCCAGAAAAAACTACATGGTGTGTATATTAATATACACAGTGTGTACTTTTGTTTTTCCATTTTCTTTATTTCCTCCACCACATTTATTAGATCTTTAATAATGACTATTTATTTCTTAAATAAATATCACTACATTATTAACTAATAAATATAAAATTTCTCCCACATTATATTCTCTCGAATAATTAGTGTCAAAATAAATTCAATCAGGCATCATTGAATAATTATTAAACCATAACCGATAATAATCTTTATTCAAATTATTAAATGAATATTTAACTAAGATAATTGGATACACTTAGTGTGTGACCCTCTAGGCCTCTTTCTCAGTGGCATTAGGCAGAGCCTGCCTAATGTCCAAGGTTAGTATCTTGCAACATGCCAAGGCACCCATAGAGAAATAATTTAACATCGTAATGACATGTCAGCTCATACAAACACTTACCGTGTAATGTAATCTCATTGTCTCGATATCTCGAATCAAGCGGGTTGCATGCTAGTGTCATCAACCCATGCGCTCGATTACTCTTTCTTCGACCTCTCAGAATTGAACTTTCATATTCCTTACCATTTCCATGGATTTATTTAGGCTATATCAATTCCATAAAAGGGCCCGAGATATCAATTTTTGTTATGGAACATAAGGGAAAAATCATTTCTCACATTATCTATTAATGCGGTTTTACTCGTGATGTACCCAACATATCCTACCTCACTGCGAACATTGTGTCGTCGCGGTTTTTTTCAATACATCTAAGTGCGCGAGTTGTAATACCCATTAATAATAATCTTAAATTCTAAGGACCAATACACACGTCCACAGATAGAAACATCCAATGACACTATGAAATGTGAATTTCCTACTGGCGGGTCTCGTTCTCATAATATCCTCCTAGATATTACCAAGGGCGCACACCATGAGAAGGTGCCTCAAAGTTTTATGAGTACTCACCCCTAATGGCCTGTATTATTTTTATCCCTCAAATAACATCATTCGACCATAGAATATATATTCAATAATAGTGTTATGCCACTTTTGAGTTCTCATTATAGTATGGATCCACTATAACCCTTTAGTGTAACAGATCTCCTTAGGACATTATCACATGCATTGTCACACAAAAGAACAATCAAGATGTGATAAGGTATTTATTAATATTCAAATCCATGAATACAAGTTTATCATAAAGTAAAAAGTATTTGGTTCTAGTCCACCAACTCCAACATAGAGAAGGTGTGTTTAATAACTATATTTGAGAAAAAATAATTGAATTCTTGATTCTCAAATTCTCTACCATGATCACTTATTAATGAAATTTTTTTAAAACATTTTTCATTTTGAACAATTTTACAAAAACTTTCAAAAATAGTGAATACTTTACTTTTGAGTTTTAGAAAATAAACCCAAGTAAATATAGAATAATCATCTACTAAAAAATAGACGTATAATTTAGAATAAAAACGTGCTACTCTTGATGGTCCAAACAAATCCATATGGATAAGTTCTAAAGATTTAGATGTAAAAGATTTTTTAATAGATTTGAAAGAATATTTTTGTTGCTTTCTAATTTGGAATGCATCACAGAATCTGTCATTGTCAAACTTAAGACTAGGAAAATCAAAAAATAACTTTTTCTTAGATAATTTATGTAAATCATATATATTATAGTGTCCAAGTCTTCTATGCCAAATCCATGATTTATTTGTCTTAATAGTTAAATAAATCAATTTTTGTTCACACGGGGAATTTAAATCCAAAGTATAAACATTATCAGTTCTAGTTGTTCTAAATTTAAGAAAATTATCTTTAAACATGGTAGGAATTGTTAGAAAAATCAACACAAAATCCATTATCATATATTTGAGAGATACTTATTATATTATGCTTTAACACTTTCACATATAGTACTTTGTTGATTGAGATAGTCTTTGGATCTCCAACAGTTCTAACTCTAACTATTTTTCCTTTCGCATCATCACCAAAATTAAACAGTCCTATATCCATTTGATTCAGTGTATGAAAGTTTTTTGAGTCTCCACTCATATTCCTAGAACACCCATTGTCCATATACCATATGTATTTTATTAATCTGTGACATGTTTCCTAAAAAATTAATTAAACAAATGTTTGCTTTGATACCCATATCTTCTTGGGTCCTACAATGTTAGCGAATAATGATCTGGGAATACAGATCTACTTTATTTTTCCATAATTTATATCATTATCTTTATAAAAAAATTTAGAAACAAAAGTTATTTTAATTCCACTAATTTTAGGATTTTTAAAATAACACTTATTGGTGACATTACCTTTTATTGCACAAAAATAATAGGTAGCATTTTTTGAATTGGGCAAAAAATAATTTTTATACAATTTTGATTTCTCACCCTTGCTTACTATTCCAAATATTTCTCTTTTAATGAAATTCTTTCCAAGAATCACATTTAAGATATTTTATCCTTTATTAAAAACAAGAGCAGCACTCTTATAGGATTCCACTTAATCCTATAATTCCTTGATTTTCTTTTCATGATTGATATTGTTTGTTGTAGAGGAAATGAATTTTTCAAGTAACTCTTGATGTTGTTTTAGCATGGTATCTCTTTCACCTAAAATGTAATTATGAATGTTTTTCAAAGATTTATATTTCTTTAATAAGGAATCCTGTTTTTCTTATAACATTGAGCAATAGGCAGCTATTTTGTCATTTGAGAAACTACCAAAATTAGAAGTAGAAGAGTAATAAGTTTGTACCTTTTCCTCCTCTACCATAAATCACATGTTGAATTTTAGATTTGTTTGCTATTTTTTTGAATCATACTTTGAAGGTATTTTGGATCCTTTATATATACTCCATGTATATTTCATTTCTCTTTTGATTTTGTTCTCATAATCAGTATTTGTATGATATCTCTTTTCTGACCTTTTTATTTCATCTTTCAGTTGAGGACAATCATTTCTGATATGACATGATTTCTCTTGGTTATTTTTCATCCTTTATGAAGTATATTATGAATCCTCTTTTCTTCTTATAAAATTTTATAAACTTTTTGGATAGTTTATCCAGTTCCATTTTAGAATCTGAGGAATCTGAATTTTTCTCTTCTTTGACTTCTTGATTTGTTCTTCTATTATGCTTCTAAGATGTCACCTTCAGAGAAGTATTTTAATTATTTACTATAATATTATGATCTTTAGTTTCATATTGAATCTTGGATTCATACATCATTAGTGTACTGATTAGTTCTTTCATTGTCAGATCCTTGACAGGAGATGATTGGCGAATAGCAGCTGATATGTCATTCCATTTAAAAGGTAGTACTTTGAGTACTTTCAAATCTTGATCATATTGTTTGATGGGTTCAACTAAGGTTGTAATATTGTTGATAATTTCTATAAGCCTTCCATTCATCTATGTGATGTTTTCACCATCAAACATTCTAAATGTGTCGAACTTTAGTTTAATTGTTGCATACCTCATCTGTCTAACATTATTTGTTCCTTCATAAGAAATTGCTATAGTTTTCCACATTTCATAGGTAGTTTTACATTTTTATACACGATCAAATTCATCTGGTACAAGACCAAAAATAATATCATTCATCACTTTTGAATTGATATCATACTTGACTTCTATTTCAGTAGTCCAAGTTATTGGTTTATTAGGAATCTTATAATAAGTAATGATTTTTTAGTATACTTTGAATCCAAGATTTTTCAGATAGATAATCATTTGAGATTTCCATCATCCATAATTTTCACCATTAAGGTATGGAGCATGTACCATTGACATTCCTTCTCTAGGATCAACCATTTACATCTTTTTATAGACCTTATACTTTTTAGCTTTCTATATATTTATCCAAAATCTCACCTCTGATACCAATTGTTAGGTCGGAATATACAAAGTAACATAAGAGGGGGCTGGATTGTGTTTTTAAAAAAAATCTTCCACAATTCTAGATTTTGACACCCACTGTGTTTTATATGGATATACAGTGTTTACTTCTATAAAAAAATATGCAGTGGATAAACATAAATAAAGAGCACAACTTTTTATAGTGGTTTGGGGCACAAATATCCCCTAGTCCACTCTACCAATCACTCTCTCTGTGAGCTTGGTAAATTTCACTAGAATGGTCTTCTTATCATAAGAACATAAATCTACAACTGAGTGTAGATAGTTGACATATTTACAATAATAATAATAATAAAGTCTTCTAGTTATTTAACAGAGAACCAGTTATCCACAGCTTAGATCGAGAAGCTGATACTCCACAACAATTGAGTACAGTTAGTTGAAACTAAAATAAATCAAAAGATATTGATTTGAAAGGTTCAGATTTATCTTCACAGTTGTAGCAGCATGAAACTGACAAATTATGGATCTTCTTATTCATAAAATAATATCTTCAAGAATAAAATAGTCTGAAGTGATCCATGTTGCAAAATGATCTTCAATAAGATAGCAACTAAATAGCAGTAGTAACTCGAGATTGAAATATGTAGAACTTTCAAAGTGTATCCTCCTTTTCAAATAACATAGATTTGATTGTTCGTTGCAGTAGCACTGTAAAATATAATTTCAAAAATGAAGTCACATATTTGAATAAATTATCACACATATATTTCTGAAGAGATACTCTGAAGGAATATATAGAATAGATAGTTTGATTCGGTATTCCAAATACAAAAGAATACCCGGATTGATTATGGAAATTCAAATTCTAATTGACCAAGGGAGTCGTAACTTCCCTTTGGAATAGGAGTGATTTTCTCTGATTAACATGGTTCTTTTAAATAATCATAATAATACTTGAATCAGTCTTCAATTCTGACTCGGTCATTGTAGCAATCTCAGATTGAAAACACAGTTTAAAAAAAATCCATTGAAAACACAACGTAGGGTTTAACTATGTGGTGTAGGATTCCTTCGTGTAGCATAGGGTTACTACCAACATATAATTCCTTAGCCATACTTTTATCTTCATGTAATGTAGGGAAAAAATTGTCTTAGGGATGATAATCCATACATTCACCTTTTTAGCATAATATCCTAAATGTAGCATTGATTAACCATACATTCAAATTTTCCGAATGTAGGGTATGAACAGTATTTCCAGACTCCAACATAGGGTTGTTGATCCATACATTTGACGATTATTTGAATGTAAGGATGTTGATCTAAATGAAAACTGTTTAGCATAGCATAGGTTTGATACCATGTTCAAGTATTTCACTTTTCATCATAACATATGGATGATGAACCATATGCTCATTTTCTGAATGTAGGGTTTTAAATAGTGTTTATAGAGTAATTCTCGTAATGTTAAATTTCTTTAACCCAGATATAAATTCCTAAAAACTCACTCAAGAAAACTTCATTAGAAAACAAGCAAGGGTATTTATGAGCATAAAAATCATCATAAATTATTGATTATTTTTGAGACAATACATTCCCAACATAATACACCCCATTATGGATTTTTATAAATTCTCCCCCAATGGGAATGTCATCCAGAGGCACCTTTTCCCCTAGAAGAAAATTCTTCTATCGCCATATTACCCAAAAACATCATGATGTAATTCGTGTCTGAAACATTTTTTATGGTCATTCCATGTGTACTTTCCCATATCATTTCTTTAGATCCAGAAGTCGCAAGATCATTAATTAAAACTTCCCTCTACCTGATGAATGTCGGAGCACTTTGACCAGAAAACCATGTTAGATTCATTACTCCCATAACCCATGGTCAAAGTTGTTCGACCCAAAACATCATTTTCATTGGTCTAGATTGCAATACCTTAAACTTATAATGAAAGGAGATGTAAAACTCTTCAGTCTAAAAAACCACAAAAGGGAACCCTGGGAAAGAGTTGAATTTCATCTCACTAGACATGCACTTCACATGGTTTAGGAAAAATTGAGTAATTGAAATTAAAAAGGTACAAAACTTGTTAGGTAGAAACCCCATAAAGGGAGGCCTAAAAAATCTAAGTCTCGCTCACAAGGTCACTTTTTATATATTACGTAGGAAAAAATTAGGTCGATGATGCAAAAGATGCAAAGCTTGAAGGGTCCTTCATATGGCCCAACAATGTCGAGCAACTCCTTAATGTGTGTAGTGGATTATTCATCAAATACTAGAACTGTTTGAGTATCTATTGGAAATATGTAAGAAATGATGTGAATTTTTAGTGTAGATTATCAATATTTAGAGGTTCGATTTTATAAAAAAAAGGAGTATGTGGATGAGAGGAAATCCATTAAAGGAGGAATACCACCTCATATAGGTGCCTCGTTGAGGTCACCTCATGCAGGTACCTCATCCAGGTCACCTCACATAGGGCCCTTGCCTAGGTCACCTCGTACGGGTTCCTCACTGAGGTCACCTCGCACAACCTCCCTGTCTAGGTTGCTTCACTTAAATAACCAAGGATATTACTAAATGGGAACCAAAGATGACAAGCATGATGAGAGAAATGGAATAGTGAGAGCGATAAAAGGAACTGATGGGAAGTCGACTCTATTTATAGACATGTGGACGTCTTCGCGGTTAACCTGTGTGAAAAATATATGTGATCAACCTACATGATCCACTTACATGACATACCTGTGCATCTCATCCCTTAAATTCTACCTTGTGAAATACACAAGACATAATTTTTAGCAAGTTCGAGCATGAATTAACATGAACATGTGGAAATCAATGAGTGAAGGATTCATCATTATCCATATTTCTCTCTTCCTCAGGATCAGATCCTCTTCTTCTAATTAGACCCAATATTGAGGGAGGGGGAATTTATTGAAACTCCTTTATTACATGGGTATGAAAAGATTTAAGGGAAAATACCTCAATTTTTAGAGAAGAAAATGGAGTTAAATATCTCACCCAAGTCGACCTGCACAGACCCTACCTGCACGCCAATAGACTCACACAGGCCCAACTTATATAGCCCAACATGAGAAGATGGTTCTTGTGTGAGTTTTATGCATGATACACCTATGTGATTGACCTATGTGGATGATCTCCTTCACACAAGGTCTTGATATTGCTTATAAATAGGACCCTTGGGCTCCTCATTTGGAGGGAGTAAATGACTAAAAGATGAAGGAAACCTCGTGAAGCTCTCGTCGCGCTAGTCCTTTTCCCAAGTCTTCAAAACCCCTAGGTATCTCTCTAAGAAATCAACTAAGAGGTAATTAACGATAATGTAAGGACTATAGTCCCTCCAAGGCCTAAAATTACAAAGACATGTATGAGGAGTCACGTCCCCCTGGTTGAAAATTACTACGGTGAAGCCTACCCCTTTCTAAGATCAATCCTATGTGAGATCCTTATAGAGGCACCTGAGGAGACTAAATCCATTTCACCCAAGCCTCACCTGGGCAGGACCAAATCTAGTTCACCCAGGCCTCACCTAAGTGAGACCCTTCTATAGGCACCCGAGGAGACCAAATCCATTTCACCCAAGCCTCGCCTAGGCAGGACCAAATCTAGTTCACCCATGCCTCACCTAAGTGAGACCAAATATATTTATCCCAAATCCACCCTTCACGATCCACCCTTTGATCCCTATTCCATACCCTCAATGGTAGGGAATCTCTTTCCTTGGATCCCTCATTTTAGGGAGTCTAATCCAAGGTTTCCCCCAAATCCTCCAAATATGTATCATCTGAGCACAGGGAACACCAGTGTGTCCTCTCAATTATATATTCCTATGGTAATGGAGGTTCCACATTTATCATACCAAATAGGTAGGATCCTCAAATAGTTATCAACTATAAATTCATGTGGTAACAAGGATCCCAACCTTAGGTATAATGACATGTCCTCGGGGTTTGAAAACAAGAGAGGAGACGGGCACGCCTAAGCCTCATCTCTCTTCTTAAATGCCCTATTATGACCTCACACTCAATTACTAGTGAATGAGGAGAAAGTATCTCCCTAAGGAATCCCTCATGAAGTAAGACTATAGTCTTTTTTATGGGGCATTCCCACACCTCTTAAATCCTTTCCCTCATACACCAACGGATGAAGGAGATCATACAGATTACTGGATCTTATGCTTCCTCTTTTTTCTCACACCAATCATGACTTACCTAAGCTTAGAGGTTAGTGATGATCATGTCATCAGTATGATAAAATATCAGATTTGGGCCTCCTACCTGGTATAATCCCCAAAACCACATTACCATCCTTGCAAAAAGGGTCATATTCCTTGCAAGACAAACCTTAAAAAGGGTCATATTCCTAATGAAGATACCTTTGGGCCTCCTGCTAGGTGTAAGACCAAAACCATCCAAACTATGTGATATTTGATTCCAATATTCATGAGATATGTATGAATCCTCATCATGGTCCAAACCCAACATTTTCAAACCACCATCATCCTAATTGGGACACATTACCAGTAGTATCATGCCCCTAACTCAGAAGGTCGTATTCCTTATGGGTCCTTCGTGTTTCATCCTTATCGGCCCAAATTCCTAATGTAGGTCACCACAATATAGGTACATATTCCCTGATAGATCAGCCAATGTGGTCTCTTCGGTATAAGTCCCACACCATCCCTTGGATATCCACCTTTCTCATTGATGTCCTTGTTGCATGACATTAAACTAGATGGTATGGTCCTCATCACATGATCTTAAAAGGTATAATGTGTCTCGTTAAGTGGTACCTAACTATGTGGGTTATGATTCCTTTCACAAGGATACATAGAAATCCATTTTCATGGGCCCGATCCTAACATAAAAACAACTCCCATCTTCTTGGATGATGATAAATTCCAGAGTGCCCCACTGAGTGGCTTAAAACCAGTATCATGATAATAAAAAACATAAGAATATCTAATTCATATACAAAAGGTACCATCGATGGAGAACCTAAAATACATATAAACGTATCCATAGACGAAGAACCTTGGATACATATAGATGACTCTAAATCCAATACATGTTAAAAATTTATTATTAATATAAGGGTGGCTCGTTCTATATTTGGGATTTAATAAAGGATTTAAGAATATGTCTTAAATCTATGAGAGAGTCTTGGAGTGGGAAATAAATCTCCCCAAAAAGGAACAATGATCCCAACCTCTCATCCTCTCAACCAATGTGATTCCCTGAGTTTTTTTGGAATAATTTTTCAATGGTTTCCTTAATTTAGAAATAAGGTTCACAGAACGTCGTGAATAAGGGAACTGTTGGGTGTTTCTGGTTCCATGAATAAACCCCATTGGAAATTGTCTAGAAAGGTCATGAAAATAAAAATGTGTGTTTTATGTGAAGGTTCATGCCACCACCACCACAAAATACCATTCAATATCCACCTGATTTTTTGAACAAAACAAAAAATAGTGAACCCTACATGAACCTCATAGTTATAAAAGAAAGCAGGTTTATGCACATCAGTCTATTTTGTTCTCACCTTTCTGAACAAAACACATGCATTAATAATAATCTTAAAGTCTAAAGACCATTACACACACTCACAGATAAGAATATATGATGACACCAAAACATGTGGAATTCCCACTAGTGGATCTAATCTCATAATCTCATGTCTTGTAGATTACCAAGTGCAAACTTCATGAGAAAAATCTCCATCCACTTATGAGTACTCGCACCTGATGATCTATATACTATGTTCCCTATCATAGTGTGTTATCCGATCATAAAACTATTTTTAAGAATATCATCATGACATTCAAGGTTCACATCATAGTGGGGAACTGTTATGACCATATCAATGTAATAGATACTCTAGTATATTATCACATTAATGTTATGCAGAAGAACAATCAATATGTGATAAGATATTTATATTAATATTCACTCCTTTGAATATTCATGTAATATAAAGTACAAATTAGTTGGTTTTAGGGCACCAGTTACAACATGTTATGACAAATATAACATCAAATAGCATAAATGCAATGCATATATTGTTGGATATAAACTAATATATATATATATATGATATTATATAAGTGTATATTTAATACATGCATTTGATATGAGTATTATTATGCATGTATTAAATACACATGTGTTTCCGATGCTTTCGTTGGGGCACGCGCATCCGTCATGCAGAGGATGCACTGTTGTTACCCCGCATTCCCACTTTCCAAAGGTGGGTGGCATTCGCTTCTTATTTAGGGACGTCTGCTCCTTGATCGAAACAGGATGATGGTATGTCGGTTCTTCCTTCCTTGGATTCCCCCTCGGATCTCGTCACCTAGTCCAGGTCTCCCTCATATATTTAAGTTGTGGTTCGTGAAGCTCTTCCCGGTGCCATATCTTCATGGACACCAGTTAATTACGCCGCTTCTGTCAGGACCTTCCAAGGGGTCCGATCAGGGCAACAACCTTCGATTAGGAGAGAAATCACATTGAGGCATCACTAGTGTGACTCGATGCTGGGGATTGGAATTTCTTTCTTCTATCCCTTATCATAGGGCTTCTCTAGGGCACAGAACCCTGAGGCATCCCACATAGAACGTGGGGAATTGTATTCCATAGGCATATATCTAAGGTTTTCCTCAGCTTCCCATGTTTAACACAGGTTATTCCGCAAGTTTAACATCCAATGGAGATGGATCAAACTGATTGGAACACTAGCTAGAGTGGATCAGATTGAAGAACCCCCTGAAGGGAACACCGACAATGGGTCCAGCACGTAGGCGACCTCCCAAATGCTATGGAGGGGAGTGAAGAATGAAGTGGCATGATCCCATCGAGATGTGGAGGCCTGGGTAAGAATCAGTATGGATGGTGGCCTTGGGCTTGGGTCTTGAAGAGACTTCCTATGTATCCCCGTGGTGGGGAATCGAAGTCCACATAGTTCGATGATACGGTGGGACGCCTGTGGAGGCGGCCTATGAGAATGGATGCATGGATGGGATCCATAGGAAGTGGAACCTTCAGGTTAGGTCATGAGCTTCCTGAGACACATAGGCTCGAGGGAAAGGTCAATATGAGACGTGAATGATGGGCTTGAGCCTCGTGGAGGCTTCCTATGTATCCCCGTGGCATGGAATCAAAGACCACGTAGTGCAGGTGGCGAATACAGTTTAACGTCATGCGGGACGGGTATGAGGCTTACACTCTGAGGTGGCCTATGGTGTTGGTGAACTGACGTGAATGGAGTCAGAATGACTGGGTGGTGTGTTTGAACCTCGTGGATGCTTCCTACGTACCATGTCTTAGCATGGATCAAAGTCCCCATAGTTTATATGGAATGCAGTTTAACGTCATGCGGGATGGGGGCATTTGGGGCTTACGCTCTGAGGTGGCCCAAAGTTGGAGTCGGTGAACCGACATGAAGAGGGAACTAGGGTCCAGGTGGATTGGGGATTACACTCTGAGGTGGACCAAGGTGGAAATAGAGCTTGGAACACCGACACGGAGAGGGTCGGGACCAATGTTTTGGTGGGCTTGAACCTTGTGGAGGCTTCCTACGTACCATTCCTTAGCACGGATCAAAGTCCCCGTAATTCGGGTTGGTTGGGGATTACGCTCTGAGATGACCCAAAGTGGTGGGGATTGAACCTCTTGGAGGCTTCCTACATACCATACCTTAGCATGGATCAAAGTCCCCGTAGTTCAGGATTGATGGGGCTTACGCTCTGAGACGGCCCAAGGTGGTGGCGCTTGAACTTCATGGAGGATTCCTATGTACCATGCCTTAGCATGGATCAAAGTCCTCGTAGTTCGGGATGGATGGGGATTACACTCTGAGATGGCCCAAGGTGGTGGGGCTTGAACCTCATGTAGGATTCCTACGTACCATGCCTTAGCACGGATCAAAGTCCCCTTAGTTCGGGATGGATGGGTCTTGCGCTCTGAGATGGCCCAAGGTGGTGGGGATTGAACCTCGTGGAGGCTTCCTACGTACCATGCCTTAGCACGGATTAAAGTTCCCATAGTTTGATATGGATAGGGATTATGATCTGAGATGGCCCAAGGTTGTGGGGCTTGAACCTCATGGAGGCTTCCTACGTACCATTCCTTAGCATGGATCAAAGTCCTCGTAGTTCGGGTATACAGTTTAACGTCATGCGGGATGAGGGTGTTTGGCAGTTTAACGTCCTGCAGCTCAGACGAGGGCATTTGGGGCTTACACTCTAAGGCACCCTAAGGTGTGTCATGGCCAGTTCCCACTCTAAGCTCACAAGATTCATGCTCAGTGAGGGAAACAAGAGGAAGCAGAGACCTGACGATCACGCTGCGAAGGGTGCGTCTGTGGGAAGTGAGAAGGGGCTTATGCGTTGATCGGCCCATGGTGCCGGTACATACTCTAGGATGGAGGCCCGAGGGAGAAAAAGCATAGCAGGAGAGGTATTTGGCACCCTGGAAGAGAGGAGGAGCTATGTTCCTTGTCACGCACCCTGGTGGCCTTGGCACTGAGGAAGTGAGGAGGAGCAGGGGTGCTCCCTCCTGCAAGAATGGATAGGGGATTACACCAAGGTGGATGCCCTTCCCCGTGGACAAACACCAATCCAATAAATCACCCCCTATGAGGGATGACCCCTCCATCCCCATGGAGACGAGTGGGCGTGGAGAATGTCTAAGGCAGTGGGACCCTGCGTGCGAGGCACGAGATCAGATCACAGTTTAACGTCATGTGTTGAGGACGAGGTGCTTGGTAGTTTAATGTCCTACAGCTCGGACGAGGTGGGTTGGCTCTGCACCCCTAGGACTTACATAACTGGTACCCTTTTCCCTTTGTGGAAGGGAAGGCATCGGCAAGGTCGTACTGAGGGGGGTGTAGCGAAGCGAACCATCGAGGGGTCCACATTAACATGGCTATGCGAAGAATCAATAGCTGTTAGCATGCCTATGTGAAGAAGCATGAGGCGAAGAAACGCAACAGGAAGGATTTTCCAAAGGAATTTGAAGTTACTTCGTACAATCCTAGAAGGTGGTACGGGAAAACCATGTATGATGCAGATGCCCGGGGTGCACAAGGCACCTGCAAATGGCAACCGGAAGAAGGGAATCGCGCGTTCGCGCAAGGGGAAACCCGAATAGCACCGAGGCGAAGGTCCCCGTGGGATTGCGTGCAACCCTTGAGGTTTGTGAGAAATAAAGGGGTCTATTGCAAAAAGCCCCAGGTTGGCACGAAATCAGTGTTGCTTGCGCAAAACAAGGGGGCTGAGGTTTTTTTCGTGACTAGGAGGAATTGCGTGCAAGGGAAAGGATTTCATGCAAAGGAAGGGGTGTGCGCACAAAGGAAGGATTGCGTGCAGCTTGGCCAGCTTGCACACCATGGAAGGGATTGTGTGTAAGGGGCAGACCCCAAAGGGGTTGGAGTTTAGTCTAATCCATGGGGATCTCGCACGAAGGCAGATCCTGGGGTGACTTGGCATGAAAAAGAACCTTACCTTAAAGCCATATTACGTGCACGCGGAATGCCAATTACATGCAAGAGAGGTGGTTCTAATTATTCAGCCCCCGAAAAGGAAAAGGATCGCCTTCTATTTAAAGGAAACCCAGGGCGCGAAATACAGGGTTGCGCGAAATAATTGCGCGACGGAGGCGGCGGCGCAAAATATCAACCACGCGGGGTGCGGGTGCGAAATTATTTCACACCGGTGCCGGGACTCTTCACGAATCCCAGTACTTTCCACGCAGGACAAATTTTTTCGCACACTTTAACCTTTTTTTCGCAACAACTCTGGGCCCTATGGACCGGGTCTCCGGGTCTGAGTATGACTTCGCTTTTTCACTTCGGAACTTTCTACAGCACTTAAGAACTTTTTGGAATCTACAAATGCCCCCCCTCGGGATTGAATCAGCGAGGGGTCGCAATGATCGGATTCCGAGGGAAACGCTAAAACACAAAGCTTCGTGGGACCCCTGCGTGTAAAAATTTCGAGTGGCGCGCAAAACCCAGCCATGCGTGGAATCTGCTTTCACGTGGGTGTGGAATCCTCTTTTTGTGCGGGCGCGGAACCCAGACTTAGCCCATAAAATCCGATGTGGGTCCCATGCTCCGTATGGTGTTTCTCGCGTGATAAGCATTGAGCTCTCGTGCGCGGCTGCTTCTGCGCAAAAAACCACTTGGAAGCACATAATTCCTCCGATATTTGGTGAGATTTTATGCGCAAACCCAGGACTTTTCATGCCACGCTCTGAAATTTCATGCAGTCTGCTGATTTTACGCACCAGACTCTCAGATTTCGTGCCCAACTCCCAGATTTCGTGCAGCACTTCCAAAACACTTGGTTGGAAGAGGATGGTCGCAAACCGGGTTGATGAGGGGGAATCCGCTGCTCGCATGGCCGAAATGGATACGAACCTGGAGTTTTATGGCGCAAAGAGGGTTGTCTCCAATAACTACACTCTCTTCAACATGCTAACCCTACCCAGAAAGAGTATGCCTTGTCTGAAAATCTACCGTTGTGGGACTTCAGCATTCTGGAGGAGGTTCCCCTACTGGGTTTCGAGGTTGATACACCATGGTCATGGGTGACCCGCGAATAAGACCTTCCTCGATACAACATCACCAACAACAGTCATCCTGCCAGAGAAACCAAGCATATGGATGTCTATGTCCTGAATACTAGGACCTGGACCATTGTTGGGGGTGATCCTGTTGCGGAGAGCTCACCGGCCCTCTACGCGAGCACTTTCTGTCAGAGCATCACTGATGAGACCAAAGGTTGGATACATGACTGGGATATATGGTCTGGAGGCAACTTTACCAGTGAGTGGGCCTGGGCGTACTGGGTTCGCCACACATGCGACCAATTTGGGGATGAGCTGCTGCACATTGGTCTGTATAAGGCGGTGTGGACATCGCAGTTCCACTTCTACCGGTAGCCTGAGTTTGGGCCGGAGTTGTTCACCCGGTGGTCCCCTGATACCAACACATTCCATCTTCACCATGGGGAAGTCGGCATCAGCCTCTGGTATATCTACTACATCGGGGGCATCCCTTTGGAGGGCCATCAATATGACGAGTTACTCCCGCCGATGAACATCTGGGGTGACAGGTATTGAACCCCCATACTGACGTGGCACCTACTGGAGCTGGCCAAGGAGAAGCTGGGGGTCAAGGAATTCCTGAAGGATATCAGTTACAAGGACTGGTTCAGATTGTTCCTAGAGAAAGATCTGGAGGTCAAGATGTCAGGGTGGGGAAAACATTGTCCAACCGCGGTTCAGAGGAGCAAGAGCGGATCATACTGGAGGATCCTGGAGGTGGGGAAATGTCATTCATGGGTCTACAATATCAATGATGCTCGGGACCTGAATGTCGGGTACGCTGGATTCCTCACCACGTTCCTGATCGGATGGCTCATGTCGGTGCAGGACGTGAGGATGGGTGTCCGTCCAGCGACTTTGGTGATGGATGTCATCATGGCTGCCAACAAGAGGTTCAACCTGGGGGTCCCCATGCTGTCTCGGTTGTACGCCATCTTGGGACACATCTTGAGAGGTGTATCTCCTATGAGAGTATGTGGCCCCTTCCAGATCTTTCATGGCTGGGTTGTGTCTCACTATGGCGGCTACACCTTCCCAAATGCCATCCGTCCCCCGGGCAATAGTCTGCGACCCTCTCTGCTGAATATTGTCGGGGTCATGCCAATGACACTCAATATGGAGGGGGTACGGATTAGGATTGGTAATCATGACAACTTCGCCTTCATCCCATTCCTCACCCTAACTGTTTAGCTGATAGACGATGGGAAAGGCTCACTGGAGCAGAGGGAGTACTTCCAGAGCATCAGAGGTGGGGTGCTCGTGGCCCGAATCGATGGGAAGATCTTCTGCGAGACTTATGTGTCGTCCAAGTTCACTAGGCAGTTTGAATGCCTCCAGATAATGTCGAAGAGAGTATACACAGATGTCTGGGAGGAGAGGCGTCCCTATGTTCTTCGCCAGCTGTGGCTGATGTTCACAACCTACGGCTCCGGCGACATCATCACTTTTCCTTCTACCGGATTCAATGCTGGCCTCTCAACTGAGTACGTTGAACATTGGACCATAGTATACCCTGAGGGGATTCTGCGAAAGCGATTCTGGTAGCTCAAGGTCGTCAGTGCGGAACCTCGGCGGCGAGAGAGCAGGCAGGGTGCCGCTAGAGGAGGATGACCAAAAGCGCCTTAGGAAATGGGGCCTGCATAGGTCGGGACCTCATCAGTGGGGGCGTCGCATGGCATGGTCGCGCCCTCATTTCCTAGAGAAGGAGGGCCCCACGGAGCGGCCAGAGAACTTCCTAGGAACCAAAGAAAATACTTGCTTCAACCTTCCCAGGATGTCTTCTTCCCTGTGCTATGGTCGTCTTGGATAACCCTATGGCAGTCAATGAGTACTGAATCCCTCTGGAAGAAGATAGTGCGAGATGGGATCCATCTGCCGGAAGTCGGGTTTGTCTAGGTCTCTGAAAGAGTGAGCTTCCATCAACGGCATGCATACCTGATGGCCATGGACACATACGCACGTCAACAGGGTCGGTGTGTGGAGCCACCCCTCTTGGTGAAGGTGCTGCTCGGCCAAGAGCATGATCCGTAGTGGATGTCGTCGGGGGAAGATGATAGCGATGAATCGGAGGGCGACGAGGTGGGATAGGAGGCCGAAGAGGAAGGGGAAGGTGAAGGAGAGGAGGAGCCCAAAGGTGAAGGGTCTCAGGGGGCGTCCCACCAAGGGAGTCTCCGGAAGAGCGGCGAGATCATCGGCTCTGATATGGATGTGACCGAGCTGCTCGAGGTATGCTTAGACCCTTATCTTCTCCTATATTCTATTTCCTTTACAATCCCTTAATCCACTTTCTCTCTCTTGCACAGGAGACCACTAGTGTTGGGACTGATTAGGAGTCCCTAATCGGAGGAGGAGAAGCTCCAATGGAACAAGGTGGGGCACCGACGCTCGTTATCGAGCTGACGAGTGATGAGGGATCTCCTACCAAGAAAGCTCCTGTAGTGTCCAGAGCACTAGAGGCTGATGTCTTGGTTTCCTATAAGTTCCTTTCTTCGATACCGGTACTCATTGTTGGAGGATTCAACTGATCAGGGTGCTCCTTGTCTGTACAGTGATCACGGCATTGGAGGCTCGTCAGGCTGCTGAGCCCGAACCATCTGTTAGCGTGCCAATGGAAAACGTGTCACCCCATCCAGAACATGCCTCCCAAATTGAGTTGGCTCCGGAAATTGGTGATCAGGGAGTGGCGAACATTGGTGGTGTTGTCGTCGAGGCAGGGCCGGAAGTCGACGCGGGTGCCACCAGGACCGAGGGGAGAGAGGAAGGTCAACCAGGTGCTGAGAAGCCTATTCCCCCTGGAGAAATCTCTGAGGAAGACCTTTCTGTTTCCTTTTTGGTTGTCTTCCCTATCTATTGGCCCGCTGATCCCGAATAAATTGGCGATTCAGATTTGGAAGCGGCCGAGGAGAGTCGGATGACGCGACGCAAGGGATGGAAGTGCATCCGGCATTTCCTCAATCAGCCCCAGGAGGAATGGCTGAAGTAGATGGGGTCCCTCCACACCTGGATGCGTTTCCTATGTGCTGGAGGGATGGATGCTTGACACCTTCACCTGAAGGTCCGTGATTACATGGCCGAGAAGATGCGTGAGAGCAGCCAGCGCGCCGACATCATCTGGTGACAGGAGGAGTTGGGGAGCACCTGGGAATTTCTGAGGGCAGAGCATGAGGTCCAACGCCTCAAGGAACAGGTGAAAGAGCAGGATATATTCATCACAAACTTCTCTAAGCTCATAGAGTAGTTGAGGGCTCAGCTGGCGAATTCTCAAGATCAACTCATAGAAGCGAGTCGCCAGATAACCGAGCTCCCAGCTGAATAGGCGCGGGCATAGGCCAGGGCTAGTGAACTGTGATCCATGGCTACCAATGAAAAAAGAGTTCTCAGAGGATGGGAGACAGTCCTGGAGTCCACCAGCCAAAAGGTGGTGTTGTTAGAGAGATCTATCCTGGAAGTCGACCCTTAGGGGCCCAGTTTTGGCCAAACCCATAAACTTTTCTCGCCTTACTGCTTTCTGTTCTTTTGAACTGTATATATAGACAAATTTATTTACTAGCCCCTCTGATTAACATACTTTTCCCTTTGACTTAACATGCTCAACCATAATCCCAAAGTAAATAACAACCCATCCCTAAGCTCACATGGGTTGTGAGAAGCGAAGGAGGCTCGTACTATCACTTCGTTTTATCGCGGTGAGGGTTAACCAAGCTTCAGGCATTTGAAATTTGAACCCGGATTCCCAAGGAGAAGAGGGAGGCCCAATCAAAGGCAAAGGACCTCATACCAATCGATGTATCGTCCTCTCAATGTGCTCTAGTTCACGATCGGGGCAATTCCAGGGGCATTGGAATCAGTCCGAACATAGGGAAATGAAAAATGTGAATCACATTACCCAAATTCTGAACACTATGGGAGGGGCGTGGTAATAAAGGATGACTGTTGACCATGTTTGAAACACAGCATCCCCATTGCACTATCCTGGAATGGGAACAACAAATGAGGACCGACCGCTGACCATGTTCGCAACACGGGGCCTAACTCAAATATCGTCGATCAGTCTTCTAGAACGTTGGCCCGAGACAGCAGGCGGACCATAGGTTGAGCATCCATACTTTTAGGGGGTCACTCCAAACATGATCAGTCTTCTGGAATGTTGGCCCAGGATAGCAGGCAGACCATAGGTTGATCATCCATACTGTTAGGGGGTCCCTTCAAATATGAAAGAGGATGAGGATCCGAATAAAGGGGCACGCAAAGTGTGGAAAGCGAAGTGGTGGTTTGTTCGAACAGAATCCAAAAATCCCAAGATTATGCCACCATGGTGGAATCATGTTAGTCAGGTGCATTAATCTGGTCATGGATCATTCCTACTTTTGGACAGGACCTCTATGGTGAGGGAACCGTCACTTCCCAATGTCATTATGGGGCATCCCGAACTTATTCGGGGCAAATGCTATAGTTACAAAACTCCCTGAGAAGTCAGGCTAAGGGGCCGACAGGTATGAGGGATGGGATTTGGTAATCCCCGGGGATGGACCCGAGATGAAATGTCTGGGTGTTCCTATGTATCACATAAGGATGGGAATCAAGCCACACGTAGTTCTAGAAAGGGTCTTAGTTTAAGGTCTTAGAACTCAGACCAAGGATTGGTAAGGAGGGCAGGAGACACATGGTAAGGTGATTACGAAACCCGACATGAATGAGGACATAAGTCCTACTTACCATGTGCTCCTTGAAAAAGTGTCTAGTTCAAGGGACCGAACACGAAAGTTAGGCTGGGCCCGTGGGGAAGTGCTCGGGCGTTCCTACCTATCTCATAAGGATGAGAATCAAGGCACATGTAGTTCTGTAAAGTTTCACAACACGGTAAGGTAACAGTGCAAAGGATGAAAGGGGCGTGTGGGTCTAGCCCTTGCACCAAAAGAAGCGGCGTTAGATGTATTTTGTTTGTCCTTTAAGGTGAATGGTTTTTCTTTTGTGGAGTGACTAGCCTAGGGTAGAAATTCCTAGAATTGCCACAATAATCAAGCCGTATACAGGCGTTGACAAATGGTATGGTAAATGACCAATACCCAATGTGATGTCCTCTATGATGAGGTCACCACAATGCAGTGTCGTTTTTCGTCGTGCGGCCGGGATGATATCATCACAGTTTAGGGTCATGTGGTAGGACCAAACAGCACAGTTTAACGTCATATGGCTTGGACCTGGGGGAATGTGCATGACGCAATAAATCATACCCTATGTGAATGAGGACGAGGCCCACATTATCACTGTGTGTGATTCCAAGAGAGGATCCTCGGGCCAGGAGGCCGGCGAGGGTCAGAGGATAATGGGCAGGAGATGCTAGCTTCCAGTTGAGCTGGACCCGAAATGAAATGTCCGAGTGACTCCACATATCCCATGGGGATGAGGGTCAAGCTGTGCATGGATCTTAGAGAAGATCCCAGCCTATAGTATTAGCGCTCAGATCGCAGGAGCCCCGAGAGACGTCGTATTGCAGCTTTGTATGCCTGGCGTGTGGAGGTGCACTGAGGGTTAGTGAAAAGAGTGTCGAGATTCCACCTGGACATGATGGGGGTGGAACATAATGTGAATCATGAAACCAACATTCAAGGCCTGAAGGGGTTGGCGTGACAACGAAGGACTACTGCTAACCATATTCACAACACAGCATCCTGTCGTGTTAGCCTAAAATGGGGACAAACAAATGAGCATCGACCATTGAAAATGTTCACAACGTGGGATTTGTATCAATTTGTTGTCCGAAACTGCACGCTCGCGCGCCGTTGGGCACGGGTGACAAATTAAAATTTATACCTACTTACTACTTAGGATAGTGGCAAGACAGGGTCGAACCACAGGGAGGCCTGTTGTTGTGTTTGGTGTTCTAAAAAAATAACTAAACAAAAACATGCATGTAAAAATCGTAAAAAAGACAAGTGGTGGTGGTGAAGTGAAGTGAAACAGATTTAGTGCGCGAAGAAGAAGGGGTGAAATGGTGAACACAAAGTGAGTAGATAGAAATAGAGCAGCAGAATTATGGTGCAAACAACCAATAGATGAGGAAGAGGGGAATTCCACTGGTCGATTTGATGTTGCTTAACCCTATTCATGCACTGCAATTGAAGAACATGGATCTGACTAAGGGTAACCAGCAAGAGTTGTCATCTGGTCAGTTAGTGATTTAATAGCTCTTACAGTCCCTCGACTGTAAGAGTCATTCCATCCAATGGTGAAATCAAGTCAGTAGTCACTGAGCTCAACTTGTCAGCTGAGTTTGGTGTGTCTCTCTCTTTCGAGAGTAATTAACTTGTCAGTTAATTATTTAGATTGAAACAGTTTTAATTAAGGTGCAAACAAGATCGGTTTTCACTCGATCTTGTTGTTTTGAAAATAAGCGTCTATAAAAAGTGAGAGAGACAATCCAGGGCAAGGATACAGTGCATGAATGAGATTAAACAGATTGAATCAACCAGCTTATTCCCCCCCCCAAAGAATTATCTGGACATCGTGGTTGGTTTTAATGAAACAGTGAAATAAGAATCAATGTAGTTCATGTTAAATTCAATTGCAGAAAAACAAAGCACAATTCAAATAAGAATGTTTGTCTCCCTGCTCGAGCTCTCGGAAACACTAACTCCTGCCGCTTGATGATGGACGCAATGTTAGAACTCCTCTCGATGTCCCGCCCTGGGAATCGGGGTGTGAAATGCTCTGATCTAGTACTTCAATATGCTCTGAGGAAGATGGTTAGGTTCTCCTACTCTCCTCCTTGTGTTCTTTTCTGAATCAAAGTCCCGCTGCTTCTATCTCTCGATGGAAGTCTATCCCCCTCTGGTTATCCCCTCCTGCTTAGCTCCCAGAAGATGCCTCTCCCGCCTCCCGTGCGTTCATCACCTAACCGAATCCTCTGGAATCTCCCCTGAAGTGTTCCCCAGCCTCCACATGGCTCATTCACTGTGCTTCTCCTCCCGCGCTTGTCACCGGAGCAGTTGCTCCTAACTTAATGAAAAATATGCGCGCGCGACGAGTCAATTTCTTCTCTGACACAACCAATCCACGTGGCGTGCTTTTATGTGCACGTCACGCTCTTTTAAGTGAGTTCTATGTAAGTTCATCCTGCTCCTTGCAATGAAACAGCAAACACAGGTGAGTCATATAAAAATATAATGAAACTATTATATACTATATATTAATATTATTACTTAAAATAAAAATACTTATATATATATATAATACTTAATATTAATACTAAAATATGCAACTATAATAATAATTATTATTATGATAACATTATTATGAAATATTAACACTATATGTATTAGTTTTTATATTTTTAACAATAGACCTATTACTATTATTATATTTATTAATATGATATACTATTATATATAAGCTTATATAATATTAATATAACTATAATTATTATAGTGTAGTATTTAATATATATATATAATATATATTGTATAATGTGTTATATTATATGTTATATATATAATGTATTATATATTTTATGATTATTATAAAAATCTAAATAAAAGAAAAGAAAAAAGAAAAAAGAAGATGAAGAGGGGTGAGGTCGGGTCTGGCGGCTCAAAGGGGAGAAGGGGTTTAGGGAAGTGAGGTTTTCGGGCGGCGGCTTCAGTGCACGGAGGAGGCGAGGAGGGCGACGGCGGTTCGGATGCGGCCAGAGGTGGATGTCAAGGAGTTCTCGGTGAGGGTCCGCGGAAGAGGGCAAGGGTTGAGTACTGAAATGGAGGCAGGGCCGGCTTCGGGTGGTAGTCGTCTTCGGCGCACAGCAGAGGGATCCAGCCGCGGAGTAGGTTGAGACCGGTGCGGGTATGGAAGTGGGATTTGGTTCCGAGCAGGGGGCGATGGCACACAGCAGGGGCGCCGGTGGCTTCGGGTGTTCCGCGGTGGCCTCGGGTCTTCGAGTGGATGAAGATAGTTCAGTCCGGATCTGAAATTTTGAGCCGACGCGGTTGAAATCTTGAGTTCTTATTTTGAGTTCTTCAATTCTTCCTATCTTGTTCTGTTGAGAACTGAAAATTAAACTTGATGTTGTGCGATTTAATCTGCTCTTGTAGTGGATTTGAAATTTTCTGTTGCGTTGAATCTGGTTTACTGCTTTGAATCTGTTGTTGTGGTTTTGCTGTTGTGAATTTGATTGTTGTGCTGGAGGCTGGGGATGTGGCGAATTTTTCTGCTGCTATTTGGTTGTCACTGCGGGCTGCTGGAATGGAGGTGGGGAGAAGATGAAGTAGTGGAGTGGAACGGTGAGGTTTGAAGGTAATAGTGAGGAATAGAGGAGAGAATTGTACCGGTAAGGAAGAAAAAAAAATATAACAGTGAGGTGGAGGCAGAGTCATCGTTACGTGAAAAAAAAAGCAGTGGCGTAACAGTGAGGTAATGAATGGTTAACGGTGGGGTTGGTATAACGGTGAAGGAGGCTGTATCATTAGATTGGATATAACGGTAGACTAGAATGAGCTTTATCGGTAGCTGGAAAATAGTAACAGTGAGGTATAGCAGTAGCGGTGAGGCAATATAACGGTGAGGTTGAGCAAAATAGGGTAACGGTGAGGTTTAATGGGGTGGTAAAGGTGAGGTCATGTAACGGTGGACTTAGACTGGCGGTGATAAAAAATGGAAATGGTGAGGTGTAAAGTAGTGGTGAGGTAAGCTGGGCTAACAGTGAGGAGTAGCGGTGAGGGATGTGCAAGTTGGGTAACGGTGAGGTCACCGCTACGGGTCGGACCGTGCGACTGCAACACCTACGACAAAAACAACAAAGAAAATTAAATAAATAAAATAAATAAATAAAAAATAAATCAATCAATAAATAAATTAAATTAAATAGAATAAAATTAAAAAACACAAAGTTAAGAAAAATAAAATAAAATTAATGGAACTTTATTTAAACAATTGAATTAATTTGGGTTAAAAATTTATAAACATACATAATTAAAGAACAAATTAAAATATTTATAATTACTTGCTTAAATTAATTAACCAATTAATTAAAGAACTAATTAAATTAAATAATAAACATATTAAACGAATAAAATTAAATTGTTGAAACTAATTAAATTATTAAAAGTCTAAAAACCAAAAAGAGTTATTTATTTAAAATTTAAAGAATAAGGCAATAATTAACTTAATTAATGAATTAAGTAAACTAACTGGAATAAAAAATTGTAAAAATAAAAGAATAAATAAATAAAAGTCTAATTGGCGAGACTAAGTTAATTTAAGACTTATTTAAAATGACACTAATGTACATTAAAACACGTGTTTTAAACTAAAAACAGATTATTTTAAACAGCAAGAACAAAAACACAACACTTATCAAATATTGACTAAAAACAATCATTTTAATATAAAAAAGTCAATAGAAAATACAAAAAGGATGTGGCAAAGAGTGTGAAAACACTGCCACATCAGAAACCCTCAGGGGCATTGGCCCGTAATGGTAGAAGAGCCCTTAGGCATGGTATCCATGCCATTTTTGGGGGTCCCTTCGGGTGTGAAAGATAACGGGGGCCCAAATAAAGGGGAACACAAAGCTTGACAAGTGGAAGGAACTTTCCTAAGTTGAATCTGACACTCTAGGTCTTAGACTAGAGTACTCTAAACACATTGGTGGACCACTGCAAAGGGTCGAGGGACTCAACTTAAGAGTGGCTGAGAGATGATGGATTCCCAGGGAAAAGGTAGGGCATGGAGGTAAAAACCCTGTACCACACCTATATGTCCCCCTCGTGGAGAGGGACATGCCAAGGGGCCTAGGTGACCAGGATATCGGGGAGATCTCTACGAGATAAGGATAGACCTGAAATCTAAATGTTCAGGTGGTCCTATGTATCCCATAAGAATGGGAATCAAGCCACACGTAGTTCTTGAAGATGCAGTTTAATGTCATGCGAGACGACATACAGTTTAACGTCATGCGGGACGAATGTGCAGTTTAGGGTCATGAGGGACCGTAAGGGCCCAGATGTAGGACCAAATGCAGTTTAAGGCCATGCAGGACCAAATGGGCCCAAATATAGGACCAGATGCCATTTAAGGTCATGCAGGACCAAGTGCTCAGGCAAAGTATTGCTTGAGGAACTTGGCATTGGTGGGAGGAGTTATACGCTCACCATCCATGGTCACTAGGGAGTATGCTCCATTGGGATAAAACTTATGAACAATGAAAGGTCCTTCCCATTTGGGCTCCAACTTGGGTGGTTTCCTTCCGGGGATCATTGGTGCCCTAAGAGCTAACACCAAATTGCCTTACAGGAAAGAACGGAGGTGAACCTTCTTGTTGAAAGCTCAAGCCATCCTGCTCTGATGCCTTTCTAGGTTGTGCATGGCACGAAGCCTATTCTCATCCAGTGCTTCCAATTCAGCTAGACGGATCTCATCCACTCTATCTGGCGCTTGCTAGTCATAGACCATTGTGCGTAATGAGGGAAATTGAATCTCGATGGGCAAGACGGCCTCCGTTCCATACACCAGGGAATATGGGGTCACCTGGGTAGAATTACGGGTCATCGTCCGATAACCCAGAGGGCATTGGGGAGCTTGTCCGGCCAACTCTTCTTGTTCTGGACAACCATTTTCTGCAGAATGTTAGAGAGGGTTTTATTGAATGCCTCAATCTGTCCATTTGCTTGCACGTGATATTAGGAGGTATGGTTGGAGCGAATGTTGTACATGGCATACAATTTCTTCAGCTCAGCTGCTCGAAATTTGGTGTCGTTATTGGTGAGTATGGTCCCACGACATCTAACCCCCAGACTGCAAAGGGCCAAGAGTACTTGGTAGTATGGAGAGGCTCTGGTGGCCGATGCACAAAGTTATCATGAATTTGGCATGGATGGCACCTCTTGGAGAACTTGATCTAGTCGTGGATCATGGAGGGACAAAAATACCCTAGTCTCTGAATCTGGTAGGAAAGTTTTGGCCTGGCCTGATGGGCACCACAGGAACCGGCATGAACCTCTTGCATGACCTGTGGAATCTCAAATCCTTGAAGGAAATGGAGGATAACACCATAAAATCCACGTTTAAAGAGGATTTGCTCGAGGCTGAGACCACTCTGGAGAATAAACTGCAGCGCGCGGCGTCAGATTCGCTCATGCTCGGCCCGGTCTGATGGGAGATTACCGTGTTGGAGGTATTCAACCAAGGGTGCCCTCCAATCAGTAATTACTTCAATCACCGCATCTGGACTACCCAGGGGCCCTAACGTAGAGGCACTGGCGGTAAGATGGTTTACCTATGGGTCGTCATCACCATCCGGGGTAACAGGAGCTATGAATCTTCGATGTGCCATGTGGATAATCAGATCATCTTGCTTGGGATCTACAAGTGATGTGGCCAGGCTAGCCAAATCATCTGCTCAACCGTTCTGTGACCAAGGGACATGGATAACCTATGGCTAAGAAGGGAACTGGGCCATTAGATGGAGATTGCATTCTAGCAATGGTACGAGCGTTGGCTTCCTAACAACATAGTCGTCATTGACCTGCTTGATAACCAGCTTGGAATCCCCTTTCACATGAAAATGGGGCACGTCTATCTCAAGGGCCAGCTCGAGACCAGTAATGAGGGCCTGATACTCTACCTCATTGTTAGTGAAACCTTCCAATAACAGGAATGAGTAAGGCAAGACGGCTTACACCGGAGTGATAAAGATGATGCCCAGACCTACTCTGTTAGCCTAGGATCATTGAATCTCCTACTGGTGGGGCACCAGGAGACACTATCAAAGTGCATCTGCCAATATGGGATGGCTTGATCAACTAAGAGTATTGCCTCATTAGGAAAATACAGGTCTAAGGACTGGTTCGTAGAGGTTGGATTGGCAGCTAGAAAGTCTGCCAATGCCTGCCCCTTGATAGCCTTCTGGGGCACGAACCTGATGTCGAACTACTGGAGGATCACTGCCCACTACGCTAGTCGTCCAATCAATATAGGGAAATTCAGAATGTACTTCAGCGGGTCTCCCTGAGAGACCTGCTACACCTCGTGGTGCTGCAAGTAATGCCGCATTTTCTGTATAGCAAATACAAGTGCAAGGCAACTCTTCTCTATGGCGGAGTATCTGGTTTCTATATCAAGGAGCATGCGGCTGAGGTAGTAGAGGATGTTCTCCATCCCCTCATTGTTCTTCTGAGCGAGAAGGGCGCCAAGGGATCGTTCCAGGGTGGTGACATAGAGAATCAGCAGCTTCCCAAAGACGGGTGGCATCAAGACTGGAGGCTGGAGAAAATATTTCTTGATCTCCTCAAAGGTGGTTTATCACTCTTCATTCCACTCATAAGTGGAGCCCTTCTTCATGAGCCGAGAAAATGGCTTACACTTTCCATCCAGATTTGCAATGAATCGGCGTATGTAGGCTAAGTGGCCTTGGAGACCTCGAAGATCCTGAATATTACTCAGGGGAGGCATCTGGCCGATTGCCTTGATCTTCTCTAGGTCGATCTTGATGCCCCAGTACCGGAAAAAAATTCCAAGAAACTTCCCAGAGGTGACCCCGAAGGCACACTTCAACGAGTTCATCTTCAGGTTGTGGGAACGAAAGAAACTGAACACTTTCTCAAGGTCCTTGAGATGATCCTAGTGTTGGCAAGATTTTACCATCAGATCATCCACATAGCATTCCATCAACGTTCCCAGGATTGGCTTGAATATGTGATGCATGGCCCAATGATAGGTAGAACATGCATTCTTCAGGCCAAAGGGCATAACCTGGTAACAGAAAGTACCTTGGGGTGCCTTGAAAACAGTAGACTCCTCATCCTCGGGGGCCATCCAGATTTGATTATATCCAGAGTAACCATCCATGAAGGAGAGGGCTTAGAATCCGGCTGTAGCGTCAATTAACAATTCTGTCACTAGAAGGGGAAAATCATCCTTCGGATAGTGATAGTTGAGATCTCAGAAGTCGATGCAGACTCAGATCTGCCTATTCTTCTTCCTGACTGGTATGATGTTGGCTAGCCACTTAGGGTACTGGACCTCCTTGAAGAAGTTGGCTTTGATAAGCTTTTTAACTTTGGCCTCGACCATGGCACCGTGAGACGGATGCATCTTTCTGGGAGGCTGCTTGAACCCACAATGATTTACTAGAAGACCAAGGCGGTGTACGGCTACCTGAGGATCTAGTCCTGGAATCTCATCGTAACTCCAGGCGAATACATCACGGTGCTGTTTGAGAAAGCCTACGTACCACTGCTTCTCCTTGAGGGACATAGTTGCGCTGATCAATGTGGGTCTCGGATCGGCCTCGCTTCTGAGGTTTACCTGTACCAACTCATCGATCATGGCTGAGATTCCTTCCTCAAAGGCAGGGGGAGAATCCTCTATATCTTCTTCTCCACTTATAGAGGGATCCTCCATGGGGGAAACTGCTTCTGAGCTACCAAACCCTGATGGGAGGCTTCTACCAGCTTGTGCGGTCGTGGTCATTGCATCGGGGCACTCCGGCACTGCGGAGACCATGGCTATGAAGGCTGTCGACCCAATCCCATATGTTCTTCGGCCCAAGGTTCCACACTTGATAATAGCAAATTAGTAGTGGTGCGTCGGCTGGAGCCGACTTATTCCAGCCCGGCGAAACAGACAAGTATGACGCACTGTCGTTGCCATGAGTCAGACATCTCGATACCTGATGGGAATAGGAGGCTCCGGGATCACAGGAGCCTGGTTCGTATAAGAATACGAAGTGATCCTTCAATGCCACCTGGATTTGGGAGCATGATTCCCCCTTGTCTAGGAAATGACAAAACACTGCCCCATATCGGGGGTTGTGGCCTCCAACCGATGGATCGGGAGGACGTAGGTGTCATTCAGGCCTGTCCAAGGGTCGGTCGTAGCGACAACGGGCTCAACTTCGCTTGCATGTACTTGCTTATCCTTTATCTTGTAATAATCAGTATCCAAGTAGTGGGCTTCGCAAGAGGTGAAAGGAGATGCATCACCTTGAAGTACGCCTACTCGACCATTAAGGGAGTACTTGAGGCATTGGTGATATGACGAGGGGACCGTCGCGTGTAGGTGGATCCATGGCTGGCCCATCAATGCATTATACACGGTGTCCTGAGAGACAACCATAAATTCAATACTAGAAACTAGGCCACCGAACTGGGTCTTCACACAGATCTTGACGACCGGGGTCTGTTCTGTCCTATCATATCCCTGGATCCTTAAATCGGAGGGAGTCAAGGTCATCCTCGGATAGCCCTAGCTTCTGTAGTGCCCATGTTGGGATAAGGTTGATCCTGAAGCCAGTGTCAATGAGACAGCGGCGAACCTCCGCACCATTTAATTGGCTGGTGATATACAGCGGGGGCATGTGCCCCTGTATGGGGAAGCCATCATCCTCTCCCGAGAACGAGATGATGGCATGGCATTCCGCATCCTCGACTGCTTCAGCATGGAAGGTCTCTGCAGCTGCTATCTCTGTCTCAAACTGGAGGGGGCTTCTTAAAGCCTCGGCGAGTGTTTCGCCCATATCTGGCGACAGGAGAAGGGATTCAAGGATGGAAAGCCTTTTTGGGATGCTGGTGAGGTGCTTCAGAACATCATACTTCCTCGCCAAGTGCGAACTTCTACTTACAGGAGGCTGCTATGCGATGGAAGGAATGGTAGGTCCTGCCGGCTGGACCGGTGGCTGACTGGTACAGGGGACATCCCGTTGCTCACTAGTCAAAGCTCAAAGGGTAGCTATCAGATGAGGACTGAATTACTAAGATCGACCTGTAGCGGGGCGAATCTAGTCGCGGTATGGCCGAAGTGGCTCTGCCTGATCCAGTAGCACAAATGGTGGTGGATGCAGGCCTATCGGCACAGGATGAAGAGGCTTCGCGTGCTGAGTTCTATATTGGGCTTGCTGTCTGGTCTTAGTGGTATGCATGGCCTAGCTGGAGGTTCCAACTGATGTTCCCCAGTGACCCATATGGTCGTGGTTCCACCGACGTTGGCGTCAGTTGGAGGCATTGGGGAGGTCCGTCTGGCGCTGCCCCTCGTCGCGAGTCATATAGGGATTTACCAACTCAACAGTTTTAACCTAAGTGTACCCTTGACTGTCACTTGATGAATAATTCACCACTGGATGGATTCTGGGAGGGATGCCCATCTCTAGGGGCAAGAAGTCACCGAGAGTTCGGGACGATGATGGCATTGGTGGGGCGTGTTGCTTCTTCTTGCGCCACCAATTCTTGCTCTTCTGGGAAGAGGCCAACTGAGATGATGATGCAGAATTGGTGGCCGCAGCTTCTGAAGGCTCCGGCTAATTCAAGCATGCACGGATAATTCCATGGGAACGGGCGACTGTCCTATGAGCCATCCAGTCCTTATACTTCTAGGACATGTGGTCAGGAACCTACTGCTACTCGCCTTCGTCGCTGCTACTACTATCTGATCTCACAAAGACACCTGCCACTTGTGATGAGGCTGGGATCAACCTGACTATGTTGTTGTTAATCTGGTCTTGGAGCCAGTCCTTGAACACATGGAATTTCTTGATGGTGTTCCCCAGGATCCGGTGATAAGGGCAGTAGTTTGGGAGATCAGTGATATGTGCCTCTTCCGGCTTCCGGCACTCAAGCAGTCGTACTATTCTCTAATCCAAGGTGTTGTGGAAGTAGCTGGAAACCTGAGCCTCGTCGAACGATTAGGTCTGATTTATTCTGTTCGGAAAGGGGGTTCTAGGAGCCTGACCCTAATGGGGGGCCGGAGGAGCCTGCCGAGGGGCAGAACTTGATTATCTCACCTAGGCGATGGTGGCGTGTTACGCGGGGGCACTTGCTGATTCTGGGGTGGGAGATGTTGGGCTGGAAATTGTTCCTGCGGTGGAGGGCCTCTGTGAAGCTGCGGAGTTGGCTCCACTGGTAGTAATTCCAGCTGCCTGGGGGCCTCTATCCGGGCCACGATGGTGGGATCGGCTCTGGAATCTCTCCTTGCTGGAATTGCAGGGGGCAGCAGGCATGCCTGGCTAGCCTGTTGTAGGGATTCTTTAAGGCACTGGGCCTTATCCGATAAGTCTCGGAACCCTCCGGGATAATTCTGAGTGATCAGGGAGGGAACCAGTTCCGTCTTGACACTCCTCATGCACATCGTCAGTAATTTCTCCTGAGTCAGCAGCATGTCAAGGGAGTATGTAAGCCCCTTACACCGGGTGATGAAGTCTGTGACTCGCTCATCAGGCCTTTGATTGCACCTGAAGAGGTCTGCGATGTTCATCTTCAGGGTGGTAGAGCTGAACTGGTAAAGGAACTTCCTGTGAAGGTCCTCCCAGCTTGTCACAAATCCAACGGGGAGCTGGCTATACCAAACAAATGTCAGCCCCTCCAGTGTCTGAACAAAGAAACGGAGCTTGGCGGCCTCCTGCTATTCTGGGATCCCTAACATAGGCTCACACCTTGAGTTGAAGTGGTTCAGGTGCTACAATGGGTCCCCCATCCCATTAAATGGGGATAAAGTTGGATTTCCGAAACCCAGGGGTGTCAGCATTTCATCCACCCATGCCGGGTATGGCTTGTCGTCGGGTAGGATATCCACCTGTCGTGTTTCCAAAGATTCCAGGCGGGCAATGAGCGCCGCCATCGGATCGTCTGGACACAGGTCCCTGTCCTGACGGGGATCCCTAACCACGAGCGCATTGTCAGGATCTTGAATGCGGTAGACAAGCTCAGCGGCTGGTGGAGTGACCCTTGGGGTGGCTAGAGGATCCCGGATGGGGTTCCCTAGGTGTTCGCTTCGTTCAAGAGGGTTCGGCGAGACATACCGTGCCCTCTTGCCATGGGCTCCAGCTTCTTCCCTGTCAGTGAATATGGCATGATTAGGGTTGCCTGGGGGAATCTCGCCGAGGGGTAGTTGTTCCTGCCCCTGCTACCCTGGCCTAGGATCACCATAGTCGGGTTGTAGCTCTGCAATGCACTCATCCAGAAGCTCATCAACTAACTTTTTCTTCCCAGCAAGCTTCTGGTGTAGCGCGGCCTTCTCGGGGTCCTCTTCCGCCTTCTACACTGAGGCGGACGGGTTGGAGTGCTTGACAGTTCCAGCATGCTCTTTGCCTTTACTGACATTCCGGCTCAGTACCAATGTCTCGGTGGGCAGAGGGAGACCTAGGAGGTTCCTCTGTTGGTGGGTAACCCTTCCTGATGGGTCCATTGGCCGCACGTCCTCAGGGGGGACGTTCCCATCGAGAAGTCTTAGCTCGTTCTCTACTCCCGACAGATCAATCATGTTGACCGCCACTCTTCTTGGGGGCATGTCATCACTACCGCCAAGTGATTCAGGCTGTCGGAGAATCGCACTGAAGAGGAGGGCAGCGTACTGCCCCCAGCCACAGACTTGCACGTGGGGGGTAGCCTCCTCAATAACTTTACGGAGTACTTGGAAACTCGAACGCATTATTGTTGGAGGGCCCTGTGGTGTCTAGGAGACTCAGGGTGTCAGACCACAGGGAGTGTGGTCAGGTCAACCAGACGGCATTGTTCGTCGATGTCTTCGAGGTTCTCTTGTCTCCCGAGATAAGTCACCCGCCGGTGGCGAAGATGGAGGTGAGTTGTCTAGAGGGTCTGGCGGAAACATTCAAACTCCTCGAGGGTGAGAAATTCTGGCATACCAAAATTCGATCTTGTGACCGACCAAAACTTCTCAGGGAAGTGGCCCGCTGCGAGGATGGTCCAGAAGTTCATCGGCTCAGATCCAGGGTCTGGCCTTTGATTTCCCCACTCGTCAACTGAGGGTGGCTGAGTAACTGGCGGCGGCACTGAGGCAGGCCGCTGGGATGGCAGGCTAGCCAGTGGAGAATACGGCAAGCGGGCTGATTAGCTGCCAAATCTTGGGTTGTGATCTGAGGGTTTCAGCAACCTGTCCATCATATCACGATAGGATGGACTGGCGAACAGAGCTCCTGACACAGCAATAGTGTTTGTCGAGGTGGGTTACACCTCGGATCTTCTGTCATTGACCCCCCAATATAGCTTCGAGGCAGAGGGCGCTTCCGAAGATGATGGTGGAGACTATGTGGTCGGCCCCTGGAAACATGCCAGAGTCTCATCCTCCTGAATATACCTTCAGAGGGAGACAGGAATCCTACGGATCTCGCATTCCGGGAGAACAAGGCTAATGCGCCTCGTTCCTGCCCCAGCCCTTGACTCGGAGGACTGAGGGGAGGGCTCCTGCACTGAATCGTGCTTTGCCTTGGAGTCTGAGAAGCGAACTGGTCTGATTCTCGTCTATCCTTTCCCATAATTCCTCTTGTGGCGGCGGCGACCTGCTCTCCTACCTCTTGATGGTTCTTCAGGGCAGGGCTGATTTCCGACATGGGGTCCTCCGGCTGCACTAGTGTCGGGGCGGAGAAATTTTCCACCTGAGGAAGCTGGGGTGCGAGGAGCATCGGGACAAATGTTGAAAGGAACACAGGGAGGACCTCCATGCTGGGTGTTGGTGAAGTGGGGTTGGATTCCACCTCTCCGATTACTGGGGTGAGGAGGACCTTTTCTGATTGGCACAGGGATATGTGAAGGACCTCCATGTTGGTAAGTGATCGGACATGAAATGTCTCCATACTCGCAGTCTACGGCAGGGGGAGTGACCCCGTACCTAGTGTAGTGAGCACAAGAGAGACCCCCACATGGAGTGTTGCTGTCACGGGGAAGACACTCGCCTGGGTTGAAGGTGGCATGGGTTAGGCCTTCACACTGGGTGATATTGCTGTGGATTGGTCTGCAGCAGCCATCGCCTGTGTCAGCAACCAAGAGAGTTGACCAAACCTACCCGTGGGGCGGTTGGGGCCTTGATTTGGGTCGGGCGTATAGCTGCCCCTGCTCAACATATGCAGGGATTTGGGGATATGAATCAGCGGTGGCTCGGGCCACATTATTTGCTGACGTTGATGCCCCACAGTGAACGTCTTCTTCTGCTCATGGTCGACGCTGGCATCGGGTCAGGTGGACTGGAGCCAGTGGTGCAGGCACGTGGACTACCTGCTCCTCATCTCGGGGAAAGGGGCGGTAGCGCTGACGCGGCCTGGTGGGGGCCCTCACCGGGAGCCCTTGAAGCGGGACTCCGATCAGGTCGGCCCGGACATCCCCCACTTCGTCTGCGTAGGGGAGGGAGTTGTCAAGGCGCTCTGGGGACAAGTTACCAAAGCGATTGAATGTTGGGGTGGGGAGTAGCGGCTCCCTGCGCGGCCCTCGGGGGCGTCGTGGATGGTAAGGCGCAGCTGCCTCAAGATCTAGGCGGGCCATATCCCTGGTGGGGATGACCCCCTCCTCCTTGTACCTGCGTACAAGGTCATTAATTACCCTTCGTTGGATAATCTCTGATGGGGAGAGGGGGCGTCTGCGCCCAATGGTCATGGCGGTCACGGCCGTCGTGGAAGAGATAGAACCGCGCGGGGTAGCTACGTCGATATTGCCCTTGCCCCTGCGCCAGTGGGCTGGTGATCAAGCTCCGGATGCAACGAATTGATTCCTGAATCAGGGAGAGGAACTCATTAATACTACTAGTAAAAGTAATCGACACCCAGTTCCCCAACGTTGTTCCATCTTCCGTTGTCAGTAAGAGGGATCCACGCTGACAACGTCGCAAAACGGAATGCTCAACGTCACAGACTGTCCCAACTCCTGGCAAGTTTCACGTCAGGCCTGCTTGGTGAGACCTGGTACCGGATGACAAGGTCAGATGACATGCTTATTCATTGATGCCCAAACTCTACTAGCCTCCATGCTGAGGAGAGGGTCCTTCATGTCAGATTCACCATTTTCTGTTTCTAACGCTTTCGTTGGGGGGCGTGCATCCGTCACGCAGAGGACACACTGCTATTACCCCACATTCCCACTTTCCAAAGGTGGGCGGCATTCACTCCTTATTCAGAGACGTCTGCTCCTTGATCGAAACGGGATAATGGGATGTCAGTTCTTCCTTCCGTGGATTCCTCCTCGGAGCTCATCACCTAGTCTGGGTCTCCCTCATAGATTTAAGTCATAGTTCGTGAAGCTCTTCCTGGTGCCATATCTTCATGGACACCAGTTAATTATGCCTCTTTTTTCAGGACCTTCCAAGGGGTCCAGTCAGGGCAACAACCTTCGGTTAGGAGATCAGTCACGTTGGGGCATCACTGGCGTGTCTTGACACTAGTGATTAGCATGTCTGTCTTCTATCCCTTATCATAGGGCTTATCGAGGGCGTGGAAGCTCAAGGAATCCCACATCGAACTTGGAGAATTGTATGGCATAGGCATGTATCTGAGGTTTTCCTCATCTTCCCATGTTTAACACAGGGTATGTCGCAAGTTTAACGTCCAGCGGAGATGGATCGGACTGATTGGAACACTAGCTAGAGTGGATCAGATTGAAGAACCCCCTGAAGGAAACACCGACGTTGGGGCCAGCGCGTGGGCGGCCTCCCAAATGATGTGGAGGGGAGTGAAGAATTAAGTGGCATGATCCCACCGAGATGTGGTGGCCCGGGCAAGAATCAGGATGGATGGTGGCCTTGGGCTTGGGTCTCGAAGAGACTTTTTACGTATCCACGTGGCGGGGAATCAAAATCCACGTAGTTCGATGATACAGTGGGACGCCTACGGAGGCGGCCCGTGAGAATGGACACATGGATGGGACCCAGAGGAAGTGGAACCTCCAGGTTAAGGAATGAGCTTCCCGAGACACGTAGGCTTGAGGGAAAGGTCAGGATGAGATGTGAATGATGGGCTTGAGCCTCATGGAGGCTTCCTATTTATCCCTGTGGTGGGGAATCAAAGACCATGTAGTTCAGGTGGCTAATATAGTTTAACGTCATGTGGGATGGGTATGGGGCTTACACTCTGAGGCAGCCCATGATGTTGGAGAACCAACGTGAATGGAGTCAGAACAACTGGGTGGTGGGTTTAAACCTCGTGGAGGCTTCCTACGTACCATGCCTTAAAACGGATCAAAGTCCCTGTAGTTTAGATGGAATGCATTTTAACATCATGCGAGATGAGGGCATTTGGGGCTTACGCTCTGAGACGGCCCAAAGTTGGAGTCAGTGAACCGACGTGAAGAGGGAACTGGGGTCCAGGTGGATTGGGGCTTACACTCTGAGGCGGCCTAAGGTGGAAATGGGGATTGGCACACTGACACGAAGAAGGTCAGGGCCAATGGTTTGGCGGGCTTGAACCTCGTGGAGGCTTCCTACGTACCATGCCTTAGCACAGATTAAAGTTCCCGTAGTTTGGGTTGGTTGGGGCTTACGCTCTGAGATGACCCAAGGTAGTGGGGCTTGAACCTCGTGGAGGCTTCCTACGTACCATGCCTTAGCACAGATTAAAGTTCACGTAGTTTGGGTTGGTTGGGGCTTACGCTCTGAGATGACCCAAGGTAGTGGGGCTTGAACCTCGTGGAGGCTTCCTACGTACCATGCCTTAGCACGGATCAAAGTCCCTGTAGTTCAGGATGGATGGGGCTTATGCTTTGAGACAGTCCAAGGTGGTGGGGCTTGAACCTCGTGGAGGCTTCCTACATACCATGCCTTAGCACGGATCAAAGTCCCTGTAGTTCAGGGTGGATGGGGCTTATGCTCTAAGACGGCCCAAGGTGGTGGGGCTTGAACCTCATGGAGGATTCCTACGTACCATGCCTTATCATGGATCAAATTCCCCGTAGTTCAGGATGGATGGGGTTTACGCTCTGAGATGGCCCAAGGTGGTGGGGCTTGAACCTCATGGAGGCTTCCTACGTACCATTCTTTAGCACAGATCAAAGTCATCGTAGTTCGGAATGGATGGGGCTTACACTCTGAGACGACCCAAGGTGGTGGGGCTTGAACCTCGTGGAGGCTTCCTACATACCATGCCTTAGCATGGATCAAAGTCCTTGTAGTTCGGGTATACATTTTAACGTCATGTGGGACGAGGGTGCTTGGAAGTTTAACGTCCTACAGCTTGGACGAGGGCATTTGCGGCTTATGCTCTGAGGCAGCCCAAGGTATGTCATGGCGGGTGCCCACTCTAAGCTCACAAGAGTCATGCTCAGTGTGAGAAACAAGAGGCAGCAGATACCTGACGATCACGTCGCGAAGGGTGCGTCCGTGGGAAGTGAGAAGGGGCTTACGCGTTGAGCGGCCCATGGTGTCGGGACTTACTCCAGGATGGAGGCCTGAGGGCAACAAAGCATAGTGGGAGAGGGATTTGGCACCCAGGAAGAGAGGAGGATTTATGTTCCCTGTCACGCCCCCTACTGGACTTAGCACCGAGGAAGTGAGGAGGACCAGGGGTGCTCCCTCCTGCAAGAAAGGCTAGGGGCTTACACCAAGGTGGTTGCCCTTCCCCGCAGACAAACACCACTCCAATAAATCACCCCCTATGAGGGATGGCCCCACCATCCCCATGGAGATGAGTGGGCATGGATAATGTCCAAGGCGGGGGGACCCTACGTGTGAGGCACGGGATCAGATCACAGTTTAACATCATGTGTTGAGGGCGAGGTGCTTGGCAGTTTAACGTCCTGCAGCTTGGACAAGGTGGGTTGGCTCCGCACCCCTAGGACTTACATAACTGGTACCCTCTACCCCTTGTGTAAGGGAAGGCATCGGCAAGGCTGTACTTAGGGGGTGTTGCAGAGCGAACCATTGAGGGGTCCACGTTAACGTGACTATGCGAAGAAGCAATAGCTGTTAGCGTGCCTATGTGAAGAAGCATGAGGCGAAGCAACGCAACGGGAAGGATTGTCCAAGGGACTTTGAAGTTACTTTGTACAAGCCTAGAAGGTCGCATGGGAAAACCATGTATGATGCAGATGCCCGGGGTGCACAAGGCACCTGCGAATGGCACCCGGAAGAAGGGCATCAGGCGTTCGTGCAAGCGGACGCCCGAAGAGCACCGAGGCGAAGGGCCCCGGGGGATTGCGCGCAACCCTTGAGGTTTGCGCGAAATAAAGGGGTACGGTGCGAAAAGCCCCAGGTTGGCGCGAAATCAGTGTTGCTTGCACGAAACAAGGGGGTTAAGGTTTTGCGCGCAACTAGGAGGAATTGCGCACAAGGGAAAGGATTGTGCGCAAAGGAAGGGGTGTGCGCACAAAGGAAGGATTACGTGTAGCTTTGCCAGCTTGTGTTCCATGGAAGGGATTGCGCACAAGGGGAAGACCCTAAAGGGGTTGAATTTTATTCTAAGTCATGGGGATCTCACGCGAAGGCGGATCCCAGGGCGACTTGGTGCGAAAAAGAACCTTACCTGAAAGCCATATTGCGTGCGTGTGGAATGCCAATTATGTGCATGAGAGGCAGTTTGAATTCTTCAGGCCCCGAAAAGGAAGGGGGTCGCCTTCTATTTATAGGAAACCCGAGGTGCGAAATATAGGGCTGCACGAAATAATTGCGCGACGGAGGCGGCGGCGCGAAATATCAACCGCGCGGGGAGCGGGTGTGAAATTATTTCGCGTCGGCACCGGGACTCTTCGCAAATCCTGGTACTTTCCACGTGGGACAACGTTTTTTGCGCACTTCAACCTTTTTCTCACGCAACACCTCCAGGCCCTCCGGACCGGGTCTCCGGGTCCGAATATGACTTCGCTTTTTCACTTCGGAACTTTCTCAAGCACTTAAGCACTTTTCAGCGTCTACAACGTGATAATAAATATATGTATGATATATATTTATTTCTCCCGAATGGTTTTATTATCAGTTACAATTTGTTATGAATGGATTGAATGGCTTTAATATTCATTGAATATGATTCAATGAATTAATTTCAATGAGAAGAAATGTATATAGATACATAAATATGACCAACATGTTTCATTTAACGAAATGAATCATGGATGGCTATATAAAGGGATGTGATCCCTCCTATTGATAACATCTGATTGTGAGCAAGCCTCTTAATTCTCTCTTCCTCCCTTATTGTTGTCCATAATCTCAGAAAAAGGTACCCCTTCAGCATTCGGGTATCCTCATGATACGATCACAGATCCATTTGCCGATGTACCCCCTTGGAGGCAGGGTGTTTTTTTATTGCTTCACGATCTTAATCAAGCATTATCCTTCACCAAGGAAGAATAATATCACTACTGTTAGCATTTTCTAGGTATTCTATTTTACATATTTATTTACACGTTGATTCTTAAAGATAGATCTATCTGTCTTTGGGTTATCTTTCGTTGTATATGATCATATAATGATCGAACAAAACCCATCAGTGGTATAAAAAGGTAGGCTTATTTGACTAATCAACACATGTGTTAATTTATGAAAAATATTTTTTATTTATAAAAAGAGATTTTTTAAGCTTATAAATAAATATGAAAATTCATATTTAGTAATTAAATAAAAATTTTATTTAATTATTTATGTTATTCCTATTTATAAAATTGTTTATAAAATGGGGATAAGATTAATAAGGCTTAATAAAATTTGTTTTATTAACCTTTTTCAAATATGAAAAGTTCATATTTATGAATCTTGTTTACGAAAATAAATAAAGTATTTATTTTAATCAAGAGGTTTCAATTTTAAATTGAATTATATTATTTATAATTTTTTTATAAATAATGAAAGAAGGTATTTTGAAATATTTATATAAATTTATAAAAGTGTTTTATAAATTAATTAACTATAAAATGTTTATGGTTAATTGATAAATATTTTTTTAAAATACCTTTTGACAAATTAAATGGCATACTTTAAGATATAGAAATAAATGGTTTGTTTAGAAATCATAAAAGGCGATTTATGAAGTGTTTATAATTTAAAAAATATATGATGTTTAGATTATATAAAATATTTCTATAATATGTATTAAATTATAAAAAAATTATAATTCATGAAATATCATATAAATTCCATTTAATATAAAATGTGAAAGAGTTCATATAGAAAAGAATATAAAATGTTTATATCCTAACTAATTTATCAAATGTTTATAATTATCATTTATTTATGAATAGTTCATAAATGTTTCATATTTTTTAAAATAAATATATTGTTTATTTATTAAATTTCCTTAATATTCATGTTTAGTTCATAATTAATTAATTTGAAATTGTTCAAATTAAATGGCTTTATTTGGATATTATTTAAGCCACATCAAAAGGTGTTTTGATAATTGATATGACCAGGTTTTAAATAATAATTAAGCATATGATATTTAGATTATGTAAAAAGTTTACATAATAGAAATTTAATTATAAATTGTTTATAATTCATATAATATCATATATTTAAAAAGGAAATGTCATATAATAATAAATATGAAAGATTTTATATTGGAAAGAATATAAAGAGTTTGTATTCAAAATTATGGAATGTTCATAATGTTAAAGATGAAATTATTAAAGGTTTTATAATTAAATTTTATTTATTAAATCATTCATAAATATTTATCTCATTTTTAAATATTGGAATTGTTCATTTATTTAAAGGTTATTCTCTGTTTTATTGATAGTTATAAATTATTTGTATTATGAACAACTGTATACCAAAATTTATATGATGAGTTGTTTCTAGGATAGAGCATTTCATATCATTCTAGGTTTGATATCATAAAATTTAGTTTTCATCTACCTTGACCTCAGTTTGTAATTTTAGTTATGAGTTTGAGGGCATTTGGTGGGAATAGTTTGTGAATATTAGGTGTTAGAGTTTTCATGAATTGAATTCCCTCTTGAGTAAAGTCTCTTTGGGTAGAGGTACTTGGGGTTAGACCACCTACTTTCCTAGAGGCTTGCCTTAGCTATGAAAATGAATGAGTTTGGCTATATTTTGTTCTAGGATTACTCATGTGGAGTTTATCAATATCATATAAATCTATGCCTTTACATGAAGTGTTCATATACCTTATGAATTTTATGGATTTGGATATTTATTATTATTATTGACTTCAATTTTTTGGTGATTAACATAGACTTGTGGTTTGTGTAAATAGTTACACATTAATATGGAATGAACACATTAATTTGATGGTTAGAATAGGGATTCAAAAACTAAATTATTAGAAGCATGCATACATAGAAAGAGAATAAAAAATGAGATGATAATAATTACATATGATGTAATATTTGTGAATTTAATATGCATATAATGTATATTAAATTAGTGAGACTTTATAAAACCACTCAAATACTAAGTGTGAGATTCCTTCCAAAGAAACACTTGTTGAGACCTCGATCATTCAACTGGGTATTGTCGAGATCAGCATGAGTACCCCTGGATTATCTTGTGTAAGACAAGGAAGCTATGAGTAACTCAAGATTTTCATGTTGGGTATTATCAAGATGAGCACGAGTATCCCATGATTTTTCTTAGTTGTCTTATTCTTAGTGTTTGATTTGGGTTTTACTAGTCGGGAAACCCTAATGGTTGGGATACTAGAGGAATAGAGTTGAGTGAATCCATATGATAGATTTGGATAAAGATTTATTTACTCAACTATCCAAGAATCATAACGGTTATGGTTGGGATGATTCCCTACCTAAATAATCATGACTTGATTACATGATAACTGATGTGAGTTATGGTGAAATATAGATCTTGGATCACTAAATGGATATGATGTATGGGGTCATCAATTTTAGTGGGTGCACTTTCATTAAAAGTCCTTAATGAAAATATATATGACCTAATATTCATATAATTGGAAGTTATTTTATAGATAAATGCATCATCATCAAAATAAACTTTATATGAATCCTTTAAATGAGAAACTTAAAGTAATAAACTCTTAAAACTGGTACCTTAATAAAAGTTCTTAAGTGAGGGAAATATTCTATATGTTAGAACAGTTCCTTCCCGAGTAACCAACTATTGAAATTTTTTAACAAGTGAATCTATATGATTATGGAAGCATGTAATGATTCTATTAAGGTTTCAAAGACATCAGATGCAAAATGACCAAAGGAATCTTAGTCTCCACTCAAGTACTCAATATGATTGGGTGCATCAATGATTTTAGTCTCATATAATCAATATGATTGGGTAAGTCAAACGATACTCAATATAATTAAATATATTAATGAATTGGTGAGACTAAAAGTTTCCTTAATGATTTATTGGTTATAGAAATCAATTCTATTGTTCTGATGGATATATGATATCAATGGTATGTTTTACAAAATGTTGTAAATATATATAAGGTTAAAAGTTGAGAAAGAATTAAAACTTGAAGTTTTCTTTCAAGTAATGGAGAAAAAAAGTTGCTATATTGATAACCTGTATGCTTCAAGATTATATAAACTCATCATAAGATGTGTATTTTATCTCATTTAGCTCTTGAGAAGAGATTGTAAAAAATAGTTGTTTAAATGAAATGAGATGGGTGTTTTTACACAAGGTTTATGATTAGTTTAATTCTATAACATTCTTTAAATGGGAAACTAAAATGGTTTGTTCTGGTTAGGGAATTTATCCTATTGTCATTTATGGAAATGTTTTGATGATATGATCAAATTCAATGAAAAAGTTTAACCGGTATTCTCAAATTGTTGAGAATGGATGAATTGGGCATATGATGTATGGATACTAGTGCTATATAGATAGTACAAGTGGGTAAAAGTTCAAACCAGAAGAATAAAAGTTATTTTAAACGTTCAACAGTGTTTCTTCAAGAAGTAAATCAAGGTCATTGAAACCTAGGTATATCAAGAAAGAAATAATAATAATTCAATATGATTGGATTGTCGAAGATATACCCAATGGAGTTTGTGAAACTCCATGGAATGTCCATATCAGGTAAGGATGTTATAGAAATTAATTCTTTGTTTTTTGAAGGGTATGTGACACCGAGTGTATGTTTTAAAAGTTTTGTGAATATACAGGAGTTAAAAATCAAAGGAATAATTGATTGAGCTTGTATTTTATATTCATGAGATGAAGTAAACATTTACTACATTGAGAATTTGAATGTAAAGGAATGTGTAAAGCTTGGATAAATCTATGTAAAAGATGTGTATCATCATATCAATTCACTTGTATGATAAGAGAGGATGTTCGATATCAAATGTTTTTGATGAAGATCACACTCGATCCCTTAGTAGCTTGAGTAGCACTAATGTTTTGCTAGAGACCGCTCTTTGCTTACATCTATGAAATAGAGATCTCATAGTTGTTGTCAATGTTGCTAAGGCCCGCAGGGTCACATAGTTAGGCCCTTGGATAAAGAATTTTTTTTGATTTAAGTGTTTGTTCAAAATGAAGAGAGTTTGATGAAAAACTGTATCCAAGAGTTTAGATGGATTCACAGATAGTTGTGAAGTTATGCATAAAGTCCTTATGAGATTTTAGTGCAAGTGGGAGATTGTTGGATATGCACTAATATATATATATATATATATATATATATATAATATGATATTATATTATATAAGTGTATATTTAATACATGTATCTAATGTAGGTATTATTATGCATGTATTAAATACATGCGATAATAAATATTTATATGATTTATATTTATTTCTCCCGAACGGTTTTATTATCAGTTACAATCTGTTATGAACAGATTGAATGACATCAATATTCATTGAATATGATTCAATGAATTAATGTCAATGAGAATAAGTGTATATGGACACATAAATAAGGTCGATGTGTTTCATTTAATGAAACGCGTCATTGATGGTTGTATAAAGGAATGTGATCCCTCCTATTGATAACATTTGATTGTGAGCAAGCCCCTCAATTCTCTCTTCCTCCCTTACCGTTGTTCATCATTTGAGACAAAGGCGCTAGCACCCCTTCAACATCCGGACATCCTCGCGATACAATCAGAGATCCATTGGTCGGTGTACCCCTCCCGGAAACAGGGTGCTTTTGTTCACTGTTTCGTGATCTTCATCAAGCATTCTCCTTCGCCAAGGAAGAAGAAGATTGACGTTGTTGGCGTTTTCCAAGTATTCTATTTTACAGATTTATTTACTCATTGATTCAAAAAGATAGATCTGTCTATGTTTGGGTTATCTTTCACTGCATACGATCATATGATGATCAAACAAAACCCATCATATATAACGTTAATATAACACACATATTAACATAAATATGACACGTATTTAACAAAAATAAAATGTAATATAATGAATATAACTTTATTTAACGCATATACAACGTAAATATAATGCATATAACACAATATAACTGAAATATAACTTTATATAATCCATATATAATGTAAACATAATGCACATGCTAACTTAAATGTGTGGTTTGGGTTGGGGGTAGGTTGCAGAGTCAAGTCTTTGAGTCTGCTTGTGTTCACTGCAGTTTTCTTTCCTTATGCTGTGTTCTGTTGTGGTAGGAGTAATCAACCTTATATATATTAACTTAAATATAACATGCATCTAATATAAATATAACATAATATAATGTAAATATAGTGTCCTATAATGTAAATATAATGTTACATAATACACATATAACGCATATATAACACATATATAACACATATATAATGCTATTTGCATTATAGAACATTATATTTACATTACACAACGTTATGTCTACATTATATTACCTTATATATGAGTTATATTTATATTAAATATGTGTTGTATTTACGCTGCATAACATTTTGTTTACATTAGATAATATTATTCTTACGTTATATAACGTAAATACAACATAAAATAACGTAAACATAATGTCATACATCACATTTATAATGCAATTATAACACGTGTATAAAGTAAATATATCGTTAAATAACGTAAATATAACACACATATATCATAAATTTAACTATATTTGTATAAATTTAACACAAAAAATTTATAATATTTTTAACAAATTTGATTATATTTTTTAAAATTAACATTTGTATATAATTACTTGTTTTAAATATAAAAAAACCATTAAATAGAAAATTGTTTACTTAATATAATTATATTTATTATTTTCAATATATTACAAATGCATCTACACTATAAATATGAATATAATTACAATTATCACTATATTCTTATAGAAAATTATATTGATTATAATGATAAATATAGTTATATTTATTATCAACAATAAATATAAATATGGTTTCATTGATTAAAACTATAATAAAATTTAAATTTATTATAATGATATAAAAGTTAAGGCTTAAGACTCAGTTTATTCGGGAAAATGGGTTACATTATAAAAAAAAAAAAACATACAATGCGGGGATATACTCGACAAGACTCGGACTTGAGACCTCGCTGAGACCCACAAGAACAACTATCACTTAGCTCTGGAGACTATTATAATAATATACATAATAATGTTATTATGATATATGATTATTTTATTATATTATATAAACAAATTATGAAATAAAAAACAGTTTACCGCCCCTTTGTAAATTATGAAATAGGAGAAGTTTCCGTGCGAGCATTATTTTGGTAAATAGGGTTGGGGGCACATTATTTTGGTAAGTACCGAAAATAATAACCCTATTTTAAAAAATTCAGTTGTTTCTAGCCGTCCCCCGACCTGGCCTCTGCCTCCGATTCCTTCCACTTCGCTCCACATCCAACTCATCGCCCAGATCTGCTTCGCTACCTACAATCCCCGAAGCTTCGTTCGTGCCTACCGGTCGCTCCCAATCCTCCCAAATCCCCCAAACCCTAGCGGCCTTCCCACGACTCTTGGAGTTGGTTGTCCCAAAATCTAACAGAAGGTATGTGTTTCTTTGTTCCCTCCTCTAATGTAGATTTCTGAATTCCACCCCCTTCCCCGTTAGAGGCAAAATGGACACCGCTTATTTTTTAAAACAGTTAATCATAAATGATGAGTGCTATATGTAGTTTTGAGTAAGTGAGGTCAAACTAAGCCTAATATTTTTTCATATTTATTCAACCGTCTCACATCTTTGTGGATAAGTTAGTTTATTTGCTTGCAAATCAAAATCATTGGTAAATCGAACCGTGTTAAAGAGAGTTGTCGTGTGCTTCTTATTATTTTTATAAATGTTTAATTGGAATATGTAAACCTTGCTTCTGTATTTCCCCACTAAGGATCCAGCTGCATGCTTTTAGTCTTTGTTTCTCACAGTGCTGCTTTATACTGTGCTTTTTTGATGTAAAATTTTTACTCTTGAATAGGATTTTGTTAATGTTTTAGACAGTGCTTGTGTATTTCACCCTTAAAATTTTGCACACGTAGCTTCACCCGACGTTTTTTACCCTCAGTAACCATAATCATCCCTTCAAGTCACTTGAAATCCAGTACCTCGATGAGTGGTATAATAATAGACTGTTTTAAAACAAATATTTAAATTGTTCCTGTAGATTGTTTGTCTGTGTATTCGTCTTCATTCTTTTAAAAACTAATATTGCTTCAATTAGCTATATTTCTGTAAATTGTTTTTGTAAATTGTTTTGATATTGTTCCTGTTATTTTTTCCTGCAAAGTTTTCCTGTATTTGTTTGTCTGCTTTATTCATCTGTAAAGTGTTCCTATAAATTGTTCCTATAAATTGTTCCTATAAATTGTTTGTCTGCATTATTTGTCGTCTGCATTATTTTTCTCACAGATACTCATGTTATGATTCATGCGCAACTGAAGAATGCAGATATTTTTTTTCTGAAAATTCATTAGATTTGAACTTACAAACCAAATTATTATTTTTACAATCTAATTTTTCGTATGCTTCCTTCACCAACATACTTCAACAAACAGATATAGTTCACATTCATATTATCCGTTCATGACATTCACACACTTAATTCTATTTCAAATTAGTGTTAAATTATTTAATTACCCCACCAATTAAAACCTGTGCAAACCTACTGGCAAAATACTAGTGTGTGTATATATTTATTTTAAAAAAATATGCGCTGTTTGATCAGTAACCAGACCAGATTAGTGTGCATCTGGTTTCTGTTGTTTCATACGCACAGGGGCTCTTCTTTTTCTTCTTTTTATCGGTTTACACCAGGATCACATGTGATTGTGGCTCTGAACAATATGTCATATTCACTTGAGCAATTGTTCATGGTTTGTTGAGTTTTACCTATTGCTAGACCTGATTATCATTTTTGCATCCGAAGTATTGCTCTGCCAAAACATATATTTGCTCGTGGTTTTCATATCGGATGTTGGATTCGAAGAACCTTCTAACCTCACACCCTTATTTTAAGCTTTCACACATATCCTGATTGTTAATGTTGAGATTTCTATCGGTTTCACTATTCCGATTGCTTTCTTTTGTACCTTTTCAGTTTTCCAGGCTTTATTTTCAGGTTTTTTGACTTCTCAATTTATTAGGCGTGTTCAACAGCATGGCTTCACGTTTCTGGACCCAGGTCTGTAGTATTTCCGTAGCACCCTAATGTCATTTTCATGGTATACTTGTTGCACCTTGGAACCTGACCTCGATGTTGTGCTGTGAGTAGGGTGGCAGTGACACCGAGGAGGAGAGTGATTATGAAGACGAGGTCGAAAGCGTTGAAGAACCTAGTGAACCTGCCCCCAGAGCTGCAACAAAAAACAGATATCTCCGGGTGACGGACAGTGATAGTGATGATCTTGATGATCAAAAGCGTGTTGTCAGATCAGCCAAAGACAAGCGATTTGATGAAATGTCATCTACCATTGACCAAATGAGGAATGCAATGAAAATCAATGATTGGGTCAGCCTTCAGGAGAGTTTTGACAAGATCAACAAGCAACTTGAGAAAGTCATGAGGGTCACGGAATCTGTGAAAGTCCCCCCTCTTTACATTAAAGCTCTTGTAACTTTGGAGGATTTCTTAAGTCAAGCCTTGGCTAACAAGGACGCCAAGAAGAAGATGAGCAGTAGCAATGCCAAAGCTTTTAACTCAATGAAGCAGAAACTAAAGAAGAACAACAAGCAATATGAGGATCTGATTATGAAGTTCAGGGAGAATCCTCCAATAGAGGCTGCAGATGACGCGGATGAAGAATTCGAAGAGGAAGATGGTGATGGTTCAGAGTTTGAGGAGGACCCATCTAAGATAGTTACTTCTGATTCCGGGAATGAGGACGATAATGAAGTGGACGGGGATATTGAGGGTATGAATAGACATGATATTGAAGGAGAGCCTTGGGTGAATTCTTTGTCTAAGAGAGAGAAGCTCATGGACAAGCAATTCATGAAAGATCCCAAGGAGATTTCATGGGATATGGTAAACAAAAAGTTCAAAGAGATTGTAGCTGCTCGTGGAAAAAAGGGTACCGGACGACTTGAGCTGGTTGAGCAGATAGCCTACCTAACCAGGGTTGCTAAGACCCCTGCACAAAAGCTTGAGATACTTTTTGGTGTTGTATCTGCCCAGTTTGATGTCAATCTTAGCCTCAGTGGGCACATGCCAATAAATGTGTGGAAGAAGTGTGTGAAGAACATGCTTGTTATTCTGGACATTCTCGTGCAGTGTCCGAATATCGTGGTTGATGACACTGTTGAGCCTGAAGAGGGGGAAAGCCAAAAGGGGCCAGATTTTGATGGCACTATTCATGTTTGGGGAAATTTGGTTGCCTTTGTGGAGAGGATAGACGTGGAATTTTTTAAGAGCTTACAATGTCTTGATCCACATACAAAAGAGTATGTTGAAAGGCTCAGGGATGAGCCTTTATTTTTTGTTCTTGCGCAAAATGTACAAAATTATTTTGAGCGTGTTGGGGATTTCAAAGCTGCATCGAAGATAGCTTTACGGCAGGTTGAACTAATTTATTATAAACCACAGGAGGTTTATGATGCAATGAGGAATTTGGCTGCACTTACTGAAGGTGGTGCTGAGGCAGGTGATGAGGTTAAAGCTGCAGAAGAAAGCCGGGGCCCTGCTGCATTTATTGTCACTCCTGAACACATGCCTCGAAAACCCAGTTTCCCAGAGAGCAGTCGATCTTTGATGAATGTTCTCGTCTCTCTTATTTACAAGTACGGAGATGAGAGGACAAAGGCCCGAGCAATGCTTTGTGATATTTATCATCATGCCATTTTCGATGAGTTTTCAGTTGCTCGTGACTTGCTGTTAATGAGTCATTTGCAGGATGGTATTTCACATATGGACATCTCAACCCAGATATTGTTTAACAGAGCTATGGCACAACTTGGCCTGTCTGCATTTAGGGCTGGGCTGATTGCTGAAGGGCATGGCTGCCTTGCTGAGTTATATGCTGGGGGGAGAGTGAAGGAACTGCTCGCACAGGGCGTCTCTCAAAGCCGATATCATGACAAAACACCGGAGCAGGTAGTGTTGGTGGCTCAATATAAATTTTTATTCTCACAATGGTTCTGCAATTCTTGTTTTGCTTTTGTTTTTCTCACTTGCTGTACTGCCATTACCGCAGGCTGTTCTCATGTCTCTGTTTGCGGAAACATTTTTTAAACAAACATCAGTTGAACATTTATGTAGAGGTGGCCATTTGGGTTCACGGGTTGGGTTTGTGTCGGTTGTCTGTACCGTGAACCCTTTTAAGCTTGCCCTAGCCCAACCAATTTAATTATACGGGTTGGCCCGACTCATCGCGTTTACAAAGAGGTTAACCCTAACCCAACCTGCTAACCCGACTTTAAATATATAACATAGATTACATCTTGTCATGTTTGACTAGTTGATATCTCATAAAATTCAATGACCTAACCAAATTGAATAATCTCATTTAGACTAAAAGTAACCTAATTAATATGAAATATGTGTTATCCATGTTGTAATTCGACCCTCTTAAACCATTTAAAATAAATTATGTGTTATAAACATGTTGAATTATTTCAAATTAAGTTGATTATAAAATTAAATATCATTGTATTTTAATTATTTTATATTATCATTATAGTTTTAATCGGGTTTGGGTTAGGCAGGTCAGAAATGGCCAATCTGAACCTGACTCGAATATTACTCATGTCAGATTACTCAACCTGGTTACAACTTGAACCCATTTAACTCATGTCATGTCTTACTGGTTAAAATTGTCACCACTACATGCATGTGGTTCCAGGCTGTTTATTAAATAAATTTTTTTATGTGCAGTGGTTTTCTTCAAGAATACAAGGGTGTGTTTGGTTTTAGAAAACATTTATTGTTTTCATCTTCTGATAACATATTAAAACATATGCTGGGAAATGTTCTGGTTACCAATGAGGAAATCAAATATGTACTTATATTGCATATCCTTGCATTTTGATTTTTTTTGAAATATGATTTGTTTTCATAAAAATATCACATTTTCATTTTCATTTTCTAAAACAATTTCTTTTCATCTGCCCAATCCAGTACGCTCTGCATTTCCTTTTTCATTTTTTTTAAATATTAATCATTTTCATTTGCATTCTTGGAATATGAAAATAGGAAACGTTTTCCAAACTGCTCATCCTAACTGTTCAATTTGATGTTTTATCAGGAAAGGCTTGAAAAGAGGCGACAGATGCCATACCACATGCACATCAACCTCGAGCTCCTGGAAGCTGTGCATCTCCTCTGCGCCATGCTCCTCGAAGTCCCCAACATGGCAGCCAGTGCCCATGACTCCAAGCGCAGCCGCGTCATCAGCAAGACATTCCACCGGCACCTCGGGCAGAGCAAGCGGCAGACCTTCACCGGTCCCCCGGAGAATGTGAGGGACCACATTATGGCAGCCACATGTGCCCTTGAGCAGGGTGAGTACCAGGCAGCCTTCGATGCCATCTCATCCCTCGATGTCTGGCGCCTGCTGAGGAACCGTGACAGTGTCTTTGAGATGGTGATGGCCAAGATCAAGGAAGAGGCTTTGAGGACCTATCTTTTCCAGTATGCCTCTGCTTACAATTCTTTGGGGTTGGACCGGCTCGTGGCCATGTTCGGGCTGTCAGCCTCCCGGATCCACAGCATCATCAGCAAGATGATGGTTATGGATGAGCTGCGAGCGAGCTGGGACCAGCCTACAGGGTGCGTTGTGTTCCACGAAGTGCACCACACGCGGCTGCAGGATCTGGCATTCCAGCTGACTGAGAAGCTCTCGGTGCTGGCTGAGGCTAATGAGAAGGCGATGGAGATGAGGATGGGAGGGGGTGGTGGGCTGGATGGGATGCCATTGAGGCGGAGGGATGGCCAGGATTATGCAGGTGCAGCGATCGGTGGTGGTGGGAAGTGGCAGGACGGTGGCTTGTATCCTTCTTCCCAGTCGAGGGTGGGTGGGGGTGGGGGTGGGGGTGGGGGTGGGGGTGGGGGTGGTGGGCGTTTCGGGGTCAGTGGTGGGAGATTTGGGCAGAGCAATCAGGGTTTTGGCAGTGGCGGGTTTTCGAGGGATCGGGCCGGCGGTGTGGGCCGTGGCTTGGGAGGGTATGGCTATCAGGGCTCGCGGTATCAGGATGTTGCGTCGGGGGGTCTGGGCCGGGCTGCATATCATCATGGCGGCTCATCTGTGAGGGGCTCACAGATGGATTCGTCGACTCGCATGGTGAATCTTAGCCGTGGGATCCGGTCTTAAGATGAAGGTGTCCATTGTCTTTCTATTGTGGCTTTGCTCTGTTTTTTGTTGTAGTTTTTCTATAGAACCGTAGACGGTGTTTTTTTTTTTGAATCGATGCATGTTATTGTCGTATTTTTCTCTCTTGTAGTACGTGAATTTGACAAATATTTAAAAGTAGAAAAAGTATTTTAAATTTAATGTTTTATTTTTATATAAATTTTTTATTTCTGTGCATAATTAATAGGGTCAATATCAAGATAGTTTTATTGACATCACTGAATGAAAAATAAACATTTATTGAATGTTTTTTTATTTCGTTTTTATAATTATAATATAACCAATTATTTAAAGTGATACAATATCCTGGTTAATAATTCGTTATACTATAATTATAAAAAAGCAAATTAAAAAACATTCAATAAATGTTTATTTTTCATTCATTATTGTCTCAAAAAACCGGGTTAGCGTGTTAACATTTTTTTTTCCTAAATTCAAAAACCAATTCATATTTTTCATTAAACTCTCTTTGAAGCCACGTAAAACTTTCCTCAAATATTTTACATAATTCGTCCTTGAAAATAAACTAGATCTTCCCTTTGAATCGTTATATCACAATTTTCAATTCCTTTTAGTCATATAATTTGATTGACACACTAAATATTTCAATCTTCATTCAACCAAACTCCATCTTCTTCACCCACTTTCCATCATTCTCAATCAACCTTTTCGTATCACCAAGTACCATGAAACTCATATCTTCAATATACTTTGCAAATGTGGTATTTTAAAAAAGTTTCAACTGTCATTTAATAATCCTTCAAGAATCACCAATATTGCCTGCATATATGTAATAATCCTCTCACCATTTATATTTATCTAATAATCTCACAACCTTCTCCATGATGTTCAATCCATTGCTGGTAGTTTGACAACAAATTCAAAAATCCAATATCCATTGGATCCAACAATCACCCCTGCCCACACTCATAGTCTTTTTAACAACTTAGCACATAATTTGAAATGTATTCTCTATTCCTTTGATAACAAATTCAAATAATTGTTATTCTTAGCTAAGAAATTTAATTATTTAATTCTAAACCTATGTGAGTCGTGCTCTGTGTCAGGAACAATAATGGTTAATTAAAATTTCAAACCAGTCAATTAAAGCCCATGAAACAATGACTTCCCAACAATTCTCTCTTTTACTCCACCATTGAAGTATAATTTTTAATGCAATATGTTAATAGATAAACATGAATAACAAGGGGAAAGGGGAGTGTACCTCATACACTTAAAGTAGCACAAGGAGACCGAGTCTGGAAGAGCCCACGTGTGGATTGTATTTGTTAATAAAGAAGGGTGCCAAGATGATGAGAAGACCGTCAATATGATAAAAAAAAAAGACAAACTAATTCTATATTGTAGAAGAAACCAGAATTAGATGAATGGAGGAAGAAGACTGGAAGAAGGGAGATGAGCAACTCAGGAGGCATTGCACTCCCACCCAAGCCGTAGCCGAATCCAAGCCAAAGGCTGAGTCCACAGTAGACCTAATCCCTCGCCACACGTGGGCACATGTGACCCCCTGCCCAAAACAGACTCCCTTCAATCAAAAACACTTTTACCATTATCCCCCAAACTATAACTCATTATCTTCACTCGCTCCCCTTTAAAAATAGTCCTGCCACTACTACAAAACGCTCATTTAACAACACTAGAATCAGCCTTTATCAACGTTGGAAAAACGCTAACTACCTTAGCGCGGCTAAAAGTTCATGGATTTTATCAGCGCTAAAAAGACGTTGATAAATAGTATATTTATCAGCGTTTTTATTTAGCGTTGATAAATATACCTTTTATCAGCGCTTTACAAAGCGCTGATAAAAGATTGATTTATCAACACTTTTATTTGAATAGATAAAAGATTGATTTATCATCAGTTTCTAAAGCGTTGATAAAGGGAAGCCTTATAAGCACCTCTAAAAGCGATGATAAATCATACTTTTATTAGTGCTGATAAAGGTGAAAACTGCACTACGATGCTGCAGCAGACTGCATCACCATAAACAAGTGTAGTGTGTTGCAACAACACACTGCATCAATAGAAACAACAACAAAAATTACCAAAAAAAGATACAAATATTGAATTTAAATGAAATAAAATTTCTAACACAAATACAAGAAAAATAAAACACTTATAGAGTATGTTAGTTATTTTTTTTACTAAAATTAATGTAAATTTTGAATAAAAAAGCGCACTTGGAGTCATACTGGTCACACTGTAAGTCGAATTGAGCTGTGACTGATTTCTACGCGTCATAAATGATTTATGGATTGTTTTCCTAAAGTATCAAAATAATTGGAATGCGTTTGCTCGGTTTTGAGTATGTCAATTGTTTTTTTTGATTAAAATTAATGTCAGTTTTGAATAAAAAGATGCACTTGGAGTCATACCACTCACACCGTGCATCGGATTGAGGTACAATTGACCCCTACACGTCACAAGTGACATATGGATCATTGGTCTAAAGTACCAAAACAATCTGAATGCGTTTGCTTGGTTTTGAGTATGTGAGTTGTTTTTTCCACTAAAATTAATATCAATTTTGAATAAAAAGACGTACTTAGAGTCATACTGGTCACACCGTGCATCAGATTGATGTGCGACTAAATGCTACACGTCCCAAATGACTCAGGGATCGTTGTTCTAAAGTATCAAAATAATCAGAAAGCATTTCCTCGGGTTTGAGTATGCTACATGTGTTTTTTACTAAAATGTCATTTTAAACTGGAAACACGCACTTTCAGACATACAGGTGGTATCGTGTGTGGGTTTGACATGAGACTGATTTATACACGCCACAAATGAATTATGAATCATTGTCCCAAACTATCAAGACAATCCGAGCACGTTTGCTCAGTTTTCAGTGAGTAACACTTTTTTGTATTAAAATGTCAATTTTAAACTGATAACAAACACTTGAAGTCATACCGGTCACACTGTGCGTCGTATTGAGGTGCGACTGATCCCTAAATGTCACAACTGTGGTATGAATCATTGTCCTAAAGTAATAAAACAATCCGAATGTGTTTGCTCGATTTTGAGTATGTCAGTTGTTTTTTTGATTAAAATTAATACCATTTTTGAACAAAAAGATACACTTGGAGTCATACTAGTTACACTGTGCATCAGATTGAGGTGCGCCTGATCCCTACACGTCATAAGTGACGTATGGATCTATCACGACCTGGCCCGTACCAGGGCTCGAGCCGCAACTACCCCAAGCCCACCTCCATAGGCCAGGGGTTGACGACTAGCGCCGAAGACACAACAAACTAGGGGAGGCCTTTGGTTAAGAAAATGTACACACACACACGCAGCTAACTCAATGCAAAAGTGCAGAAAAAAGAAAGCAAGATACAACACTGCTACAAAAAGAGAAACCAACATACATGCATCGACCTCTAACCAGTACAAGTAAAGCTAGAAAGTAAACTGACAAGTGAACTGAACAGTAAAAGGGGCAAAACACGCCAAAACGACTATTCATACACCCCGAACGAACGTTTGAAGAAAAAGGCGCAGTACGCTGCACACAGCTTAAGAGACGGCCCGTGGGGCCCATGCCTCAACTCCGACTTCAACGCGTGAAACCACCTTGGTCAACTTCGTCTCACTGTTAGGGTCACAACGCCGCTGACGACGCCTAAAACGGACTCCGGATGCAAAAGCTGCAACTCCCCGCGCTATATACAAACGGGGCCCTGTGGGGCCCACACCTTGACCCCGAAACACGTCACGCAGATCATACCATTGCGTTCCTTGCAGATAACCACGCGGCGCAGGCTATTCATTTGCCCTGAACGGACTTATGAAGCATAAGTCGTGAAAACACAACATACGTCTGAAAGATGCCTTGTGGGGCCCACGCCTCGGGCCTGAATTTAGGTGAGCGGATTGCACCATCGCAATCCCCTTGGAAAAACACTCAGAAATGAGTACTCAAACACCCCAAACGGATGTCGGGTGAAAAAGTGGTGTTTCACCGTAAAACGTGCGAACTAGGCCCTATGGGGCCCGCACCTTGTCTCCAACCCGAACGCTTCGGAAAGCATCTCAAAAAGTCCGCACGAGGACTAGGGTCACACTGCCGCTGACGACATGTCAATCGGACATCCCAAGTATGAGTTAGGTCCGACGCAAGAATAATTAATTAATTAAACAATTAATTAATTATTCGCATTAAGCGTTTCATGCCATCGAGCAATGAAACCAAACCGCAAGGGTCTCGAACCAACTTTGGAAGGACCGACGCAACTCCAGGGCCACCGCGCCTCTGACGGCACGTCAAACGGACGTCCGGCTCGCGAGTACATCCGTTGTAAACATTAATAATAATTTAATATTATTAAATTAAAGCGTTTCGGGTCACCCGTCTTCGAGCGCAGAACCCCAAAACCCCAAAACCCAACTTAAAAAGTCAGTCTTGAAGAGACGGACCCCCAGCTGCAGACAGCGCGTCAAACGGATGCGCCATTTAGAAGTTACGCCCCCTGAACGCAAGGGGGCCCAACCGGGCCGGTTCACCCCGGCCAGCCCGACTCGTCGCGGCCCGCTCTAGCAACAACGGACCCGCCTTGGGTCCGATTTTTTTTTTACGAATCAGACCGGCCAGTTGGCCGATCTCCTCCGCGTCGCCCAACAGGACCCGCGAAGTGCGAGTCCTTTTCCACGACGCACCCTGAGGCGGTCAGCGCCTCGGGTTCCGCCTGCCGAGCGCAACCGGCCAGCCCCCGGATGCTGGCGCCTCCGCCTCCTGCAGCGCACCGCCGCAATCGGCGCCGCCCGCACTGCCTGGCTCCCGCTCTGCCGCTGGGCGCACCACCGCGACAGGCCGCGACTGCCTGGGTTCGCCGCTCCACCGGCCGAGCGAACCGCCCGGCACCGGCTACTCATGCCGCGACTCCTCCGGCTCGACCTCGCCCGACGCTGCTGCTCCGACCACCTCCAGCTCGACCTCTGAGCTCCGCCTCGGCTCGTCCGCCGGCGCTATGGCCACACCCCTTGCCGGAGCCGGACCTTCCGTCGGCCGCCACATCCGCTCCAGTGACCCAATTTTAAAACCGAAGGAAGATTCAGAATCCTCGGGGCGAGGCCTTCGCAACACCTGCCCCCGATTAACGATCCAACAAGATTTTGGCGCGTTCGAAAATTGGGACGAAGAACGCCCAAGAACGAGATGTAGAACGGGGCTCGAACGATGGCTATGTTCGTTCGACCATCGTTCCAATTCCAAAATTATCGAATTTGAAACGACAAATTTGATGAAAATTTAAGAAATCAACGAAGGTGCGAAATTTAACAAGAATCCTACCTCGATCCGGCCGTTCGTCGTTGGCGACGCGTCCGCTGCGATCCCGCTTCGATCCACCGGAGTTCGCTCCTCAATCCAGTGAAGAACGCCGAAGAACGTCGAAGAACGCCGAAGAACGTCGAAGAACGCTCGAGGGGGGGGGGGGGGGAGAAGGGAAATTAGGGCTTTCCTCCTAATTCCACAAACGAATTTATAATCTCTCTCTGAAACTCTACTGATGGGCGAGGATTCAAAAACCTCTGCGCCCGCCTATTTTATATCACGCCTAGGCAAAACGCCCCATTTCGAATTCAACGGAAGTCTCATATTTCCATTTGGAGACTCCGTTTGAAAGTTATTTGAAAGGAACGTCAGTGATAAAAAAATCACCAAGTCATTAATTTAAAATGATGATTTTCCCCTGGGTGACATCTCTCACAACAGGCCCGTGCCCGCAACTTTTACACCCCGACTAAGGTAAATGGCATGCTCCGGATGCAACCGTGCCCTCGAATTTTTGATCCTAGCTACCGTTTAGGAGAAAATACAACCCCATCACGTGCATAGTATAAAAACACTTAATATTTTTATAAAATTTATTCCGGGCACACCGGGCCTCGGAATCACACGCCGTCTTCGCGCCTAGCTCGGGAAATATATGTAGAAATATTCCAAATTCTTACAGGGCAAAAACAAGATCTCTAAATGATCATTGTCCTAAAGTACTAAAAAAATATGAATACGTTTGCTCAGTTTTGAGTACGCCACATGTTTTTTTACTAAAATATCATTTTAAACCGAAAACACACACTTTGAGCCATACAGGTGGCATTGTATATCGGTTTGACATGAGACTGATTCATACATGTCACAAATGAACTATGAATCGTTTTCCCAAATTATCAAGACAATCTGAGCACGTTTTCTCTGTTTTCAGTGAGTGCAACTTTTTTTTTGTATTAAAATGTCAATTTTAAACTGATAACAGACACTTGGATTCATACTAGTCACACCGTACGTCGAATTGAGATGCGATTGATCCCTACACATCAAAAATTATGTATGGATCGTTGTTCTAATGTACCAAAATAATCCTAATGTGTTTACTCAGTTTTGAGTATGCCATGTATGTTTTTTACTAAAATTTCATTTTAAACTGAAAAGACGCACAATGACTCTTATCTTAAGTGATATGTGTTGTGTGCACTTTTAAATAATTGTTCTCAAACACAATAATTATATGATCCATATTCTACTTCATTTCCCAACAATTTTATTATTTGAAAGCCATCACTTCTTATCCTCCTCTGCCTCGGTCTCCACCTCAGTATTCACCTCTACCTCCTCCTCATCGGTCTCTGACTCCAACTTTTCCTTCTCCTTCGCCTATGCCTCCGCCTTTGCCTCCGCCTCCGCCTATGTAATTCCCCAACAATTTTATTGTTTGCAGTTTAGTGCTTCTAAACAAATTTTTTTCCTTCATTAGTCTTCTTCTTGAGAAAGAGATAAAAAAAATATAAGCATTTTAACACTAATTCTTCACATCCCAAATATCTTTCGAAGGTCATAACTCATACTAGATCAAAAACATAGCAGGTAATCACCTAAATTTGTTTCGGCATACATTCTGAAAAAAAGTATGCTTCCCACTCGTCTCTAAACAAATTGATTTCTTCTTTTGAGTAACTTCGTTGTCGGAAATCTTGATAGTACTGAGAAAAAATATAGACAAACAAATGATTATGAAATATATTTAATGAAATTGTAATTACCTTCGAAAATTACCAGTTAGGGGATTCTAGTCTTTTCATGATTTATGATTTCTCTTATAAATTTGCAAACATAATATCCACAATCGATATCATTATCTTATTTCGGACACTGCAAAAACATTGACCAAAATAAGTAAATTGTTTTAATAGTTAAATATTTCTATATATAGCTTAATTTATTTCCAGTTGCAGTAATCCACAGGCTTTAGCTTTTCAGACACTGACTTCATGCTATGATCTAGCCTGTATTGAGCGACCACCCTATCACAACAAAATTATCATTAAAACACATACCAAACATATAATTTGAAGTTTATTTATAAAATTTTGATTATAGTGTATTACATATTCACAATACACATCATGTGTAGTCGATTGGTTGGAAATCCATGCATTGAATCCAAAAAATAAATATTCGTAGTGTTTATGTTGACTGCTATCAGTATCCAGTGTTGCCTAAAAAAACAAAAACAATTAAGTAATGAAAAAATTAAAAATATATTTTATGCAATTAGATTGTAGAGTTTTACATTTGTATTGTAGGTATAAAAAAGAGTTTGTCGTCTGATATTTTTTTATTAAACGCTTTAAGTAACTCATCTTTTTTTTCTTCTCTATTTCTTCCTTATCCAAATTAATTTTTGGCGTAGAAATGATATAGGGATTAATGAATCCAAATCGTGCTTCACACGATCTTCCCTTTATACAGTTGTAATATAAATACCTGTACAAAATATGAATAGTTATTAACTTTAATAAATATATTTAGATCACTATTTGGAAAAACATATTATAAAAATGTACCTTATGTATGTATTCACAACTGAGACGCCCAGTCATTCATGCTTGAGAATCTCAGTTAGAGTCTTGAGACCAATTACATTTGTGAAGGATTCTCCATATATGTTTTCTTCGTATTCATTGTAAGAAATAGTTTTATCTTTAAACGTAGTCTCTTCATGAAGTTGTAATGATAATAAATATTTTTATGGAACCGGCGGGGATAAGGTACTCTCAGAAGGTCGTTTTGTTTTCTTGATCAATTCACTAGATTTTATTCATTCGATCTTTCATTTCTCCACTACTTTATTCATCTGTAATATCATACCTCACTTCATAACTTTTATCATCAACTGTTACATGCTTTTCATATGATTTTTTTAAATAAGTACCTCATGTATCTTTATAAGATTAGATGAACAAGCTATGAAAGCTCCAATAGCAGCTTCGACCATTGTAATATCCGAACCATCGAGTGGAACAAGCAACTCATCAGTCGGATCATAAGCTACCTCAATCCCCACTCTCATGTGATTTTTTGGGAGGGGTTGATTGTGTAGCTGGTATCCTAGGATATTATACACTATACTCATCGCAACATGATGCTACGTGGGTGTTGACCGATAAAAATCACATACAACTATACCCTACATAATTTTAGTAATATAAAGTTATCAGAAGTTGCTTGATTCACATTTAGGAGAAAGAGTAATGAAAAAATTTATTACCTCAGGTAAGGTATGTAGTTGGGGGGAATGACTAGCCTCAAAGATAGTGAGATCTTTTCGTTCATATATAGATCTTTTCTCCACCGCTGATTCGCTTTGATCATTTCTTATCCATTGGTCAATCAAACCAGACTGCAAAATAATATCTCACAGTGAGTCTATTTGTTCCTAAATTTGTCTCACCATATTATATGTATCTTCTTGGGGTTTTATCTTCTCGAAATATGTTCAAGGAGAGACCCCAAAACCTAATCCTCTAATGCGACCATATTGTTCAGGCCGCTTCAAAGCTACTGAAAGTCGCTTTTCTTATAATACAACTGTTACTGATTCTTGTGTCTAAACCATATAAACAAATATGAACATATTTATTTTTATGTAATATTGCTATAAATCATAAAGAATTACAAATTTTCCAAACTTTCCCAAGCTTTCCATACTTCTTTTGTATTTTCATTAACTAATATACCATCCTTATTTACACAAGCCTCCTTCCATAGCACATGATGTGGGATGGAAGTGTCTTCAGATTTCGATTCATCAATCTGTATATAAAAAAAGAAACATATGTTGTTTCATATCACACGATTAAACTTTTATTGTTGATTTAAAATACATACCAATTTCTTCTCTAATGAAGCGTACCCCATCCTTCCTTTTCAATAGGGGTATGCTTGGTTTTGATGCATGTTATTTATTTTTATCACTCTTTTGCTGTTTCATAAATTAACAATTTTGAATCAAGTTGGATAAAATAAATAATTTCAAATAATATATTATAGACCGCAATGCACTTGAAATTATTTCTCATTGCAACGATTACAGAAATAATTCCATGTTTCCTACTTTATAATGTGTGCATAACTAAGTGGTGGGTGAGGCTTTATTTTCCCCTAAACATCCCTAAGATGTAACTTTTTCAAAAGAGTCTGGAAGCCTCTATGGCCTTTTCCAGTGGCCATTAAGACAAATTTCTTACGAAAATCTTCTAACAATTGAGGTGATATTGTATTTCTGATTTGATCCTCTATTTTCACACAAACCATGGATATAGTCATATTTTAGGATATCATAAATTGTATGATAAAACATAGTTAAAATCCTTATATTTTCTATATGTCATACCATATGATATATAATAGCCATATGCTATGGCTGAATAAAAAAATCCTTCATTTAATAATATATTATATTGATGTAATACAATATGACATTTATTTATTCAAAAAACTAATATATTAATACATTGTGTCCTTGAAGAACAAGTCTTAGATACCACTTATGAGTTTTAGGGTATTATCTTATGATCACTGAAGGAGTGCTAGAGCCTTGATAAACAATGATTGAAGAAGAATAGAGGTTTGGCTATGGAATGAAACAAAGGGTTAATTACAATAGGGGGATCATATCTCTAATTTGTTCATTTTGGACATGGATAACAAATTACATGACTTTTAGGACATAAATATCCAAACCATCAAAAGTATATTTTAATCATTTTTTGTTCTCTCTACAGTTATTCACCATGTTAGATGACTTTTCAAATTATTTTTTATCCCATAAATTAATTATCTCTATATTTTGATTAGTAAATCTATTAATAAATCACAACTCATAGTTTTATTGATCAGCTATCCATCCATAAATAACTCACATACTTTTGGGAAATACACTCTTTATATGTTGTGTATTTCTAAGTCCATTTACCCAATGATTTCTCAACTCTATCCAATCTAGGAAATTTTTAAAAAATTTGTTGAGTATACTTTTCTCACCAAGGAAATTATCCATCACTCTTTATAACCCATGGTTAAAGTTTAATAATAATCTTGAATTAATTAAAAAAAACTCTCACAACATGCATCACTAAAATAATTTTTGGAACGTGACTAATTAATTCAATATTTTTTTGAATTAAATAAAAAATTATCCATCAAAATCATAAATCTAAATAACCCATTTCATGGTTTGACAATTTACATGAATAACCAAAATCCAAAAAACATGTTTTAATGATTTTTACACTTACCTTGGTCCCTATATGTTCATCACCCATAAATGAGGGCCACAACTTGGTATCCCATAATCCTTAAAACCCCTCATAATTAAGCCTTTAGAATCTATAATCTAGTATATAAGATGAATTAAATTTGAAAAACTACCTAAATTTTGGAATCCTATATTATTCAAATGAAGAGAAAACCTGTAAGGGTTGGTGTCCTCAAAACCAACTGTTTTGTACTTTGATTACATGAATGTTCACTTATTATATATTGTTCATTGTTCTGCATGACTATAATATAATAATGTCTTGGAATATTTGTTGCATTAATAAGGTCATAGCAGATCCCCGCTATGATGAGAACCTTGAAATGCTATAACAATATTCTTAAATAAAGTTCTGCGGTTGGATGACATACTATGATAGGACACATAGTATACATACCGTCATGTGCGAGTACTCGTAAGAAGACGAGACTCTCTCTCATGGAGTTCGCAATTGGTAATCTCCAAGATGGGAGATTATGAGAATAGACCCGCCAGTAGTAATTCTGCATGTCTTGGTGTCATCAGATATTGCTATCTGCGAGCGTGTGTAATGGTCCTTAGACTAGAAGATTATAATTAACTCATGTCATGACTCGCACACTTAGATTTACTGACGAAAACCATCACGCAGACAATTGGCGGGAAGTAAGGTATGTTGGGTGCGTCACGAGTGACATGTTGTTAATGGATAAGTCGAGGAAGGATTTATCCCTTCCATTTATGGAAGTTGATATCTCGGCCCTTTGATTGAAATAGAACTGTCGCATTAAATTCCATGGACATGGTGTAAACGATGAGTTTATTTCAGGTAGTCAAAGAACGACGGATCAAGCATATAGGTTTATGATGCTTCCATGAAACCTGCTTGATGAGATATTGAGACAAAGGGATTAAATTACACAGTAAGAGTTTTTATGAGGTGATACGTCAATGCGACGTCAATTTCTTTCTCTTGGGTGCCTTGACCCGTTGCTAGACAGTAATCTTGGACTTTAGGAAATCCTGCCTAATGCCAACGAGAAAGAGGCCTAGAGGGTCACACACTAAGTGTATCCAAGTATCTCAAGTTGAATAAAGATTATTCCCGTACGTGGTTTAATAATTATTGAAGGAAGCCTAAGTTGTTTTAAATGATGGAGGAAAAATAAAATAAAACAAGTACACACCGTGTATTATTAAATGTACACGCCGTGTAGTTTTATTTTGGAAAGGAAATGAATAAATGAAAACAATATAAAAACGCAATGTACATTTAATGTACACGCCGTATAGTTTTCAATGAAAAACAAGTACACACCGTGTATTTATTATTACACTCCGTGTAGTTTTTCTAGTCTGGATTTTGAGGATATAATATCGTTTTATTAAATGATATTTATTATAATCAATGTGAGCACATGTCAAGGAATTAATTATTCGACATGGGGGTTTTCAATAAGAGTTAATGAAATAAATGAAACGCGTAACACGTTTATTTATTGTCGTAACTCTACAACCTCAAACTCGATTATAAATATCCTCACAACCCCAACTCTTTTCCTACACAAGATAATCGTTATGCACAACATCTCTGGAGAATTATTTCAAGACCGAAAGAACCTATTCCTCCAAGAATGCTCTCAAGACCGAGAGAGATCCTCTTCCATCGGATCAAGACGATCTAAGGCGGACAACGCAGGCAAAGGCTTCTCCACGCTAGCACCCGGATAATCCTTTAGCGACGTCCAGAGATACAAGGTACACGTGTGGATCACCACTAGAGGGAGTCTACACTTGGCTTCTGCGACTCAACGACGGATCACATCGACAACGTGATTCAGAACATCAACGAAGAAAGAACACCCAAAAGGTATTTCTTTATAATTAATTAAATTAATTATAATAAACCTGTAACGATCCTTGTTTGTGGTTCTGGGACAAACCATCTTCTTTGTCTTTTTCTGTGATTCGATCCGTGGAGACTGGCATTTATCGTCATATTGATCCCGGATTGATCATTGCTAATGACAAAAATCCAATTTGGCACATCCAACCACGCGCTTCCGCTGTGCTCGGAACCTTCAAATGGTATTAGAGGGAGGTTACAACGTTGATTATAGTTATTTAATTTTCGTTGATAATTTATGCATTCATATTTGATTCAATTCGAAATAAATCGTTCTATAAATCTGAATTAACGAGATCTATTCTTCCTCCTTCATTTCTCGATTCATATCACAGAAAAAACCTTTTAATTTTAATTTTGATTAAAATAAAAATGAGGAACTCATCCGGAGGAGCCGCTCTTTCTATCTGTACAACACGGGATTGCACGACGTGTAATTAAAACTACACGCCGTGTACTTAGGTTCAACGAACCGGCACTGGTCTGCCAAACCACGCCGTGTGAATTGATTATGCCTAAGTTTTAATCACGCCATGTTGACCAGAATAGAACGGCGTGTGGAAACCGGAATACACGGCGTGTATGTTGGAACAACACGCCGTGTAGTCCGTTCCGACCTAGGTGAAAACGTGTACAAAGATAAGCCGCGTACCGCGTACACGGGATTGCCAGGCCGATTACCGTATAACAAGGAAGTACACGCCGTGTATGATTCATCTACACGCCTTGTATTCTAAAATTTCCAAAGTACAGAAAACACGCCAAAGCCCCGGCGTGTACTTTAGATAAATGGTGAAAAGAAAAATACACACCGTGTAATTATAAACTACACGCCATGTACTTTCCAGAAATGGAATTTCACCAGGTTTCCTCCAATGTACAAAGACCCGTACAAGGAATATGGATGAGAAGAATCTCAAGGAAATTCATAAAGGAATTTAAGATAAAGAATTGATTAATTATAAGATCATAATTAATTGAATTTGATCACATCTTATCTTAAATAAAAGAACGATTGAAATAATTTGAATTCTAAATATGCGTAAATGATGTTGCATACTATGGATGATCATGATCTAGACCAAATACCCTTTATATGTGTATGGTTTCATTTAAATTTATTTAATTTTGTTGGCCTGCGAGCCTTCTTCCAATAAAATGTAGGGCCTACGTGCCCATGGTTTCTTTAATGTAAACCCATGTAATGGAGGATCTCCCAAGCCAGAGGAGACGGTTCAAATCCCGAAGCTGAGGCAAAACTGACACAAGAAGATACAAAGGTGGACAGGTGGGAGCTAAAAAACACGAACCATCAGGTTCAAGGTGTTTTCCCTAGGTCAGGGTTAGCTTATCAAAACTGATAGATAAGCTAACCAAATAGAATCTCATGATCATGCCATCTTATTTTATTTCTGTCTGATTGCATGGTTTATTTATTATGTATGTGTTGTTGCGATCACATAATTAATAAAATGAACAAGCATGAAAAGATGGAATAAAATAAAAACCGGACTATGCGTAAACATTATCGGAACATGGTTAATCACTTAAGCAAGCATCACTTAATATTAACAAGCATGTGATAATGCAAAGATATGCATAAAGAATAAAATCCCTCAAATACCATATTAAGTCAGACCAAGCCTTTCGTTACTTGATTAAGGGAAAGACTCAATAAAACTATGTGTTTGAACAACCCTTGTTGGGACACTTACTTTTATAAAGGAAGCCATTATGAAAGGTTTCGGGTTGACTTAACCATATTACATCAAGATAAGTAGCTCTTGCTAGACTTGATGTAATATTGGAGGCAAGAGTTGAGGAAATCCAAGTCAGGATTTTAGGATTTGGGAGTCCACTCAACAGATCAAGGAACTGTAAGCTCACAGTTGGCAAAGACTTGCCTACTTAAATACCTTCAAATAGCTTGACCAACCCTTGTTGGGGTTATGTGAAGGGGAATATGGATCCTTGCCACTAGAATATCAAAGAAACTGGACATTCCGAGTTCATGGTGAGGGCTATTGGGACTTGATAAAATAGTGGGAGACTTAATAAAATTTATTATTTCTCATAAAAATGTAATCAAGAAAGTACTAATAAATCTGCTCTTTTAAAATTGTAGAATCAAGATGACAAACTCATCAACCACATTTTCTCTACGATCAATTCTGGATAAAGACAACATCCTCACCGGCAGTAACTTTCAGGAATGGTTTAGTCACCTTCGGGTTATCCTACGCCATGAACGAAAGTTTTACGTGATGGAGTCCTCACTTCCTGATTCTCCTGCCCCAGGGGCGAGTGATGAAGATTTCCTAGTCTATGATCAACATTTGAACGATGCTCTCGATGTTCAATGTTTGATGCTGTCATCTATGTCTAGTGATCTCATGAAGTCTCATGAAGACATGGATGCCTACAACATGCTTGAGCACATCCGTGGTTTATACCAGGAGAGAGCAAGACAGGAAAGGTTTGAGATCTCCAAGGATCTGTTTCAGAGCAATCTTGGAGAGGGTGCCCCAGCTGGGCCTCATGTAGTCAAGCTCATTGGATACATTGAGTGCTTGGAGGTTCTAGGGTTTAAACTCCCTGAAGAACTGGGTACCGATCTCATTCTCGCATCACTCCCCCAGAGCTTCTCAAACTTTGTTGTTAATTTCAACATGAACAATATTGAGAAGTCTCTATCTGATCTTATTATCCTTATTCTCCAAGTGGATAATGACATGAAGCGTGAAAAGCCTTCTGTCCTTATGGCGAATAAAAGGAAAGGGAAGGCGAAGAGCTTTAATCCCAAAGCTTCTTCAAGGCCTTCCAAGAAAAGGAAGATCAAAGGGGAGGCAAACGAACAGGATGCTGTTTGTTTCGCATGTGGCAAGAAGGGCCACTGGAAGAAAAAATGCACCCAGCCAAGGAAGCAAGGGGAAGCTTCAGTTGCATTTGTTATCAAATGCAATCTATCTGTTTCTACTAATTGGGTATTAGATACTGCTTGTGGTGCTCACATCTATATCCAAATACAGGAACCAAGTATATTCAGGAAGATTGATCGAGGGGAGGTAGATCTACGAGCAGCCAACAGAGCCAGACTTGATGCTGTAGCTGTCGGAGACTACCACCTCACATTGCCTACTGGGATGGTCTTGGTTTTGAAAGGTTGTTATTTTGTGCCTTCTTTTACTAAAAACATTATTTCAGTATCCAGATTAGATACTGATGGATTCATATTCATGTTTGGAAATTAATGTTGCTACTTTTATAGAGATAACATTTGTTTTGGTAGGGCACATTTATATAACGACCTTTATGTGTTAGACTACACAAACCAAGTAATGGCAATCAATAACAAAGTTAATTCACATGACTCATACCACACCCAACTTTGGCATCACCGGCTAGGTCATGTCAATGAGAAACGTTTGACAAAATTACATCAAGATGGGTATTTAGATTCTTTTGAACTAAAACCACTTGGTGTATGTCATGCGTGTCTAAAAGGAAAAATGACCAAAGCCCCATTTAGTGGGAAAGGTGAAAGAGCTAAAGAGATTCTAGAATTAGTTCACACAGATGTGTGTGGACCATTTCTAGTTGAAGCAAGGGGTGGGTTCTCGTACTTCATAACTTTTACTGATGATTTTAGTAGATATGGATATATCTATTTAATGAGGTATAAGTCAGATTCTTTTGATCGGTTCAAAGAATACAAGAATGAAGTTGAGAACCAGCTTGGTAAGAAGATTAAGAAACTTCGCTCAGACAGAGGAGGAGAATATCTTAATCAAGACTTCATTGATTTCTTACAGGAGCTTGGGAGTCTATCTCAACTCACTCCTCCTTACACACCGCAGTGGAATGGTGTAAGTGAAAGGAGGAACCGCACCCTGTTGGACATGGTGAGATCAATGATGAGTCATGCGAGTCTTCCATTATCCTTTTGGGGATATGCATTACAAACAGCAGCGCACATACTAAACCAAGTACCAAATAAATCGATAAATGGTATTCCATACGAATTATGGAGTGGACGCAAAGCCATGTTATCGAATTTACATGTGTGGGGTAGTGAAGCATTTGTTAAGGCCTCTTCAGGTAACAAACTTGCACCCCGAGGCACAAAGTGTATCTTTATAGGATATCCCAATGAAATAAGAGGATATTACCTATACAACCCCTCAGAAAAAAAGGTTACAGTGGCAAGACATGCCATATTCCTTGAGAGGGAGCACATCTCCAAAAGATATAGTGGGAGCGAGATAGACTTCGATGAAGTCGAGGCTCAAGATACACATGAGTTGGTACAAGAACAGATTCCACAAAGCCCCGTGGAAGAACATTCTATTCCAGAGACATAAGAACTGCGTAGGAGCACGAGAGAGGTGAGAGAACCAGAATGATATGGTTTTCTTGTCACCGAGGATGGTGACTCATTATTGGTTGACAATGATGATCCTCTTACCTACAAGGAAGCAGTTGAAGGCACAGACATTTCCAAGTGGCAAGAAGCCATGAATTCTGAAATGGATTCCATGTTCCAAAACCAAGTCTGGATTTTGGTAGATCCTCCAGTTGATGTAAATCCTATTGGTAATAAATGGGTATTCAAGAAGAAACTGGACATAGAGGGGAAAGTCAGCACCTACAAGGCATGTCTGGTTACAAAAGGTTTTAGACAGTGTCAAGGAATTGACTATGATGAAACCTTTTCACCAGTTGCAATGCTGAAGTCCATCAGAATCCTATTGGCCATTGCCGCTTACCATGACTATGAAATTTGGAAAATGGATGTCAAAACAGCTTTCCTTAACGGGAACCTCCAGGAAGATGTCTACATGACACAAACTGAAGGGTTTGTGACTCCAAAGGATGCCAACAAGGTATGCAAGTTGCAAAAATCCATTTATGGATTAAAGCAAGCATCAAGGTCATGAAACATTCCTTTTGATGAAGCTGTTACAGAATTTGGCTTTGTTAAGAACGAATGTGAGCCTTGTGTCTACAAAAGGTTTAGTGGAAGTGCAGTCGTTTTCCTAATAGTATATGTTGATGACATATTGCTAATTGGAAACGAAGTACCTGTCATACAGTCAGTTAAGGAATGGTTGCATAAATGCTTCTCCATGAAAGACTTGGGCGAGGCGGCATATATTCTTGGGATCAAGATCCATCGTGATAGATCCAAGAGAATGCTGGGCCTGAGTCAAAGTACATACATTGAAAAGATACTGAAGATATTTAGTATGGAACAATCCAAGAGGGGATTGTTGCCAGTGTCACATGGCATTCATCTTTCCAAGAAAATGTTTCCTCAGACACATGAGGAAAGAAAAAGGATGGAAATGATCCCTTACACATCCGCGATTGGGTCAGTCATGTATGCTATACTATGTACGAGGATAGATTTTGCTTACGCATTAAGTGTGGTAGGAAGATATCAAGATGATCCAGGAGACCGCCATTGGATTGCATTCAAGACTATCCTTAAGTATCTGAGGTGTACTAAGGATATGTTCCTGTTTTATGGAGGAGATGAGGAACTAGTCATCATAGGACATGTAGATGCTAGTTTCCAGACTGATCAAGATGACATGAAGTCGCAGACTGGATACATCTTCAGTTTGAATGGAGGTGCAGTGAGCTGGAAGAGCTCAAAACAATGTGTGGTGGCAGATTCTACAGTGGAGTCCGAGTATATCGCAGCTTCTGAGGCAGCTAAAGAAGCAGTATGGATGTGAAGCTTCATCCAAGAGCTGGATGTTGTACCGAGCAGTAAAGATCCTATCACACTCTATTGTGATAATACTGCAGCGGTGGCACTTGAAAAAGAGCCAAGGTCACATCAGTAGACAAAGCACATACTTCGGAAGTATCATCTCTTGAGGGATTTTTCTTAGAGAGGTGAAGTTGCAGTGAGCAGTATTTCCACGGAAGACAACGTGGCAGAACCATTGACTAAAGCCTTGACTCAGCAGAAACATGATCATCATGTGAGGTCTAGCGGACTAAAAGTCATAGGTAGTTGGCTCTATTCCAAGTGGGAGTTTGTAAGGGTTGGTGTCCTCAGAACCAACTATTTTGTACTTTGATTACATGAATGTTCACTTATTATATATTGTTCATTGTTCTGCATGACTATAATATAATAATGTCCTTGAATATTTGTTGCATTAATAAGGTCATAGCAGATCCCCGCTATGATGAGAACCTTGAAATGCTATAACAATATTCTTAAATAAAGTTCTGCGGTTGGATGACATACTATGATAGGACACATAGTATACATACCGTCATGTGCGAGTACTTGTAAGAAGACGAGACTCTCTCTCACGGAGTTCGCACTTGGTAATCTCTAAGATGGGAGATTATGAGAACAGACCCACCGGTAGTAATTCGGGATGTCTTGGTGTCATCAGATATTGCTATCTGCGAGCGTGTGCAATGGTCATTAGACTGGAAGATTATCATTAACTCATGTCATGACTCGCGCACTTAGATTTACTGACGAAAACCGTCACGTAGACAGTTGGCGGGAAGTAGGGTATGTTGGGTGCGTCACGAGTGACATGTTGTTAATGGATAAGTCGAGGAAGGATTTTTCCCTTCCATTTATGGAAGTTGATATCTCGGCCCTTTGATTGAAATAGAACTGTCTCATTAAATTCCATGGCCATGGTGTAAACGTCGAGTTTATTTCAGGTAGTCAAAGAATGACGGATCAAGCATATAGGTTTATGACGCTTCCATGAAACCTGCTTGATGAGATATTGAGACAAAGGGATTAAATTACACAGTAAGCATTCGTATGAGGTGATACGTCAATGCGGCGTCAACTTCTTTCTCTTGGGTGCCTTGACCTGTTGCTAGACAGTAATCTTGGATTTTAGGCAAGTCTGCCTAATGCCAACGAGAAAGAGGCCTAGAGGGTCACACACTAAGTGTATCCAAGTATCTCAAGTTGAATAAAGATTATTCCCATATGTGGTTTAATAATTATTCAATGAAGCCTAATTTGTTTTAAATGATGGAGGAAAAATAAAATAAAACAAGTACACGCCGTGTATTATTAAATGTACACGCCGTGTAGTTTTATTTTGGAAAGGAAATGAATAAATGAAAACAAGATATACACGCCGTGTACATTTAATGTACACGCCATGTAGTTTTCAATGAAAAATAAGTACACACTGTGTATTTATTATTACACGCCGTGTAGTTTTTCCAGTCGGGATTTTGAGGATATAATATCGTTTTATTAAATGATATTTATTATAATCAGCGTGAGCACATGTCAAGGAATTAATTATTTGACATGGGGGTTTTCAATAAGAATTAATGAAATAAATGAAACGCGTAACACATTTATTTATTGTCATAACTCTACAACCTCAAACTCGATTATAAATATCCTCACAACCCCAACTCTTTTCCTACACAAGAGAATCGTTGTGCACAACATCTCTGGAGAATTCTTTCAAGACCGAAATAACCTCTTCCTCCAAGAACGCTCTCAAGACCGAGAGAGATCATCTTCCATCGGATCAAGATGATCTAAGGCGGACAACGCAAGCAAAGGCTTCTCCACACTAGCACCCGGAGAATCCTTTGGCGACGTCCAGAGATACAAGGTACACGTGTGGATCACCGCTAGAGGGAGTCTACACTTGGCTTCTGCGACTCAATGACGTATCACATCGACAACGTGATCGAGAACATAAACAAAGAAAGAACACCCAAAAGGTATTTCTTTATAATTAATTAAATTAATTATAATCAACCTGTAACGATCCTTGTTTTTGGTTCCGGGACAAACCATCTTCTTTGTCTTTTTCTGTGATTCGATCCATGGAGACTGGCGTTTATCGTCGTATTGATCCCAGATTGATCATTTATAATGAAAAAAAGCAAAGCGGGCACATCCACCCACGCACTTCTGCTGTTCCCGGAACCTTCAAAACCGAGGGGGATGAGAGGTATACTTGTTAATGTCAAGAGTAGAGTAAATCATCTATGTGGGTATCTAAGGAAAAATAGGCTGGACAATCAAATACTCATGAAAGGAGAAGAAGAAATAGAACCAAACTTGTTGTATTTCAGTAATGACAAGAAGAGATATAGGGTTCTTCATGTTTAAGAATAGCGCAAAAACACAAAACACGGAACCCAAAACATCAAACAATGATAGAGGAAGAGTAGAAAATAACATACATTGGATTCTAGCCTTGATTAATTTGAGGGAATTTAGAGGAGTCACATCGAAAGTAGATGAGTTCCGCGAGAGCTTGAGAATCGCGAGTGACTGAGTTGTGGTCAGAGTTTTTTTTAAAAAATAGACCGGGGACACTTTTAACAATGCTTTCAGAAAAGCGTTGATAAAGATCCATTTTATCAATGCTAAATTTATAAGCATTGATAAAAGGAGTATTCATCATCACTTTTCTAGCACTGATAAATATTGAGCTTTATCAGCGCTAAAAAAATGCTGATAAAAGACATTTATCAGCACTAGCATTTTAGCGCTGATAAATATATCTTTTAATAATGATTTTTTAGCACTGATAAATATTGATCTTTACCAGTGCTAAAAAACCGATGATACAAGTTTTATAATTATAATAATATAAATAATTTTATTATAATTTTATAATTATTTAAATAAATTTATTATAAATTTATAATTATTTAAATATATATAATTATTTATTTATATTTATATAAATACTTATTTAAAAAGTAATAATTATTTATTTATAATAATTAATTATTTATAATAATTATAAATATAGTAAATATAAATTTATAGATATATTTATTTATAAATACTCATTTACAAATATATTTTTAACATTATTAATGGATATATAATCTTAAATACATGCATTTTAAAAATGAGTGAAATTGAATAATTCAAAATGAGTACAGTTTAAAAATATTCAAAAAATGGATAAGTTTTATTAATTAAATATAAGTTATTAAAAAAATATGGATATATATATATATATATATTGAAGTGGATAAATATTAAAAATTTTAAAACATAGTAAATAAATAAATAAAAATAAATAATAGAAAATTATAAAATTTAAAAATAAAATAAAAAATAAAAAACATTAGAAATGAAATTGTAGTATTGAAAATAAATAAATAAAATTGACAGATTAAAAACATAATATATTAAATGTGTCATGTTATAATGAAATTCTAAAATATACTAAAATTTAAATAAATTACATAAATATTAGGTTTATGTGTTTCTATATATTGCGTAAATATATTTGTGTGTATTTATATACAAATACATTAACACACACACACACATACACGTGAAATAAATTCAACACATGATGTTTGATATAGGTTAAATTGAAAAATCAAACAACATTAAAAATGAATAAGACATTTACATGTTTTTAATTAAAATTATATATATATTATACTTATTCATTTTATATATCCATATTTAATATATAATATTTATTAATATTTATAATATATATATATATATATATGTATATTAAATTTATTCATTTTTATTAATAATTATTTAATTAATAAAATGTTTCATATTTTTCTTAATTTACTCATTTTATTTTTATTTGTTTAATTTCTCATTTTATTTTGGACCTTTATCAGTGCTGAAAAAATGATGATAAAGGAAAACTTTTATCAATGCTAAAACATGCTGATAAAGGGCACCTTTTTTCAGCGTTAAAATAAAGCGCTGATAAAAGTTTCCTTTATCATTGTTAAAATAAAGCATTGATAAATGTTACCTTTTATCAGCGCTAAAAAAAACGATGATAAATGATGCATTTTATGAGCATTTTTTTAGCGCTGATAAAGGGATTCTTTTATCAGCGCTTTGTCTAGCGCTAATAAAGATGGAATTTATCAGCGAATTTTTCTAGCGCTGATAAATACCAGCATTGCTAAACGCGCATTTTGTAATAGTGTGTCATCAAGATCAAGTGAAGGGAGATGGTTCTGTTGTTTCTTGGATTTCTCCACCCCATGTAGCTCCACCATCTTCAACGCTATCTTCATCTTCTCCCAACAACACTACCCGTAGTTTTTGTATCGGCACACTGGTGCAAGGGGAAATAGGGCCACCCACACTTGAAACCCAAAGCCTTGCTCCGACGGTTCTCCCACTCGTGGGTCATCAGGTTCCAAGAACCTCACCCGTTATGGGTGGTTTGAGTTGGAGCGTCCCAATGAACTCCATTTTTGATGGCCTCGCAATGTCAGACGGGATGGAGAACGGTCCCGTCTGGTTGGGGCATCTTCGCTTGGTCTAGTTGTTGCCAAGACCCAACCTCACGGACCTCACTCAATTTCCGTGACTCACCTCCACGGAACCGAGTTCCCTCGCCTCCTGTGAAAGCAAGCTCCACATACCGCGTGAGGCGCATAGCTTATAGTTGGGTCTTGGGGTTGTGGATGCAAACCCAATTAAAAATTTCTTTCAGGAGTCCATGCAATAAATACTCGACGTATTGTGGCTCAAGTTGGCGGGACAACAAAGACGCCAGATACTCAAATTGCTCAATATATTTCTGGACCGATCCCTACTGCTAGAGAGTTGCAAGATCTTCGTATGGATTCTGAATTTCCAAACCAATGAAACGTTTGATCATCTCCTCAGTTCCACCTCGGCCAGAATTGTAAACTAGTGACTAACGACTCCCTCTATACTTATATGTGCAAGTGATACTTTTAACTCCTTAGCTGCTTGGTGGATGCAGAAATATAACTTGACATGCATGATCCAACCTCGTGGATCCAGCCCATCGTACACAGGTAGTTCTACTCACCGAACAGCAGGTGGAGGGTCAGCGGAACTGATTGTCACCGAAGCTGCCACGATTTCCCCTCCGACCTGTTTTTCACTGCTACTTACTCTAGGCGCTCCATCGCTTCTAGGATTCCTTACACCATCACTTCTAGGCGCTGTTGAGATTCATCACATTTATTGATGAGAAGAAAATAATTAATGGAGGGATTCATCACATTTATTGATGAGAAAGGAAAATTATTAATGTGGATATTTATTACCATTAATTGAGGACATTCTCCCAACATTAATGGATATTTAATTCTCAATATTAATGGATGGAATAATGGATGTTGACTGCATTAATTGATGATTATGGACTTTGTGTCTATATAAGGAGGATGCAAAAACATATTTTGAAAAGGTAACAGGTTCCAACAAGATGTAGTCGGCAAGGGAGACCCGGGAAGGGGTTGCCGCGTTTGCGGTGGCCCGTGTGGCACGATGACGATGGCACGTCGGCGTTTGACAGGTTCAGAGCAATGGTGATGTAATTGATGATAGAGGCCACGTATCGAAAGTCTTCCTGATAGAGGTGATCAGGTGGCGTGTCCCGATTGCAGATCGGTGGTACATCATGATGGCGAGATCATTCGGGTGTCGCAAGCTGGTGCGAGGTTGACACATGTACGGGTGAAGATCTCCGAGGTAGTGACGTTTCGTCGACAGAAGGGTGACATTTTGTCAAAGATTGATCTTCTGATACATGGCGTCAGCGGGATGATTAAAGAGAGAAGGCAGAGGCATATCGGGGTGTGGTTTTCACACAGGTTTTCTACGCTCTCTCATTTGTAATTCAAGTTCGGGCATTACTTGGATTCTTTGTACTCTCTAATTCATAGTGGATATTTTGGGAATTTCCCCATGGTTTTTAATCCTCCGCATGGGAGGGTTTTTTCCACGTTAAAAAACCTACATGTTGATTTCTTCATTCTGCTTATATCGCTTTGGGTTTCTCACGATATTTTTTGGCAAGCAATTTTCAGCCCAGATTCGGGATTCTCCCCAAAAAGTGGTATCAAAGGAGGTTGGTTCATGCTTGCAGTTTAACGTGATGATTTTGGAAGCTTTAAAGAGGATCGCAGATGCGTACGTGGAGCAGAATAATGTTTGGAAATTAAAGCAGGTTGAGAGAGGTGATGCACATATCCGCTCATGGGATGTTGAGCAGGGGGAGCAGTTTATTCCTACAAATATTTTCTTTCCAATAGGGTTTATTAGATGGTTTCATTCATTAATGTGATGAAGGGGGAGATTGTTGAGATTAATCACATTTATTGATGAGAAGAAAATCATTAATGGAGGGATTCATCACATTTATTGATGAGAAAGGAAAATTATTAATGTGGAGATTTATCACCATTAATTGAGGACATTCTCCCAACATTAATGGATATTTAATTCTCAATATTAATGGATGGAATAATGGATGTTGATTGCATTAATTGATGATTATGGACTTTGTGTCTATATAAGGAGGATGTAGAAACATATTTTGAAAAGGTAATGGGTGCCAGTAAGATGTAGTCACCAAGGGAGACCCGGGAAGGGGTTGCCGCGTTTGCGGTGGCCCGTGTGGCACGACGACGATGGCACGTCGGTGTTTGACAGGTGCAGAGCAATAGTGATGCAATTGATGATAGAGGCCACGTATCGAAAGTCTTCCTGATAGAGGTGATCAGGTGGCGTGTCCTGATTACAGATCGGTGGTACATCATGATGGTGAGATCATTCGGGTGTCGCAAGCTGGTGCGAGGTTGACGCATGTACGGGTGAAGATCTCCGAGGTAGTGACCTTTCTTCGATAGAAGGGTGAAATTTTGTCATAGATTGATCTTCTGATACATGGCGTCAGTGGGATGATTATCATAGATATGGCAGAGTCATATCGGGGTGTGGTTTTCACACAGGTTTTCTACGCTCTCTCATTTGTAATTCAAGTTCGGGCATTACTTGGATTCTTTGTACTCTCTGATTCATAGTGAATATTTTGGGAATTTCCCCGTGGTTTTTTAATCCTCCGCATAGGAGGGTTTTTTCCACGTTAAAAAAACCTGTGTGTTGATTTCTTCATTCTGCTTATATCGCTTTGGGTTTCTCACGATATTTTTTGGCAAGCAATTTTCAGCCCGGATTCGGGATTCTCCCCAACAGGCGCTCCATGCACTAGTCCACCCCTTATTCCCCAAACTATAAATCAGTATCATTCACAGTATGTGTTGGTGACTTGATAGGATTAGTGAGCTACTACCACTGTACATGGAAAAGAAAGAATGTAGGAGTTGAAGGAACTTGTTTAAATAAATTCAAGAATCCCTATATGTGATGATTAATGTGATGTGCTTCAAGTTAGAGACAAGTACTAAATGGTTGAGAGTATCATCCACAAAAACTTATAATAAGTGGGAGAAGTCAGCTATCCAAATTGGAGTTGATGTTTTGAGATGAGTTTTGAATGATAGACAAGACTTAGAGTGAGTTGAAGAAGTTCTGAGGTTATTTGAGTGAAATCTGAAATTTCGTAAGACTTTGGCGTTGGCGCTGAAATTTGGCTAAGTCTGATACATTTAATAATTAGTTAGTATGCATTTATGAATTCATATAGATTTTGTAAGACTTCTGCAGGAACACATGACTTTGTTGGATCTTAAAACTTGAAAAGTATTATAAGAATGATAGTTTTATGAAAATTCAAAAAGGCATGAGATTTACATCGAGTCCATAAGACTTCTGCGACTTTGTAAGACTCCATGAGCGAGTTTGTAAGAATTAAAAGTTTGCTAAAAATGGATGAAGTTTGAAAATAATAAGATTCACAGTAAAGTGTATGTATTTCATAGAAATCCTGTAAGACTTTTTGAATGTGTGTATGACTTTGAATGCGTATATGACTTTGAGTAGGGGTGTAAGAGCTTTCCACTGCAGAGAGTTTGTAAGACTTGTTACAAAATAGCGGTGTCGACTGAAATATCTACAAGGCATGGGATTCATAGGTAATTATTAATACTTATAAAAGTCTTACGAGATAAGCTTCCAACCAAAATATTTGAGAATTCCAAAATTATTTATTCTAAATAAATGAAATGAAAACTAATGATGCTACTGCTATGATCTTCAAGGAATTAAATTTCACAAAAAGAGTTTGTGATTCAAGCTGAGATTATAGGAGAATCAACTGAAGAAGAAGCTGTAGCACCAAGGTAGAGTATTCAAAGTCTTACCTGACACTTCATGAAAGGATACATTCACTGACTATGTGACAAAGTCAATACAGTTGTGAGGAACGAGCTATTCAAGACAATGAAGGAGAATCAGAGGGAAGTTGGTAATTTTGTGATGCAGTATAATGAAATTCCAGTGGGACTCTGAAGCACATGATGGGATGTCATGTAATCATAGTGCAAGATCAATCCTTGTAACCACTTGCGTTAATAATGAAAGAATATGTGGTTGGGAGAACTAACTAATCATGAAAAAAGTAGGCTTTAAAGACCGAACCTTGTAAATCCTTGTGTTCTTGTTATTTTATTTACTACATAATCCAGGTGGGGTTGAGAGACACAAAGACAAGAGGATCTAGAATTTAATCAATCTAATAGGTTGAATTAAATTTCTAAGAATTCATAAAAAGAGATCACCGATTCACCCCCCTCTTAGTGATCCACCAGACCCAGGTACTTCAATATGTATCAGGGATGACCATGTATCCTCTAATTGGATCCATATAATTTGTTTTAATAGCTCTATATGAAGTGAAAATTTCTAGAAAATATTCAAATGACTCATATGAAGAACCCAGTCTCCCTCTCTGTTGAAGTTAAAGTGAAGTTCACAACCAAAACTCTAAAGAATAGGAAGAAAAGGGAGACAAAAATTGAGAATGATCTTAATTGAAAATAAGGATCTATCACTACTTAAATATTCTCAAAGTGATAAGTGTTTGTCTATGAAATCTGATGAGAATGATCCTTTTTAAGAAGAAATTCCATATTTTGAGGAGTATGAGGAGTATACGATTCATACTTACACTCTAAACTCAAGTATTGTTTGAAGAAAGTTCCTAAAGAAGTGGTAACTTGTATATTTGGTGTTATTAAGGAACTACTTGATGAAAAGTTATGACCAGAAGAGGAAGATGAAGAAATAGAGAATGACCTAAGTAATAAATTACAAAAGTGCATTGCTCTCACATACCCTATGGAATCAAATGAAGAATGGAAATCTCTTTATAATAAAATTATTTCTCTAGTTTAATAAGTCTTTAAAATGAATTTTTGTGATAATGTGTTGTTTGAAATTATATTTTTGGAAGTTATCCATGCACTTGAAAAATTGTATAAAATCTCTATCAGTGTTAAAGATGCTCAATTGGAGGTTAAGGAAAAAAGAATAAAATAGCTCGATAACTCTTTGAAAGAATCAAGAAAAGTGCATGAAGAACAAATCAAGAAATTGAAGAGGGACTAGGAATAAAAACTAAGATCAGTTGAGGATGAGAAGAACTCCCTCAACATGAAGAATCTTGAGCTTGAGGTGATACTAATAAATCTGGAATCAACACAAGACAAAACATTCCACATTGTTGAAAATAGAGATGTGAATACATGAGTTTCCAATGAGAGTCATATAACCAAAGGGGATCCTATTAATGACACTAAGATATTGAAACCATCCTTTGATCAAGAAGCCGCAAGATCTAAGAAGTAGGTAACCCATTACCTAGAAAATGTTTTATGTACTAATTTTGTCTCACTTGATTATATAGATTTCAAGTCAAAATATGGGCATATATGGATGGTGAGAAATGGTGAATGATTCATCACCACATTATGGGTGAATGTAAACACATAAAAGAAATGAATCCCTCCCTATAAGAGCCTAAAGAGTTGGTTTTCCACTCAAAATAAAGTAAATAAATCTAGTCAGACTACATCCACAAGCAAAAGGAATAAGTTTATTGGCTATTGTTGATGCTGTTAGAGGTTTGGGAACAAAGCCATAGAATGTTAACCTATGTAAATAGTAGGAGGCCATAGTTAAGGGGTAAAAGAGTTGAATAAATAAGATGACCTATTATCCAAAAGTAGTGCTCATAGAAAGGGATGAATCTATCTACAAAGAATCTCAAATGCTTAGAGAATTTATGTGACTATTGCAACATAAGTGGTAATGATTATGAAGAGTGTTGATATGTACCATCCAGACAAAAATCTTATGCTGATAAGAAGAGGAGACTATAACAAAAAAAGGAACAAAACAAAAGGAAGTTGAAAGTAAGTATGCCTCAGGGAGTAGTCAAAAGAATAAATCCAAGTCAATAGCTACCAAGAAGTCAATAAAGGAAGCTCAAAGGGGTTTCAAATCTATAGGGAAGTGACACTTCTATTATGGAAGGAAAGAACACATTATGAACCATTATAAAATGATCATGAATGTAATGACCCAGTCTAGCCCACGATCATGATATTGTCCGCTTTGGGCCTATCCCGCACAGTTTTGCTTTCCCTAGGCTCTGCCCATCAGGAAACCCCCAGAAAAAGGCCTCATGATGGGATAGGTATCCACACCACATTATAAAGGGGTGCTTCGTACTCCTCCTTCGATGTGGGATTTCCATAACCCACCCCCCTAGAAGGGCCTAGCGTCCTCACTGGCACATCAAATGCACACCGGATCTGATACCATTTGTAATAGCTCAGTCAAGCCCACGATCATGATATTGTCTGCTTTGGGCCTAGACCGCACGGTTTTGCTTTCCCTGGGTTCTTCCCATTAGGAAAACCCCAGGAAAAGGCCTCATGATGGGATAGGTGTGAAACACTAAAACTCTATGAAGCGAGAGGAATACTCCATAACAGAAAGAGTACCCTGCTCCAGACTCATGAACTCTCGGGCTCGGTCAGCCCTCAAGGTCTCTAGATAGAAGTAATCATAGAAGATGTACCAAAACTCATCCCAGGCCATATTCTGTTGGCGTCCCGCCTATGAGATCACGTCCCACCACCTCTTGGCGGAGTCTCAAAGCATATAGGTAGTGACATTCACCCTCTTCTCTGGAGGTATCTCCAGATGCTCGAAAATCGTCAGCGTGGCTTCTAGCCAAGACTCTGCATCCTGGAGTCCTCCATCCACTCAGAAAGTGGGAGGATGCTGCTGCTGAAAGACCCGCGTCAATTCTGCCATTGACGGGGCAGGAGGCGGTGCTCCCAGAAAGGTCTGCATCATCCTAAAAAATCCTTCCCTAAACTGTGCATTAGCACCTGGGTCAGGTATAACAGCTAGTTCCAAGACTGGCACGATAGGAGGATCTGCTGGAAGTCCCTGATCAGCCATATCCGGCGTCTGATCACTGCCTTGTGGCTGGCGTACAACCGAAGGATGTCTCGGTGGCATGACTCTGAAAGTTAAAACACACAGCTCATATCAATATTAACAGGGATTGAAAACTAGAAGTTCAATAAGGGGAACAGGATAAGTAAGGCATTCAAGTTTTACAAAACATGACTATATGACATGTAAAATTCCTACACAACATGTTCCCTTAATCCATTCACATGTACGCGTACTTGAATCCTCTTCCCCTGCTCGAGTCCTTCTACACGGTTAATCCACACGAATCTCATAAGACAAGACTACACGGCGTGTATAGAGAGTACACGACGTGTACTTAGGAAAAACTATTTCTTCCCAAACGGAAGAAAACATAGCATAGTCAAAACTACACGGTGTATATTCTGGGTTTTTCCAGACAGTAAGCCTTAGAAACTACTCCACAACCTAGAGAAACACTGAAACGAACATTGAAGGTGCCAAATACCGATCCGTGAGAGCCCATAGTTCCCACGAATCAAAGATTGACATCTTATACATGTTATAATAAGGTAAACAAGTCAATGATCCACCAAATTATGGTCCATGAGGGCCCATAACACCTCAAGAACCAAAGTTTGACATTCATTCAAACAAAACCTAACACAAACAATACCCTATCAAAACAGCAGGTATTTTATCAAGGCATCTATCACAACAACATGCATATTCTACACAACATCTATCACAATAACATGCAATTGCTAATTCACCCTAAATGACATGACAATAATGCATGAAAAGTGATTTCTAACAACTTCCTATATGATGCATGAGATGGAATACCCTCATCTCATCGGGTTGCGATAGAAATAAAACCTCAATAACATCAATGGTAACAACAAAAAACATGTGAATCACCTAACAGTGAAATCAAATCAACTGTAAAATTGAAAACCAGAAAAATTGAAATAAACAAGGTAGATTGGCTTTTCCTTGTACACGAGTTAGCTACTCCCAGACATAGATTATTACCAAGTACCTATTACTTCCTAACCCTAGATAAAGTCTCCAAACAGGAAGTCAAGAGAAAAGAATTCATCTGATACCACTTTGTAACGTCCCGGTTCTGGAAGCCACCTAGAGGCGCCCTGTACCTGGTTGGTCACACGGCCTCAAGCGCATTTCCCCGAACGCCAGAGGCTACCGACTAGCAACGAGGGCCTTGGGTGTGATAGTGGGAAAACTATGCCCTCATCGAAAGAGTAACACAGTGGAATAGAAACAAATATACAATAGTAGAAGCAGTAAATATCCAACAACAGTAAAAAATGAAAGATTGAAATAATAAACAACTGGAGCACATATATACATAAAATGATGCATGATACATATGTCTAGGAAAATAGCCAAACAAGTCACAATGATGAATACAAACAGTACTAAAACCAAGTACAAAAGAAACAGATAACCGATCCTCAACATCGCAATTGGTCCCATGCTCTCTAGCTCCACAGCAAGTCAAGTACCTGAAGTAGAAGGGCGTTTTACCTTAATGATACCTACAACAATATAATCTGTTTGGGACCAAAATCATGGCCTAAATAGGGTGTGAGACTAAATCCTAGTAGGAAACCACCCAAAGATCTGTGCCTAACAGTCAGTGAATATATGACAGACAAAAGTACAGAAAACAGTAAACAGGAAAGTACTCAATAGTAAACAATCCACAATTTCAATATCAAGCAATGACTAAACAAGTAGCTAAAAACAAACATGTAACCCTATGGGAAGTACTCACAGCCATCCCCTCTGGTCCTACCTAATAAGTACAAGCAACCCTCTGGGTAGCACACTTAGTATAACCCCTCTGGTTATGTCATAGGAATTCATAAGTAGACTCTCTGAGGAAGCACACACAGTCAATTCCCCTTATAGTCATAAGTAAAACAAGACTCTCTGAGGAAGCTCACAAAGTAAATTCCCCTTATAGTCTAAGGTAGTCAAGAACTCTTTGAGGAAGCTCACATAGTCAATTCCTCTTATATACCCAAGGTCAGCGACTCTCTAAGGAAGCTCAATCAGTCAATTCCTCTTATAGACCAGGTCGTTCAAAGTTAATCAAAGACTCTCCGAGGAAGCTCAAACAATCAATTCCCCTTATAGTTTACTACACCAGGTTCTCACAGTCTTGTGTAGGTCAATGAGTATAGAAAAGTGATATGGACAAAGTGAACCTACATAATTACTTGGATAAATGGTCTATAACATATCAAGCATGTTAGAAATCAATCACACCATCCTACAACTAGGCATGGGAAAACATGTCAAGGCGCCCAAAAGGCTAAGCAGGACCAAACGGTCATAAGAAGAACTTGCATGGGCAATACTTCCAAAGCATAGAAAACAACCCTATTTATATCCATTTAACCTCTACACAAGCATACAAACATGGAAGACAATGAACAGGGGTAAAACGGTAAACACACAATACCCCGATTAAGGGTATTGGCCCAATTGCACAAATAAATCAAAGATTTTCAATGGTAAGGCACAAACCACCTACCTCTTAGGGTTTGGAAAAATCGACCTCTTCGCATAAACGCGCTCCAAACCAGGTGAGCGCATCCTTGAAAACAACTCAAAAACCCTTCCCTAACATCAATAAGGTCAACCTTTAACACACAAAGGCAACACAACCCTAGATCTACATACAAGCCTTGTAGATCTAGGAAACTAAGAGAGAGAGATATAAAGAGAGAGGGATAACCCTAACCAAAACCTCAAATAACCAAAAGAGGAACTTACCCGAGGAGAACCGCCTTCGATCCACCAAGAAAACCCTTCGATTTGCCTCCAAAACGAGCCAAGGAGCTCCCCCAACCTCTGAAAATTGCAACTCTCGTGTAAGCCATGAGTGGGAGGAAGAATGGTGGAGGAATGAGAAATCCCGAGTGGCCCGGTACTTAAAAATCATAACTTTAAGTGGCCGCACGGTTACCCCGCAAGGTTTGGAAAACCGTGCGCCAACCGTGCAGTTGCCACTGTCTCACCCAGGTACTTTTCATGGCTTTCCCGCATGGTCTGATAAACTATGCGCAGCCCATGCGGAGCCCACTATCAAGGGTGCACAGTTTCCTGGACTGGGCGCACGGTTTGTTCAGACCGTGTGCCAACCGTGCACCTCTACACAACCTCCCGAAAATCCTCTTTTTCTCAAAAACAACCAGAAAAGGAAAACATACCTGAAAATAAGGTCCAGGTTCTTACAATGAACATCAAGAAAAAAGATAGAAAGTTGAAACAAAGATAATAGTCAATCAAAGAAAGAAACAAAAAGATCAACTTAATAGATGACATCCTTGATGAAAGAGTTGTAGGAGTCAGCTAAAAAATGCAACATAAATAATTCCAAAAGACCATTTAAAAACTACAAGAAATGTCAATATATCAAGGATAAAAAAACTGTTTTTCCAAATCAATTGATAATGGATAAAAAAATGGATAAGGATCAAGAAAGTTCTGAATAAAAATAGGTTTCTACACATGGAGGAGAGATCAAATTTAATGATAGGTTATCCAATAATTATGACCCAAGAGTTATTGAAATTTTTTATAGAATATGCAAGAAATATAATCATAATGCAAAAAATTGGATGATTATCTTTCCAACTCAAGAAGAAATACTAAAGAACAAAGGCAAAACACTAGTGACTGAAATCTATTTATTAGCATGAGTAAACCGGCCTATTCCACACAAGAAAAATACTAAAGAAAAGAGGAAATCCATGCTGTCCAAAGAAGGCCATAATCGGAAAAACAAAAAAGGGATATAGCATGAATAGTTCTCATAATGAAAAATTTGGAAAGAATAGAAGGTCTTGGTTGAGATACAACTCCCAAACTTACTTCTATTATTAAGTAGTAAGAAAACTCACTCCTTATTCCCTTAATATTTTTTGTTTGTACTAACATTAAGGGAATTAAAGGAGAAAAGTTAAAGGGGTAGTTATATGGTGTTGTAACCACTATATATAGTAAGAAAGAAGTTTCTATCATGGAGTACTATTGAAAATGATCATCCATGATAAATAGGAAGAGTGAATCCATTAAGGAGTAATAACCATGTAGAGGAGGCTATCAAAATTAGTTATATTCTTGTGAATCTGGAATCTTGAAAAGATCTAGAGAAAATATGACTAAAGGTATTCCAATCACACTTGATTTCCTTGATTTTTTATATCAAAGTTGTTTAGTAAGGAGAGCGATGGTTGATAGAAAAGATAGGTGAAAGAAGGGGTGTTATGCTTTGCACTTTAACTGTTTTGATGAATTTGTTGAAGACGAGTGTAAGATATATATTTCATCATAAATTTGTTAAAACAACCACAAATTGAGAAATTGAGAATAGTATGACATGATAGATTGGTTTATGGACAACCTTGATGCCTTGGTAAAATATCTCTTGTTTCGAACACTGGGATTTCCCACGTAGACTTAGAGTTGACTAATTAAGACTCATTGCTAAGGAATTTGTGGTGCCATACTTATCACAAAAAGTGAATCAGTTTGTAATTATAGATAGAAAAAACAAGTTAGAAGATACTGTGTTGAAGAAAACATCACCCACTATATTCTTTTGAATTTATTGACAATTACGAGGATAAGAAAAGGGTTAAAACACACATATTGACTTAGGAGTTGACATAAGGGTTTTAATGGTATTTCCAACAAATAAAAAGGGGTAGATTGAAGTGCTCATGAGGGATTATTGTATTTTTTGTTAAGAAATAAGGATTCCATGATGATGAGGAATATTTTCAATATGTGTTGGTGACATGAGAAAATGAGTGAGATGCTGCCATTTTATATGGAAAAGAAATAATAAAGAACTTAGAGATGCTTCTTAAAGAAATTTTGAAGACATTAAAGCAGCTCTATATGTAATGATTGATTTTATATTTTTCAAGTTAGAAACAAGTACTAAATGGTTGAGAGTACTATCCACAACAAATTATAATAAGTGGGATAATCCAACTTTCCAAACAGGGAGATTAAAGACCTTAATCTAAAAGGAGAAGTCTAGCTTGGAGTTGATGATGTTTTTATATGAGTTTTAAGTGATTGTTAAGTCTAGGAGTGGGTCGAAGAGGTTCAGAGGTTATTTGAGTGAAATATATAATTCTATAATATTTTGGTGAAAGAGGTGAAATTCGACTATGTATGATATACATAAGACTTTGTGAGTAGGTGTGTAAGACTTCTTATTGATTTTGTAAGAATTATGAAAGTGCATATGTATTAGCTTAAAAATTATTACGAGAATGACAATTTTATGAAAATTCACAAAGTAATGTGGTTTACATTAAGTCTTTAAGACTTATGTGAGTTTGTAATACTATGAGTGAGTTCATAAGACTTTATAGTTTTCAAAAAATGGATGAAGTCTGAAAGCTGTAAGAGTTATAACTAGGTGTAATTCTTCTACAGAAACCCCATAAGACTTTTGAGTGGGAATATGACTTTAAATTCATGTATGACTTTTAGTAGAAGCATAAGACTTTGTCCATTGTAGGGAGTTCATAAGACTTAAAAAGAATTATGAATTTTAAGTTCCAATTGAAACACAAGCAAAGGAACGAGATTCATAGGGAATTCATAATAATTATAAAAGTCATACAAGATAAGATTCCAAACAAAGTATTTGAGTATTCCATAATTATTTATTCTGAAGAAATGAGATCAAATCTAATGATGGTAGTTCTGTGATCTTCATAGAATTAAATATCACAAAAAGTGTTTGTGATTCAAGATGATATTAAAGAACTATCTAGGGAAGAAGCTAGATCTTTAGAGAGCCACACCACAAGTTACTATGCCACATCACACTATATGAGTTCATGCACACATGGATGAGGAATCCAAAATCTTTAAAGATACAAATTTTTTGGAGTGAAATTAAAGGTGATATTCAAAATTGAATTAGGAAGGAAACACCCGAGTCTTAAGGGGATTAAAAAGGTAAACCTTGACTGGGATTTTAGAAATAATTAAATGAGTTTCAAAAATTAGAATATTGAATCCTGTTTTTGAGGTATGAGGAGTTTCAAAATTATATATGGAAATAAAAATATTCAAGATTATATGAATATAATTAAATAAAGAGGATAAGAATATAGTTATTCTTTTGAAACTATGATTACTCAAAGAACTATATTCAGTTGAAGAAAAAGAGAACTCGTTGCTGTACCTGAAGGAATAATGCCTACTAATATCAAGGAAGGAGGGGATGAAAAAGGAGGCATACAATGAAATAATATCACAGAAGGTGCTTAACTGAGGTATACTGAAGTATATTGAGAAGAAGAGAAAGGTCAACATGTTCTACATAAAGGAGAAGTCAAAGTACAACTCAATAGTTCATGAAAGGAATCATTCACCAATTATTAAAGACATTCAATCCGGTTGTGAGGATTGAAATGTGTGAGATAACTGTTTATGCTAAAAAATATGTGTTATGGGAGATGTCGAGGAAGACATGTCTAGTTCAAATAGAATCCAGGCCAAAAAAACCTCAAAAACCCATTTAAGGGGTTGTATTCATGAAATTCAAAAGCTTTGAGAATGGTGGAACCCTCACAAAACTTGTCTAAGCACACAGATCTTGATCCGGTAACCTCTGTGTAGAGTATGTAAAATTCATGGAAGTCCCTAGCCATGAAAATCTTGAGGCAGTAACCTATGTAGAGAATATGTCTATTCATGGACGTCCCCTTCCCTTATTGAACTCATAATCTTCTTTGAAAGCCTCCATTTTTCACGAAACTGAGGCCCTCACCTGCACCGAACCTATAAATACATCCTCCCATTCTAATTTTAAGGGGACACGACCTTTGAACTTATGATAGAAGCTCTGAATTTGTTAAACACAAAGCCTTTGTGAGTAGGAGATTAGATGGATTTCCAAAGGTAACCATATTTCCTGAAACCACCTCCCATGGGTTCTTAAGAACCTCAAACCATGGTAGATATGCCTTTCACAAAGGTCCATGGACTTCATATAAGAAAAAATCCCTTTGCAGCTCTTGTGTTTTCACAAGATAATTATCCTTCACGAAACCTACCCCATGGGAACCAAGACTTCACCCTGAGGCACGATCACCCTATTTTGTGAAACATGAACTTTTTTGAGACCCATGACCCTTACGAAGGCCTCAATTTTCATGTAGCTCCAACCTTTGTGAGACCCATCCATCAGGCCTCTCCATGGTGCCTCCTTTCATACAACACACTTTTGTGAAAGTCGAGTTCCTAGAGCCTTTTTACCCATCCAAATCTAGTTCACCCACACCCCAAATTCCCATTTTAATAGTACAATCAACCCTTGTGTCCACCCCTTTCACTTAAAGCATGTACTAAACCATTACCTTGCCTTTTACTTCTAATAATAGGCACCCTAATACCTATTTACCCTAAACAGAGACACCCTAACATCAGGACCACTGATTTCCACTCCTCCACAACAGTGTTTAGGCCATTCCCCATCCAAATACGCATGATCAGTAGACACATAATCCCTAAAGGTGGAATCATCAAGGGAAACTGTCAACCTTTCCTCGTAGTGAGGAATTTTGCAAGATATTCCTCTCTCACCTCAAAATGGTCTCCCTGAGTATAGGCCCAACCATGTCTGAGATGTATTACATAAAATCGCATAGCCCAACATCCTAGTCGCACAACATTAAACTTCACAACAACATCCCCAACAAATGATGTTAAACTATGGTCTTATCCAGTGCGATGAACATGAGATTACCCATGTACAGACATCATGGGATGAAACTCCTCTCTCACAATGGGATGTCACCCTATAGATATCATCCTTGGGAATATTTCACATGTAATCCTCATACCATCCCTTTTGGACACTCCTTTCATGATATGGACATCCTTATTGCATGATATTAAACTACATGGATCTGTCTTGTCACGTGACCTTAAACTGGGACATTAAAATATGTGGGTTTTGATCCCTGTTTCCCAATAGGGTACATAGTACACCTCCCTCATGTTCAATCCTAACATACCAAAACATCTGGGGAACCTCATCGAGGTTCAATCCCGACACCCCAACATTAACACCAAATCCCAAGTGTGAAATCTTTCCCCCTAGGACACATTTAATAAAATAACAAGCGTGAAATATCCCCCCCCCCTTGGGGACACACTTAACCATCCACCTATCCCCACAAGATATTAAACATGGGAATCACCTGTCCCCATAAGTCGTTAAACCTGCGACCCACCTATCCCCATAAGATGTTAAACCTATGACCCACTTATTCCCACAAGATGTTAAACCTATGACCTAACTTTACCCATAAGACATCAAACCTATGATCCACCTATCCCGAAAGGATGTTAAACCTATGACCCACATAAATAGAATATCTACCCCATAAAATAAACATGGGATGCCTGTGGTAAAAGTATCAGATGCCTATTCCCCTAACAACAACTACCTCATGGAAAATAAATGATGTCTTATGTTACACACATAAGATTCCTCATATGAGATTCCTCCAACTTCCCAAGGATAAGACTTTTCATATTACCAACATTCCCAACATCTATAAATTTCTAGTCATACCCCACATTACTATCTATTATAATCAAAGGTTGATGCCCCATCAAGATAGAAGTATCATAATCAATTGGAGCCCACCTTGATATGGCATCGAGAACAAGTTTCATAAACATGACTTAAATCTATAAGAGAAACCCATACTAGGAAAAAATCTCTAAGGAGGAATCCATGGAAGGATGAAACAACATCCCATTATAATATTTAGATCAAGGAACTTACATCACTACTTAAAGTGATGAAATTCACCCACCTTTGGAAAGTGGGAATGTGGGGAAATAAGCAGCACATCACTACCAGATGAAAAGGCGACACATGGACCCAAAGGAAAGCATTAGAAACAACCTCAAAGGAGAACTATTGAGAAGATAGTAACTATGTGATATAGTATAAATATCATCTAGTGAGACTCTAGAGAACACAATTAGATTTCATGTAATCATAATGTGAGACCATTCCATGTAACCACTTTCATTAATAGTGAAAGAATTTGTGGTTGGGGGGAATAACTAATCATGGTAAAGAGTATACCTTCAAATCAGAATATTGGAAATCCTTATGTTCTTATGACTTATTTACTACATAACTTGGTTGAGGGTAAGGGACACAAAGATGAGATGATCTATACTTTAATTAGTCTAAGAAGTTGAATTAAATTGGAAGAAGTCATAAAAAGATACCACTGATTCACCCCCTCCCAGTGATCTACCATTAAAACTGAGAACTTCATGCCCAAAGATTCAACATGTTCTTTTAAAATATAGGATTAGTAAGTAATTTGATCAAGGTGTGTACCTCTTTATTGTCTATGGGAAGATATTTCAGTTTTACCAAATTCTTTACTATGTTTTTGATAAAGCGGTAATTGATTTCAATGTGCTTATTTCTTGAATGTCATACATGATTCTTACTTAGAATAATTACACTACTGTTATCACATAAAATTGATACTGTATCTTTTATCCCAAATCTTTCATTTTTTTCTTCATCCATAGTAGTTGGGTGCAAGAATTTGTAGAAACTATATATTCTACTTTTGCAGCGATCAAAGAGACATTTTACCATTTCTTACTAAACCACACTACACATTTTCCACCCAAGTACAAATATCCTCTTGAGGTAAATTCTATATTATCAATCAAAATTTCTCAACTGTGAATGTCACAATCTTCAACACTTAACTTGTAACATAAAATAACCTAAAGTTTTCAATGCATTTAATGTATCTATGTGTTCTATTAGTTTCTACTAATCAACTATTTGGGATTACTTTGATATCCAACCGGCAAAAAAAAAAAACTTCCATGATGAGATACAACTGACTTCCAATTGTCTTCATCGAATCAATAGTTTTTAATGATTTACCCTTCTCATACTTTCAGTTTCACACCTTTAGAAATTGGATCATTATATAGTTCACAATCTTCCATCTGAAATGTTTTGAAAATATCCTTTGTGTATTTATATTGAGAAGTGAATGTGCCTTTTTTCTTCTAAAAGACTTTCATGACCAATAAAAATACCAATCCACATGTCAATTACATCACAAAACCCTTATTTATTAAGATATAAAATTTTTTATAGTCTTCATATTTTGAATCACCATCACTTGACTTTCACAATATCTTTTCATGTATAGATTGTGATCCACTCCAAATCTAATAAAATTAAATTGTTTCATAAAGGAGTCCAATCTTGAGTGAAAAACCTTGGATGTTTGTTTTAAACAATAAAATATTTTCTTAATACTTTACACTTTGATATTGTCTTTATCACTATAAAAATCATTAGGTTGATCAAATTATGCCTACTCAAAAATTATGATTTTATATCCATAAAAATCACTTTGAACCCCTAAACAAGAGTAACAAGAAATATTCTTATAGATTTTAACCTTTCAACTGTAGAAATGGTCTTATTTTCCATTAATTATATATATTTGTGCATAGAACTTGCACACAAATTTGGATTTATTCTTATCATTTATCCCTATTCATTTTTATTGCTTCTCTACACCTACTTTTTTTCTATGGAATTATTGTTTTTATGCCTCGGTATCAAATCCTATGTAACATGGTCCTCCATCCGATCAAGATCCTTACAAATTTTCTTGACCCAACATTCATCTTTTGTTTCTTTGAGGAAGTTTTTTGTTCCACTTGATAAATGTAACGCATTATTTGTCAAATTTTTTTGGTTTATATCTATAGTTAGAGTGGGTTTTGCTTCCTTATTGGCTTCATCATCATCATCCGACTCAACTATTGATTATTAAATTTCATTGTAAATATTCTATGTTCTTCCTCTTGGACCAAAGTTAAAATAGTGCCACTTTTTTATAATTTTTATGCTTCCATACATCAAATGATTTTGGAAGAGAATATGTGAGGATAGTGGAGAATTACTGCTATATACACCTATAAGGATTAATGTACTTTAAAATTTTATACATATGAGAGAGAAATAAAACTCTTATAACCCAATATTTATACATTGTTTTGTTCACTATGGCATCCCATTTAATAGTATTATTGTTAAATCTATATTTTTTTTGAATCTAAAAAAATTTGATATTGACTTTGGGTAGAAGTTTTATAAAGAAGTACATAGTGTGTAAGGGGGTTCACACGAATTAAATTATTTCCAAAAAATAGTAGGTATGAAAAGTGATTTTTTTTAATTTCATTGTAGTAGTACTATAGTGTTTTCATACCAATCTTTGAGCAACTAAAAAATCAATACAAATTTCAATACAGTTATAAATTATATATATTTTTAATGTTACAAAAATAATCCAATTCTAAGATCTATAGTTTGAGTTGTATCTCAATTTATAATCAAGATATAATAAATGTTGTAATTAGGAAATCTTTAATCATGTTATATATAGTCATGATATGTAATACATAAATCATTTTAACCTATATCAGGCTGTATCATAACCTATTTCAATATGCTTAAATTATACTTTCATGCCATAGATGAAAGATTTATCTTATGTATTTTAATAAAAGTTGTAGAAACTTATCTTGGATATTCATGCATCAAATTTAAATCCAATTCAATCAATATATTTTAAATACTCAATCATGAAAAACCATTAATAACACTAAAATAAAATATCATTACTTTAATTTTTATAGCAATAATCCAACATAATACAAAGAAAATGAATTATAATAAAGTGTTTTATAATTATAAAATCTATGTATCAAACATTTCAAGAATATTAGGTGTTATCATCAATGTATTCTTAAATAAAAAAACATTTCATTTAGAGGGGATTTTATTAAACCCACTATTAAACTAAAAATATATATTTTATATTAAAAATTAGCAGCGGTTTTAAAAACCAATGTTATTTTTTAAAAAAGTACCCTTAAAACCCTCTTTTTCTTCCTTGTTCATTTGTACCTAAGTCTCCCCGTTCCCCTCGCATCTGAAAACTTCCCCATCCCCAATCCATAGATCATTGTTTCCATTTATCACCAACCCCCTCGATCCTCTACCCCTGTTCCCTTACGCATTGAGTTATAATTCCATGGTACATGCCACTAAATTTTTTATTTATATCTTCTATATTTACTTAAGGTGTGTTGAGGCACTATAGAAATACAGACTCACTATAGTTGAGCTGAATGAAGACATCAATAGGGCACTATAGCATTGTGAACCTAGACATGGTACTGTAGTAACTTATAACTAGAAATGTCGATAGGTCTCTGTAGCTCTGAAAATTTTCAACAAATAATTATGATATAATAGTTTATTTAATGTGGATATTTTCACTATATAAATGTGAGTTATTATATAACCACATTGATTTATGATCTCATTTCAAGCTAAGATTTCATACTCTAAGAATTTCCCTATAAATTTCTCTCAAAATAGTGAAGTGTTCTGCCTCTTCATAGATGTAGAGATTATTCTCGAACCACATAATATCATGCTTGTGATATTCTTCTTGTTATTTTGTTTTTATCCTATATACTCTTATTCTAGAAAATCATTTATCTTTGGAGCTCCTAACCTCTTTATAATGGGGAGTTCTAGCAGATCTTGAGAGTTTGATAGATCCTTCAAATTTTATTTTAGATTCACATGGACAATTGATCAACAGAATATGAATGATTATTATACTTTTTTATTGATATTTCTATAAATATTTTAAATTTATTGTTTATATATAGGTGTCCCTAACACACCTATCATAATATGTGTAAATTATTTTTTCTTAACTCTACTTTTCAGTAGCAGAGCATCAAGGTCAATCCACATGGAGGCAGGATGCAGTCACAAATCGATGATGTGTGAATTAATTATTAAGAAAAAAATGTGATGGAATGAAGATAAAAATGTGAAATAAGAAATTAATGAAAAATAAATAAAAACAAATGGTAAAAATAGCATGTAGAGGTAGCAATTTCAATTGGGAATATTGTAAAAATAATCTATTTCATGTCTCTAATTATTTATAAAATTCATTTTTCATAGATATTTAATTATTTCATCTTTTCTTGGTCCTACAATGAATGACTATTTTTATTAATAATAAATTCATTGCCCTATTAATTAATTATTTTAAAATAAATTTTTATTTAAAACCTTAGAATGATGATAATAGGCTTTCCCAATGGTCATGAGTTTGCTCTTTGTAATACCTTTGGGTTTTCTTAATTAAATTATTTTTGGTCTAATATAATGTAATCAATGAATTGTAAAATAGGTTTAACAAAGAAATTGTAAATAAAAACCAGAATATAGAAAGAAACAAAAAAAATAGACCATTTATTATAACATACTATTCTTGTTGATTACAACCCCAACACGAACCTAAGCCTCTCATGATCATGGAAAGGGTGAAAGGGTTAAGAATAAATCTCAACCCTACCCATGGATATAAGAAGAAAAAAGATCAATCAAAATAAAATGAGTTTAGAATAAGTGAAAACAAAATAAAAACACTTACAAATCTTTGAGGGAGAAAATCGATAGAGTGATGACACCTCCCCCAATGCCAAAATTCATTTATTTAGATGCCCAAGTTTAGAATTTTTGGGAAAAATAATCAAATGGTGTGTACTTAAGTACATGAATTGTAGTAATTAAAATTCCCATTTTAATATTTATCCATCTAGGTGGTTGAATTTCCTTTTCGACCATTGAATTTACTGTTTCAGTTGTCATTTGGTGGAGTATATGGTGTGTGTTAGCGGAAAACATGGTGTGTAGTGGAAATTTATTTCATTGACTACTTTGATAAGGTTGAACATGATTCACTAGTAATTTGAAATGACATGTAATTCTTGAGAGGTAATTTAGGTGTGTACTCCATTTCACAAAGTCACATGCATTCAAATATACACAACTTGTGTTTATAAATTACATTACATGCAATCATCAACTTTTCTCCAAATCTTTACTAATCCATGAATTATTGTAGATAAACCTATAATATGGCCAAAAATACTGAAATGAAGTATTTGGAGACATAAAATAATAATTTCGATATAATTTAGCAATTTACTCTTTAAAATACATCGAAATACTATGCAAAAATTGCGTGCATCAACCCCCCACACTTAGTCATTTTCTTGTCCATAAGAAAAGCCTCTGAATTCCTTCATTAATTTTTTAGCTTAGTTAGTGATATCCTTTATTCATTAAAAATTACCCCTTCCATAAATTTCATTCCCTTATATATTTAGAAAAACAAATTTAAGGTTACTTCAAATACAAATGGTGGGTTATCACTTTTATAGGCCACACAATCATGTTGAGATTTCAACTGTGGAACTAAGAGGGATTCTTCATATCTTGGGGATACAATTTTTATATCTCAATTTTTTTATGTGATATATAATGTTTTTTAATTTTTTTGATTCTAATTTTTTTGAAAATGTTAAGCCCTTTTTTTGATTGAATTTTTTTTATAAAGTTTTGAAATTAAAACCATGTATTGACCACTTTCACGACTCTACTATTTCTAAATTATTGCTTCCCTAATGTTATGAAAGGAATTTCAAAATCTGAAGTTTGTTCATTTTAAACTACTTAAGTGAAATATCTTTCCTAATCCATAAATATTTAACTTGATTTTCTTGAAATATTTTCTAGTGTATTTCTAAAATAATTTACCAAAATAGAAGTTTCACATGTCAAAAATATATAGTTATCAAGATAATTAACCTAATCTCATTTCAATTAGTTAAAATTATGAATAATTATTAAAAATATACTAAAATTATTCTCAAAATAAAAATTCTATCCTTGGAATTCAATGAGGCAAATAAGTTTGGTGCCAAGGGTACCCTCCCCCACACTTAATATTCCACATGGTCACCTATGAGTTTTATAAAGCGGGAGAAAGGAATATGTCACATAAAACTTGACCAGGGGAATAATGAAAGGATTAAATAAAATAATGGGTGGGGAAATATTCTAAGAACTATGGAAAAATTTGGTATTGGATAAGCCATATGTTTTTTGTAGAAAGGTTAGTGCAATGAAAACTTCCATGAGAAATGACTGATTGATGATGTGAATGGAAAATGAATCTATAAGAAAATTAAGAATCACATAAAGATGTAAAAATAAACATATAATAAACAATAATGTTCCATAAATAGTATTGGGGTAACCTCAGGATAGGAATGGTCTATAACTACTGATGACGATGAATGAGGAGGCATATCAATGGAAGTTATGGCAGGGGGATCCTTGGTATGATATAATGGAGGTGTAGTGTAACCAAGAACAACAAGGTCTAGGTATTCACCCAACTCCTCAAATGTGAATGTGTTTCACTCATTCATCGACTCATAAGATGTGTTCAGTGTAACTGATGGTGGTGGGCCAGATAAAGAAAAAGATGGAAGAAAAATGAGTCCACCTAGCTACTGTGAATTGTTCCCCAAGGTCGAATGCAACTAAGCTTCATGTCTATTAGAGCACTACTTCATGTTGTCTAAATTACTATTTATATAATCCATCTGAATGGAATTTAAGGATCAATTGAAGGTGTGGGTGGCGGTAGGGATTTAGATGATGCAAACATGGGTTGGGTAGGGATATAAAATGAAGGGTTTGAAGAAGAGGAGGAAATTAGTGGTGGGTCTACTACTTTTTGAGCTAGTAGAGGTACCAAATCATCATCACTCCTAGGGGAATCAGGCGTTCTGACCTCTGCATCAACTATGAGGCATTCTTGTATGAGGGAATATGCATTCCACCAATTATAGACCATCCCTATATGAATTAGTAATAGAAATTATTTCATGAACTGTCCCACTTAGAACCCCTTCTAAGCCTATAGTGAAGTTGAGAGTGGACTTCGAATCCCACCACCAATAAGGTAGAGGTTGATGACTAACACCAAGGGTATAATGCATAAAAATAAGTGGAATTACCCTTATAAATACCAATATAATATAAAGTCAACCACCAATAAACTTCATAATATAAATTAAAACCAACATCTCACAAGGCATGAAAATTTTCGTATAAATAATAAATCCCTAAAAATGAAATACCAAAAGAAAACTCCTATGGAAGCAACTCCGATGACACTAGTAATGTCGAGCCCAATCACCAAATCCATCATAGAAACCTAAAAAATATTTTTATATATAGGGGTGAGCATACATGTATAATCTATAAGATCCTCCTCAAGACCTCTCATGAAAATGTGGAAGAAGAATGCTAATGCCTTAATGAATAAACAATAGAACACATGCCTAACCCGATCAACCATCACCCAACCTTACCAAGTTCCACCCATCTAATAACACATCCAAGTAGAATAACACAGTATAAAAGAATATATTAATAAGGAACCATGAAATTTCTTACCCACTAGTTTTTCACTCTCACAACCCAAAAAACATCATTTTCTTTAATCCATTCCAAAAAACCACATGACCACACCTCACATCACAACCATGACCATATCATCATCATCACAACATATCACATTCCAATCATATCATTATTTCAACCACATATCACCACATCATAACTATAAATCATATCCTCATCATAATAGAGTATCGTGAACATGAAGGAAATCAACCTCGTTACCTCATCTTACTATGCATAACCCTCACAATGTATCACATCCACCATCTAATCACCATTATATCACATAAATTAAATCCAACTTGTGGCCATCACAACCCATACAAAACTTCAAGCAATCACAATCGATATTATGTTTGAAGGGAGAGAGGGGGAGAGAGAGTAGAAAACCATCCATTCCCTCACCAACCTAGATGTTGAAAAAAAACCCAGAACCCAAAACCTTTAGGAGTTGATAAGGTTATCTAACTTGGGTGGGATGTGTAAAAAATAACAAGGAAAATACAACATATACATATAGACACACATAATCCCCACCCAAGATTTATTACCGAGACAATACTACTAAAGCCTATAACCATCACTAAATCACCACTATCGATCACTAACAAACCTTTCTATTTATACAGAACAATCATCCCCACTTTCTCACATAAAAAAACCAAAAAAATATTCAAAATTTACCCCCTTAACCATATCATTTATCCATTTATATACTTACCATTTTACCAGCCACATTACATTTATCATTCCATTCATTCTCATATTCAAATCGAAACCATTTATTATCCATTAACCACATTTTATCCTAGATGTTACCCATCTATTAAAAATTATTAGCAAACAAATTTTATTAAATTTAAACCCACACCCATTACCACATTCATTATTATCATTCACATTCTATACTACCAGGAAACTATAACACATCCCCAAAACAAACAACCAGCCACCACATGTCACATTCCAACACCCCCACACCTACTACAAATTTGTATCCTTTCCATGTAACCAACCATACCACCATTACCACATCAACAACCACATATTCCCTTACCCACCACGACAGGACAGTTGCAACACCACTATAAATCTCATGCCAACACCTCAAAACCAGCCACAAAAGCCTCCAACCAAGACCAACCTTATAAAAGGGAACTAAAACCAAAACAAGAAACAATAAAAAAACAAGCATCCAATCACATCAATCAAATTATTTTTGATCATTATTTTATAAGAATTAATTGTGGCTAGTGTGATCATTAAAACCAAAATTCAATATTACTAAAAAATTGTTTTATTACCATATTTAAATGATCAACCTTTTATGGAAGGTAGTTCCAAAAATGTATTTATAGAAAAAAAATACATATCAAAACATCAAACAACTCTCAATATACACATTAATTATCAATTAATTATACATAATAACACAAAATCACATAAAGAACATATGATCACCCATCCCCTTAAATTTTATTTAGAAAATTAATTATCTTTGTTAAGTTAATCCTTAATATCCACCCAAATAAACTAAAATAAGTACCTTTCATTTGTTCTTCAATGTTTTCTTTATCTCAAGACCGTATGTTCTATAACCCTTCCCTTGGAGATGTGGAACCATTATTTTAACATCTTGAGTTCTCCAACGATGATCCCATCTTGCGTGCCCCCCTGTTTTTGGTGCAGTGAGTCATGTGGAGTTTATTTATTATAGGTAGGGGATTCATTACTTCTCTTATTTATTTAATTTAAATCATAAATTTGGAATGGTTTATCCCTTTTGATTTCAATGTAATTAACCAAATAATTATTAAACTAGATTAACAAGGAATTGGTTGCAGTGATCACATGTTGTTACTTTCTACTATGATAATAGTTTTCCTCTTGATTTTCTAGATAGTGTGCTATATATGTTATGTTTGTTATCATGACTTATGATTCTATGGGTTAGCATGTTTTTATTGATGAAAAAATATAAAGAACATAAATACAGAATTAATTGATAATTAATTGGATGGATAATAAAGAGTCATGTTTAGTGAATCCAACGTTTTTTTAATTTGAAAATTGTCAAATTGATGATGATCACATGTTTAATTTAATATGTTATTCCATGTGTTGATGGGATTTGATAAGTAATGTGAATCATGTTAATTCTTATTGATGAAAATAATTAAAGGAATGTTAATGAATTGTAATTCCACAAAGTTTGTTTAAACTATAATGTATTCTTGGAAGCATGTTTAAATTAATTGTTTAATTAATTTTGTTAGCTTGTTATAGCTTGATGCCTTAGGTTTCCTATAGATGGAACCTGTGAATAATGAATCAGTTAATTCAAGATGGAATAAGATCTGGTTGTGTAATAAATATAATTTCTAGGGCCTGATTTTCCTATCAGGTTGAGAAGGATGAGTACCTTGAGTTTAGAGCTGTGAGAGATTGTTTATGTGTGAAGGATGAATGCCTTGTTTTAGGGCCTAGATTTTCCTATTAGTGGTGTTTGTTTTTTCTACTTTTGTGATGTTCTTAGAATGTGATCTTATCTATATGATGTGATATGAGCTTAAGATGGATAATCCTCAGAGGGATGATGTGATATGTGGGTTGGGAAGCCCAAATGGCATGGAAATAGTAGACACCTATGATAGTGAGATGCATAAGGATATGCATGTGGGTTTTGGGGATAAAACCAGATATTATAGAACAAGTAGATTATGGTATTACCCATTGATGTGATAAATCTGGATGCTTTCTTGAAATGAATATATTTAATAGATGATGGATGGCTTGCTTGTTTTATCTATATTTATTCCCCCACTACTTAAGGTAGCTGGATGTGCTTGGTTGTATGTTTCCTCTTGGTGATATCATAGGATTATTTTCTTAGAATACTTGGTTTATGGGATGATTCTAATAATAAATAAATAATTCTTAACCTACAAGGTTTATGTTGATGGAATGAAAATGCTAAAAAGATATTACTCTTGCGAAATCATGGACTCAGTTTGGATTATGCCTGGAGGGCATGGAATTTACTTTGATGATTAATGTAATGTAATGTGGAATAATGTAAATGGTTAATTTAATGGATAATAAATTAATTAATGGAATTAAAAAATAAAAAATAAAAAATAATTAATGAAGCTCTTTTAAATGCTTATGTGCTTATAGGATATCAGGTTTTAGTAGTGGTGGTTGGAGGTATGAGCGATGTTAGATATGGTTGAGTCTAAGACAAAGTTATGCTCATATAATGGATGTGAACTATAATATATCATGTATATTATGTGATTTCATATGCTACCCCACCCATGTTAGTTAGGGTGTCCGACACCCAGTGGACTTTGGGTGAGTGTTTTCCCCAACATCCTGGTGGGAGGATGGATGATTGACTACCCCCTCTGGCCTCACTCTCTTATCTTGGTAGTTACTTGTACTGGTATACATGGTGATTAGTTTCCCCATATATGTGTGTAGAGGGATGTGATGTATTTTGGTTATTCAAACACATGTATCCCCAGTTATAATATCCAAAGGATTATTTTAGGTATGTCGTGTATAATCTATGATGGATTGGGGTACTTTCTCAATGTATGGGCTGTGATGGCTTGAAATATAATACTTGATGTATGATACATATCATATAGTCTATGGTATATCTTGTAGACTACTTGGTTATGATATGTAGATGTGATATGCGATGATGTGATACATGAGGTTCACGTTGCGATGCCTTGCCCATGTGTCTTTAGGATGGCTTATTTTGGAGAGAGATGGATATGGATGTGTGATGTTGAGGCAAAGAAGCAAACTATTAGGGAAATGGAAGTAGGGTACCCTTTATGTTTCATTATTATGTTATATGATCTCTTTTATGTGATACTTGATAAAATTTATCCATGGTTAGGTTGAGAACTTACTATACCTATTTATGTGATGAGTTAGTTTCACTGTTGTACACTGTTCTTTAGCATGCTTTATTTATCTTTTGCATAAGAGGATCTAGGGAGGATACTATTTAGTATACTATTATGTTCACCCAACATATATATAAACTTTTTTTTCCAGGTAAATTGGAGAAGGTTGGAGATTGGGAGAGATATTACTAGGTTGTAGTTTTGTAGGAGCCATTTGGGATTCATGGTTTCTATTGTATTTACCTTTTGTTACTTGTAGTTTCTTTTTTAGTTATTTTAGTACTGTATGACACACATGTTTTCACTTGATATTTATGCATATATACATGCATGTTCATATGTTTATTGGTTAATATGTATTATCTCTCTCCTTTACATGTTTTCTTATAGGGTAATTCCTCTCATTGTACGATTATTATACACTCGGTGCTAGTCACCAACCTGAGGCCTATTAGAGCCAGGGCTTAGGTAGTAACCATCTCCCTTGTATCATTTATGGCCCAAGAGGGGTACACTTTTGGGGGATGGAGTCATGATAGAGTGGTATCAAAGTTTCATGTTTGATGGATAGGATGTAGTTTAGAGTTAGGCATACGTGATGTTGAATGGGTTATTATGGAAACATTGTCAGCTAATTTTAGTAAGTAGTATAAGCACAAGAGACTAGTCGAGACATGGGTATTTAGGTCTCCTTGTGATATGATTCACAAACCTTTAAGTCTATTGAGCCTAATATGTGAAGTTATACTGGTTACAGGGTAGATACCTAGGGAAGGATCATGCTTTATTATTATTTTTAGTTGTATTTTAAATGGGTAGACCTTGGGATAAGTTAAAACATTAACAAGATAATAAAATAAATAAATAAATAATTTTATATATTCCATATTCTAGTTTTATGATCTATAATAGTTCATTCCTTTTTGTAGGTATGGATCCAGGTCGATGTCCTCATCAGGTTCGCACTGAAGATGTTCAACAGGATGTTCTAGTAGATCGTTGCAGAGTGGAGGTCGATGATGATGATACTTAGAGGATGACAATCCAAGAGTTTCAATGCCAGAGTCTATAAAAGTATCAGGGATTCATTTTAGATTTAGTCATAGAATACTAGTTGGAGGAGTTTATATAACTTTTAGTTTGATTCATGCTTGGAAGGAGCACTGGGTTTTCTTGGTTGTAATGATGTTATGTGGAGCAGTAAGGAAGCAACAGTTCTTATTCCTTAGGGATTGTGAGAGTTGAAAGTCTCATGGGAGAAGTTCTGAGACTAGTTTCGTGCAAAGTTCCCTTCTTCAATTGTGAAGGTTTCAGTCTCCAGAATCTTCTTACCCTTCAATAGGGGAGTTACAACATGTGAGAGTTTGGGATTCATTTCATGAAATTTCAATGATATGATTCAAACCTGTTTCTAGATGAGGAGGCTAGGGTGAGGCATTTTTTAGGAGGCTTTATATCCATATACCTAGTGATAGGTCTCCCTATTTATACTAAATATGTATCTCAAGGTGTTGGAGAGAGAATAATTTAATTAGAGTACACTATCCAAAACTTGTTCATTAAAATATGGGGTTCATTAAGATTCCTCATAAATTAGATCTATGTTTTGGGTTCCTAGTTTCCTTGACAGAAGAGATTTTGGTTAGCTAGGGGCAGGTCCCAACCCTCATCATCTCGTTTCTATGGGGGCAGTGGCTCAAAGACCTATACCAAGGGATCAAAAACATGTTTTTTTCTTGTGGAGTATGAGGTCATTAGTGGAGAGAGTGACTGGTATTTATGAATAGTCAGTGTGAACCAGATGTTCTAATTCAGGTTTCTCAATTAAGGCAGTTTCAGCTGAGGAAAAAGTAAAAGGGTGTTCCACTTTGGGATGAGCAGAGAGGAGATGGGATAGGTAGAGTACAACTCCAAGATGCTCCCCATCCTCAGAGAGAAGAGTGTGACCATGGAGGTGGTCATTAGTAGGGTTAGAGATCCTGTGGATCATGTCCTAGAAAACTTCATGCTTTAGTGTTTCCAGTGTCGGGCAAGCTAGATGTCATTTTAGGTACTCTTTTCATGTTTTCTATATGGGTGCATGCTATGTTTGATTTAGTAACAACACACTCCTTCATATCACCTACCCTCATCCATGCTTTGGAACTTGAAGTAGAGAGGCTTCTAGTTCCCTTGGAATTGACAATTCCATTTAGAGGTTGAGGTGACTTGTATGAAGTATGTAGAGACTGTGAGATAGTGCTAGGGAAGCACCACTCTTGGGGATATTTCCAATATTTACGAATATAGCCATATGACATCATCATTGGAATGGATTAGTTATATTCATTTCAAGCTATCATGGATTTCTTTAGGAGGCAGCTTGTGTTCTATGATACCGATGGAGAGAAAATAGTATTTATTGGTGAGTGAGACCCTCAGATGGGTCAGAGACATGCTCCATCCTTTTATTCCTTGATGGCTAAGCTGATGTTGAGTTTTTTGTAATTTTAGTACTTAGTGTATCCTAGGGTTGTAGAAGAGTACTATGATGTCTTTTTATAGGAGGTTTTAGCATTACTCACTCGATGGGAGATCAAGTTTGGGATCAAGCTATAACCATGAATGTCTAATATCTCTATATATCCATATAGGATAAAAACTTATGAGTTGTGAGATCTGTGAGTACAACTCAATGATCTATTGCAAAAGGTTTTGTTTGGTTGAGTGTGTCACCTTGGGGTGCACCAGTTTTGTCCATAAAGAATTCCAATGGTGTTTTTTGGATTTGTATTGATTATAATCACCTGAACTGGGTGATACTGAAGAACCAGTATCCTATTCCATGAATTGATGATTTATTAGATCAATTGAAGGGAGAAATTTGGTTCTTGAAGATTGATATATGGTTAGGATATCATCAGTTGTAGGTGAAGGATGAGTATATTCAAAAGAATAATTTACACTATCTTCATGGGAATTATGAGTTTATTGTAATTTTGTTCGGTGTGAAAAATTATCTGATCATGTTCATGGGGTTAATGAATGCAGTATTCATAGAGTTATTAGATAAGTTCATCGTGGTTTTAATCGATGATATCCTTGTGTACTCTACGTCTGAGGAGGAGCATGTAGAGTATCTGTGTTCCATTTTGGGAGTTATTCATCATGAGAAACTATTCATGAAGTTGTCTAAGTGTAAGTTCTAGGATTGCGAGGTTTGTTTATTGGGGCATGTCATGTCCCATAAGGGAGTAGCTATGGATCCTTCAAATATAGAATCAGTTGTTTCTTGGGTATCCCCTAAGATAGTGGTAGAGGTTTAAAGTTTCCTTAGTCTTATAGGCTATTATAGGAGGTTTGTAGATGATTTATCTTAGGCTATGACTCCTATGACAAGATTGAATAAAAAGGATCAGGCGTTCTTGTAGACCGACTAGTGTTAGGCAGCTTTTGAGTACTTGAAGGAGACGTTGGTCAACACTCCAATCCTTTGTTTTCTAGTGGAGGTATTTCAGTTTGAGGTTTTATGTGATGCTTCACATATTGTCTTGGAATATGTTATGATGTATTAGAGATCAATTTTTTCATATGTGTCTAGGTAGTTATATACCCAAAAGTGAAACTATTCCACCCATGATCTTGAGTTAGGGGTAGTTGTTTTTTCTTTGAAGTTGTAGTGAAATTACCTCATTAGTGAGAAATTTGTGATTTTTATTGATCATAAGAGCCTAAGGTATGTCTTCTCTTATCCTGAATTGAACTTGAATCAGTATTGATGGATGTAATTCTTGTCGGATTTCTATTTCTATATTTTTTATATGATAGGCATATGTTTTATTCTCCAGATGAAGGTACCATCATCTTTGGTGCAGTAGGTAGAGGAGTCCTAGCTAGAAGATTCTAAGGTGGAGATTTGGAGGGACTGAGTTGTTTTTGGAAATTCCCTAAATGGTTGGTGTGAGTATAGAAAACACTAGGTGTTGTTTCAAAAAAGTATTTTCATCCCTTCAATGATGTGTGAGATGGTTATATGTGAGTTCCATAGCTCACCCTTAGTGATACATTTTGGCATGAAGAAGATATACCGAGCTCTTAGAGGCCAGTTGTAGTGGAATGGTTTGAAGCTTACAGTTTCATAGTTTTTTTCTTGATATTTGGTCTTCCAGAAGGTGAAGGATGATTACAGTGTTTATAGTGACTTGGTCTAGCTATTAGATGTTCCCTAGTGGAATTGGGAGTATATATCTATGTAATTTGTTACTGGATTACCTTGATCTTAGCAAGGATTTTATTCTATATGGGTGATAATGGATCATTTAATTAAATCACCCCACTTTATATAGATCAGGGAGTCAATATTAGTGATGTTTTTATCAAGGAAACATCTATAGGTGGTGGTACGACTCCATAGAGTCCTGAGGGTGATTATCTCTGATCAGGATCATCATTTTTTTACAGGGTGTGGAGAGGTCTCTAATATTCTTTTGGATCTTATTTATTCCTTAATACTAATTTTCATTCATATATTGATGGTAAGAAATATCATACCATCCAAACTCTTAAATAAATGTTGCGCTCTTATGTCCTGGATTTTGGAGGTTCATAGATGAGGAACCTTTCCTTGGATGAGTTTTCTTAAAATAATAGTTTCCACCCCACCATTGTTTTGGAGTAATTTGGATCTTTATATGATGTACCTTTATATTATCCATTGTGATGGACCAGGGTCAAAGATTTAGTAATTCTCAAGTCAAAAATAATACAGAATACAAATATGGTTTAGGTAATCCGTGAGAAGATAAAGGTAGCGCATGATCATCATAAATCCTATACCGATCATAGGAGGAGACTTATGGAGTTTTATTTTTGAGATCATGTGTTCTTGAAGGAGAATTCTTATCATGGGCAGTGAAGGTTTGGTCGTGGGAGTAATATTTATGTACATTTTCTTGTGAATTTCAAGGTGTTGTCTTGTGTTGGAGCTATGGGATATCAGATAGAACTTCCCCCACATATGATCCATATACATGATGTTATTCATGTATTACACCTCCTTAATTGTATTTATGATGACTCTCATGTCATCTATTGGGGGAGATATCGATGTTGACGATGATTTAGACTTTAAGAAGCGGATCATGAAGATCTATGACAACTAGGAGAATGTGTTTCATGGGAATGATATTACCTTGGTTCATGTCTTGTGGTGACATGGTAGCATGAAGAAAAGTACCTGTGAATGTGAGTCACAAATTCCCACTTAGTACCCCAAGATGTTTTATGTTTATCTCTTCTCTTGTAACATTTTTTCATTTTATGGATATTGAAATTTTTGGTTTATGAGATGGTTCAATTTTATTTCTTGTTGGTAACCTTTCTATCATTTGAGAGGTATCTCCCCTGGGAGAGTGTTTAGGAGTTAGTTGTTAATATTTCATGGTTCTGTGCTATTTTACTAATGAGGTGGTTGAGATCCTATGAGGATAGGATCATTGAGAGGTATCTTGTGGGGTGGCTTCTCAAACAACCCCTTTTTGTTTTCTCTTTGGGGTTGGTTTTGGATTCTTAAGGATGATAATTTTTTGAGAGGAATATGATGTAAGGACCTAGATCAATCTAGTCTAACCTTTTATGTGTTTTCAAATCTTGTGGTGCTCTGAGGAGTCTTATAGTGGGTCTGTAGGTGTTTGGATACTAAAAGATATAATTAGGGAGGACTCATGATGTGTAAGGGTTTCATTTAATGAATGTATGGTTCACAACTCAAGTGAGAGACCGATTCACAGTCATTCAAATCATCTATATGGAGCCATCAGCTACGTGAGATTGACTACATGGAATGATTGGCTATGTGAGAACAGCTACGTGGAAGGATCAACTATTTGGTAGGAGTATCTATGCGGATGAATCAAATACGTGGTAGGATTGATTACATGGCAGTATTATCTATGTGGATTGACTACGTGAGCGGTTAGATAATTGAGAGATAGGCTACGTGAATAAACTACATGTATGGATTAACTATGTGGATTGATTACGTAAGTGATTAGATACACGAGTGATTGACTACACGAGTGATCAACTATGTGAGAGATTGGATATGTGAAACTTCTATATGAAAATGAATACGTGGGGATTTTGGCTATGTGGGGATTTAGCTATGTGGAATGGAATATGTGGAGCTTTCTGATAGTTTCATAAAAATGACCATACATGTTTTTCGGTGGTGTGAATCAAGGGCCTTCAAAGGAAAATTCATCAAGGATAATTATATCCTTGATTTTATAAGATGACCATGGCTGTAAATGAAGCCTTACACATGGATTTTAATGAGATCCACAATAGTTGGAATTAAATATTTTTTAATCTATGTCGACTAAAGAATGAAGGTACTTTACTTCAGTCTTACATGTTTTCCTTATCTCAAGGCCATACATTCCAAAACCTTTCTCTTGGAGTCATGGAACCCTTCTTCTAGTGGCTTGAGTTCTCTCGTGGCGATCCCATTTTTCACGCGCCCTCTATTTTTGGTGCAGCAAGTCGTGTGGAGATTCTTCTTTCCAAGTAGGAGATTCAATGATTATCCTATTTATTTACATGAAATTTTAATGTTGGAATGGTTTATCCTTTTGGATGGAAATTAAATTAACCTAATAATTATTGAACCACATTAATAAGGAATTGGTTATATCAGTCACATATTGTTACTTTTTACCATGATAACAATTTTCCTCTTGATTTTCTAGATATTATGCTATATATGTTATTCTTGTTAGCATGTATTGTGATTATATGGATTAAAATGTTGTTCTTGATGGAAAATGTAAAATAATTTAAATCTAGAATATTTTATAAGTAATTGGCTGGAGAAGAAAGAGGCTTGTTTAATGAATCATACATTTGTTATAATTTGATAATTATCAAATTGATGCTGATCGCATATTTAATTAAATATGCTACTCCATGTGTTGATGGGATTTTATAAATAATGTGAAGCATGTTAATGCTTTTTGATGAAAATAATTAATTGTATGCCACTAAATTTAAATTCCACAAAGTTTATTGAAACTGGAATGTTTTCTTGGAAGAATGTTTAAATTAATTTTAGTAGCTTGTTATAGCTTGATACTTTGGGTTTCCCATAAATGAAACCTATGAATAATGAATCAGTTAATTCAATATGGAATAATAATTAGTTATATGATAAAGATAATTACTAGGGCCTGAGTTCCTATCTACTTGAGAAGGCACTACTGGAAATTAGATCTTTCCCAACCCTTCTATACAAACGGTTTGAAAAAACCGTTGGTATAGGTCCCCTTTCCCAATGGTTTGGACAAACCATTGGGAAAGGCCCCCAAATTGGCCACTTTTCCCAACAGTTTGGCCAAACCGTTGGGAAAGGTAGACCTATCCCAACAGTTTGGCCAAACCATTGGGAAAGGCCCTCAAATTGGACACTTTTCCCAACGGTTTGGACAAACCGTTGGGAAAGGTGGACCTATCCCAACGGTTTGGCCAAACCGTTGGGAAAGGTCCCCAAATATACCACTTTTCCCAACGGTTTGGCCAAACTTTTGGGAAAAGTGGGCCAAAATTCAACATCCTTCACAGAATAAAAATCAAAACCAAAGAACTATACCAACGGTTTTAACAACCGTTGGTATAGATACTTTCATTTTTTATCGGACCTTCATACTGAGAACATTATATAAATCAAAATTTAAAATATTTATGAGAATACATATATATATTTATGTAATTATGATCACAAAAGTCATGTTAGGTTAGTGGTTGAGTCATTCAATTTTAAACGAGGGGTCCTGGGATCAAATCCTAGCGAATGTTTTATTTTTGGAATTTATATACCAACGGTTCCATTACCGTTGGTATAGATTTCATATTACCTATACCAACGGTTTTTTTAAAACCGTTGGTATGGACCTATCCCAACGGCTTACTTGGCTACGGTTCTCCAAACCATTGGTATAGGCTATACCAACGGTTTGGAGGCCTATACCAACGGTTCCAAACCGTTGGTAAAGGTTAGTTTTCCAGTAGTGAGGCCAAGAGCCTTGAGCTTGGAGCCTTGATAGATCTTTTATGTGTGAAGGTTGGATGCCTTGTTTTAGGGCCTAGATTTCCATGTTGGATGTTCTTGTTTGTTTTATACTTATTTTTTTAATGTTATCTCCAAATCTTTTTTTTATTTTCAAAATATCCACTTTAAGGACAAGTGGGTACCATTAAAAATTTCCACTAAGAATTTGAACCATGCCAGAATCCACATTAAAAATTCAAAATATCCCCAAAAAAACCACATTCAAAATTCAAAATTTAAAGCAGTGTCACACCTCCAGCCCTACGCCTTGTGAAAAAAGAGGCCACATGCCGCTCGGGCCATCATCATCACCACTACTATCTATGTTGACACCATCAACGCCGGAATCATTGCAACTTTCAAGTAACACCAAAACATCACCAAAGACTTCCTGAGGCTACATCAATGCATCAATGCTGTCAAACTTCTATTTCAGAACCAAAGCCTATCCCATCACCACATCATCATGAAGTTGGAAAGAAACCATCTTCAACATCACCATTCGATCATCACAAGATGCACCAGAGAAGACCATCCACCACATAATGAAAACCAAAGAAATCACCATGATTTCGATACTATCAAACTCATGGTCTAAGGCACCATCAAGACCACCATGCAGATCCACCACAAATAGATAGGTGGAGTTCTGGAGAAAGAATAGAGAAACGAGTGGATGGAGACTGGTCATAATGCCATTGAGACTCACCAGAAACTGTCGTCTCCAAGAGAAAAAATCCACACCACTAAACACAGAAACCACCATAAAAGAAAACACCATCAAAGAAGAAACCTCCATAAAAGAAGAAATGGGATGAAATAAATGAGAAATGAGGGGGATAAAACCCTAAAAGAAAAGGAAAGAAAACACCAAGAAAACCCATGAACGCCAAACCATTAATCCCAAAACCAATGAGTATTGATCACTCTAGATCTAACCTAGATAGGAGCGGTGAAACGTGAGGTTAGAGAAAGGTTTTTGTGGTTGGGGAAGAAAACATAACAACTTCAACAGAGTGAAATTGAAGAATAGGGCTAGGATCAGACCAACCGTAGGAGAGTGAGAGTTAGGAGAGAAATGGGTTCTCCAGAATCCACCAACCAAGGTGATGAGAGAGAAAAGAAGGAACTTTGGAGATATCTCTCACCATAAGAGGGCAACAAGAGGGAGGGAGCAGCAGTGTTGGGAAAACCTAGCATGAGGGGAGGAAACCCAGAGACTTGGGAGCCATTTTAATGTTATCTATATGTGATATTTTCTATGATATGTGTATGATCCTGGGATGACTAATCCTGGGAGGGATAATGTGATATGTGGGCAGGGAGGCTTGGATGATGCAACAGTAGTTGACACCTATGATGGTGAGATGCATCATGATATGTATGTGGGTGTTGGGGATGACACTGAAGATGATGGAATGGGTTGAAGTTAGGATTACCCATTAATGTGATAAAGCTGGATTATTTTTTGAAATGAATTATTTTAATGGCATATGGTCGAGTTTCTTTTTTTATTTACATTCCTTTCCCCACTGCTTGAGGTGGCTGGATGTTCTTGGTTAAATGATTCCCATTGGAGGTAACATAGGGTGGTTTTACTATAGTTCCTAATTTATTGAATGATTCTAATAATAAATAAATAATTATTAACCCATGGGGTTGATGTTCATGGAATAATAATACTGAAAAGATGTTACTCTTGAGAAACTGTGGACTCGCTTTGGATTATGCCTAGAGAGCATGGAATTTAATATGATGATTGATGTAATGTAATGTGTAATAATTTTAATGGTTAATTTAGTGTCTAATAAATTAATTTACAAAAGGAAATGATAAAAAGTAAATAAAAATTAATGTTTCTCTTTTAAATGTTTGTGTGCTTATAGGATATCTGGTCTTAGTAGTGGAAGCCAAGAGTCCAAGCAACGTTAACTACAATTGAGTCTAAGACTAGGTCATTCCTATAGTGTGGATGTGAGATATAATATATCCTACATATTATATGATTTCATACACTAACCCACCAATTTCGTTTAGGGTGACTGAAACCCAGTGGACTCTGGGAGGGTGTTTTCCCCAACATCTCGATGGGAGGATGGATGGATGACTACGCCCTCTAGCCCTACTCTCCTATATTGGTAGTAACTTGTGCTGGTATGGATAGTGGTTAGTTTTCCCATATGTGTGTAGAGGGATATGATGGATTGTGGTTATTCAAACACATGTATCCCTAGTTATAATATCCAAATGATTATTATAGGTTTGATGTGTATAGGTTATGATGGATTGAGTTACTTACTCGGTGTATGGACTATGATGTATTGAGGTATAATACCTGATGTATGATACATGTCATATGGGCTATGGTGGATCCTAAAAACTACCAGTTTACTATATAAATATGTGATATGAGATGATGTGATGACATGATGCATGAGTTTCATGTTGTGATGCCTTTCCCAAGTGTCTTTAAGGTTGCTTATTTTGGAGAGAGATAACTCAGGACGTGTGACGTTAAGGCATGGAAAAAAACTTGTGGGGAAGCTAGAGAGGGGTACCCTTTATGTTTAATTATTATATTATATGATCTATTTTATGAGATACATGGTGAGACTTATCCAAGGTGAGGTTGAGAACTTAGTATATATATTTAGTTGATGAGATAGTTTCACTGTTGTATACTATTCTTTAGTATGATTTCTTTATCTTTTTCATGAGAGGCTCCGAGAAGGATCCTACTGAGTATATTTTTATGCCTAATCTACGTATATATAAATCATTTTTCAGTTCAGCTGAAGTAGGTTGGAGTTCATGCTGTATATGACTAGCTCATGGTTTTGAAGTAGCATTTTGAGCTTCATGGTTGATGCTATTTTAACCTTTAGGAACTTGTAGTTTCTTTTTTATGTTGTTTCAGTATTGTATGAAATATCATGTATACAATTGATATTTCTTTATATGTACATTTTGGAAAAAGTTTTTATTGGTGTATCTATCTTATTTATCTCTTCCGCATGTTTTCTTAGACGATAATGCCTCCCATTGTATGATTATTATACCCTCGGTGCTAGTTTCTAAACCAGACCCTATTGGAGGCGGGACTTGGGTAGTCACCATATCCCTTCTCTCATTTCCAACCTAGGAGGGGTACACTTGGGGGGGGGGGGGGGGTTGTGACAGTTCCAGAATTGGTTCCTTCGAATGACGATCATCAATGATGAGAAAAATGTGTTTCCGATCAAAATCGATCAAGGTATGATTTTGATTTAATTTTTCTATTATTAATTCTTCATGCTTAATTAAATTTTACATAATCCATGGATGAATCCAGGATGGGGTATAATGGATTTAATATTTTGACACAAATCCATACCCAAATTGTTTTGATATACCATATTTTATGCTTCTGCTAAAGGCTTAGTTTTCTTCAATTGGTAGCAGAGCAAGACACAAATTTAATTAAGTTGTATTAAAAATTTAAATTTTCATTTATTCATGAAAAGGGTGTTGTCAAGGTCCCACTTCCACAAACAATGTCTTGACCAGACATCAGATGATTGAGTTATGGTTATCTAAAGATTGAAAAAATAATTGTTCAGGCTTAAAACCAAGAACTCTCTCTCTCTATCTCTCTCTCACACATGTATATATATATTTCTAGTTTGGGTTTATTTCACTAATGACCGATGATATCTGGTCAGAAGTGATGAACGAAACCATACCAGTGTGGGGGTGTTTTCCAAGTCTTTATTGAAAATAAATTAATGATATTATTATATATTTATATGTGTTATATTATACATACATACATACATACATACATACATACATACATACATACATACATACATACATACATACATACATACATACATACATACATACATACATACATACATACATACATACATACATACATACATACATACATACATACATACATACATACATACATACATACATACATACATACATACATACATACATACATACATACATACATACATACATACATACATACATACATACATACACATATATAAATAATATAGGTGTTAGAAAGTGGGGGTGGGATTGGATATACACACTACTCCCATTTTAGAAGCCTTGTGGTTGGATTTTGATTTTAAAAAAAAAAATAAAAAAATAAAAAAAATAAAGGGTATAAGGGGAGTCTTGGGGTGCCGCGGGGTCATATTCCCTTCACATTTTCCCCCAATCCTAAGTCATAGCCTTGTTAAATAAACAAGAATTCACCTAGGGCAGATTACTGCATGGAAAAAAGTAGGGATTCGCTTTTTAGGGAGATATATGCACCACCTTTTCTTTTAATTAAAAAATATTATTATTTTGGGTGCTACCCCCTATGGTTAGATAAAGATCCCATTATGGAGATGTGGCAGACATATATAAATATAAAAAATGTTTTTTCCATGTGGCGCCCCATGGGGGCACCCTACCCCCTGCCCACACATTCAATGCACAGGTGCACATGCACCACCTACCCGACACCCCTATCAGGTCATCCCAACCCTGGGTAGGACAAGGTGGGTTTTCCCAACCCGTTCAGCCCTTCTCGGTTTTACAACATGATCTAAAACACCTCTGTAGGGGGGGCGGGGGTAAAACTACCTGAGAATCCCTGATAAATCCAGAAAATTTCTAAAATATTTAAAAAATATTAGAAATTTATTTGAACAATTATAAGCACCGTGTGATAAGTGTTTATGAATTAAAATTAAATTAAATTAATTTTAATTCACGAAGAATACCCTCAATATTAATTAATCAAAAATTTAATTAATATACACAAGTTTAATGTATATTGACTGATCATGAGCCTTAGACTGACCAATGCATGTCTGATATTTGTTTGTTTATTTAATTATTGAAATTCACAGTTTGTAATAATTATTTAATAACTCTTGATTTGTGTGCCATCTTTTATATCCTTATATGTATAAGGGATTTTGTGGAAAGATAAAAATTATTTATCTATTTTCTACATTCCCATGTTATCATATCCTATATGCGAGTATTGTTTTATAATGATGAGGATAATGAGTGATGAAGATTGCGTTGAGTTTTGGAAATATATTAGACCTGAGATTGACACATTGGATGGGTTATCATTGTAACTTGATCCGCAAGAATTGTGACTCAAGGAGTTACCCCTAGGGTCTAGGTTGATCCATTATTCACTCAATGGATTAACCATTAACATCGGCTCATTATCATGTCATTTAATTTTATTTATGCATGGTTTATTATTTTATGTATGTTTATTTTTACATTCGATCACATAAAATAATAAGCATTTATAGATAAAATGATCACACACAATGATTTTTTTTCTATTTATATTATTGTTAATATGTGAGTGTGGTCACATAGTACAAGAAAGTGTAAATAGAAATGGATTACATTTTCTAAGAATAAAAAAATCCTCAAATAAATATTAAGTCATAATGTCTTCCATAACTTAATTTTGAACAAAACTAAGCATACAAGGTTCTTGTTATCCCTAGTTAAGGGTTCCTCCAACTAATTGGGAGTTCTTATGAGAGTGATGAGTCAAATTAACTAAATATGATAGCAAAGAAGTATCCATTTCCATCTTTTAGAATATTTATATACAAAGCATTGATTAAATAAACTTTATGATTTTTAGAAGTCGATACTTCACTCAAAAGTTCAAGGAGCCATGAGTTAATGTGGTCGTCCAGTCAAACTCCGACTTTCAAACACTTTGAGTAGTGACATAGCCATAATTTGGACTATGAGGAGAGGTTTCAGGGATCCCTACCACTAGAATACTCAAGAGACATAGTATACTGAATCCCATAGTTATGGATACTAGGGTTTGATAAAATAGTGGGAGACATATAATGATTTAATTAATCAATAATATCTAACCATAAATCATGATAAAATTAAAAATATTATAAAAATTATTTTATATAAAACATAAAGTAATACCATATATAAACCATTATTTTTATTGGATAATGTACATGTCCTTATTAGAACGAGTTTCCAAGAGTAGTATAGGCACCTGCACAAAATACTACGATATATAAAATTCAATGTGTTAGAGTCCCCAATAACTGTTGTGCTACCTCAGGAAGTGAGGGTGTGAAAATTACTTACAGGAGACTCATGTATGATTTATTTGATGTTTAAATCATAATTATGTCATCAATATATGATGTGATTTGTGGATAAATAATCAGGAAATGGATGATATTACATGTTGTCACATATCCTAGAAGTTTGTGAGGAGAAAGTGAAGAAAGATTTGATAGGGTGATGACTACATTGGAAACATTTAAATTAAAAAATACATCATTATCTTCAATACATACCTTTCTAATATCTTTATCACCCATTTAATCTCATTTTTTTAATATTAAAAAAATAATAGTATGTAGAAAAATTATTCATTAACTTTTGGTAAAGGCTATCCAAGAACATAAGAACTTAAAGAAAGATTAATATTTAGTTATTATGGTGAAAAAGTTGAATGATAATCCAAAAAGTCCAATGAAAATTTTGATACAAAAGGAACCTTCACAATTAACTTCAAAAGAAAAGATGCAAAGCATTACACAAGAGGTTCTTTTCATTGCAATCACAAGATAAGTCCATGTAAGGTTAAATGTAATGAACATAATTGAATAAGAAAGTATTCAATTATTCTTTGAGTATATTAATCAATGTATGTGATGTTTCTATCATACTTATTGGGTATTTAATATAATATTCTTATAACATATGTGTCTTTAAATAAAATAACCAAGTAAGAAAAGAAAATTTACAAGAAGTAAGGTGAATTCTCTAAGCAATTGAGAAAGGGAGATTTCTAAGTCAGTAGTGAGAAGTACACAACTTCTAATTTCTAAGATTAACGATTCTAGTTTAAATTTTATTGAGTATTAACATGAAATTTATTCCACATTTCCATTGGAAAAAAGGATACATTATTCCATTTTTGGAATGAATGTTGTTTGTGGTGTCTAAATACTCAACCAATAATTTATCAATGTTTAAATCATTGAAAATAGTTGATGAATATAAAATGCAAGACTAAATTATAATCATATGTGGGAAGATAATTATTTGTCAATTAAAATTAAAATTATATGTCAAGGATATACCCAATATGGTATTTAGACTCCCTGGAGTTAAAAACTTAGGTGTTATTGACACATTGACTTATCTAGTTTTGGAAAAAGATACCTTTATGAATAAAGGCAAGACACAAATGTTTCAAAATTATTTTAGATAGAGATTGTAAACTATTATAAGGTAAATCTAGTGGTAAATATACTTCGTAATATTAATTTAGTATCTTTAAGGAATGTAAAAGTGAAGTAGGGAATATGCATGGTCAGAAGATATGAGTAGCTTCAGGCCCATGTACTGAAAAATATATTGACCAAGAATTCCTCGATCATTATAAATATAGAGTTTATTTATTACTAAACTCACATTTTATTATACACATCAGATCATAGATGTTAGTAAAAGGATGATCAATAATGAGTCTTACATACATACATCAATCATTAAAATTTAGTATGGAGATGCACAATTTCCTTATACACATCAAATTTATAGTGTTAGTAAGGGGATAAATGAAGAGTATTACATGAAAACATTGATCATTAAAATTTAGAATGGAGTAATTCCTAAATGAAAATTTCCTTATACACATCAGGGTCACAATTTAAGTAAAAGTGAAATCAATATTAAGATTTATTTTCTTTTAAAAAAACTTCCAATATTTTAAAGACATGCTTCAAAAATAGTGGCATTATCCCATAACAATATGCCAACTATAATGACAAATGAATATCATTCAAGTTATAATATGATATAAACCAATAAATTTCACAATAACATGTGTTTATATGCAAAGTTTTTATTAGGATATTAACAAACTTGAATCAAGAAAAACACAATGTGAATCTAATGTAATTATCCTAAATATTTTTAAGGATATTAAAAAAATCACTAAGATAGAGAAGTTATAGTTAAGTAATAGACTATATTTATATAAAAGGGGTGTAAATTTATATTTGAGATAGTGGGATCAAGATTGACAGATATTTAGTCATTGCGATGATGCATAAGTGGTTGGTATAGGAACAAGTTACACAACACCTTATGAAAAAGAAGCGTTCTGAAGAAACATAATGCATAGGAAGGATAAAACCATGGTAATGTTTTTAAATTCACTGAAGTTGGTGATACATTATTCATTGAGAATAATGGTTCCTATAAGTAAGAAGTATATGAAAACCAACTATGATTGAAAAGATTATATGAATTCAAGAAAATGGATTCCATGTACCAAAATCAAGTCTATATTTTGGTAGTTTCTCTAACTGATGTAAATATATTGGTGGTTATTTAGTAAAAAATATTAATGGGTGGTATAAGTGTGGTACCAATAAGGCTTTATTGGTTATACCAAATCACCATGCCTAAATCCATTTAAATTACACTTGTCATAGAAATTTTCAATGATCATGATATTATGAATTAGATGTCATGACCACCTTTCTTGGAAGGTGTCTATACGACACAACCATAAAGGGTTGATGACACCAAATAATTATAATAAGGAATGAAAGTTGTAGAGAAACATTTGTGTATTAATACAAGAATTGTGATCATAGAATATATTTTTTGGAATTAATATATTCTAGGTGTGTACAAGAGGTTAGAAGGAGCACCACAATTTTATAAGAAAAATATATTTATAACATATGTAAAATTGGAGTTAGTCTTATAGTTAGTTAAGAATGGTTTGAATGAGAATCTATGAAGATTAAATTAACATAGAAACCCAAGTTATAGGGATCAATATTTACTGAGGTATATCTATAATTTACTTAGACTAAGTCAATGTACATATACTGATAATATATTGAAGAAATTCAAGAGATAATTGTGTCAAATATCACATGGCATTAATATCTCCAAGAAGACATGTAAGAGGAATAAAAAGAGATTAAAATGGTGAGTATAATTCTATACAAATCTATGATGTATTATCACATATTCCATGCTATGTACTAGATATTGTTAGTATATAATTTATGGTAGTAGAATATCAATTAAATCCAGAATAACTACATGGGAATAAGTAAAAACTATACAATTGTACTTGAAAAATTACAAAGGATATGTGACTAGTATTTGGAGAGGATGGGACACTATTTATAAGGGAAAAAACTATTATTCCTTTGGATCAATATGATCTAATATCATAGTTAATCTAAGGTATTGAGCAAGAGAAGCACATTCAAGCTAGTGTTAGACATATCTACAAATACTGAGTATGTTGCGGCTTCTTATGTATCATAATAAGAATCATAAAATTCACAAAAATTTGTTATAGTTGTTAGAATAGAACCATGTAAGTAAATATTAAAATAATCATGATAATCTTATTATAATATATAGGATGTCAAGTTTAGATAGATGAAAAAAGGAATATACTCGGGGACATAATTTATTGAGGAGTCTTACTCAAGGATCTGAAGTTGTTGATAATAGAGTATCCATGTAATGAAATGTGGTAGGCCTAATGAAAAAATTCATAACTCAACAGAAGCATGATCATATCATGTGAGACCTAACAATTTGATCATTAACAAATTGTCTCTAGTGAAAGTGGGAGTGTTGTAAAAATGTGTCCTCTGGATCCAACTTAAACAGTACTTTTCGATTACCATATCATATATATAATGAGTTATTCATGATTTATACTTACCATAATAGTGTAAGCAATTCTATGCCCACTATTTATATGGTAATGTCCTTAGATTATTTTTTATATCAATAGGTTATATTAGTTCCTAGCTACGATGAGTATCTTAAGATACTATAAAATTAATATTAAATATATTTTCTATGGTATAGAAACATTATACTGACTGGACACAGATGATATCTGACTATCAGGTGCTAGGGGATCATAAGCATTGAGACTTCTTCTCATGAGGTTCACACTTAGTGATCTCAAGTATAAAAGATTATAAGGACTATACCACTAATAGGAACACCATATGTTTTCATTGATAGTTTATATCCACGAGCACATGTATTGGTCTCAAGAATTGAGATCATTATCAATGTGTACTATTTTTTCACATAATTTGATTCAAGATGAAAAACATAACATTTATGTTGTGGTGAGATGGATGGAATTTGATGTATCATTGGTGGTATGAAATTGATTGAATGATCAAGATAACTTTTTTCAATTATGAAAGGATCAAATTTATCTGGACCAATTGACCAATATAATAAAAACTTTATTAAATCCATGTCTATGGTGATTAAAGGTAATACCATCCAGTAATGTTAATGAATGATAAAGTAAAAAATGATGATAACATGAAGTGTGTATCCTGATTTATGAGATATAATGAGAAAAAGAGATAATATTGCATGATGTGTGTTCATATGAGGTTGATATTTCTATGACCACACCTTAACTCCTTAAGGGACATGATGATGAGTTTCTAGACTTAGATCCTAGTCTGTAAATAGTATTCACTGCTATCGAGATAAGGTCTTAGAGGGTTACACACAAATTGTATTCAGAAGCGTGGCTAATTCTGGTGAATTAGAGTTTAAGATATGGTGGGACCTGCAGTGTTGGCCGGATAATTTCCAAATTTGTAAAATAAAAAAATAAAATAAAAAAATAAAATATTATTCAAGTTTAGAATAATAACTATTGAATTTATTTACTTATTATATTCATGATTTATTTAGTGAATATCAAGAAAAATATTTTTCAAATGAATATTAAATATTTAACATTTGAGGTTCATTAAATATTTATGTGATAGAAATGAGTCAAGTTAATGAATCATATTTATCATGTAACATTATTTTGTGTTACAAGTTTGTGATAATTTACTTATGACATTTGTGACTTGTTTATGAGGTTATAAGTGTTTTTGGGAATTAAATTAAGGGTTAATTTATTGAAGGTATTAAGTATAATTTTTAATAAGTTCAAACTAAGTATATAAGAATTTTAAAGGCCAAAAATGTGAGAGAAAGTGTTTGAATGAATTCTCTTTCCTCTTCCTCTCTCTCAAGTACTAGAGAGAGAAAGTTAGTGGGAGATAAAATACTGCTCAATCCAAGTTCATGGATTACTAGTTTGATCTCCCTCAATTGTGACGATATCAAAGAGCCTAATATTATCTTCTCTAGAACCCATATTTTGTAGGTTGATGATCGATTAATCTTCTAGAACCCATATAGATGATCTAGAGGGTTTTGAGTTTAGTTCCTTTGAGTGATGATTGTCGATGATGAGAAAAATGTATTTCTGATTGAAATCGATCAAGGTATGGTTTTGATTTAAATTTTCCATTCTTAATTCTTTTTGATTAATTAAATGGTACATACATGGATTAATATAGGTTAGGGTATAATAGATTTGATTTTTTGACACAAATCCATAGATAAAATTTTTAATATACCATATTTCATTATTTCGCTAAAGCCTGAGTTTCATTTATCTCTGTCATCCCAATCATCTCAAAATCGATACACTAAATAAATAGAAGTACCTTGGTGATCATTAACTACACCAGGGAAGAAGGGAAATAAAATAAATGGTGATCAGTGTGAATATTGATCGCCCAAAAACTTGTTCACAACACACACTATAGATATGAAAAAATAAGAATAAATTTTTAAATAAAGAGAAAAAATGATGGGGGGGGGGGTCCATGGAAAATAATTTTGTGAATAAATTCCAAGATTTAGAGAAATGATATATCCAAAAAAATTACACTAATATTAGGGTTTAGTAATCCATGATTAAATTTATGATAAAATAATGATCCTAAGAAGCTATTACGCCACTGTGGGTGGGGGTTGAATCAATGCTTCCCTTTTTATTATTTCTGTTCATTCTAAATAAACCTATGTTGACCCATTATGATCTAATAAACTCTTATATAATTAGTCAGCTTCACCCTAATGAAATAATAAATAATCTACATATGGGAGCCAAATTTTTACATTGTTTGAACTCAATTATAGATCATAATAATTTACATGATTAGTTAAACCCCCTAATCACAAATTCTGTAGTATATGATCAAGTGGTTACACTAGGAATCTTCTAGATTCCTTCATAAAATCTCCCATAACATAGATTCACAATATACTTTCCAAATTCCCACTATAACAATGACTTATCACTTCTAGTACAAAATAATTCAAACCAAAATGAGAAAGATTACTTATTTTATCTTTTTTTCATCTACAAAAGTTGATAAATATCTTCCTCCATGATCCTTTAGGATGAATAGATTTTCATGGGATCACTTACTCAAGAACTTTGATGTTTGATTATCACAATATGATTTTTACATCTTTCTTACCTTCCTCAGATTTCAATGATCTAGTTTTCTTCCTCAATAACCACAGACTTAGGTTCTACAAGATCTCCCCACTTTTATAAAATCCCCTGAATTTGGTCTTTCTCTATCACATTTTCTTCATCTTTAATACCAATGTTATTCAATGAAGTAGTGTTCCAACTTCTCATTTATCAATGCTAGTTTTTCTCTTCATTTTCTCCCTTTTATATTCATAATATTCTATGAAAATATTTCTATAATAGTTTCTAGAAACCTCCAATGATTTTTGAGTGCATCGAATATCCTTGAATAATAGTAGCAATAATCATGACGAATAATTTCAAATACTTTAATTTAAAATCCCCATGAAATTCATATAATCTTCTCATAAAATCTTGGTTAATATTATACTTAAATATTTATGAATATCATGATGTTTCTTTCTTTGAAGATTCTATTAAATCCAATATAATTCAAATTCTATCTATGTTAGCTTGATTTTTGGATTGCGACGTGAAACTTTACCTTGTTCTATAGAGCTTATAATATTTCTTAGCTTGAATAAAAATTTATTAAAATAAATGTTCTATCTAATCCATGAAGAAAAACATCGTATAATTGTATGATCTTATGTTTAATCCATTATTTGTAGATATTTTTCAATGTTTTTAAACCTTACAAAGTTATGGAAATACTCTTATGAAGTCCCAATTCATTTTCCAATTTTCCATATAAGAGTGAAAATGAATATTATGAACTCAATAATTACTTTTATAAACTCAGAAACCAATATTAAAAAGTCTTAAAACCCATTTTTAAGTCTTGAGAATACTCTTACAAAATGAACCTTTATTAAAATTTCTAACTGGTTACCCTTATAAAGTATAAGAGTACTCTTATAAAGTTTATGAACTCACAAGTTACTTTTATAAAGTGTATACCTACTCTTACAAAGTATTATAAAACTCTTATAAAGTGGTAGAATACTCTTATGAATATTGATTCTACTATTTTGAAGTACCAAAATACTCATATAAAGTACTTCATGACTCTTAAATAGTTATTACATTTCTATATTTTCAACATCATCTACACTGGAGACTCTTATGAAGATGTACTTAGTCAATATTCCCCACAATTCTTAACCCTCAGAATAAATAAAGAATTAACTCAAACCTTTTAATATACTATTATAACAACCTAAACTGATCTAAAAAACATTAAAACTCTATAAAATTCATAAAACACTATATTTTATTCTTCATCAATAGTTGAAAAAATACAATCTTTTTTAACAATTCCATTGGGTTCTTCAATCCCCCTTTTGGATTTGTTGTCAACCTCAACAAATCACTTCAAGAAATATCAAATAACATACCTTATTAAAGAGAATTAACTTGGAACCATACCATTGGATAAGAAGTTTTTTTATGGAATTACATCCTTCAGTGACAAGAATCTTTAAGCTATGTGATCGACATTCTCTCTCCCTTAATCTAAACACTCATCCAAACATTTTATCCTCCCTTTTTTATAAAAACATATTTGGATTTAGAATAGAGGAGATATGATTTGTTCCTATCCCCCATTTTAAAAAATATCCAAATAATAATGGGGTAATTTCTATATTTCCTCAAGTGATAGGGGAAGGTTTAATATGGAGTTTCAACCTCAATTATATAGACCTACCTTTTGGAATAACTTTGGTGAAGATATTTGGAACTTTTTTTGGTATAATTTTTTTCTAGTTTGATATCTCCACCACCGACACTTTATGTGATGAAATTATATATGATATTAATGTTCTTATATCTTGAATGTTTTAGTGGATTCTTATTTAAATCTATAGCGCTATGATTATAGAAATAAATTTTTAGATAACCCTTAGTTTAAATCTTCAAATCTGCTAGCTGCACTTGCATCCAAATCTTCTATATAAAATCATGTGTAGAACCTACATATTTTTCTTCAACTATGTCCAATGGAACTTATTTATGATTTTTAATCTACTAAATTACACAACCCTAACCAAGAAAGAAAATTTCACTTAAAGTAGATCTTTTACCAGTACAATCACCTACCCAATCTGTATCTGTAAAGCCCAATAGGTTCAAATCTACATTTTTTCTATAAATAACCCAAAATTACATGTTTCATTCACACACCACAATATTATTTTAGAAAAAATTAAGTGAGACTATTTAGGATCACTTTTAAACCCTACTCATAGAGTCACTTCATAAGTAATATCTATCATTGATGTTATTAGGTAAAGTAGACTCCAATGATTATTTTAAATTCATTTTTGGTTAACACTAATTTTAGATTCACCTTTGCATAGTTCGCTTCCAACTAAAATGGGAGTTAAAAATTCATTTGAATATTTCATGCCAAAATTTTTCAAAAATTATCTAACATATTTTTCTTAAGATAGAGATATGTAATTATTCATTTGATTAATATCTAATTCCATAAAATATATCATCTCACCTATCATGTATATCTCAAAGATCTTTCTCATCTACTCAAAAAATTCTTCATAGAGATACTCTTTGTCTCTAGAAAATATGATGTAATATACACATATAATGACTATCAAAGTACCTATGTGAAGATTCTGAGGCACAACATATGCTATTAGGCCTATTCCCAAAAATGATTTTTCATTAGTTTCTATGGATTTATCCTTAGAACCTTATAAATAAAAACCTCGAAATCTATGAGATAAAATCTTTCACATATAAATTATAATTAATTAATATATATAATAATTACATTTTCTTGAAATTATCTATTTATTGAAAAATTGGTTGACCACTCCCATAATACTGACATTGTGACAAAGGATTCATGGGTAGAATCCCTCTAGCAGTAATCTACACATGCTCCATGAACCTCATAATGCCATCATAGAATCATCAGGTTCTAGAATGAATGATTCTCACCACTTGAATAATTATACATTGACCATAACACGAATTAATTATGATATTGAAGGATTCTATTGGCTTCTATCATGATCTTGAGAGGGAGAAGGAGGAATTAAGCTCTCCATTCTCAAAAGAATTCTTGAGAGTTTTCTCTCTAGGGATTGAGAGGATTATCTCTAGAGAATGTTGTGCACAAAAATTATATCTCTCTATAAATGATAAAATTGGATTTATATATCTAGATTATAGAATTTGTATGTGAACATAATCCCTTATCCAATATCTTAATACTTAGCAAACCTCTCATCAAATAATAATAATAATAATAATATTTCATTGATATGTACAATACCCATGGATCATATTAATACCATTTATTAAGTAAATAAATTAATATTTATTCAAATGATATAAAATATATCATTCCCATGAGACCCTTAACTTGGTCTGTCAATCTTCCTTAGAAATTATCAAACTTTGAATAATGACTATTTATTTAAATAAATAAATATCACTGCATTATTCATTCATTCAATAAATAAATATTATATTCACTAAAATCGTGAATAAAGATTTATTTAACATTCAAGTCATATATATATTCTCTTAAATAACTGGTGACTGAATATTTTGAATCAACATAACCTAGATAAATATTATTCTATAGAACTGTAAAATAATATTTATTCTAATATTAAATTCTAATAAAATTTAACGAAGGTTTTTTATACACTTAGTATTTTTCCTCCATGAAAATTTATTAGTGACATTATCACAACTCACCTAAAGTCCTATATTAGCATCTAGAAGTATATCTAGGATCCCATTGAGAAGAAAAATAAATTTTGTAATGAAAATAACCTCTTATGAACACTCACAGTGCAATATAATACATTTGTGTTGATATATCATCAATAAAGTTGTGTCACATGTGTCATTAACCTATATTATTGATATATATTTTATTTTTCTTTACTAAAAGGAACATGTGAATAAAACCTCTATGGACATGGAATTAATCAGACAGTTCCATTCCAATCAAATGGCTTGAGATATCTACTTTCATTAATTTAGAAGGAATAAATCCTTTATTGACTTATTTATTAATACGATATCACTTGTGATTCACCCAACATATCTTAACTCATAAAAAGCATATATTTTCATGGATTTCATAAATTCATATACATACATGATTCATGATATGTATTAATAATACCAATACACACATCTATAGATAGGAATATCTAATGACAAATATAACATGTGAAATTCTATAGGTAAGTGTATTCTCATAAATTCCTATCTCATAGATTACAAAGGAAAAAATCATGAGAATAAGTCTAAATGTCTTATGAGCCTCATACCCCTAATAACCTATATCATTTATGTCTGATTAGATGATTCCATACAACTATAGAGCATGTATTTATGAATATCATCAAAATAATTTAAGGTTATCATCATAGTGAAGAATTGCTATGACTATTCAATGTGAAAAATACTCTAAGGACAATATCACATTGAATTTAACACAGAAGAAAAATAATTATATAATAGGAAATTTATTAATATTCAAAACCAGGAATATATAGGTAATAAAAAGTAAAAAGTAGTTAGTTATGGGGTACCAACTCCAACAAACTCCCACTTGGGATAGATCCAACTACTAACAAATTTTAGTTCTCTATATCTCACATGATATTAATGCTTATGTTGAAATAAAAATTTATTCAATGGGATGACTACATTATCCTTCATGGAAACTCTGATTACTGCAACCTCACCCTTTAGAGAAAAATCCCTCAAGAGGTGATATTTCCAAAGTATATGCTTCATCTATTGATGTTACCTTGGAACCATGGCTAGAGCCACCAATACAGTATTATCATAACATAATGTGATAGAGTATTTAATTATAGGCACCACATTAAGATTTTGGATGAAGTTTTGTATCCATACTATTACTTTAGCTGCTTTAGAAGTTTCAATATACTCAGACCTGACTGTAGAATCAGTGACCACTTACTGCTTTTTGCACTTTTAGATCACAGCTCCTCTATTAAGGGTGAATACATATCCTAACTATGATTTTAGACCATTATAATATATATTTAAAGTATCATCTATATATCCACTAATGACTAGATCCTTTTCTTTTATATAAATTAGGAACATATCCTTAGTATGCCTATGATAATTTAGGATTTTCATTTAGTAGTGATCTCTTGGATTTTATTGATATCTTCATACCACACTCAAGGTATAAGAAAATCAAGATTGTGACATAACATGGAATACATGATGGAAACTATTGTAGAAGTGTAAGGTATTATACTCATCCTCCCCCCTCTTATTGTGTTAGGGAACACTTTTTCTTAAAGAGATGTATACAATGTGTCACCAGTTCCAATACCCTATGAGATTGTTCCATACCAAATATATTTAATACCTTGTCAACATATGTACCATGACTTAATCTAGAAGGCTCATAGATCTATCAAGAATAATATTTACCCCTAGAATGTATACTGCTTAACTTAAGTCCTTCATGGGGAAACATGCATTCAACCACTTATTAATGGACTATAATACTTGTTTATTATTTCTAATTAGAAACATGTCATCAACATACACTAATAGAAAAATGACTACACTCCCACTAGAATATTTGTAAACACAAGGCTTGAATTTTTTCTTTATGAAACTAAATTCCCATATAGATTCATCAAAATGAATGTTACATGATTAAGATTATTAATTTAATCTATAAATGGATCTCTACAACTTGAATAATTTTTTTTCGTCATATGGAGTCATAACTATTTCTGGTTTTTTCATATAGACATCTTTCATGGGGTTCTTGTTAAGGAAATTTGTCTTGACATTCATCTTCAAAATCTTATAATCATAGTAATCTACTATGTAAAAAAAATTAGATGGATTTTAGCATGTAAACCAGTTAATAGGTTTTTTTATAGTTGATTCCTTGATGTTTCTTAAACCCTTTATCCACCAGTAATGCCTTATAATCACTAACTTTACCATCAATGTCTAGTTTCTTCTTGAATACTCATTTGTAACCAATGGTATTTAAAACTACTAGAGGATCCACCAAGACTCAAGCTTGTCTTTAATACATGAAATTTATCTCAAAATTTATGGTTTCTTGTTATCTTGAAACTTCTAAGCTACTTACCTCCTCCTTGCAGGACATAACTTCATCATTTTCAACCAATAATGAGTCACCATACTTGGTGAATAGAAAGCCATATCTCTCTGGTTCTTTATTATCTCTAGTGATTTTATGTAATACTTGTATCTCTGGAATAACCACTTCTATAGGGGAATTTTGGAACTTGTTCCTATGCTAACTCCTATGTATCTTGAGCATAAAATTTATCATAGTCAATATTTCTCCCACTATTTATTTTTAAGATGTGATTCCTATCAAAGAACATTATATATCTTACCACTATTACCTTTTTATCTGAGGGTTGGTATAGATAATATCCCCCTGTTTCCTTGGGATATCCTATAAAGACACACTTTGTGCTTTGGGGTGCTAGTTTGTTTCCTGAAGTAGCCTTAACTAATTACTCACATCCCCATGCATGTAAATTCATCGTCATATATTTATTCCCATACATTAAATTGTATTTTACTCTATTTACCACTTCATTTGAAACTTGGTTTAGTATGTATGCCACAGTTTATAATTAAATTCCTCAAAAGGATAATGAAATATTTGCATGACTCATCATCAACCTCACCATGTCCAACAAGGTGTAATTACTCCTTTCACTAAAACCATTTCACTGAGGTGTATATAGAGGAGTGAGTTGAGTTGAAATCCTAAAATCTAGTAAATATTAAATGAACTATTGGTTAAACTATTCTCTACCTCGACCTGATCAAAGTTTATTTAAATTTTTTCCAAGATGATTCTCTACTTTATTATTGAATTCCTTGAATTTCTCAAAGGGTTCTAACCTATAACTCATAAGTAGAAATATCCATATTTACTCAAGTCATCAGTAATAGTAATAAATTATGGGTATTAAACTATAGTTCTAACTAGGAAGGTTCAAACACATCTTTGTGTTCCAATTCAAGAAGCTATGTGGTCCTTTCACCCTTTCCACCTAAAGGTGATCTAGTCATTTTACCTTCCAAACAAGCACTATATTTATCAAATGTTTTACTTTGAATGAATATAAATTCCATCTTGATAGATATTTTCTAATAAATTATTTTTTATCAGAGTAAGTCAGTGATTCTAGAACTAGGTGTGATATGATTCATGTGTATTAGATTCATTATCGATTGATAACACTTGGTTATCATATTCAAGCACATAATGTGCATTATTAATATTCTCCATACAAAAAAAATTCTATCTCTATAATTGAATAAAAATCCATACATGTCTAAAATAAATATAGATATAATTTTTTTGGTAAAATTAGGCACCTGATAAAAATTCCTCAAGACTAGAATCATTCCTATTGGAAATGTAAGGTAGCAGTCACCTATAGCCAAAGTGGATAGTCTTTCTCTATTGGAATCTTGAAGATCCACCTCAAATATAGAAACTTTTCTTAATATACTTGGTTCCTATATTTGGATACAAATTTGAGCACCAAAATATTCACACTACTAGAAATGGGATCTTTCCCCATGCATCTATCCCCACGGTTTAGAAAAACCGTGGGGATCTCTCTTTTTTTATTATCTATTCCCACAGTTTTAATAAAACCGTGGTAAACTAATACCCAATTCCCCAAATACCATTGAGCTCCTCCTCCCTATTCCATCACGCTCCTCCTTACCCTCACTTCCATAGCCCTCTTCCATCGCGGTATTCCTTACTTCCCCAACTCCCAGTCCTCTCCTCCCCTCCCCGACCACCGCCTCCTGACCATCCGACCTCCGCCGCTCGACCCTCTCCTCCCCTCACCAACCTTCACCTCACGACCATCCGACCACCTCATTCCAGCCATATCCTCCCCTCCCCATCCTCCCCTCCCCATCCTCCACCTCATCTCCTGACCTCCCAACAGGCCTTCGCCTCAGCCTCAATGCCCCGACCTCCGCCTCCCTGCCCCCAGCTCCAACGACACCCCCCTCTCGGCTCCCTGTCCTCCCGGCCTTGGCCTCTGCCTCAACTTCCCCCAGCTCTAGAAACGTCCCATCCCGGCCTCCGCCTCCCTGCCCCTAGCTCCGGCATCTAGGTATGAAATTTATTATCATTGTTTTTCCTGTGGTTGAGATCTCTTCTATTGAGTTGGTTTTTAGAGATATCATCTCTTAAACTTATCCTGATTTCAATATGAAGCTTATGACAGACTTCAACATATGCGTTTGATCAACAAGTAAACCTAGAGTGAGGTCTGGATTAAAAAGGTGATGCTAGGGATCATTAGGCCCCACTCTTTTTCTATTATTTGAGTGGATGAAGAGGAATTTGGGGTTGTTTGGTCTCATATATTTCATGATTTTCAGCCTTTATATTATTTTCTGATGTGTTGAATCTAGTGATTCATGTATTGAAATATATTCCTTTTGAATTTTCTTTATTTCGATCCCTAGAATTCATCTCTATTCCAAGAATTTCAGAGTTCTTAAGCATTTTGGTGATGCATTCAGGGTGTTATTATAGGCTGATTAGTTTGAAATGACAAGGAAGTAACCCATTCAAGCTAGATTATGTATTTAATCGAGACTATATCAAACTCTCCTAGATTTAATTTAGTTTAGTTTTGATTATGGTACTAGTATTATCCTTAAGATTGTTTATGAAGGTAATACTATGTATTTTCATCACTTTTACCTTTTGGAGAATCACATGGATTGATGTCTCAAAATTCATATAGTGGTTTGATATATACTTACTTTCCATTTGTCAATGAATGTTGATGGTCCTATAGAGTCTATTACTAATTCGATGCTTGAATTAGAATTATCTGTTGTTGTTCTGGAGCTAAGTATGGAGGCTCTTCCATAGATTTGCGAGTTGGGTGGTGGCTTTGGTAGGAGAGAAATGGGTGGAAAGGAGACCCCTCGAATCTGTTTATTAGTGTTGTAGTGAATTCACCTACTAATTATGGTGTAGTGAGTCTAGGATTCTCATGTGGGTTGGGGGATCTATTAATCCTCCTTCAGATATATTGTAAGAGTTAATATAGAAAGTAAATTTGATATTTGTTGTGAATCCCATGATGGAATGGAGTAATGAAGTATCCTTTAGGAAATCCTAGGTTAAATTTTTCCTCACTCAGGGGGAAGGATCTTTTGGTAGTAGTTCTTTCTCATGGTGTGGGGTGAGGGGAGAGAGAATCTCACTAGCCTCCTCTATAATGATTTTTTCCTAGTATTAATGATACCACTATTTTTAGTGGGAGGGGGTCTACATGTAATTCACAAAATAGGGTAGGAATTTGTTCACGGGTTTCTAGAATTATTGTTACAGAGTGACCCATCTCTTTATAGGAATCCATTCTAATAGACTCTAAGATAGGGGTAGTTATGAAAGTAGTGGAAACCAGTAGGGAGGTGTATTGACCTAAGTTTTCCTCAGATGATACTTAGATGAATTTTATGTTTAAAAAAAGTATTAAGACATTATTAGGGGTAAAAATGTAATTTTACTTTATTATGAAACTTCACAATTTTTTTGAAGGTTTCTTTGGTTCTATATTGTGATGTTTACCCCAAGTCTGCTTTTTCATATAAAATAGAGTGTTAAGGATCTTTATAAATAATATAAAAATATACTATATTATTTTTAGTTCATGCATTGTATGTTTTTTAAAGTTTCTTATATATCTTAAATAGAGTCTCATATTGAGAAACCAAGATAGAGATTGATTCTGAAATGTGAATTTTACCATATTCATGGCTTAAGATTCATTTTAATTAGGACTCTTGGGTGTTTTAGGTCATGAGATGATTAATTAAATAATTTAATTATTTAATTAACTGGTTATTATACTGAGAAACCCATGAATTTATTTATTTAATACATATTATGAAATCTCCCTAGGGTTAGTTTTTCTATGACCACATGAACCTTATAGGGATAGGAAGAAGAAGATGGAGTGAGGGCTTAGTGGTGATGACAAATCAGGGAAGAAATATCAGTTTTTAGTGATGTTGATAAAAACTACCTTGGTTTTGAATTAGAATCAAATCAACATCATTTCACCATCACGGTAGGGAATTTATATGTATGGATTTATCCCCATTTTTTTCTTGATTTGAACATGGAATAATTTTCTTTAAATTGAATCAATATTCAGGTAGTAGATGGCCTTTTTAACTGATAATATTTGGTTGAAATTATGATATTGGGATAACTGATATTAGGACTAGAAATTACTTCTTTTTTATTTATTTTATGAGAACGTAGATGATTCTTGATTATACAAGATCCTAATTTCCATTCTTGGGGTTTCTTTTATTTCTCCCACCGTTCTTTACATGTTCATCACTAAATTTAGATTTTAGCTAATGATTCAACTAATATTACAGATTGATTTTATTGCAAAATTAAAATAGGTTCCATATATTTACATTGTGTGTTCTCCATTTAGGATTATAGCATGAGGATGGATTATAGGATAAGATAAAATGGGATAGGGGAGTCTGGATTTGGGTTTCTTAATGAATAACAATATGCACATCGACAATATTGTGTTACGAATCATCAAAACAGGTACCAAAGGATAGAAACCACTTTACATAGGTGGAATCATCATGTTTAGCATGGAAAAAGAAAATTCAAGTGATATATGAAGAAAAATAAGAGGAAGTAGAAATAAATTGAGGACTAGAGTAATGTTTAGATCTTAGAACCCAAATACCTGGCGTATAGTTTGAAAGAACACACATCATGTACTTTGGTAGGTACAATAGCTAGGGATTCTAGGATCTGTTAAATACCACACATTGTGTGGTTTAATCATACAATATGTTACCCTTATCTAGATATTTTTTGTGTATAGGGAATACACACCCAGGAATCCTGAGTAGCCTCATAAACCATGAGTTTTAATACCACATTCCATTTTTCCTTGATAGAACATGAATTGTGAAGATGGATAACCTTCCAACTATCCCTATGGATCCTACACACCATGTTCACCTCTCCACACATATTGTAGTCATATTTCTACTTCCCCTTTTTGGGTTCTATACATGGGATATAAATTTCCTAAGGGATATATGATGTTTACCTTGGGAACCCATCGCATACCTATACCAAGACTATATGGTGACCTAGAATATTCATTCAGGATTATATTTTTACATATAACCAGTACCTTAAAAGTGACCTTACACATTGGACATGATGGTGGAGCTACTTCTGAAGATAGATATGTGGCATGTTCTAAATCTAGCATGATCGATCATATTGACATTATAGTAAACAAGGTTATCTATTAATAATTATTGGTAAATAGAATCCCTCCTTGATGATAAAGTTACATCACAGAATAATTTCATATCACCATTCCTAGGAAGGGTTATAAATTTAACCCATGGGTTTAGGGCATAAGATCCTCTACCTATAGATCAGATAGGGTTGGTATTACCCCCACCATTATGAGATGTGATATCCTCAATATATGTATTTTGTATTCCCCTTGTCTAAAGAGCTTGGGTGGGGAGTGGGGTCCCCCACCAGAGTCAGTATTCCCACCTAACTACTAGGGGAATGAGATCTTAAGCTATGGGTAAAAAGATGTTACATGTGTTTATTGTTTAGATATATGATTGATGGTTTAGTATTGATGTTACATAGGCTTAGTTTCTCCCTCTCTTGATGAGAATAATTTAAAAATGAGAGACCTACTCTTCATGGGTTTTGGAAGTGAAATGGATATTTAGAATCTTTGAAGTATAAACCTCTATGAGACTCAAGATTCCTTGATACCATGAGGTTTTACTTTGATATGTGGTATACAACTAGCTAATGAACTTAAAATTCATATAACCTTCACTAATGTTGTTTTATTATGAAGAATAAATGTAATTTGAATAAAAAACCATCAAATGATAAAAAATGTATAAATAAGGAAAGAAGTTATGGAGGTGTAAGGATTATTATCTTTTCTAAAACCTATAGTAATAATATCAATGGGAAAATTTACTAGAATTAATGGGATGGAGAAAGAATCCCTTGAGCCTAGACACCCTATTCTAAGTGACATTCCTAAGGAAGATTCAGTGGCCTTAGAAGATCAAATCCAAACTAAGAATGAAGGGAGAATATGTAGGTAAGATAATATATAAGTTTACCTAACTCCAATTGTCGAAGAAAATAACATACAAAGAACTTAAACCTGAAATCTTCTCCAAGGGAAAGCATTATACTATAGTAAACACATTTAAGGGTTTTTAGTTGGACCATAGATGAAAAGATGGAACTGATCCAAAATATAATTTGGATCTTATTATATACTCTAAGGAATAGATAGAGACATTAACCATCAATCCTTCCCCAGAGGATATTGATTGAATATAAAATCAAATGATATAATTTGATACATATGAGGAATAAAAATAGTGGATCAAGAAACAATATCAAAATTTCTTCCTTGAGTATTTAATAAAGGGAATATTAACATGGAATATTTTATCAAGACCTAGGACAAGATGGTATATTTCTTTGAGGACCCCATTAAAGATGATCCAAAAAATAGGGTAAGTTATATTACATATAGATTATATAGGGTGCAAGACTCCAATATTTTAATTTTTTTAGACAGGTCTAATGATGCCCTATATAATTGAAATTCATGTCTGGATTTATCTTTTTATGTGGGTTAACACCAAACCTATAAATGTGGTCTTCCTAAAAATAAAAAAATATTTAATTGATGGTTGAATTAAGGGGAATAATATAAGAAAATAAATATTAGATAATTATGAAATTATTTGATTAATAATGTTTTGTTTTATGAAATTATTATAAAAATGAGAATTTGAGATTTCAAAGAAGTTTATAAACTAATATTATTTTATTTAAGATGTTCATTATTTAGTAAATTATTTTATTTGATTTACCATGTGAATATTTGACTATAATAAATGGGTAAATATTAATTAAATTAAAATGATGAAAAATGATATATGATTTTGAATTATGACTTGTTAATTATTTGAGTTACTTGAAAAAAATTACGTGAAGTCTAAATATAGAATTCTATCTCAATAAAACTCATAGGTGAGCCTTTCTATTCTTCTCAATCCATTATTCTAGTCTAAACTCAAGGAATAGTCCTTGACATTTAGAAGAATGGTATTATTATAACCCATATATTATGATGGAGGTATTCCAACCAAATAGATCAAGTCTAATCCAGTTAACTCATCATTAAAAATTAAATGAGGGTACTACATAAGAATCTAAAATAGTAATTGATGACATTTGATACAAAAGACATTACCTAAATCCCAAGGGACATTCCCCTGGTCATTTCACTTCAATTTCCCCCATTTTTATTTCTTATGAGAACCCTAATCATGGTGTGTGTAAAATTTAGTGTTTTCTATTAATATAATAACGTGTATTTGAATTTTCAATTGATTTTAAATTCATTTATTTTACCAAAATTACTTTTTCCTTTTTAAGAGTCTTGGTGTGACTTGTTCCACTTTGTATGTAGTATGTGTTTCTAGGTAATTATTTTATTAAAAAAATCCATTAAGTGATTTAGTTTATTAAATTCATCTTCTAGTATATTTATACCAATATTTGATACCCATTATTGTTTTATATAAATTATATAAATGATTTTCATCAATTCTTGGAGATGAAGTGGTTTTCTTTAAATTTTTTCCCTCTTTGAATTAAAATTTTACCCATGGAAAATATTAAATTACATGAATATGGGGATCGTTTAAAATATTTTTTATGATGGATGAATGTTTTTATATCTCCCTTGTTTTTTAAATGAAATAACCCATGTTTAAGGGTGTGTTTTAATGTTAAAATTTTATTTTTTTATGTTACACCTAAGGGAGGGAAAACATTTTTATCTCTCCCTTAGTTAAACTATAATGAAACATACCACTCTATGATAGACATGAAACCTTTCTTGGCCCATTATGGTTTACCTTGTTGATCATATTTTTATATGATAGAGGTAAGAATTTTATCTCTAATACTGAAAGGGTTGAAATTGGTTATAAAAATAAGGCACTTGCAATACAAATGTGAATTAACTATTATGTTTTTATGTTCTAATAGTTTTATTTTCTATAGTACATATCCCTTTTTTAATTATGGTTTACATTGTTGATTGGAAGATAAATTTTATTTTTCTTATTATATAATGGATAGAAGCTGGATGTATCGTACCGATAGGATTTCAACCACGTTTCAAAATAATTTGGAGAATTTTTTAGTTTTTTCATTTAACAGTGCTTCAGATGGAGGTTGTATATAGTGTCCATGCTATAAATGCGTTTGAAGACCATGGTTAATCTGGGAAGAAGTTAGCTACCATATAATGAAATTTTAATTTCAAATAAACTATGATGTTTGGTATCACCATGGAGAGACGAGTCAATTTTCTACTGGTCATGAACAAAATGAAAGAAATGATATGGAGAATTTGATATTCGATCGGTTTCCATTTTTCCATCATCCCGAGAGAGATAGTATGCCAGTGCAAGAAGACAATGATATCAATACACATGAGGAAAATACTGAAGATGATGATGAGAGAGTGAAAAATTTATTGGATTATTCCATAACTCCAGTATCTCAAGAATGTACTAAAATGACAAAGTTGGAATTTTTAATGTGGTTATATCATGGGAAAACATGTATGGAATTTCTAATATCGATATTGATTACATTCATACATTTTTGAAGGAATTGATTCCTAATGGTGCAGATATTCACTCAAATCATTACAAGGCATGGAAGTTAATTAAGCAGCTTGGATTTGATACTAATAAAGTTCATGATTTTCTGAAAGATTACAGTTTATTTTGGGAGGAAACAATTGACCGTAATGACTGTAAAGAATTTGGTACATCTCGATGGAAGATAAATGCAGATGGAACACCATCTTGTTTGGCATAGAAAGTCATATGACACTTTTCATTGATTCCTAGAATTCAAAAACGATTCATGTCTGTAAAAATCTCAGCCAGTATGCGATGGCATGATGCTGAGAGAATTAAAGCTAATGATGAGTTGGTTCATCTTGTAGATGGATTATCATGGTGGAAATTTGATGCACAACATCCTGATTTTGTAGCTGAGTTGTGTAATGTCAGGTTGGGTTTATCCTATGATGGTTTTAATCCGTTTGGTCAGATTCTTACTTCTCACAGCACATGGCTAGTTTTTATTCATGTTTATAATCTTCCTACATGGATTTGTATGAAAAAACCATTAACTTTCTTGAGTATATTGATATCTGGACCATTTGATCCTGGTAATGATATAGATGTCTACTTGAAGCCTTTAATAATAGAGTTGAAACAACTTTGGTATTTGGGTGTGCAGACATTCGATGCTTCTTCAAAGAAAATGTTTCATATGCGTGCTACCCTTCTATTGACCATAAATGATTTCCCTGCTTATGCAATGATGTATGGGTGGAGCACGAAGGTAAAACTATCATGTTCTGTTTGTAAGAAGAATACACGATCAAGAAGGCTTAAATATCATCGTAGTTTCAGTTTCATGGGGCATCGACGATTCTTGCCAATGGATCATCAATACAGGACGAATAGTCAGAGGTTTTATAATACCGTTGAGACTGAACAACCACCTCAACGTATGTTAGGAAGCGATGTGCTTAATGAATTAAAAGATTTTAGTTTTTCATTAGGTAAAGGTTAGTTGAAATCTAAAAAGAGTAATAATGTTGACACTGAAACCACTTACAATTAGAAAAAGAGAAGTTTTTTTTGAATTTCCATATTGGTATACCAATTTGTTACGTCATTTTTTAGACGTAATGAATATTGAGAAAAATATTTGTAAACTTTTTCTTTCAACTCTTCTTAATATCAAGGGGAATAACAAAGATAACTTCTAATCTCGTCGAGACTTGTTGGATTGGGGTATTCGACCAAAACTGCATCCTGTGTGTATCGGTGAAAACAAATGTAAAGTTCCTTGTGCTTCTTATGTGATGACACCATTAGAGAAAGATCAATTTCTGGAAGTATTGGAGAATATCAAGGTTCCCGATGGCCATTCCAACAACATATCTAAATGAGTCAACAGAAGAGATATGAAACTAAAATCTCTGAAAACTCATGATTATCACATACTTCTTCATGAATTGATTCCAATATAAATTCGGCATTTACTATCTAATAATGTAAGGGTGACAGTGATTCTCTTGTGCCATTTTTTATAGACCTTTGTGCTAAAAGGTTATCCAAGTCATTCTTGATAAAAATGCAGCAGGAGGTGCCATTAATTTTATGTGAGATAGAAAGGATTTTTCCTCTATCCTTTTTCACTTGCATGTTGCATTTAATGGTTCATCTTCCAACTGAAACACTTCTTGGGGGACCAATTTCTTTTTGGTGGCTGTATCCTACTGAAAGAAATATGTGCACAATGAAATCATATGTTCGAAACAAGAATTATCATGAAGGTTCGATTGTGAGGGGTTATCTGGCTCAAGAATGTATGTATTTTTGTTCAATGTATTTTTCTGATGTTACCACAAGACATAATCGGACAATGAGAAATGAATATCACCAGTATGGAGAAATTGAGCCCTTATTTCTATATCTTCCTCAAATAGGAAGAATTGTTGGGTCTTATACATTGGCTACATTGAGCCTTGAAGAGCGGAAGATGGCACATCGCACAGTCTTGTTTAACTGTGGTTTGTTCGATGACTATATCAAGTAATTTGGATATTTATATGTTATCTCATATTATGAAATTTCACACATAACTTACACTTTTATTATCATTTTATGTTGGGAACATAAAAAAATTATAAGTAGAGTTCATCGATCTTTGTCTTTGAGAAGGAGAGAGGCTTTGCATAGCCTAGAGTTTTTTGCTTGGTTGAGATCAAAGGTATTACCATTACTTTAATTAGTTTAAAAAATAGATATCCATTTAATTGTATTATTCATATATATTTTAGGTGTTGAGTTTACCTATTGACTCTATTTCTCAAGAATTGAGAGCTTTGGATTTTGGTCCTAATTCTTTGGTTCATGAATGTAAATATTTAATAATCAATGGGTATAAATTTGTTACAACGGATTGAGTGGTAAAAATGAGAACACAACATGATGGTGTTATGTTAACCGCTACAACAGATTGTTATTCCAGTGTATCAGATAGTCGGCCTCGATATAAAGATGTGTATTATTATGGGATAGTTGATAAAATATTGTTATTAGATTACTAGTCTCAAGGTAGAGTCACTATGATGAAATGTAAATAGTTTGATTCAATGAGACAACATTGTACATTTATTGATGACTGTGGATTCAGAGTTATTGATATGAGTTGATGCCTGCGTACCAATGAACCATACATTTTGGCATAAATGGCTAAACAAGTGTTTTATGTGAAAGATCATTTGAGACCCAATTATGTTTTCATTAATGATGTAATCCCTAGACATATTTTTCATGATACTGGTGATGAAATTTCCACCATTGACGTCTCTATTGGTGTTAGACAACATATTTCATTTGATGAATCAAATTGTACCATTGTGAGAGTTGATGTTGAACCTGAAGTAGTGGTTCGTAATATATAGAAGAAACCATATATGTTCACTGTTCATTCAGTTTATATTGACATGAGTTTCTCAGGTTAGTATTACTATAATTAATTTAATTATGTTTTAGTTTGGAATGAAATGTTTGTTTTTTGTATTTTCTGGTGTCGTTTCATTAAATCAGATTTATTTCAATGTACAAAACTTAGTTTAGATCTTGTATTTAAAAAATGTATAACTTGGAAATGTAATTTTAAAAACTGTGTTAGTCATTTCCTTATAATCATTTGTATAATTAGTAATTAAAATAAGTCAACTTGGTTCCTCTCATGAATTGCTGATATATGTAAGTTGTATGCATGATTTGTAAAAACTATTTCTAAAAACATTAAATTTCATTCTTATGTAGATTATGTAAAATACTATAGAAGGTCAAAGGAAGCGACTATTTGATCTCGATCGACCGGGGTGTGAGCACGCATTGCCTTCGCTTCCATCAGTGAGTATTATAATTGTAATGTTTTTTTCCTTCATTACATATAATTTCATGTTAATATTATTTATCAATTTTTTTAGGGACATTCAGTTCCACCGTATTTGACTCATAATTCGGTTAGCATGGGTATGAGTGGGGATGATCCTAGACCTAGATGGAGCACCCGTCATACCCATTTCCACACCGACCTACCATCAAACACCCCTTCCACCACACCTTTCCATCCTCCTCTTGAGTCTTCGGGGATGTTTTTATGCATGCCTCCACCATCATCTCATTTTCACTCTTCTTCCCATATGATGACTATACTACCTCCACATATGTTTCCACATTTATCATATCCATATCCGATGATGTATCCCCTATCCTACTACCCATATGCTTCCATGTCTACACCGACTCCAATTACTACCGTCTAGCCAACATCTAATGAGTCTGTTCCATTAGCTTCCACTCCAGTGCATGAAGGTCACCCAGAGCATGCATTGGAACAAACACTTCCTATAGAGGCTGCTGAGTCAGGACAACCCAAAGATCCATCACAGTCTATTGAGCAATCTATAGACGGTTTTTTTGATTATAACTATTTCAAATTATATCACTTTATTTTTGTCGTGTTATACTGTGAATTAATTTTTCTTTCCACCCTCCTTTTCTTATTCAGTGGGATCCTTTATTAGGAGACATGGGAACACTCGGATGAAGGAAGTTTGGAATCTCCAGAAACAACTAATGGTGGATTACAATCTACAAAATCAGATGGTAGGTCCAACTGCAACACATTGTAGAAGTTTAATGGCCACTTTGGCCAAGTATCACGATATCATTCTAGTGGAACCAGTTTCATGGAGATGTATCAGTAAAGAGATTAAGGACAAATCATGGGAGAAAATATGGGTAAGAAAATTATATAAAGTCATATCTATATTATTGGTGTATTTAAATGAAATAACATGTTCATTGAAGATTTAGTTTAACTTTCCCGATGGAGAAGCTGCTAAGACAGTAAGGTTGATGGATGTTGGGGAGTTCTAGTTCTCATACAAGCATGAGTTGTATGTTGTTTGTAAGAGCAGGGTTGGTACTGACTTAGAGGGGGTACCCATATTCCCCGACTGTCCAAAAAGTCAATATGGAAAAATGATTGCACATTGGAATACAGATAAGTTTAAGGTAATATAAATCTTTAATGATTGACATATAAAATTTAATTCTTATTACTTGTATTAGAATTTTTTTAGGAAGTGTCAGAGAAAAACATAAAGAATAAGGATTCAATAACATATTTTCACACATTGGGGCGCACTACAATGCCCGATCATGAAAAGAACCAGGTACTTTAACCGGGTATTGTGATTTTATATAGGATGTTCTACTGAAAATATTATTGAATAGACATAGGCCAGATCTGTGCATTTCTCATATATGGTACTAATCTAGATTTGTGCATTTCTCATTTAAAACAAGATAAATTGGGCACCTAAGGTCCTGTACCTCGTGCCAAATTATTTTTCTCCAGTAGAAAGAAAAAGGATGGAAGTGCAGTAAATGCACAGAAACAAGATAAAATTGTAAGGTTTTTTATTTATATTTTAAATATTTATACGAAATTCATAATTTAATATGTTTATAATTTCAACAGTCTGCCTTGGAGGCCCTCGATGGTAAAGAAGATGACAACTTCGGGCCACATGATCATTTAAGTCAGGTATTAGGTGAGGAGCACCCGGGGAGAGTACGATGTTGACCAGGAAAAAACATCGTCCCCTCTAAGTATTGGTCGTCATCGGGATCCTCTCAAGTCCCCCAGACCTTTGAGCTGGAAATAGCTTGTGCTGAATTAGCTGAGGCAAAGAAAATAGTTTTAGAAGAGCGTGAAAGAAGTAAGATGATCGAACATTTCATGAAATCTATGGCCGTTTTGAGTCATTTGCTTCCATTTGATATTTTTTCTACGTTTGAATCATATATGGCATGAATGCGCTCTTTAAACGATGCGTCGGGTGATGAAAATGAGGGTCGTAGTGGCAACGAAGGCGGTGGCGATAGAGCTATTGGTGGTGAGGATGTTGCTGATGCTGCTGTTGGTGATGAGGCTGCTGATGATGTTAATACTACTGATGATGATGTTGATTATGATGGGGATGGGGATATTGGTGATGGGGGGGATATTAATCCCCTCAATTTTTGACTTAGTAGGGAGACTTATGTATGTACTTTAAGAACTTTAATTGAATTTTTGTATGGATGAGAATGGTTAATTTGTTTTCTTCTGAAAAGTTCTGCATAAATTTTTGCATGCATTTACATAAATCTAACATTATAATCCTTAGTCATGCATATGGGTAAGCGATGCCCTTACTACCATAGAATACTTAGCTCTAAATGATATCTCATATAGTGACATTGGATTCCATTTATTATATCTTTATTTTTCATAAATTATTGAATTGACAAGTCTAAATTAATGTAGGTAAAAAAAGAAGATATTCCTCAGTTTTTATTTCTAAAATTTGCATTTTGTGAAATCTGAAGTTGTTCTATTGATTGAAATGGTTGGTTTTTTTGAGATCCCAAGTCCCTGAATGATATGGTACATGCTAGAGATTTTTTTGGGTTTATAGGTAGCTTTGTAAGAAGGGTGTAAGGGGGAGGGGGGGCTGGGTGTAGGGGGTGGGGATGGGTGCGGGGGGGGGGGGGGGTGGGGCTGGGTGTAGGGGGAGGGGGGGGGTGGGGCTGGGTGCAGGGGGGTATGGGGTAGTGGGGATGCAGGTGGGGGGTGGGGCTGAGTGTAGGGGGTGGGGATGAGTGCGGGGGGGGGGGGGGGTGCAGGGGGAGGGGGGAGGGGAGATGGGTGCAGGGGGGTGGGGATTGCAAGGGGGGAGGGGGGGATGGGGGTAGGGCTGGGTGCTGGGGGGTGGGGCTGGGTGTTGGGGGGGCAGGGGGCAGTGGGGGTGCAGGTGGGGGGGGGGGGGTAGTGGGTTTCCCACTGCTAGGAGATTCAGTGATCAAGGTGATAAAAATATTTCTGGTGAAAATCAGGCAATCCATATGTATATTTTTCTATCAATTTTTGTGCAGATGAATCTTTTTTGCTTAATTGTGAATTTCTGAGCTACTTGAGCATTCATCAATTGTTTGTCTGTATGCCCCTCTTATCCCCCCACTCTCTACATTTGTGTTCTATTTGAATGTTGATACAAATTTTTAGGCCATGTTTATAAGTTTTCATTGAATGGGATAGAATGATCATTAATGGAACCTTATGCAATGAAATGAAATGTAAAGAAATTGAATTGAATGCTCAATTTTATAGTAGTTTCATGATAGAAAAGATTGGCCTTACCCGATCATTATATAAAATTTACCATAAAGTAAAATTTAGAACAAGTTATATGATGCCATTATTATCTTTCCAAGATGATTTTATTTTCTCCACCTTTCCAATATAAGGCTTTTTTTTCATTCCATTTTGGTGCTAGCATACATGTGATCCCAGTGCGAAACGTGGAAGGTGTTATGCACCAAATGTTTTTACATTGTATTCCAAGGTTTTAGGAGGGGAAAGAATAGAACAATATTGCATATTAGACACATTATAAATGATTATTCTTGGATTCAACATAAAATGTGTTTGGTTTTACAAGCCTATGATCAATAATAATAAAGTTAGGCCGGCTCACTGCATTCTTGCATGTACTCTTGCATTTGTTTTACTCTCAATTAGCGTTTTCTTGGTTTGTGAAGTTACACGTTACACAAGATATTATTTAAAATTATTCCAGATCAGATGTAATCCCACACTTTGTGTAAAACATGGAACATGTTATATGATTCCATTGACACAAAGATAATCATGTGCATATTTTGTTTATCATTAAAGAAAAAAATGCAATGATTTTTCAGGATGTCTAAAATATTATGACAGTTCATTTGATATTGTCAATGCCCTGAAGCATGATGTTTGTGATGGAAAACTGAGCTTTAGAGGCAAAAAAGTATGCAAGGTAATTATTTTTATAAATCCATGGTTTCTTTTTTTCATTTTGGTGTTTTTTGGCTACACAACTCAGTGTTCATGGAAATGTTATAAGCTCATGTATGACTGGAGCTTTGAATGCGTTTGGTTTCATGACGTTATTTGCATCCGGGTTACAGGTATGAGATTCTATGGATCTTGTTTTTCCTGAAGGTATGTTTCACTAAGGTGTGTTTTTTACATGTTTTTTCAAAGAATTATCATGGTTGTTTTCTGTCTATGATTGTATTTAGTAAGTTATGTGTGTATATTGTTTAAAATACAATGAATATAACATTCAAACTGCTCATAGAACAATAAAAGAAACACCTTTCAATTTGTATTCAAATGAACGTGTATGCATAATGAAATATACAACCAGTTTAAACTATGGAAATGAATTATGCATACTGTTTAAACACCTTTCAATTTGTATTCGAATCATATTAATTATATTATGTACATGTGCAGGGAAACAAGAAGACAAGGGTGTGCTAATATCAACATATATTGCATGCTTTGGGATTATTTTTCAAGACAAATGAGTACATTTTTGACACAGTCATCCATTTTTTTGGTATTACAACTTGTGAGAGCTAAAATATTAGGCAGTTATTACTCCTATATTATTTAATATTTGAATTTATATAACATAAAACATCTAATAATTTTCCTAATCCTATTATGAAGGTTCTGTTATTTTTAGTAACAACATTAAACACAAGTAAATTGATGATCAATCCCAATATTCCAATATTTTATACATCAAAAATAGGTTCGAATACATATTTACATTATTATCACTATAATAAGACTAGAAGTGGTTAAGTAGCATTGCTTACATTAGCATGACGTCTACTGTAAACTTTATATTAGGAGTTATTACACTAGCAACCCATACTAACATCAATGTTTACACTAGAAAAGTGTACATATTTACCCATTTGGCTTCATTATTAGCAACATTACACTAGCATTTCTTACAGGAGTAGTATTTGCACTAGAAATGTTTATACTAACATCATTACAGTAGCAGTGCTTACACTATTAGTTCTTAGACAAGCAATGCTTACACTGGAACTGTTTATAGCAACATTACCTATACAAACACCTTTTCATGATGCATATGTTTGGGAAATGCAAGGGTGACAAATCTGGGAAACATGGAAGAATCCTGCTGAAGCTCTATCTGTAATGACATGAGAAACCCACTCACTAGTGAAGGGGAAGAGGATAGGGGGTGTGTCGGGGAGGGTGTGTGTGTGTGTGTGGGGGGGGGGATGGTGCTGGGGAAGAGGGTAGGGGTGTGTGCTATGGGAAGGGGGGTAAGGGGGGTGCTGGGGAAGAGGGCGGGGGGGGGGGGGGGGTGCTGGGGAAGAGGGTAGGGGTGTGTGTAGGGGGGTGGGGGGGGGGGGGGGGCAGGGGCAGGGGGCAGGGGTGTGGGGGTGTAGGGGGAGGGGGGCTATCCAGGAGTGTGCAAGGGGCAGGGAGGGGGGCAGTTTAGGAGTGTGCAGGGTGCAGGGAGAGGGGGGCTGTCTAGAAGGGGGGTGTCAGGGGGGGGGGGGTGCAAGGGGATTTTGTCGAGAGGGGAGAGTGGGGATATGCAAAGGGGGAGAGTATTTTCTGGGGGGGGGGGGGGGTCTATCCAGGGGGAAGGGGGTGTGCTGGGTGAGGGGGGGGGGGTGGTCTTGGGGAATAGGGAAGAGGGTGTTCAAGGGGGGAGGGGGGTGTGCTGGGGGGGTCTGTCCAGGGGAGAGGACTCATGAGGCGTTGAAACTCGATCCAAACTGATTATATATCATTAATAGGAAGAGTTATTCTTAATTAATAGAACTCTACTATTTTACAATATCATTTTGAAGCTTGGATCTATTTCCCCTTTCTTACAGGAACATTATTGGACCCATGAGGAATTGTGGTTCTTATATGTTGGGCGGTGACTTGTTTAATCACATGAGGTAGGTATGTTGTAGTTGTGTTTTATTTTATTTTCTTTATCGCATCAGCCACTTAGGCCTTTTACCACTTTCTACGGATGGAGGGTACTTATATTCTACAAAGGGGGCCAGAAGGGAACTGGAGGCAACTACATAGTTTTCTTTGTAGGGGAGGGAGATCGGGGTAGTTGAGGGATTGATAGCATGTTTTATTTTTGTCTAATTTTACTGTGTTGCTTCTATTTATTTTATTTTCCTTTTGCATGGATGTCTGACATATGGATGGTTCATACTGAAATTTTATTTATGTTATGCTTCTGTTTTAATTAATTGTCTGTGGGGGAAATCATCCCCGAGTGGTAATTTCTTGATGCCCGTATACTTGTTCCCGCCCATGGGTATAGCCCATCCACCTTATTCCATCCTAGTATTCCTATATCAGAGTCTATGTCTGAACCATGGGAAGACCTAGGAAACAAGGATAATTAGGGAGGTATTGAGGATGTCTAGAAATGAATTGTGAATTCCCATGAATAAGGATTGAGGACATTGGAATTTATAATGAGCAGATATGGGAGACTATGCAATATATATTGATTCTGAAAATTCTATGGGTATAAAAGGTGGTGAAATGATAATGCATTGGGATTAATAAATGGAAATTCACATTCATAACCAATTTGATAATTTAATATCAGACCATGAGCTACTGTACATTGTTGGAGTTGATGATTAGACTCTGTTCATGTCCACATTGGCCATGTAGAAGATCTTATGCATGAAAACTAAGGTCATTCAAGGCATCGTGGACATGTCAAGAAGATACCATTTTATGTGTCTTCCAAAATAGTTTGACACCCCAACTATCTCGGGCAGACAATCAAGACATTTCCAACAAGAATCCAAGACATGTCAGAAAGATCCCTTATGACATGAGCACTTTTTCCGAAAGACCCATTTGGACTCATGCCATGTAGACCTCAATCTCGAACCTTCAGTTGCATAAACCTTTTATAAGGGAAGTTCCCTCGATGAGATTGAGTTAAACACTCATGTGACCATACCAATGTAATGCTCTTGGGTAGACTTTTAATGGTCATCATCACCACTCTTTATCTATCAAAAGATAAAGAATGAGCATTTAATGGGAAACCTCAATGCGTAAGACCTGATTACCAACATAATATAATATGTCCCCAATAATAGGGAATCCTTACTGTGTAATCCCCAATTAAAAGGGAATCCATCCAGCTATAAGCTCCTAACATTCATAGGACATCACAGATAATGATAATGCCTCTGAGCATGATCATCCAACATAACCCATAAGTAGGTCAGGGGATAAGTGAACCATGATAACATTAATTCCTTCCAAAACTGAGATACATAGGATTCCCTTCTATGGCCTCATCTCTATACCATATCCACCATGGGATGGGAAATCTTACACCTCAATTAGAAACTTTAATGTGTATGCCCTGTATGGACATGCTCTCATGCATTGTGTCCAACATACTATTATCTATTGTTTCTCACTTCGATCATGGATCACGTGGGATTAAAGTCCAGGGATGATTGTATCAAAATCATGTTGTGAATTTCTATAGTGTGTTCCCATCATTGGGATGTAAGTATGATTACATCTCATCTCTTATCAAAGGGCCATATTCCTGAAGAAGCAATCCATGGTAGTCTAATATGACCAAGTTCTACCCAGGGCCTCTATTTTTGTATCTTTCATGACATAGTTTCCCATTACAATAACTACATAGAAGAATCTGAGAATAGTAAAGATGAAATGAAATATGATGCGCAGGCTTAGGTGGATTCCAATTAGTGGCAAGATCAATGAACAATTTCTTCAAAGAACTAGAAAGGTAAGTCAAAGATAGTGGCAACCACTTTAGGGAAATATATTTTTCTTATTACAAGTTTAAAAATGATGCCTTATTATACTCGACATCATCTTCTGTAGAAACCCAGTGTAGGAAGGATGTATTTTTTTCATCCTCTATCAGACTTTATTTGAATTCAATAAGAGATAAATTATTGTGATTCTTTGTCATTAAAAATTTATTTAGGACTTTTTTGATAAGAACTTTTTTTCTACTTTGAACACTTTGGACAACTCTGCTTATGTTTTAACTGGTGAAAACAATGCATTGTGGTTCCATTGTTTTTTCATTGTTTCACAGTGGTTTCACATGGGGGTGGGGGCTCGGTGTAGGGAGGGGGGATGGGTGTGTGGGGGGGGATGGGGGGTTGGGTGCAGGTGGTCGTGGGGTGCAGGGGAGGGGGGTGGGTGCAGGTGGTAGTGGGGGTACGAGGGGAGGGGGGGGGGGGGGTGGGTGCAGGGGGTAGTGGGGATGGGTACAGGGGGAGAGGGGGACCTGGGTGTAGGGGGTAGTGGGGGGGGGGGGGTTGGGTGAAGGTGGTACTGGGGGTGCAGGGGGGTGTCCAGTTGGGGGGCAGTGGGGGTGAAGGTGTGGAGAGGGGGGGGGGGGTAGGGGGTGTCCAAGGGTGGGTAAGAGGGGTGGGGGGGGGGGGGGGGGGTTAGTGGGGGTGTCGGGGGGGGGGGGGGGGGTGCAAGGGGGTTCTGTCCAGATGGGAGAGTGGGGGTGTGATGGGTGTAGGGGTAGTGGGGGGCAGGGGGGGTGTCCAAGGGGGGTCCAGGGGGGGTCAAGGGGGGGGGGTGTTCAGTGGGGGTGTCAGGGGGGTGCAAGGGGGTTCTGTCCAGAGGGGATATTGGGGGTGTGAAAAGGGGGAGGGGGTGTGTTGGGGTGGGGTCTATCCAAGGGGGAAGGGAGGGGCTGTAGGGGGTCTATCCAAGGGAAATGGAGGGGCTGCAGGGGGTCTGTCCAGTGGGGAATCTTCTATTTTTGGGAAAATAGTCTATACCCACAGTTTGAGAACTGTGGGTAAATATGTTGCTGTAGAACCCTCTATACCCATAGTCCTTAAACCGTGGGTAAATAAGCTGCTGTAGAACCCTCTATACTCACGATTTTTAAACTGTGGGTAAATATGCTGCTGCAGAACCCTCTATACCCAAAGTTTACTTAACCGTGGGTATCAATCTCTGTTATAAAAATTTATACCCATGGTTCTGTAAACTATGGGCATAGATGTATACCCAAAGTTTACCAGAAGCATGGGTAAGTTGAAATTTCAGGGGGATATACCCACGGTTTCTATAAAACCGCGGGTATAGGGAAATCCCGATGCATCAGGAGCTGACGGTTGATCAAACCGTGGGTATAGCCTATACCCACAGTTTAATGGGATATACGCACGGTTTCAAATCATGGGTATAGGGAACTTTTCCAGTGGTGTCATCTAATACCCAACTTATAGATATAGAAAGGTTACACTCAATAACAAATGAAACTAAGGCTTCCCCCTTGCTTCCTTACATTGGTGAAATTCTTCTTCCAGTGGCCCTTCTTACCATAAAAAGAATATTTTACATCTTGTCCCCTTGTAAACCTCTAGATATTACTCTTATTGGATGGAAAACACTCAAAATCCTTATAATTATAGTGATTCTTGGGACCCTTTTCATTTCTCTTCCCTTTTTTCACCATAAGGAATCTAGGTTTTTTATTCCTCATATCCATATCTTTTTGGTGAATCAAAGCGAGGAGTTCCAAGAGCAAATTCTCAATATTTTTCATATTAAAATTAACAATAAAACTAGATAAGATATCAGGTAGTGAGGTGGGAACAAGGTTAGTGTGAAACTTTTTGGGTTTACAGTAACCATTTAGTTAAAACACATGAAACTTGGAATACATGCACACCCAAGTAACAACACTCTAATATAAAATCTCCAGAAAAAACAGACAAGAACTATCAATTGAAATGATCGTAAATTAAATGAATCGCAAGAATAACATAAGATATTATGTGGTTTTTACTTCATCCTAATCCACAGGGAAATGATACTTCACTTTATTCAAGGAAAAAAGAGTAATATAATATAAAGTATTTTTTAATCACAAAGTGATCAAACCCTACTAATATAGAAGTTCCCAATTAGTGCTTTCATTCTCCACCACCTCCCTCTCTATTTGGTTTCTATACAACTATGATGATATTCATATAATATTTTATGTTTGTTCAAAGGTTAACACCACCTAAACTAGATACTAATGTATAATTACCACTTCTTGAAGCTAGCACATGATATACCTCATGGCATATCTTCTGATGAATCACCGTCCAATCGATTATATTCTGCTATACCTTCATGATCATCATTCACCAGTGAATTTTAAATATCCCAACTTCCACTAATTCTATTCCTATATCCCTTATGATGATATAAAATTATGCTACCAAAATTACTCCTTTTGGTGGTCTTAGTTTCCTCAAACAGAAAATTAAACTCACATATCCCAACAATCTCCCACTTGAGATAAAGTCCTTTGTCATCTCCATAGACTCCCTTTCTTTACTTTAATTTCTATTAAGTGGCTACATGATTCCCTAAATATAATTTCTATCCATCCAAGTCTTACTGAGGTGAAACAACACCTTATTCAACATGTTCACTAAAATTTATACTCCCTTTATCTTTTATAGGTATAACACTTCATCTTCTAACAAATTTCATATGAAATGAAACTTCTAATAAATGTGCTTATTTTGAGAATGAAATATATGATTTTTGGACAAGTGAATCATGTTATGTGAGTCAAAAAATAATTTTTCATATTCTAATATTCTTTCAAGATCCTCCAGCAACCCTTTCAACTAAAAGAACTCCTTCCCTTCTTCCATCAATGCGATATAATACACTTCTATTATCGAGAGTATGACTACTGGTTGAAGATTCAAAATCCAAGCCACCGCCATTCCACCAAATAAAAATACTTAACCAAAATTTCTATTACATGAATTTGAATCTCCAATAAATTCCAATTCTACAAAACCTTGAAATGGATCATCCATTCCAAAGTAATGTTTCTTTATTTTGGAACCCTTTAAGTATCATAAAATCCATTTCACAACCTACCAGTGATCACTTATAGGGTTTGATATAAACCTGATAACTACTCCCACTACTTGTGTAATGTTTGAATGAGTACATACCATGGAATACATAAAAATTATGATAGCTGATGAATATGTAATTTTCACTATGTACTTGACCTTATATTTCATTCATAACAATTTCTCCTTGGTAATATTGAAATGTCTGTTCATGGGTGTGGACAGTGGCTTCACCTCACTCCTCCTAAAGAGATCCAATATCATTCATATGAAATATATCCGATTTAGGTAACAAATACCATATATTAGTTTTCTTGAAACCCTTATCCTTAAAATCCACTTCACCATACCAAGGCACTTCATCTTGGAACTTTTGGACAACTCAACTTTCAGCTCCTCAATCCTTCCCTTTAGCAAACCCAAAATTAGTATATCATCAATGTAGTGGATTAGAATGATCTAAATTCTATCAAAAAAATCCATCCAGTAATAAATATGATCAATATTTATTTATATTATCTTTTAATCCTCTACCAATTTGTTTAAATTTTTATTACAATTCTTCAATGCTTGCTTCAAACTGTAAATCTTATGCTTGAGTCGACACACATGTGCTAGGTTTTGGTGAACTTCAAAACCAAATAATCCACTCTATAAAAATGTCCTCATCTAATTCTCTATTAAGGCATGAATTTCTAACTTCTCTAGATTAATTCCCTATTATGAAACCATACTCAACACCATTTTAATGGTTTTGTGCTTAACTATCAGTTAAAATATATTTACAAAATATAAACCTTATGTTTTTTAAAATCCTTTGAGGACCAACAGAACACATTTTCATGACATATCAAATTAATTGGGGTTTGGATGATTAAATGTAGTCTAGGGTATATGAAAGGTCATCTTATAAGTAGAATTATAAGTTTAATGTGTGAATTCTTAATAATTTTATCAAAAAGAAAACTGAGAACATGGAGGGGGTGATGTTTCAAAATAAAATGACTTAATTTAAAGAGTTCAATAGTTGAAAAAATGGGTTTTGATAGAAATAAAATAATGAGATCATTAAAATTTAACCACACAACATTTCAAGATTATATTTATTAGAAATTAATTTAGGTTTGAAGTAATTATTTAGTTGAGGTTAACCGGAATCCCAGTTCCCCTATGAGCCTTGATATCAAAGAAAGTATAAAAAACCTGACATAATAATCATGTAGCCAAGGTTCATACATAATTCATAGTATAATAGATTTAAAATAAAATTTAAATATAACATTAATGGGAAATTAAAGTATTCTTGCATTTTCCAACTAAAACAACACAGTTCATACACTCGAAATCTCACACCAATCAATTAGGAATAAAGATCATTTCATTCTCATGCATAAAAAAAAAGAAATAAAATAAAAAATAATGTAATATACCCTAGATTAAAAGTTTTAAAACCCAATTTACACCAAATTAGTATCTAATATGTGTGGATAGAGTTCCTTAATACGTTCATAACTCCGTTGCAACAACCACCCACAATTTAGCTCACCATCTAGAGGAGGATGTGACTTGAGTGGAACTTCATCTTCATCCTTGACCTCCCTATGATGATAGAGAGCTATAACAATTATATGATGATGAAAGGATCCATACAACTCTAAAAAATGGTATAAATTCACCCCTTATATGAACTTATAAATGAGGTACCCAAGGTTCCAATTTATAGGAAAATTGGAAGGTGGTTTGAGCACCTTATTTTTAAAATACCACTAGGAACCCAAATTTAGACAAGGATACAATCTTGTATCTATTTTAAAGAAACTATAGATTTTCCTCACCTATTCACTATCTCTTATAAAAATTTGTTAATAATTGGAGTCCTAAACCTTAAAATATGTCCAAATTACATAAGTATCCTTGAGACAAAGAACAATGAAGATTCCCTCTAATGATAGCACATTTTGAGCCTATAAATTGATGTATTGGACCCATGATCTTCCCTGTAATTGCACCCAATAGGTTTTTTCATCCAATAAATAATTTCTTGACCAATTCAATGTATATATTAGGTATAATATGGATTTTAGTTTATATGTGTGCTTGGGATCTCATGAAGTTTTGGCCCATTTTACTTCAACTTAGTCTTGGGATCTCCAACTATAATGTGATCATCAAAAGCCGTGAAATTTAACTTCTTAATATTATTAAGTATTTACTAATTTAATCAAATGATAACTATAATTGATTATTATATTTGGAATTTAGAATTAAAAAATAGTTTAACATAGTAGTATAAGGGTGAAAATGAATAGTGAATCACTACGTGATCACACCCCCATACCTGAACATTTAAACTTTTGGGAAAAGTCACATATTAGAAAATGATGCATGAAGATATTCCATTGTTCATGGATATTTAACATTCAAACAAAATTCAATTTGTGCTAGCAATGAAATCAAAGTAAGAACTACACCACATAGTCAATCTCAGTATGCATGAAAATGAGTGTCTCATAAAATGTATTAGAATAATTATAAATATTCTAACTCCAGTTGCCTAAATCTGATGGTTAATTTATTATATTGGAATAAGATACAAGAGATCACACCCCAAAGGACCAAATAGTTTATTAGTCTTGGTAAACTAGATACATAGTAGAATATCACATTAAATTTGAAAACATAAATTAAAACATAGTTTAAGTAAATGTTATTCATCATTGAACTCATTTAAATATTCCATCTTAATATGCCGAGGAAAGTAAAAAAAATAAAGGGTGAGATTTGATGCTTAGTAGGAGTTACATATAAAAAAATCTATCACGAATAAATAAGGAATAAATAATATGGTAAGGTAAATAACTGAAAACACATGCCATTTAATAAATAAACAGAGCATGAAGAATAATATGGAAATAATAAATTATGATAAAATAATAAAATATAAATAATCACATGATCTTGAAGATAATCCATAGATAATATCAATGAAATAATATCATGGATAATAATAACTAAATTTTCAAAGAAGGAAATTCTTAATGTTGGATGTCATGATCTCAGACATTATTATATCTATACTATCAAGACCCTATGCCAAGATAATTTAATTGATGGGTAGGTATACACTAGTACTAGAAATCCCTTTAATTTAGATACCCAACTAATTCACCTCATGAGACTATCAATGCTTTGAGGGGATATATAATTCCAGGCCCCACCCATCACTATATATCCAATGTATTTCTCATATCTTAAATAATCAATTTAATTCATGAACAATATGCATTATCAAAAAATATCCGTATTGATACATATTATCATTAATTCCCCAGTCAATCAAATAACTTTCAAAGTAAAAAATATATCTAAAAATGATATATTGTTTAAGAAATAAACATATACACGGTAAATAATATGGATATTTAAGGTAAATATAATGTATAATGATCATAATAAAGTGAATGTTTCAATGGAAAGTTAATGACTAGAAAATTAACTGAGAAAGTGAATGTCAATACATTCCTTAGTCAAACTAATCAAAAACCACCTAGTTAAAGTATAATTATGGTATCATTGTAATATATCCCCAATATATTATAATTAAAATAAAATTTTGTTGTTATTTATGAATATAAATCCCATAAAAAGATCATTAAATCATTCTTGAGAAAAATACCCCTTTCACTTTAAAAATTACTTTTAAAAACAATAAATTTACAAAATTTTAGTAAATACATTTTCTTGTAAAATAAAATTGTAAAATTGTAAAGGAATATTTAAAGAAATCAGCTATCATGATGATAGGAATATTTCATACATACTGACTATGTTAAAATAAACATTCCTTTCACATTTTCGGTAAAAAGTCAAAAAGTACCCTGTTTGGAAAATGAAAAGAAGATTACTTTTAATATTTTTGTAAAAAATAAAGAATGGGTAAAAATTAATTAAAAAAATAATTGGATAATATTAAAAATATACTTTAAAACATTTTAAATAAAATATGTACATGGAAGAAAAATCATTTTCAAATAAAAAAAGAAATAAAGTTACATTTTCTTAAAAAAAATTCTCAAACATTTTAAGTATCAAAGAGAAGAAAAATGTACTATTAATTGGAAATTTAATTAATAAATATAGGTGAATAAAATGAAATGGGTTTATTAAAAAATTACCAAATAATATCCTTCAATTTAAATTCAAGCATAAATAATCCCGATTAAAATGTGATTGAAGTATAAATCATTATCGCTTTGTTAACTTTTGAATCATAACCATATGAAAGAAATAAATTAAAATGAAACATTAAATACTATGAATATAAATAGATTCATGATATGAAATATAAAAGGGGTAGTATATACACTTAATAAAAATAAATAGGTGCATAATACCAAATATATCTCAATGGAGTGAAAATTGAGATGAAATCTCCTATAAAGATCATAATATTGAAGTGAGAATTAATCAATGAATTTATTATGTGTATCAAATGTAAATACACATAATTGTTTTTGAGAAAAATATAATCAAAATACATTACACATATAATCTTAGAATATTAAAGATAATGAAGAAGTAATATAACCCAAAGAAATAAAACTGAGTTATAAAATTCCTTACCACTTGGTAAATTTCAAGTAAAAAACCCTTAGATGAAATAATTCAAATTGAAACTCAAAATACCATGAAATATGAATGATTCATGATATTATATATAAAATGGGTAGTATGTAAACCATATAAAATAAATTAGGTTCCTAACATTAAAATGTGCCTCAAAAAATGGAAATTGAGATGAAGTCCCTTACAAAGATCATAACATTGAAGTGCCCAAATGGCCCGAAGGCCTTATTTTTTATTTTATTATATATATAATCCTCCTTTTAAGGGTTTAAGGGGTAACCGTACATGACCCATAGGCCCAATGTACAAGGCCTGACTGACCCGCAATACATGACCCGAAGGCCCAGAGGCATACCATGCCCAATACATGACCTGTAGGACCAACCCACTTGAACTACCCCTCCCCAGATTCTGCATCATTGATTACCTAGCACACCACATTTCATTTTTGATCGGCTAGCATTTCCCCGCACAAAGTTTCACGATGCCTGGTCCCGATGGAGGTTTCCATACCCTCTCATTATTCCAATCCGGTTAGCTCTGCTTCTGGTGGCTGCTACTCTTGTTGCTCTGATCCTCTTCTAGGGACTGTTCTGTGTGAACTGGGATACTCCATGTTCTACGTATCCTAAAGGACCTGTGGCCCGAAGGCCTTTGATGACCCAAAGGCCCTGTAGACCCGTAGGCCCAAACCGGTGGCCCGAAGGCCCAAATCAGGTGAATAGTTCCGGCTGCTACAGTACCAAATAGTAAATTCTACAGTAAATACTATAGTGAATGATACAGTACCCCCCGAGAATTCTCCTCCACCCGGTTTTGAACCTGGGTCTCTTGGATGCCAAGCAGGAGCCCTTACCACTCGGGTACGGGCTCGTTAGAAATTGAAGTGAGAATTAATCAATGAATTGATTATGTGTATCAAGTTTGAATCCACATAAAATAAGTTTAAATACAACATAAAATAATCAGAAGTCCTTACACACATAATCTTGTAATATCAAATAAAATTAAGAATCAATATAACCCAATGAAAATAAATTGAGTTATGAAACACTTACTGCTTAATATCTTTTGATTCAAAACTCAATTTGATGAAATAATTTATATTGAAAATTAAAATACCATTAAATATTAAGGATTAATTATATTAAAATTAAAATATAATTATATACACCATATAAAATAATTTATATGTATAACATTACAATATGGATCAATGAAAGGAAATTGATACAAAATCTATTACCTCACACTTCCCTTTAGTTAAACATGATTTAATGTACTGTATAATGGTTTTAAGCATGTTATTAATTTATAATAGAATTATATTAATATTTATAATATTATATATTATCATATTATAACATCTTACCACCCGTTTGTTAATAATATTTCATTATTACAATTGTTTCTGGTGTTAACTGCTTTATTTTCTCATGCATGTTTTTTCATGGAAGTTATAGTTCTTATGCATAGGATATAGATACATCATATAAATAATTATATTAATGTTATAAATATATCATTTATTCATTAGTTACCTTTTTATAACCATTATTTAAAGTTGTACATGGAAAATGAATCACATCACTTCACGGAGATGGTAGACTGTACGCATGCACGAGTGACGATATTATTCCCTTAATGGATGAAAGGGTAAGAAATTGGATGATATATTAATTTAACAGAATTAATATCATGTAATATGTATCATATATGTTTATTATTTCCTTCATTATGACTATACATGCGAACCTGTGATGGGAAAAAATTACACCAGTTCGCGAGGTGGTAGGCCATCGTACAGATGAGCGATAGATTTGTTTCCCATTTGACGGAGAAGGAGATGGATAAATATTTTTACACAAATAGAATAAAATATAATTATATGTGAGATAATAGTGTTATTATTTTGAAATTTTTAAGACACAGTTTAAGATGATAAAAGAAGAAGTAAAATAAAGAATCTCAGTGAAGATGATTACATTTTCTTAGAAAAACCTCCTTTCGATCTCTTATTAAAGACCCTAGGATTGGTCTTTTGGAAAGAAAAAAACATATAGGATGTGTATAATTATTTTGGATAGATATTTTGGTAGTTTTTTTGATATAAATGGCTTTATAGTTGTGAATAAGTGAGGGTTGGGGGTGCCCTTTTATAACCGAAGAGTGACATTTTTTGTGAAAACTCAAAACTATTCAATAATGGGGAGTCACTCTCACCCCAAGTGCCTCCAAAATTTACAAATAATGGGGTTTAGGTAAGGTAAGGTAGATAAAAACCTCCATAAAAAAATAAACAATTTTTAATCATGTTATTCCCTCATCCTATAAGTTTACTTACTTTTACCATTTTAGTTTTCACGACGATAACTATTTTTTATTTATTTACCTAGGTAATTTATCCTTTAAGAATATGAATAAACGAGCCTTATTAGATAATTTGAAATCAATTATTTTAAATATGAAATCCAATTTATCAAATAAAATTCCTATGTGTGTTAAAAATAAATTTTAACATAGTTTCATGTATTATGAAAAACCCTGTTTTATCCATAATCACAGTAATTAATTTTTTACTGCCTTTACTATTCATTATGAAAAAAATTAAGTTGAAATTATTATATAATATTAATTATGATTATTATAAATATTTAATATATTTTATCAAATTAAAGTAAAAAAATTGGCATAATTTAATTTAAAATCAAACCCGCAAGTGTGAAGAAGAATGCGTGTTTCCAAAGAAAGAGTTTTCTCAAATAAAAAAATTTTTATATCAAAATTCAATATAAAATTGATTAAAAGGAACTAAATAAGATTAATAATAATAATATAATTGAACTATTTTTAATTTTAAAATAGTTTTAAAAAAAAATTTTAATTTTTAAATTTTTTAAATGAAAAGGAAGTTTTCAATAAAAATCAGTTTTTTTCACCATTCATAAAAAAATTAATCTTTTTAGAAAATTATAAAAAATTAAATATAAGATAATTTTGAAATGATTATTGTAAAAAATGAAGTTTATTTTTTTAAATAAATTTTCTAAAATTGGTAAAAATATATTTAAAATAAGTTCAAAAAACACGACGAAAGAACTTTATAGAAAAATACTGTTTTAAGCATAAAACTGGATTTATTATTATACCACGCTTATAAAAAATATTTGATGAATGTTAAAAAATTTTATTGATTATATAATATATATATATATATTTCATTAAAATCATTCAGTAATACTTATTAATACAATTTATTAATATATAAACACACCACATGCATACAAATAGTTTTTCAGAAAAAAATTTTTGTTGGACATGTATTTTCTCAACAATACTCTATGAATCTTATTGATTTTGATATACAAAAATACCCTTGTTTTTTTAATAATTAAATTAATTTAATTATTTTTCATGAATATATTTCATAACAAGTTTATCTTATTTATAGGTTAAAATATTTGTTAAATTTTTCATATACATGTTTGAAAGTATTTTGGAAACACTATTCATATCCTTTGTTTGTAATGATAATGTATATTTTGGAAACTCTATGATTAGAAGAAAATGTATGGATCATGTACCCTAAACTGTTGGAAAAGTATGGATCAAAAACCTTATGTTTGGAAGCAATCCTATGTTTGAGGAATAAATGTATGGTTCATCAACCCTACATTTGTAAAAGATTATACAGTGTCAACACTACTTTTTGAATTTTTCATTACATGAAGGAACCCTATATTTGACTATTCATATGAAATCCCACTTTTTTATCACATAACTTTACATTATAATATACAAACATAGAATCTTTTAAAGTTTAGTTTCTTGGAAAAAAGGTACATAATTCAAGACAACTAAAAAAATTATTCTATTACACTTGAAAGGATTATTCAAGGTTCATCCTGAGTAAATTTATTTCATCTCATAACCTGGGGGAATACATCAAAGAAAAGGGTGAGCATAAGGCATAGTAAGGGAAAGTAAGGGAAATAATTTACATGTGATCTTGAGGAAATTCAATAAGAACATACATAATATCATTGTGGAGTGAAAAAGAGAACACGAGGAATATAATAAATAAAATAACATGAATCATAACTTGGAAATGTGGCTAAAATATTTATTTTAGACATTCATAAGCATATCACTAAGGTTTTTCACCAAGGTGTCATACAAATTACCAAGGTTATTCACCAAGGTATCATAAAACTTGTCATCTCTAGAGATTAAATTCTTTAGCCAATGCATTAGACCACTATTAGGGAGAACCATTAATATGTATTAATTTTCATGTGATACACATAGATTATAATAAAAAACCTCACAAATAACCCATAGAGAATAAAAGAAATTGGTTTGTATCAAAATCACAGCTTTTTAAAAAGTGCTTAAAACATGATCATTATGTCATTTATAACCCACAGAAAGGGAATGAGGGTTATATATATATATAAATTACAGAATAAAATAAATATTTTTTATATCTTGGTGAATAAACTTATAAAAGAAAGATGTTTGGGTATTCACATAAATAAAATAAAATAATTTCTTGAGAAAAAGAGAGAAATTTGGAGATAAAAATCCACCAGTATAATGGGTATGAAACATGGTTTTAGAAACCATTAAAAAGAGAGGGAGAAAGGGTATAAAATTAATAAAATACTCTTAATAAATTAAAGGGATAGAATAAAATTTATATAATAACATATTAAGTACATTTGAAAGACATACCGCATAAAAAGTGAACTTGAAATGCAAATAGAAGTTTAGATTTCCCTAACCTTGAAGAGTAACTCTTTAAACTCGAAGATTGGGACCTTTGGGGATTGGAGAAACCTTGGGAGGAATCCTCAGGAGATAAAAATATCATAGATTAGTGGAGGATGAATTGGTAATGAAAGATAATGGAGAAATGGGTGAGTATTTATAGAAAAAGTGAGGGATTTTGTTATTGATTTCCTTGGACACCACGGTAGTGGTATTTGCAAAAGTATGGGATTTACCATGGTATTTTCCTATGGTATTGGCCACTTGGGACACCTATTATGTTATTATAATACACAAGAGTCTACCATCATCTTATATTAAATAATACATCATTATGTTGTCATTAAACATACCAAAAAATCAAAACTATATTTTTACTATTCACCCAAACAAATATTTTAGAAAATTCTCATAAATTCAACCTAACCTAATTTTGGCGTGATGATTTAAAAATTTATGTTTAATTTATCATAATAATTATCTAAGTATCATAAATTTATCTTTTAAACACAAATTATTATTTATTAAAAATAATAGCGGATAGAAAATGCATAGTAAAATGCATAGTAAAATTTCCAACACTTGAAAAAAATAATTATTTAATCATTTAAATTTAAATAAGAGTGTTTTAAGAATACTATTTCATTAAAATAATTATTATTCATAATATCTAATTTTATTATAAATATTTATATCTTTTCTGAAAATTAAAATTTCTGTCTGAAAAATAAATTTTTCAAATTTGCCATATTTTTAAGAAAAAATATTCCCAAAATAGAATTGATGGAATAAAAATTTTATTTATAAAAATGGATTACATGTTAAGTAACTAATTCTTCGATACATAACCCCTTATAACACTTGTATATGACCTAAGGGTGAGATGTGCGATGGTGATATATTCTTGGGGAAGCTCAGATAACATTGCCTAAGTGGTAATTTCCACTAACTTGAACTTCTACTATAGTCAATTTTGTTATAGATTAACATGTCATAGCTCAACGTGAGATTGGTCAAGAGAGAAGCCCAGTGATGCTGCCTCCCTCCCAAGTCCTATCAAATGGGATTTGTACAACACGACTTTAATGGATGATTCCATCAACTCTTCTTTCTGTATTAATTTTCCTTTGTCATTTCTACTTATAAAAAATGATTATAACATTAAAATAATTATTAAGAGTATAGTTTCCAATGGTCATATTGACTAATGGTCAAAACTTACCAAAGGTCATATAATGATCAAAACCCGATGGTCACATTTAAAATTATACTCACTTCATTATTAAATAGATATATTTATGTTGAGTAAAAAATAATATAACACACATTTTTAGATAAAAATTATTATTCAAAAAGTTTGGGTCGTTACATTCTTCCCCCCTTAATAAATTTCAACCCTGAAATTTCAATTCATTCCCTCAGTTGAGAAATGGTGTGGGTAATTTTTCTTCATTATTTCCTTTGGTTTCTACATGGATTTTTCATATTTGTGGTTCCTCCACAACACTTTAACGAGGTGGGTAGAATTGTTGCATAGAACCTTGTATCTACCATCCAAGATCTCCACCATTTTCTCCTCATAAGAGAGGTCATGTTCCAGTTGTACCACTTTAGGATTCAGTACATGTGAAGGGTCAGGTATGTACTTACTAAAGAGAGATATATGGAAGACATCATGAAATTGAGATAGATTTGGAGGAATTTCAAGCTGATAGGCCATTGATACTATGTGATTAAGGATTTAATAGGGGCCAATGTACCTAGGGATGAGATTCACTTTATTCCCAAACAACATGAATCTCATCCAAGGTGAAATTAGAAGGAATACTTTTTTTCCAACATCAAACTTCAAGTCCCTTTGATGGTTGTCAACATAGCTCTTCTTCCGACTCTGAGCAGTCTTTATGTGTTATTGGATGGCATGAATATTTTCTACCATATCTTGCACAAGATCAGGCCCAAGAATCTTTCTCTAGCCAGCTTCATCCCAATAATTAGGAATTTTACATCACTTCTCATATAGAGCTTCAAAGGGTTCCATTTGAATAATCGAATGGAAGTTGTTATTGTATGAGAACTCAAATAATGGGAGATATTGATCCCATCCACATTTCAATTCCATTGAGTATGTTCTCAACATGTTCTTTAGTTTCTGACTAGTCCTTTTAGATTGTCTATAAGTTTGGGGGTGATAGGTTGTACTAAAATTCAATACGATACTCAGATAATGTGGAATAATTCTACAAAATTATGATGAAAATATTGGATCACGATAAGATATGATGGAGAGTGGTACCCCATGCATCCTTACCACTTCCTTTACATAAATATTTTGAACTCAGGAAACTTTCCATTCTTCACAGCCTCTAACTTATTCTATAACAAAGGATATTATCTTTAATATTTCTTGATCTTCTATAGCAATGATAGTTGATAAATCATTGAGTATAGGGTCATGATTTCCCTTCCCTTACGATTCACATGTCCAATTTTACTAGGTATTTTAACAAAGGATCTCCTTAAATTCTTATCATTTCCAGCACAACATGGTCGAACCTATTTAATTCATCAACGACTTTATTTGCTCTTCTAGGATGATAATGAGTTGAAGAATCACAGTCTTTAAGAAGTTCCAACCATCTCCTATATATATTCAATTCCATTTTACTAAAAATACACTTGAAAGTTTTATGGTCTGTGTACATATCACATTTCTCCCCATAAAGATAGTGCCTCCATATCTTCAGATAAAAAACAACCGTAGCTAGCTCCAGGTCATGTGTAGGATAGTTCTTCTCATAAGGCTTCAACTGTTGAGATGCATATGAAATCAACTTTCCATTTTTCATAAGGACTCACCCAAGACCTTTAAGTGACTCATTACTAAAAATAATGAATCCTTCTCCAATAGAGAGTAGAGTTAACACATGCATATTAACAAATCTCTTATTCAGCACTTGGAAAATTTCTTCACACACCTTTTTTGAGATAAACTTGAACCATTTTTGAGTTAACTTTGTTAGTGGATTAGAAATTCATGAAAAGTTTTTCACAAACCTCCAATAATATCCTTCTAAACCAAGAAAACTATGAATCCTAGTTACTGTTGTAGGATGAGGTCACTCCTTTACAACCTTTGTCTTGGTAGGATAAATTTGGATTTCTTCATTGGTTACAATGTTCCCCAAGAAATAAACTTATTCTAACCAAAATTCACATTTTCTAAACATTCCAAATAGCCTATAATTACTTAGAGTTTTAAATATAACACCTAGATGATCCTTATACTCCTTGATAATTTTTCAATATATCAGAATACCATCAATAAAAACTACCAAAAAGTTATCAAGGTAGTATGTAAATACTCTATTCATCAAATCCATAAATTTAGTAGGTACATTAGTCAAACTGAAGGGTATAAAAATAAAATAATAATGCCCATATATTGATTAGAAGGCAGTCTTTAGAATATGTTCTTTCTCCACCCTCAATTGATGATAACCTAATCGAAGATCAATATTGGGGAGGAATTGAGCCCCACAAATCTGGTCAAATAAATCATCAATTTTTAGAAGAGGGTACTTGTTCTTCACTGTGATATAGTTAATTTATCTATAATCAATTCATAGCCACATTGAACCATCCTTATTCTCCACAAAGAGAACAATGATTCCCAAGGAGACACTTATTCAGATAAACCCCTTCTTCAAAAGATCATGGATTTTATTCTTTAATTCCTCCAGCTCCATATTTTCTAGTATATACGGGGTCATTGATATTGGCTTGGATCCATGCATGAGTTTGATAGAGAACTATACCTATATTTCCAGGGGAGGTTTAGGTAACTCCTCATGAAATACATCAATGTATTATTGAATGATGTGGAAATTATCTATTTGTATACTTTCATTTCCTTCTTCATCTTCACCGATCATCTCTATAAATAAATCTATAGTATGTGCTTCTAGAAAAATATTACATTGAGAGATATCTCCTTTGAAAAAAAATGTAGGTTTTCTATGCAAGACTACTAATATTTTCATGTTTTTGCAGTTGAACTTAGCATTATACTTTTAAATCTAGACCATACCTAGTACATTATGGAATTCCAACATGGGAATGACTACTAAATTTGCGATGAGATTGTGCTCTACAAAGTGAATACTAGAGTTTATAAACACTGTTGATGGTTGGATAATCCTTATAGGAGTCTTGACTAATAACTCTACTTCTAGTAGTTCATTGGTTGATTTTATATTCTTTGTAAACATGGAGAAAATAATGGAATGCGTAGAACTAGAATAAAAAAAAGTACTTTCTAGATTTGAGAGAACAATGAGAGTACCTACCACCATATCATTTAGATATTCAACTCTATATATTATGATAATAAAGGCATGAACTTTCTCCCTTGGCATATACTAAGGTTGATAGTGATCCCCCTCCATTAACTTTGAATTTGGAAAATGATTGGAAAAGTGCCTGAGATTTCCACACTTGAAACATTGTACTTAAGGTAGGGACTAAACTATATTCCCTTTTTCATTAGTTTTAATAAGTCGAGGCTTCACCCCACTATAAAAATTATGCGCAGTGTGACCTTCTCTTCCACACTTTCAACATTTACCACTCACAAGAAAGTAGTTCCTAAAATGATTCTTCCCATATTTGTTTCATGTGGAAAGTTACACTTGATTTACTACTCTTCCTTAATAAAAGATCCTTCCCACATTTGGCTCTAAATATATATTATTTTCATTCAATCTATTGGACCAGTGCATCTCTCTGAACTCTAGTTCAAATTTCACAGTATTCCTCACAATCTCCTCATAGTTTTCATAGTCTTGGTTGGATAGATTATTTCATAGATGGGGTATTATTCCACCAAAGAATCTATCAACCTTTCCATTAGGATCCATTTCAAAGCTATAGGTGTAACAATAAAGTCTTATGAAGTTTATCTCATATATTCCTATAGATTCATTTTCCTTCTGCTTCAGCTCTAGTAATTCCTTCTCTATAATTGTTCACATTGAATGGGGGAAATATTTTTTGAAAAAGGTTCCCTTGAACTCTTCCCACTCCAAAGCTTCAATCTAACCTCTTGGATTCATGTTTTTAACCAGTATCTACCATTGATCAGATTCTCCCTATAATAAGTACAAAGATAGGGTGGAATTTTCTTGTTCTGAACAACAGAGTACATAAAAGATCTTTTATATAGAGCTTATCAGTTGTTCAACAATCAATGGGTTAGTGAATCCACTAAAGTAAGGTGGTTGTTGAAACATAAAGGAATAAATAGAAAGTTTTTCCCCTTGAGGTGAATCTAATATCACAGATTGATTGAAGTTATTTTCATAACTTGAGTCAGTTGATTCATCAGCCTCATGAAGTTTTCCATTTTGGATTCCATCGAAAGGCTGTCAACACCTGGTCTGTTGCGCTCACCATTTACATGGTTTATACTATTTAATATCATTTTCTAAAATAATAAAACCTTAGTGAGAAATGTGATTCATTTAATAATATTATAATTCTAAGAAAACTTTTATGTCATATAACATCATTCTTAAACATGTTATTCATTAAAAACAATTAAATTTTCTATAAATACTTCAAAATAGTTCATAAAAAGATTCTGATAAACCAAAAATATCCCCTAGGAGTGAAAAAATAAGAGTTTAGTAAGGCTCATTTATATATACCAGGTTACGTTGAGTTAGGCCCAACACACCTTGTCAGAGTTCTTACCCCTAGGTACATCTGTGATAGAGCCATATCCACTTGTTTATATCCAAACAAATATTTCCTTACTCAGAAACCACATACTTAATATTTCACCAAAATTCAAGGATGTTTTTCCAATATTTAAATGTTATATTGGGTTTTTACTAATGTTTTCAAATCCTAATTTCTAAAAATAACTAAATCGCATTTTGATACAAACTATAGAATCCCATCTTCTTATTACATAACTTTACATTATATTATACAAATGGAGGATCTTTTAAAATTTAGTTTCTCAGAAAAAAGGTACACAATACATGAAAAATTAAAACATTATTATATTAAAATTTATAGGATTATTGAAGGTTCATAATAAGTATATTTATTGAATCTCAAAACATGGGGGCATACATCAAGGTAAAGGGTGGGAATAAGGCCTAGTAAAGGAAAGCAAGGGAAACAATTTACATGTGATCTTGAGGAAATTCAATAAGAACATAAAGAATATCATTGTAACATCAAAATGTTAACATGAGGAATATAATAAATAAAATAACATTAATAATAACTTTTAAATGTATATACAACATCTATTTTATACATTCAGAATCATATCACAAAGGTTTGTCACTGAGGTGTCATACAAATTACCAAGGTTATTCACTAAGGTATCATAAAACTTGTAATATCTAGATATTAAATTTTATACCTAATAAATTAGAGCACTATAAAGGCACACCATTAATATATATTAATTTTCATGTTAACCACATAGATTATAATAAAAAATCTCATAAATAACCCATGGAGAATAAAATAAATATGTTTCGCATCAAAATCATAGCATTTTAAAAAGTGCTTAAAACACAATCATTATGTCATTTATAACCCATAGAATGGGAATGAGGGTTTTATGTATGTTAATTACAGAATAAAATAAATAATTTTTACATCTAGTGAATACCCCTGGAAAGAAAATAGGTTTGTGTATTCACATGAAGAAAATAAATGAATTTCTTAAGAAAAAGGAAGAAATTTTGAGAAGAAAATCCGGCAGCATAACGAGTATGAAACATGGTTTTAGAAAAAATTAAAAAGAGAGAGGAAATGGTTATAAAATTAATAAAATAATTTTAATATAGTAAAGGTATAGAATAAAATGGATATAAGAACATTTTAAGGAAATTTTGAATACATACCACATAGAAAGGGAACTTGAAAGGAAAAGAGGAGTTGAGATTTCCCTTACCTCGAAGAGTAAATAAAAAACCCGGAAGATTGAGACCTTGGGGGATTGGGGAAACTTTTTTAGGAATAATTGAGAGTTAAAAATATCATAGATTAGTTTAGGATGAATTGTGGATGAAATATAATTGAGAAATGGATGGGTATTTATAGAAAAAGTGAGGGATTGTTTTATTGATTTTCATAGACACCTCGATAGTTTTATTTGAAAAATCATGGGCTTGACCATGGTATTTTCCGATGGTATTGTCCAATTGGGAAACCTATTATGTTATTATAATCCACAAGATTCAAATATAATTTTATATTACATAACACATCATTATGATTTCATTAAACATACAGAAAACTCAAAACTGTATTTTTACTATTCATCCAAAAATGAAATATTTTAGAAAATTATCATAAATTCACCTGAATTTAATTTAGTAATTATGATTTAAAAAGTGAGGTTTATTTTATCATAATAATTCTCAAAGTTTTACAAATTTATCTTTTAAATATAAAATCCTTATTTTTTAAAAATAATAGCTGATAAAAAATGCATAGTAAAATTTTTGGATCTTGAAAAAAATGAAATTATTTTATAATTTAAATTTAAATAAGAGAGTTTTAAGAATAATTTTCCATTAAAATAATAATTATTCATAATATCTTAGTTTATTAAAAATATTTATACCTTTTCTGGAAAGTATAATTTTTGTCCGAAAAATAAATTTATCAAATTCATCATATTTTTAAGAAAAACTATTCCCAAAACGGAGTTGATGGAATAAAAATTTTATTTATACTGAGGTATTACACATTAAGTAACTAAGTTATTGACACATAATCCCTTATAACACCCGCATACGATCTAAGGGTGAGATGTTCGATGATGATAAATTCCTGAGGCATCTCAGATAACATTGCCCGAGTGGTAATTTCCCCAAACTTTAACTTCTTCTATAGGCGATTTCATTCAAGATTAACATGTTGAATCTCAACTTCGGCTTGAAAAATAGAGAAACCCAGAGATTCTACCTCCCTCCGAAGTTCTAAAAAATTGGATTCATATGACAAAAATCTACTAGATGAGGCCATCGACTCTTCTTTTTGCAACAATTTTCCTTTATCAGTTCTAATTATAAAAAATAATTATAACGTTAAAATAATTATTAAGAGTATAGTTTCCAATAGTCATATTAACAAATGGTCATATAACAGTTGAAACCCAATGGTCACATTTCATATTATACTCACTTAATTATTAAAGAGATATATTTGTTTTGAGTAAAACATAATATAACACACATTTTTAAAAAAATATTTATTATTAAAAAAGTTCGGGTTATTATAATTCAACAATAGAGTTTTAAATTAAAGATATTATCCATGTTTTCTGAAATTGTCTCGATGGATATAAATATCTATTTGAAGCTATTTTATAACTGATTCAAAGGCTCATAATTGATGGATTGAATCGTTCCTACTTTTAAGGGATGTTATGACTCTATTGAATGATTTAAACATTCAAATGATCATGATTTGTGAGGAAATATTATGGGACCTTTTAAAATAAAATAAAGAAAAGTTTCTATTAATAAAGAGAAAGATTAATTTCATTTTTTTTATCATGTTTGTGCAATATATTTTTTACAGAACTGCTATAAAAGGAAAAGGATCAAATGTATCTATTATTATAAAGTAGCTATACTTTGGAGACATACATGTTTCAATATTTTTATGTGTTAATAATACTATTTATTTGTTTTTGTTTTTATTGAAGATCATTTACAAATGGGATCTCTTCAAAGATTTTATTTCTTAAAGATATTTATCTTTGAAGGAAAATATACATTTTGTGTTAGTTTCTGCTACAACTACGAACAAGACAATATTTATTCAACCAAATAAAACTATTTTTATTTATTGGAGTATCAACTGGTTGAACTTAGTTATGGCGGAGAATCAATTTCTTGGATTAAGCTATGGATAATTCGGTTCTTTGTAAAAAAACCATAAGGACATATAAAATACTTATTGTAAAGTTTTCAACTACCTACAATCAGTTGTTAAAGTATTTTAATAAGAGGTCCTATTTTGTAGATATCATCAAGATCCCTGAGAGAGAGTCGGTGGAGTGGACTAGGGGATCTTTGTGCCCCAAACCAATATAAAAATTACTGTGTTCTTCTTCACTGTTTATACGCTACTCAAATTACTAAAAGAATATGATACTCTATATTTATATAAATAATGAAGAAAGATAAAAGTCAAAATCTTGCTAAGATTATTGAAAATACACAATTCACCCCTCTTTTGTATCTTTATATTTTTTAACCTAATAATTGGAATGAAAAGAGTGATTTTTGAAGAAAGTAGATAAGATCTAGAAATCTCAAAGTACAAGGTCTATACAATGACACATATCAATGATAGAACTAAAAGATGGTATATTAATGGTTTGTTCTCATTACTTTAATGGTGATCATTATGTATGTTGGAAGGCACACATGATTATCTATTTGAAAAATCTTGGATTCAAATTATATATGAAGATTATAACTCCGTATACAATCCCTGAAAAACTAGAAAATTAGGATTCCACCAAATAAGTTGAGTATCATATCAATCCAAGATCAATGAATGTTATTATATATTGAATTGGTCAAGATGAATTGAACCAATTGTATTAATGTTATACTACCTATGAAATATGGAGAAAAATTACTATTTGATATAAAGGAATTGATAATGTTATACAATTAAGAAACACCAATACAAAATTGAAATTTGATAATATCAGAATGTATGATAGATAAAGCGTCAACTAGATGAATGGGAGGTTGAAAGAGATATCCAATGGTGTCGCTTCATTAGGAACTTCAATTCCTCTACTAGATCAAGTGTTGAAGGTACTCAGAGTTCTTCCACCTAAATGGAATGGAATATATACTTCTATATGATAACCATAACCAATCAAATATATGATAATGAAATAATTGATCGGTACCTTGATGATGTATGAAGAAGAAATGAAAGTTAAAGATAAAGATACAAAGATTATAAAAATGGGAAATACTTCTCATATAGTTTCTACTTAGAAGCATGAAAAGAAATCAAAATAATATTCTAGAATCTAAAATGATTCTGAGTGTTCATATTCTAAAATGAATATGGGTCAAATAGCCAAAAGACTCAGAATATTTTATATGAAAAAGTGAGGCTTCAAGAGGACCTTCAAGAAGGATAAAATAGGATATAAAGAAGTATGATTCTATGAATTCAAATAGATGGGATATATTAGATATGATTTCCCATAGTTAAAGGAATAAAAAAAATAAGAAAGAAAGGAAAAACCAAATAATAAATGATTAGAGAAAAAGGAAAGAAAGCTATGAAGGCTACATGGTGTCTGTCTGAAGACTCCAATATCTCTTCTAAATCTGAATAAAAAAAACCATAAAATCTAAAAGAAAATATGTGCTTTATGGATATTGTAGAAGATAAGGTATAATCCTATTATTCTTATGATTCTTATTCCTAAAGCTTCTCTAAAAAAAATTAGCCGCTTATTGCTCCATGATTAAAGAAAGATACAAATATTTAGTAAAAAAAGAATAAGTCACTAAAGAATATTCACAATTATATTTTAAGTGAAAAAAACACTATATAAAAATAATATCAAGAATAATATTTTTAATAAATTCACTTCAAATTGTACTGATTATAAAAATAGAATAAAATAATTAAAAGTTGAAGTAGAGTCATTTAAAAGTGATACTAGCATATTGACTAAATGAGAAGAATATTTAAATAAAATTATTGAAATAAATATTATGAAAAAGGAAAAATATGGAATATGAAGAAATAGCGAGAAATATAAATTATATAGAAATTATTGTGTACCTAGTTTTAAAAATAAAAACACATCAAGAGTGACTTGTTTTTATTATCGAATTAAGGGAAATTACTCTAACAACTTTTATTTAATAAATCCACAGATTTTTTGAATTAAAAATTATTTTATTTCTAGAAATATATCTAAACTAAGTACTGCAAGTTTTAAAAAAATAAGGCAATTTGGGTTACCCATATCTTTTCTTATTAACATGGCTAGACCTAAGAAAATATGGGTACCAAAACAAATTTTTATTTAAATTATTTGTAGGAAAACGGTCACAAGAACAAAAATGTTATATAGTATAGGGATAATGGATTCTTAATATACATGATTATAGACTCTTCCAATATTTATACATTATAAAAACTTGATGGAGGGCTGGTTACCTTTAGAGACAATTCTAAAGGAAATATAGTTGGAGTTGGATCAGTTGGAGATCCAAAATCAATTTCAATCAACAAAGAGTCGGTAATTTCAATCAACAAAGGTACCTATACATTTTAGTGCTTCTAGTATGTATAGAGAAAGTAGATCTATGAGCTTTATCCACCAATTCTTTCTTTATTTATGGAATAGATGGAACACATATCCTTGTATGAAACTTCAGTACACCTTCTTGATAAATATTGAACTCAAGAAACTTTCCCTTCATCACAGCCTATAAATTATTATATAACAAAGGATATTATCTTTAATATTTCTTGATCATCTATTACAATGATGGTTGAAAAATCATTGGGTATAGGGTTCATAATTTCCCTTCCCTTACGATTCCCATGTCCAATTTTACTAGGTCTTTTAACAATGGATCTTCTTAAATTCTCATCATTTCCAGCATAACATGGTCGTTCCTACTTAATGTATCAATGACTTTGTTTTCTCTTCTAGGATGATAATGAAATGAAGAATCACAGTCTTTAAGAAGTTCCAAACATCTCCTATATATGTTCAATTCCTTTTTTCGGAAAATATACTTGAAACTTTGATGGTTTGTTTACATATCACATTTATCCCCATAAATATAGTTCCTTCATATCTTTAGAGAAAAAACAACTGCAACTAGCTCCAAATCATGTGTAGGATAATTCTTCTCATGAAGCTTCAACTGTCAATATGCATATGAAATCAGCATTCTATTTTTCATAAGGAATCACCCAAGACCTTTAAGTGATGCATTGATAAAAACAACTAATCCTTGTCCAATATAGGGTAGATTTAACATGGGTGTATTAACCAATCTCTTATTCAGCTCTTGGAAAATTTCTTCACACACCTTTTTCCAGATAAACTTGAACCATTTTTGAGTTAACTTGGTTAGTGGATTAGAAATTCATGAAAGTTTTTTCACAAACCTCTAATAATATCCTTCTAAACCAATAAAACTACAAATATCAGTTACTGTTGTAGGATGAGGTCACTCCTCCACAAAATTTGTCTTGGTAGGATCAATTGGGATTTCTTCATTGGTTACAATGTCCCCCAATAAAGAAACTTATTGTGATCAAAATTCAAATTTACTAAATATTCCAAATATCCTCTCCTTACTTAGAGTTTGTAATATAACCCTTAGATGATACTTATTCTCCTTGATAATTTTTCAATATATCAGAATATCATTAATAAAAAATACCAAAAAGTTATCAAGGTAGTCAGTAAATACTCAATTCACCAAATCCATAAATTTAGTAGGTGCATTAGTCAAGCTGAAGGGTATAAAAATAAACTCACAATACCCATATATTTATTAGATGACAGTCTTTGGAATATGTTCTTTCTTCACCCTCAATTTATGATAACCTAATTGAAGATCAATATTGGGAAAGAATTGATCCCCACAAATCTGGTCAAATAAGTCATCAATTTTTGGAAGAGGGTACTTGTTCTTCATTGTGATATAGTTAATTTATCTATAATCAATGTATAGCCACATTGATCCATCCATATTCTCTACAAAGAGAAAAATTCTCCCCAAGGAGACACTTATTTAGATAAACCCCTTCTTCAAAAGATCTTGGATTTTATTCTTTAATTCCTACAGATCCACATATTCCATTATATACGGGGTCGTTGATATCGGCTTGGATTTAGGCATGAGTTTGATAGAGTACTCTACCTATCTTTCTGGGGGAGGTATAGGTAACTCCTTAAGAAATACATCAATGTATTCTTGAATGATGGGGATATTATCTATTCGTATACTTTCATTTCCTTCTTCATATTCACTGATATTATCCACAAATAACTCCATGGTAGGTGCTTCGAGAAAAATATTAGGCTGAGAGATCTTTCCTTTGAAAACAAATATAGGTTTTCTATGAAAGACTCCTGAGATTTCCATATTTCTGTAGTTGATCTTAGCATTATACTTTGAGATATAGTTCATCCCTAGTACATTATGGAATTATAACATGGGAATGACCACTAAATTTGCGATGAGATTGTGCTCTCCAAAGTGAATACTAGAGTTTATATACACTGTTGATTCTTGGATAATCCCTATAGAAGTCTTGACTAATAACTATACTTCTAGTAGTTCATGGGTTCATTTTATATTCTTTGCAAACTTGGAGAAAATAAAGGAATGTGCAGAACCAGAATAAAAAAAATTACTTTCTAGATTTGAGAGAACAATGAGAGTACCTACCACCAAATCATTTAGAGATTCAACTCCATCCATTATGATAACAAAGGCATGACCTTTCTCCCTCAGCCTATACTAATGTTGATAGTGATTCCCCACCATTAAAATAAAATTTAGATAATGATTTGAAAAGTGCCCCAACTTTCCACACTTGAAACATTGGACTTAAGGTATGGCCTACAGTATCTTCACATTTTCATTAGTTTTAATAAGTCGAGGCTTCACCTCACTATGAATTTTTTTAGCAATATGACCTTCTCTTTTAGACTTTCAACATTTCCCACTCTTGAGAAAGTATTTCCTCGAATGATTCTTCCCATATTTGTTTTGTGTGGAAAGTTACACTTGATTTACTACTCTTCCTTGATAAAAGATCTTCCCCACATTTGGCTCCAAATATATCTTCTTTTCATTCGATCTATGGGATCACTGCATCTCTCTGAACTCTAGTTCAACTTTTATAGTACTCCTCACAGTCTCCTCATAGTTTTTATAGTCTTTTTTGGCTATATTCTTTCATAGATGGGGTCTTAGTCCACCAAATAATCTATCAACCTTTCCATTAGGATTCATTTCAAAGCTATAGGTGTAACATTAAAGTCTTATGAAGTTCATCTCATAAATTCATCTAGATTCATTTTCCTTCAACTTCAGCTCTAGTAATTACTTCTCTATTTTTTTTTCACATCGAATGGGGGAAATATTTTTTGAAAAAGGTTCCCCGAAACTCTTCCCACTCCAAAGATTCAATCTAACCTCTTGGATTCATGTTTTTAACTAATATCTACCACTAATCAGCTTCTCCCTATAATAAGTACAAAGATAGGGTGACATTTTCTTGTTCTGAACAACAAAGTACATAAAATATATTTTCTATAGAGCTTATTAGTTGTTCAACAATCAATGGGTTAGTGAATCCACTAAAGTAAAGTGGTTATTGAAACATAAAGGACTCAATATAATGTTTTTCTCTTTGAGGTGAATCTGATATCTCAGATTGATTCAATTTATTTCCCATAACTTGAGTCAGATGATTCATTAGCCTTATGAAGTCTTACATTTTGGATTCCATCAGAAGGATGTCAACACCTGGTCTGTTGCACTCACCATTTACATGGTTTCTACCATTTAATATCATTTTCTAAAAGAAGAAAACCTTAGCGAGAAATGTGATTCATTTAATAATATTATAATTATAAGGGAAATTTTATTTCATATAACATCATGATTAGACATGTTATTCATTAAAAACAATTAAAGTTTCTATAAATCCTTCAAAATGGTTCATAAAAATATTGTGATTAACAAAAACATCCCCTGGGAGAGTCAAAATAGGAGTGCAGTAAGGCTCATTTTCATGTACCAGGTTTCATCGATTTAGGACCAACACACCTTGTCAGAGTCCTTACCCCTAGTTACATCCGTGATAGATCCACATCCACTTGTTTATATCCAAACAAATATTTCTTTACATAGAAACCAAATACTTAATATTTCACCAAAATACTAGGATGTTTTTCCTATATTTAAATGTTCTATAGGGTTCTTACTAATGTTTTAAAATCCTAATTTACATAAATAACTAAATCTTCTTTTGATACCAACTATGGAATCCCACCTTCTTATTACATAAATTTACATTATATTATACAAACAGAGGATATTTTAAAATTTAGTTTCATAGAGAAAAGGTACATAATACACAAAAATTTAAAACATTATTATATTAAACTTTAGAGGATTCTTGAAGGTTCATAATAAGTAGATTTATTGCATCTCAAAACATGGGGGAATACATCAAGGTAAAGGGTGGGCATAAGGCATAGTAAGGGAAATCAAGGGAAATAATTTACACGCAATCTTGAGGGAATTACATAAGAACATGAAGAATATCATTATAACATGAAAATGTTAACATAAGGTATATAATAAATAAAATAACATTAATAATAACTTTTAAATGTAGATAAAATATCTATTTTATACATTCATTATCATATCATGAAGGTTTGTCATTGAGGTGTCATAAAAATTACCAAGGTTATTCACCAAGGTATTATAAAAGTTATCATCTCTAGATATTAAATTATTTACCCAATAAATCTGAGCACTATAAAGGCACACCATTATTATATATTAATTTTCATATGAACCACATATATTATAATAAAAAATCTCATAAATAACCCATATAGAATAAAAGAAATTTGTTTCGCATCAAAATCATGGGATTTTAAAAAGTGCTTAAAACATGATCATTATGTCATTTATAACCCATAGAAAGAGAATGAGGGTTTTATGTATGTTAATTACAGAATAAAATAAATCATTTTTACATCTTTTGAATACCCCTGGAAAGAAAATATGTTTGGGTATTCACATGAAGAAAATAAATGAATTTCTTGAGAAAAAGGGAGAAAGTTTGAGAATAGAATCCGACAACATAACGAGTAAGAAACATGGTTTTAGAAAAATTTAAAAATAGATGGGATAAGGTTATAAAATTAATAAAATAATATTAATATAGTAAAGTTATAGAATAAAATGGATATAAGAATATTTTAAGTACATTTGAAATACATACCACATAGAAAGGGAACTTGAAAGGAAAATAGGAGTTGAGATTTCCCTTACCTCGAAGAGTAAATTAAAAAACTAGAAGATTGGGACCTTGGGGGATTTGGGAAACATTTTTAGGAATAATTGAGAGGTAAAAATATCATATATTAGTGTAGGATGAATTGGGGATGAAATATAATGGAGAAATGGGTGGGTATTTATAGAAAAAGTGAGGGATTGTTTTATCGATTTTCTTAGACAGCTCGGTAGTGGTATTTGAAAAACCATGGGCTTGAACATGGTATTTTCCCATCGTATTGGCCAATTGGGAAACCTATTATGTTATTATAATCCACAATATTCAACCATAATTTTATATTACATAACACATCATTATGATTTCATTAAACATACAGAAAACTCAAAACTGTATTTTTACTATCCACCGAAAAATGAAATATTTAAGAAAATTCTCATAAATTCACCCTAATTTAATTTATTCATTAAGATTTAAAAAATGACATTTATTTTATCATAATAAATCTATAATTTTTATAAATTTTACTTTTAAATAAAAAATCCTTATTTGTTAAAAATAATAGCTGATAAAAAATCCGTAGTACAATTTTTGGAACTTGAAAAAAATAAAATTATTTTATAATTTAAATTTAAATAAGAATGTTTTAAGAATAATGTTTCATTAAAATAATTATTATTCATAATATCTTAGTCTATTAAAAATATTTATACCTTTTCTAAAAAGTACAATTTCTGTCCGAAAAATAAAATTATCATATTCGTCATATTTTTTAGAAAAACTATTCTCAAAATGGAGTTGATGGAATGAAAATTTAATTTGTAAAAAGGTATTAAACATTAAGTAACTAATGTATTGACACATAATCCCTTATAACACCCGTATATGATCTAAGGGTGAGGTGTGTGATTGTGATAAATTATTGAGGAATATCAGTTAACATTTCCCGAGTGGTAATTTCCACAAACTTTAACTTCTCCCATAATCGATTTCGTTCAGGCTTAACATATTGAATCTCGACTTTGGATTGGAAAATAGAGAAACCTAGTGATTATACATCCCTCCCAAGTTCTGAAAAATGGGACTCATATGACAAAAATCTACTGGATGAGGCCATAAACTCTTCTTTCTGCATAAATTTTCCTTTATTAGTTCTACTTATAAAAAATAATTATAACGTTAAAATAATTATTAAGAGTATAGTTTTAAATAGTCATATTGACCAATGGTCATATAAAAGTTGAAATCCAATGGTCACATTTCATATTATACCCACTTCATTATTAAAGAGATATATTTATGTTGAGTAAAAAATAATATAACACACATTTTTAGAAAACATTTATTATTCAAAAAGTTCGGGTTATTATAATTCAACAATAGAGTTTTAAATTAAAGATTTTATCCATGTTTTCTAAAATAGTCTCTATGGATGTAAATATCTCTTTGAAGATATTTTATGACTGATTCAAAGGCTCATAATTGATGGATTTAATCGTTCCTATTTCTAAGGGATGTTATGACTCTCTTGAATGATTTAAACATTCAAATGATCATGATTTGTGAGGCAATATTATGAGACCTTTTAAACTAAAATAAATACAAGTATATATTAATAAATAAAAAGAGTATTTTCATTTTCTATATCGTGTTTGTGCAATATCTTTTTTATAGAACTGCTACAAAAGGAAAAATATCAAATTTATCTATTATTATGAAGTAGATATACTTTAGAGACATACATGTTTCAATATTTTTTTTGTGTTGCTAACACTATTTATTTCTTATTGTTTTTATTGAATATCATTTACAAACAGGATCTCTTCAAAGATGTTATTTCTTGAAGATATTTATCTATGAAGGAAAAGATACATTTTATGTTAGTTTCTGCTAAAACTATGAACAAGACATTATTTATTCAATCAAATAAAACTATTTTTATTTATTGGAGTATCAAATGGTTGAAATTAGTTATGGTGGAGTATCAATTTCTTGGATTAAGCAGTGGACAATTCAGTTCTTTGTAAAAAAACCAGAAGGACATATAAAATCTTTATTGTAAAGCTTTCAACTACCTAAAATCAGTTGTTAAAATATTTTGATAAGAGGTACTGTTTAGTAAATATCATCAAGATCCCTGAGAGAGAGTTGGTGGAGTGGACTAGTGGATCTTTGTGCCCCAAACCACTATAAAAATTGATGTGTTCTTCTTCACTATTTATCCGCTGCTCAAATTACTAAAATAATATGATACTCTATATTTATATAAATAATAAAGAAAGATAAAAGTCACAATATTTCTAAGATTATTGAAAATACAAAATTCACCCCTCTTTTGTATCTTTATATTTTTTTAACCTAATAATTGGAATGAAAGGAGTTATTTTTGAAGAAAGTAGATAAGATCTAGAAATCTCAAAGTAAAAGGTCTATACAATGACACATGTCAATGATATAACTAAAAGAAGGTATATTAATGGTTTGTTATACTTACTTTAATGGTGATAATTATGTATGTTGGAAGGCACACATGATTATCTATTTGAAAATTCTTGGATTCAAATTATATATGAAGATTATAACTACATATACAATCCCTAAAAAACTAAAAAATTAGGATTCTACCAAATAAGTTGAGTATCATATCAATCCAAGATCAATGAATTCTATTATATATTAAATTGGTCTAGATGAATTCAACCAAGATTATTAGTGTTCTACTGCCAATGAAATATGGAAAAAAATTACTATTTGATATAAAGGAATTGACAATGTTAGTCAATTAAGAAACACCAATACAAAACTGAAATTTGAAACTATCATAATGTATGATAGATAAAGCATCAACTAGATAAATGGGAAGTTGAAAGATATATCCAATGGTATCGCTGCATTAGGAACTTAAATTCCTCAACTAGATCAAGTGTTGAAGGTACTCAGAGTTATCCCTGCTAAATGGAATGGAATATTTCCTGCTATATGATAATCATCACCAGTCAAATATATGACAATGAAAGAATTTATTGGTACCTTGATGATGTATAAATAATAAATGAAAGATAAATATAAAGATAAAAACATTATAAAAATGGGAAATACTTCCCTTAGAGTTTCTACTCAAAAGCATGAAAAGAAATCAAAATAATATTCTAGAATCTAAAATGATTTAGAGTGTTCATATTCTAAAATGGATATGGGTCAAATAGCCAGAAGACTCAGAATATTTTATATGAAAAAGATAGGCTTCATTAGGACCTTCAAGAAAGATAAAAGAGGATATAAAGAAGTATGATTCTATGAATTAAAATATATGGTATATATTAGATCTGATTTCCTATAGATAAAGGAATAAAAAAAGAAGGAAAGAAAAAATCAGATGATAAATGGTTAGTGAAAAAAGGAAAGAAAGCTATAAAGGCTACATGGTGTTTTTCTAAAGACTCCAATATCTTTTCTAAATCTGAATCGGAAAAAAATCCAAAAAATATGAATAAAAATATGTTCTTTATGGATAAGGTTGAAGATGAGGTATAATCCTATTATTCCTATGATTCTTATTCCTAAATCTTATCTAACATAAAATTATCCACTTATTACTCCATGCTTAAATAAAGATACAAATATTTAGTAAAAAAAGAGTAAGTCACTTAATAATATTCACAATTATATTTTAAGGGAAAAAGATACTATATTAAAATAATATCAAGAATATTTTTTTAATAAATGCACTTCAAATTGTACTGATCATGAAAATATAATAAAAGAATTACAAGATGAATTAGAGTCATTTAAAAGTGATAATAGCATATTGACTAAATGATAAGAATATTGAAATAAAATTATTAAAATAAATATTATCAAAAAGGAAAAATATGGAATATGAAGAAATAGTGAAGAATATAAATTATATAGAAATTACTGGGTACCTAAAACTAAAAATAAAAACATATCAAGAATTACTTGTTTTTATTATCAAATTATGTGAAATTACTCTAATAACTTTTATTTATTAAATACCTAGATTTGTTGAATTAAAAATGATTTTATTTCTAGAAATTTTTCAGAATTAAGTATTGAAAGTTTTGAAAAAAATAAGGCAATTCGAGTTACCCAGATCTTTTCTTATTAACATGGCTAGACCTAAGAAAATATGGGTACCAAATTTTTTTATTTAAATTATTTGTAGGAAAAAGGTCACAAGAACAAAAATGTTATATAGTATATGGATAGTGGATTCTTAATATACATGAGTGGAGACTCTTCCAATATTTATACATTATAAAAACATGATGGAGGGCTGGTTACCTTTAGAAACAATGCTAAAGGTAAGATAGTTGGAGTTGGATCGGTTGGAGTTCCGAAATCAATTTCAATCAACAAAGAGTTGGTAATTTCAATAAACAAAGGTACCAATACATTTTAGTGCTTCTAGTATGTATAGAGAAAGTATATCTATGAGCTTAATCCACCAATTCTTTCTTTATTTATGGAATATATGGAACCCATGTCCTTGTATGAAATTTCTCTACACCTTCTTGATAAATATTTAACTCAGAAAACTTTTCGTTCTTCACAGCCTCTAACTTATTCTATAACAAAGGATATTATCTTTAATATTTCTTGATCTTCTATTGCAATGATGGTTGAGAAATCATTGGGTATAAGGTTCATGATTTCCCTTCCCTTACGATTGCCATGTCCAATTCTACTACTTCTTTTAATAAAGGATCTCCTTATATTCTCATCATTTCCAGCACAACATGGTTGTTCCTACTCAATGCATCAAAAAATTTGTTTGCTCTTCTAGGATGATAATGAATTGAAGAATCACAGTCTTTAAGAAGTTATAAATTTATCCTATATATGTTTAATTCCTTTTTCCTGAAAATATACTTGAAACTTTGATGGTCTGTGTTCATATCACATTTCTCCCCATAAAGATAGTGCCTCCATATCTTCAGAGAAAAAACAACCGCAACTAGCTCCAGGTCATTCATAGGATAGTTTTTATCATGAGGATTCAAATGTTGAGATGCATATGCAATCAAATTTCCATTTTTCATAAGGACTCACCCAATACCTTTAAGTGAGGCATTTCTAAAAATAATGAATCCTTCTCTAATAGAGGGCAGAGTAAACATGGGCGTATTAACCAATCTCTTATTCAGCTCTTGGAAAATTTATTCACACACCTTTTTCTAGGTAAACTTGAACCATTTTTGAGTTAACTTGGTTAGTGGATTAGAAATTCATGAAAAGTTTTTTACAAAACTCCAATAATATTCTTCTAAGACAAGAAAACTATGAATCTTAGTTACTGTTGTAGGATGAGGTCACTCCTCCACAAAATTTGTCTTAGTAGGATCAATTGGGATTTCTTTATTGGTTAAAATGTTCCCCAAGAAAGAAACTTATTGTAACCAAAATTCACATTTTCTAAACATTGTAAATAGCCTCTAATTACTTAGAGTTTGAAATATAACCCTTAGATGATCCTTATTCTCCTTGAGAAATTTTCAATATATCATAATATCATCTATAAAAACTACCAAAAATTTATCAAGGTAGTCTATAAATACTCTATTCATCAAATACATAAAATTAGTAGGTGCATTAGTCAAGCTGAAGGGTATAAAAATAAACTCATAATTCCCATATATTGATCGGAAGGCAATATTTGGAATATGTTCTTTCTCCACCCTCAATTGATGATAACCTAATCGAAGATCAATACTGGGGACGAATTGAGCCCCACAAATCTGGTCAAATAAATCATCAATTTTTGGAAGAGGGTACTTGTTCTTCACTGTGATATAGTTAATTTTTCTATAATCAATTCATAGCCACATTGATCCATCCTTATTCTCCATAAATAGAACAATGCTCTCCAAGGATACATTTATTCAGATATACCCCTTCTTCAAAATATCGTGGATTTTATTCTTTAATTCATCCAGCTCCACATTTTCCATTCTATACGGGGTCTTTGATATTGGCTTGGATTTAGGCACGAGTTTGATAGATAACTCTACCTATCTTTCCAGGGGAGGTCTAGGTAACTCCTCAAGAAATACATCAATGTATTCTTGATTTATGGGGACATTTTCTATTAGTATAATTTCATTTCCTTCTTCATATTCACCGACCATCTCCATAAATAAATCTATGGTAGGTGCTTCTAGAAAAATATTAGAATGAGAGATCTCTCATTTTAAAACAAATGTAGGTTTTCTATGCAAGACTACTGAGACTTCCTTGTTTCTTCAGTTGAGCTTAGCACTATACTTTGAGAGCCAATCCATCCCTAGTACATTATGGAATTCCAACATGGGAATGACTACTAAATTTATGATGATATTGTGCTATCCAAAGTGAATACTAGAGTTTATAAACACTGTTGATGCTTGGATAATCCCTATAGGAGTATTGACTAATAACTCTACTTCTAGTAGTTCATGGGTTGATTTTATATTCTTTTAAAACATGGAGAAAATAAAGTAATGCATAGAATCAGAATAAAGAAAAGTAATTTATAGATTTAAGAGAATAATGAGAGTACATACCACTACTTTATTTAGAGATTCAAGTTCATCCATTATGATAACAAAGGAATGACCTTTCTCCCTTGGCCTATACTAAGGTTGATAGTGATTACCCTCCATTAAATTCAAATTTAGACAATGATTGGAAAATTTCCTGAGCTTTCCAGACTTGAAACATTGGAATTAAGATAGGGCCTACACTATCTTCACTTTTTCGTTAGTTTTAATAAGTCGAGGCTTCACCTCACTATGAAAATTATGATTAATATAACCTTATCTTCCACACTTTCAACATTTCCCACTCCCGAGTAAGTAGTTCCTTGAATGATTCTTCCCATATTTGTTTCATGTGGAAAGTTACACTTGATTTACTAATCTTCCTTGATAAAATATCCTCCCCACATATGGATCCAAATATATCTTCTTTTCATTTGATCTATGGGACCACTGTATCTCTCTGAACTCTAGTTCAACTTTCATAGTACTCCTCATAATCTCCTCATAGTTTTCATAGTCTTGGTTGGCTAGATTATTTCATATATGGTATCTTAGTCCAAAAATGAATCTATCAACCTTTACATTAGGATTTATTTCAAAGCTATAGGTGTAAAAATAAAGTCTTATGAATTTAATCTCATAGATTCGACTAGATTCATTTTACTTATACTTCAGCTCCAATAATTCCTTCTCCATTTTCGTTCACATTGAATGGGGGAAATATTTTTTGAAAAAGGTTCCCCTGAACTCTTTCTACTCCAAAGATTTAATCTAACCTCTTGGATTCATATTTTTAACTAGTATCTACCACTGATCAGCTTCTGCCTATAATAAGTACAAATCTATGGTGACATTTTCTTGTTCTGAACAACTGAGTACATAAAAGATCTTTTCTATAGAGCTTATCAGTTGTTCAACAATCAATGGGTTAGTGAATCCAATAAAGTAAGGTGGTTGTCGAAACATAAAGGACTCAATAGAATGTTTTTCCCTTTGATGTGAATCTGATATCTCAGATTGATTCAAGTTATTTACCATAACTCGAGTCAGTTGATTCATCAGCCTCATGAAGTTTTACATTTTGGATTCCATTGGAAGGCTATTAACACCGGGTCTGTTGCGCTCACCATTTACATGGTTTCTACTATTTAATATCATTTTCTAAAAGAAGAAAACCTTAGAAAGAAATGTGATTAATTTAATAATATTATAATTCTAAGGGAACTTTTATGTCATATAACATCATTCTTAAACATGTTATTCATTAAAAACAATTAAATTTTCTTTAAATCCTTTATAAGGTTCATAAAAAGCTTGTGATTAACCAAAAATATCCCCTGGGAGTCTAAAAATAGGAGTGCATTAAGTCTCATTTTCATGTACTAGATTACATCGAGTTAGGCCCAACACACCTTGTCAGAGTTCTTACCCCCAGGTATATCCGTGATAGAGCCACATCCATTTGTTTATATAAAAACACATATTTATTTACTCCGAAACCACATACTTAATATTTCACCAAAATACTAGGATGTTTTTACTATATTTAAATGTTCTATAGGGTTCTTACTAATGTTTTAAAATCCTAATTTACACAAATAACTAAATCATATTTTGATACCAACTATGGAATTCCACCTTCTTATTACATAACTTTACATTATATTATACAAACATAGGATCTTTTAAAATTTAGTTTCTTGGAAAAAAGGTACATAATACACAAAAAATTAAAACATTATTCTATTAAACTTTAGAGTCTTCTTAAAGGTTCATAATAAAGAGATTTATTTCATCTCAAAACATGGGGGAATAAATCAAAGTAAAGGGTGGGTATAAGGCCTAGTAAGGGAAAGCAAGGGAAACAATTTACATGTGATCTTGAGGAAATTCAATAAGAACATGAAGAATATCATTTTAACATGAAAAAGTTAACATGAGGCATATAATAAATAAAATAACATTAATAATAAATTTTAAATGTGGATACAATATCTATTTTATACATTCATAATCATATCACAAAGGTTTTTCACTGAGGTGTCATAAAAATTACCAAGGTTATTCACCAAGGTATCGTAAAACTTGTCATCTCTAGATATTAAATTATTTAACCAATAAATTGGGGAGCAATAAAGGAACAAAATTAATATATATTAATTTTCATGTGAATGACATATATTATAATAAAAAATCTCATAAATAACCCTTGTAGAATAAAAGAAACGTGTTTCGCATCAAAATCATGTCATTTTAAAAAGTGCTTAAAACACGATCATTTTGTCATTTATAACCCCTAGAAAGGGAATAAAGGCTTTATGTATGTTAATTACAGAATAAAATAAATAATTTTTACATCTATTGAATACCCCTAGAAAGAAAATAAGTTTGGGTATTCACATGAAGAAAATAAATGAATTTCTTGAGAAAAAGGGAGAAATTTTGAGAAGAAAATCCTGTAGCATAACGAGTATGAAACGTGGTTTTAGAAAAAATTAAAAAGAGAGGGGAAAAGGTTATAAAATTAATAAAATAATATTAATACATTAAAGTTATAGAATAAAATAGATATAAGAACATTTTAAGGACATTTTAAATACATACCACATAGAAAGGGAACTTGAAAGGAAAAGAGGATTTGAGATTTCCCTTACCTCAAAGAGTAAATAAAAAAACTAGAAGATTGGGCCCTTGGGGGGTTTAGGAAACATTTTTAGGAATAATTGAGAGGTAAAAATATCATATATTATTTTAGGATGAATTGGGGATGAAATATAATGGGGAAATTGGTGGGTATTTATAGAAAAAGTGACGGATTGTTTTATTGATTTTCTTAGACACCTCGGTTGTGGTATTTAAAAAACCATGGGCTTGACCTTGGTATTTTCCCATGGTATTGGACACTTGGGACACCTATTATGTTATTATAATCCATAATATTCTACCATAATTTTATATTACATACCACATCATTATGATTTCATTAAACATATAGAAAACTCAAAACTGAATTTGTACTATTCACTGAAAAATGAAATATTTTAGAAAATTCTCATAAATTCACCCTAATTTAATTTAGTCATTATGATTTAAAAAATTAATTTTATTTTATCATAATAATTCTCTAATTTTTAAAAATTTAACTTTTAAATATAAAATCCTTATTTGTTAAAAATAATAGATGATAAAAAATGCACAGTAAAATTTTTGGAACTTGAAAAAAATAAAATTATTTTATAATTTTAAATTTAAATTAGATTGTTTTAAGAATAATATTTAATTAAAATAATTATTATTCATGATATATTAGTTTATTAAAAATATTTATACTTTTTCTAAAAAGTACAATTTCAGTCTGAAAAATAAATTTATCAAATTCGTCATATTTTTAAGAAAAACTATTCCCAAAATGGAGTTGATAGAATAATTTTTTTTTATAAAAAGGTATTAAACATTAAGTAACTAAGTTCTTGACACATAATACCTTATTACACCCTCATACGATTTAAGGGTGAGGTGTGTGATGATGATAAATTCTTGAGGCATCTCAGATAACATTGCCCGAGTGGTAATTTCCACAAACTTTAACTTCTACCATAGAAAATTTTGGTCAAGCTTAACATGTTGAATCTTGACTTTGTCTTGGAAAATAGTGAAACCCAATGATTTTACCTCCCTCCCATGTTCTGAAAAATGGAAGTCATATGACAAAAACTACTAGATGAGGCCATCGACTCTTCTTTCTGCATCAATTTTCCTTTATCAGTTCTTCTTATAAAAAATAATTATAACTTTAAAATAATTATTAAGAGTATGGTTTCCAATAGTCATATTGACCAATGGTCATATAACAGTTGAAACCCAATGGTCACATTTCATATTATACGCACTTCATTATTAAAGAGATATATTTATGTTGAGTAAAAAATAATATAACACACATTTTTAGAAAACTATTATTATTCAAAAAGTTCAAGTTGTAATAACTCAACAATAGAGTTTTAAATTAAAGATATTATCCATGTTTTCTGAAATAGTCTCGATGTATGTAAATATCTATTTGAAGTTATTTTATGACTGATTCAAAGGCTCATAATTGATGTATTGAATCATTTCTATTTCTATGGGAAGTTATGACTCTATTGAATGATTTAAACATTCAAATGATCATGATTTGTGAGGCAATATTATGGGACCTTTTAAACTAAAAGAAAGACAAGTTTCTATTAATAAAGAGAAAGAGTATTTTCATTTTCTATATCATGTTTGTGAAATATATTTTTTACAGAACTACTACAAAAAGAAAAAGATCAAATGTCTCTATTATTATGATGTAGCTATACTTTGGAGACAAACATGCTTCAAAATTTCTATGTGTTACTAATACTATTTATTTATTTTTATTTTTATTGAAGATTATTTACAACCAGGATCTCTTTAAAGATGTTCTTTCTTGAAGATATTTATCTTTGAAGAAAAAGATACATTTTATGTTAGTTTCTGCTGCAACTGTAAACAAGACAATATATATTCCATCAAATAAAACTATTTTTATTTATTGAAGTATCGGATGGTTGAACTCAGTTATGGTGGAGTATCGACTTCTTAGATTAAGCTGTAGATAAGTTGGTTCTTTGTAAAAAAACTATAAGGACATATAAAACCCTTGTTGTAAAGTTTTCAACTACCTACACTCAATTGTTAAAGTATTTTTTTAAGAGGCCCTGTTTAGTAAAAATCATCAAGATCTATGAGAGAGAGTTGGAGGACTGGACTGGGGGATCTTTGTGCCCCAAACCACTATAAAAATTGCTGTGTTCTTCTTCACTATTTATCCTCTGCTCAACTTACTTAAAGAATATGATACTCTATATTTACATAAATAACTAAGAAAGATAAATGTAAAAATATTTTTAAGATTATTGAAACGACACAATTCATACCACTTTTGTATCTCAATATTTTTCTAACCTAATAATTGGCATAAATAGAGTGATTTTTAAAGAAAGTAGATAAGCTCTAGAAAGCTCAAAGTACAAGGTTTATACAATGACACATGTCAATGACGGAACTAAAAGAATGTATATTAATGGCATGTTCTCCTTAATTTAATGGTGATAATTATTGATGTTGGAAGGCTCACATGATTATATATTTGAAAAATATTGGATTCAAATTATATATAAATATTATAACTCCTTATACAATCCCTGAAAAACTAGAAAATTCAGTTTCCCCCAAATAAGTTGAGTATGATATCAATCTAAGATCAATGAATGTTATTATATATTGAATTGGTCTAGATGAATTTAAACAAGTGTATTAGTGTTCTACTGCCTATGAAATATGGAAAACAATTACTATTTTATATAAAGGAATTGACAAGGTTAGATAATTAAGAAACAATAATAAAAAACTGAAATTTGATACTATTAGAATGTATGATAGATAAAGCATCAACTAGATGAATGGGAGGTTGAAAGAGATATCCAATGGTGTCTCTACATTAGGAACTTCAATTCCTAAACTAGATCAAGTATTAAAGGTACTCAGAGTTCTTCTTGATAAATGGAATGGAATATCTGATGCTCTATAATAATCATCAAGAGTCAAATATATCACAATGAAATAATTGATTGGTACCTTGATGATGTATGAAGAAGAAATGAAAGCTAAAGACGATGATACAAAGATTATAAAAATGGGGAATACTTCCCATAGAGTTTCTACTCAGAATCATGAAAATAAATCAAAATAATATTCTAGAATCTAAAATGATTCAGAGTTTTCATATTCTAAAATGTATATGGGTCAAATAGCAAGAAGAATCAGATTATTTTATATGAAAAAGAGAGGCTTCAATAGGACCTTAAAGAAAGATAAAAGAGGATCTAAAGAAGTATGATTATATGAATTCAAATAGATGGGATATATTAGATCTGATTTCCCATAGTTAAAAGAAGAAAAAAAGAAAGGAAAAATCAGATGAGAAATGATTAGATAAAAAAGAAAAGAAAAATTTAAAGGCTACATGGTCTCTGTCTAAAGACTCCAATATCTCTTCTAAATCTAAATCAGAAAAAGAGAAAAAAAATGTTAAAGAAAATATGTTCTTTATGGAAAAAGTAGAAGATGAGGTATAATCCTATTATTATTATGATTCTTATTTCTAAACCTTCTCTAACAGAAAATTAGCAGCTTATTGCTCCATGATTAAAGAAAGATATGAATATTTTGTAAAAAAAGAATAAGTCACTAAATAATATTAACGATTATATTTTAAATGAAAAAGATACCATATTAAAATAATATCAAGAATAACTTTATTAATAAATGCACTTCAAATTGTAATGATCATGAAAACAGAATAAAAGAATTACAAAATAAAGTAGAGTTATTTAAAAGTGCTACTAGCATATTGACTAATTGAGAAATTTTTTTAAATAAAATTATTGAAATAAATATTATCAAAAAGGAAAAATATGGAATTTGAAGAAATAGTGAGAATTATAAATTATATAGAAATTACTATGTACCTAGTTATAAAAATAAAAACATATCAATAATTACTTGTTTTTATTATTGAATTAAGGGAAATTACTATAATAACTTTTATTTAATAAATCCTCATATTTTTTGAATTAATAATGTTTTTATTTCTAGAAATATGTTAGAATTAAATACTACAAGTTTTGAAAAAATATGGCAATTTGGGTTACCCAAATCTTTTTTTATTAATGTGGCTAGACCCAAGAAAATATGGGTACCAAAACAATTTTTTTATTTAAATTATTTGTAGGAAAAAGGTCACAAGAACAAAAATGTTATATAGTATATGGATAGTGGCTTCTTAATATACATGAGTGGAGACTCTTCCAATATTTATACATTATAAAAACTTAATGGAGGTCTGGTTACCTTTGGAGATAATGCTAAAGGTAATATAGTTGGAGTTGGACCAGTTGGAGATCCATAATCAATTTCAATCAACAAAGTGATATTTTTTTCAAGGGTTAAAGTGATAATTTTGATAAAAGGAAAAGCTAGACAGATGAAATTACCAACTCTTTAGAAAAAATGAGACTTGAATCACCTAATATTGATTTTGAAAATAAAATAAATAGAATTTAGTCCAGTTTAGTAGAACATGAAATAGATGAACATAAAAGTGTCCTATCGAGACAAATTAGAACCTTAAAGAATCATTAATTAGAAACTATAATAAGAGATCTAGATACAAGTGTAAGAACTAGAATAAATGTAGAAAACTCTGAATTCTCTACCTTCATTCATTATGCTTACTTTTATCATGATCCCACTTTGATATTTTTTGGTTGAAGTGAGTGATGGCATCTATAAAGGGAAATTTTTATTAATCTTATCTTTTGATATCATTCATTATACATTAGATTCAAACATCATTTTTGAGATTTATTATTTTTACACCATTACCCACTTTACTTAAGCCTCAGAGTAATTTGAACCTAATGATGAAGCCCTTATGATTAATTTTGATATCTATTATTACACGATGGAGGTACTAGATTCTTTGAAATACCATGTAAAGTGACATGTTGTTGAGGTATGTAATGAACTATATTTACAATTGTACCCGAATTATGAGAGAAAAAATTCAAAGTGAGGTAAATTGAAAATGTAATGCTCATTAATAATGAATTTGAAAATGAAAATGGATGAATGAAAATGTTTTTCTCTTTAAAAATAGAAAAATTAAAATACTTGATTGATTTTATTTTTTGAAAAATTAGGTGTTGATGAATTTTACTATGTGATGCTTGAATATTTAATTTCCAACTTAATCTGTTAATTTTATTAATATTGAATATAAAACATGGTAGGGTGAGTGTACTTTGTAGTAAGTTTAGATTCTATGCATTAGGAAAATCCTATATTCAATTGTGGTGAATTTTCATATGTACATTTCATGCACACATTTATGATATATAAATACGTGGGCTTTGATTATAAAATTATTAATTATTGTAAGTACATTTAATTTTTTTTTATCCTTGTCAAGATGCCATGATTTTTGAAAAAAAGAAAAAAATACTAAAATAGATCAACATTTATACTAAAATAAGGCCTCCCATTATGAAATATGTTAATGAGATAATTTTTGGGGTAGAAACTAAATAACTGAGGCATAACAGAGCTTTCAGAGATGGAAAATTTCAATTCATGATGTGAAATAATTAAAGGATGTGAAATAAATAAAATATGTGAGTTGAATAAAGTACATTAATAATTTAAGAGGATACCATGAAAATTCATGGAGTGAATCCTACTTTCATTCCACGAATGTGGCCAAATAAACCCAATTTTTTCCTTTTGATAGGAATTTTCAATAGAGGAGAAAAATTATGAACCAAACTACTGCTCAACACCCAGTAAAGACTCATGAATCATAATGGGATGTATTAATGGAAAACTAAATGAAAAATGAGCTCCCTAGAAACCTATAAATAGAGAGATATTTTGTTTCTATCGATAATTATTCTGATAACAAAATATTGGCGTGAGAAGATGCACTGTGTAGGGTCCTCACCAATTTTCATCTCTACCTTTTATTATTCTTTCTTTATCATTTATACTTCCTCAATACTCCCTCATCACTAGGATGAGGGGGTAATTATTTTCTTGTTTGCACAATTGATTACCCGAATTGAGGCATGATCAATGTTGAATTTAGGGTAATCAGGTTTCAAATTGGTATCAAGACAAACTTGATTCAGCGATGCTCTAAATTTTCTGACCATGGGAAAATGGGTTTTTTTTTGTGTTGAGGAGGGGATTTCATGACCATTGAATCTACCTTGTCCCAAACATGACATGAATATTGAACAATCATTTAATTTCCAAATCTAATTTCACCAAAACCCTAAAATCTACAAAAATTCAGAAGACTTTCAAACCTGATTTCAAAACCAACCCAAATCTTCTTTGCTTTCTCTCTAGCTTTCTTTAAACTATTTCCAAAACCCAAACTGTTTTCTTTACCCTGTATTAAAATAAATTAAATAAAAATATTTTATTTTAAAAACCTAAATTACTAGCTATGTTGTATCATGAGTTTGACCTCGATATTACCACATACTATATTATAATTAATTTGCTTCATTTTTTGAGTTTTATAAATTTATATTTTGATTAGTCCCTTAGGGAAATAAGAATTATCTTTAGGGATGTCATATACACTGGAAACCCATTTAATTTATCTATCCAACTAATTCACCTTATGAGACTATAGATGCTTTGAGGGGATATATAATTCTAGGCCCCACCTATTACTGTATGTCCAATGTATTCCTCATGTATCAAATAATTGACTTAATTCATGAAGAAAATGTCATATCAACAGATATCTATATTGAGTAAAGAATTTGGATTATCATTAATTACCTTGTAAATAAAATAACTTTCAATGTATAACACCATATGTAAAAAATGATATACAATTTAAGTAATAATCTTATCCATGATAAATAATATGGATGTTTAAGGTAAATGGGATGCCTAATGATCACAAGAAAGTTAAAGTATCAATAGAAAATTAATGACTACAAAATTAACCAAGAAAGTGAATGCAAATACTTTACTTGGTCAAAATAATAATAAAACATCTAGATAAAGAATAAGGATGGTATCATTGCAACATATTCCATGTGTTGTATAAGTAAAATATAGGGTTTTTTTGTTTATAAATATAAATTCAAAAAATATATCATTAAAATATTCTTAATTAAAATACCATTTCACTTTGAAAATCACATTTAAAAACTAGAAATTTATGGAATATTAGAAAGAAAATTTTATTTGAAAAGTTTCTTATAATATTATAAAGGAATATTTAAATCAATGAGTGGTCATGATGGTGGAAATATTCTGTTCATGTCAAGTATGTTAAAATAAAAATTCCTTTCACATTTTTAGAAAAAAGTAAAAAAGTAACTTGTCTGGAAATTGGAAAAAATATTCCTTTTAATTTTTTTAGAAATTAAAAAATGGGTAAAAATTTATTTAATAAATCATCAAAGAACATTAGAAATATTATCTAAAATATTTTAAGGAAAATACGGATATAGAAGAAAAATTATTTTCGATTGAAAAGAGAAATGAATTTTGATTTTCTTAAATACAATTTCTAAATCATTTTAAGTACCAAAGAGAGTAAAATGGTACTGTTACTTGAATATTTCATGAATAAACAGATAAAAATAAATTTATAGGGATTTATTAGATAATTATCAAATAATTTCCTTCAAATGAAATTCAATCACAAACAATCCTGATTAAAATGAGATTAAAGCATAAATCCTTACCACTTTGGTAAGTTTGGAATCATAGCCCCCATGAAATAAATAAATTAAAATAAAATAGTAAATATCATTGATATAAATATATTCATGGTATAAAATATCAAAAGGAAAGTATATGAACCTCATAAAAATAAATAGGTTCATAATACCAAATATATCTCAATAGAGGTGAAATTGAGATGAAATATCTTAAAAAGATCATACCATTGAGGTGAGAATTAATCAACGAATTTATTACGTGTATAAAATGTAAATAAAGAAAAAAAGTGTATATAAAAAGTAAAAAAATAAAAATACATTACACACTTAATCTTATAATATCAAAGATAATGAAGAAGTAATATAACCTAACAAAAAGAAATTGAGTTATGAAATTCCTTACCACCTAGAAACATTCAAGTAAAATACCCTTTGATAAAATAATTAAAATTGAAACCTAAAATACCATTAAATATGAATTATTAATAACATTAAATATAAATAGGATAATATATACACCATATAAAATATATTAGGTGCAAAACATTAAAATATGTCTCAATAGAAGGAAATTGAGACGAAGTCCCTTACAAAGATCATACCATTGAAGTGAGTGTAACGCCCCGACCCCAGCTACCCAGAGTCGGTGCATTACTTCGTAACATTGGCATGATCACAAAAGATCAAGTCTCGAAAGACCGATTAGTTTAGTAGCCTTGGAAACACTAGATACATTCATAAATGTTACATTACATCACAAAGTGAAAAACTATAATAACATAGTCTCCATAGTCCACACTTCTATCCTCTTCGGACTACCCCTGTAGGTCATTCATAAAATAATTCTTCACATCCTGGAAAATATTAAAACATTGAAAGGGGTGAGCTCAGATGCTCAGTAAGGATAACAATATTGCGGAAGCTTTCATAGATAAACATAAAAATTTAAGGCAATGTATAACTAAAACAAAAGCCTTTTAAACTTGAACATCAACATAATATGGAAAAAGTAAAATGAGATAATGCCATTCACTTCTTCACATGGATATTCTACTGGTCGAATAATCACATGAAATATCAATAACCACTTTCATAATGATGGAATGCATAATGCCAGACTATCATAACCACGTAGTCAAGGCCTTGTGCCAAGACCACAAATAAGATTTTGTCAAGGCCTTGTGCCAAGACACTAGTTTGTCTCATGAGACCTACCGATGCATCGAGGAGCTATAGCAGGCTCCACCCGTCACTTATTAAGTCCAATTCATTCCTCATATGAATAGGTTTAAACATATCATAAACCATAACATAATTGTATCACATAAAACATGCATAAAGGAAACACAACATTTCCACATTTCAATCACAAGATATAAATACAACACATTGATATAATAAAAACTCTTTCAAAACCATTTTCAATACCAAAATAAAAGAAAAGTAAAACATGGTATTTATTTTTCTTTAAAAAAGACGGTATGGCTTGTAGAGGAAGCCAAAACTCAAATAATGGTCACGGCGGCGGAGAAGTCGTTGTCGCCGCATAAGTACGGAAAGAAAAACATTCAATTTTGTCGTTTAGCAAAACTCTTCGTATAAAAAAGATTCCTTTTGAATAAACGTAAAAGTCAAAGGGGTTTACACACCGTATAAAAGAAATTTGTGTATAAAACCAAATATGCCTTAATGAAAGGGGATTGAGACGAATTCCTTACAAAGATCTTTTTTTAAAATAAAATAGATATATTATGTGTATTCACTATAAGTACACATAAATAAAGTAAAAATACAAAATAAGACATAATAATATCATGAAATAATTTGAAAGTAAGAGATTAACCCAAAAAATGGAAGTTGGGTTAAGAAGTTCCCTTACCTCGTGTCTGACTTGACTCAACCGTTCTTTAACCTCCTGAATAATAAACTAGAGTTAATATCTACCTTATGAAGAACCATTTTCAATTTAATTATCCTTTTTATATCACTTATTACAATGTTATGAATATTATGTAATTATTTAAGTTAATAATGGTCGTTTTGTCGATGTTTGGTAACTTGAGTCAACAATAAACTTCTTATAATTACAAGTTGTTCATGTGGTAGAATATCCATTATATCCAGAATTATATTCATGATTTAGATGTCATATATATCTTATATATCCAGTATATACATTCATTTATAATATTACGTAACATTTAGAGGTAAGAAATGAAATGCACCTTTCATGGAGACGGTAAGCCGTACGTACGCATGAACGCTACTTTCATTTCAATTTCATATTTAATGGAAAGAAATCATAATGATATAAATGTATAATATAATTACAGTATAATATAGTGTATAATACCATTTACTTCATCCTTTATACATCCCACATATGGCATTAACGATTCAAATCACTTTGAGGGGGCGGTAGTCCGCACTTCCTAAAATGAAATTATCGCGTTTTACCCATAATGGAAATCATAAAGTATGCCATAAATGAGAAATACAGAAGCATAAGTAAAACATAAACATATTATATATCATATATAAAAATAGTGACATCTTAATGGCCACCTTTGAAGGTGTTATATGAGTGTTGAACAATCATCGTTTCGTGAGGCAGAAATTCGCCATCCACAGAAACCGTATGTTCTTTAACCATTAGATGTTGGTGTGTGTAAGTGTATCTAGAATAAATCTTATAACAACATCCTAGTATATTTTGGATACTGGTGTTGTTACAAAATAAATGAATAAAAAGAGTTTAGGGGGTTGGAGAAGAAAAATAAAACAAAACAACATTAGAGAAGACATTACCTCAAAATCGGGTAACTCTTTTTGATTTGAGCCAAAGGCTTCCTTGAGAAGAGTTCTGCCCAAAGTGAGGCTTCTAGGAGTAAGAGAGGGATGTTGGGAGAGTATTTGGGCAGAGTTTGGCAGAGAAAAATGGCTTGAAGGTGTGAATAAGGTGGGAGAGGTGGGGGCCTTTTATAAGTGGAGAGGAGGGGCTCTTTTGGAAAGTTTGAAATGTTACATTATTTACACAATGCTTTTCGGATTCTAAAGGTCCCACACTTATATAATTCGAGGATAAGGTGATAAGGGTTCGAAATATCCTCATCCAATTGGCTTTGGACAAGTTTAAGCCTTGGATTTTGCATTATCTTCCCATTTTATTTAAATCGTTAAATAATGAGGTCATCGCTGCATCATCATGATGTCATAAATAATTTAATTTATTTAATGTCTAAAAATTATAAAAAAAATACTATGATGTAGGAAATCCTTTTATCTTTCTAATGAATATTTATAATCAAAATTTGGAATTGTGTAACCCCACTTAAAAAATGTTTTAGTAAAACAACTCATGTTTGTGTCAAATTAATTTTAACATTAAATAAATATATATTAATGTCATTTTCCAACTAAAGTGGCTCCATGGGGTCCCCAAGTTTACCCATGGGTTGTCTTGGTCTGCCATGACTCATCCAATAGGAGTAGGACAAGTGTCATGCTCATCTCATATTATTAAAACATTATTTTTACCTTAAACTACACTAATTACCTCTAATCGCGATTAAGAACTTAAAAGTTACTATTCACCAAAAAATTATTTTAATCTCATTGAACCACATTTTACTTCTTAATGAAAACCATGTATGTTGGATTTTTAAAAATCAAATCACAGAAGTGGTAATATTTCATTTAAACGAAAAATCAGTTATTTAACTACCACTTAGTGGTTTCACTATTCATCAAAAATTGAAGTTTTTCAGAACAAAGCCAAAATTTCACCCTAAGCTATAATTGATATTCCGAATTCAAAAATGATGTCTATTTTAAAAAATTCTAAACATATAAGTTGCATTAATTAATTTTATAATTAATTCCCGATGTTACGACAAATAGCGTGTTTTTAAGAAACAATTTATATCAAAAGATTGGCAATTGTTTATGTCCAATTTCAATGTTAAATTAATTCTAATGACCACCATTGGATAAAATGGTAAAAATATATTCTAATTATACTTTAAAACCACTAAATAGTATAATTTATCACTATAAATTATTTTGATTAAAAAAGTTGTTTTTAAGTAATTTTCACTATTCATAAAAAATTAGAAGTTCTCAGAAAAATACCAAAAATTCAACATAGGCTAATTTCAATATTACGAATACAAAAATGAAGTCCATTTTGAAATATAAGATTCCTATAATTTTAAAAAGTGGTTATTACTATTCATAACGGCTACTTTGATTAGTCACGGTGTTTTAGAACTCGAACTTGCGTACAATGCAAGCTATTGCATTATTGAAAGAGAGGCGTATCGTGGAAGCTCGGGGTGTTACATTCTCCCCTCCTTCAATAAATTGCGTCCTCGCAATTTGAAATTTTTCTTTGAAAATAAAAGGTTGAAAAGAGAAAATACCTTTGAGGAAAACCCACATCGGAAATAAGGTTAATAAATATATAACATTAAAAGAAAGCAGGATAAGTACAAAGGTCACCCGATATAGCCCATTCTAGGATTCTATGAAAATATGGATATGGAAGAAAAACAAACCATCAAGGTCTGATGGAGAGTTATAGAAAACAGGATTAGGAGAAAGTTTAACCACAAGAAAATCACAAACTTGTGATTGGTTAAACGGTCATTGAATCCCCAGTTGGAAAAGTTAACCGACAACATTTTTTGTTTTAAGTTACCTTTTATAATGTTGAGGAATTTATTTAGGAGATTTACTAAGAACGTAAGGGAATATACATACTTGTTATGTATACTTTCATTCGTTAATAAATTTTTACCACAAACCCAACTTTTACTCCAAATGGTAACAGAACTCAAAAATATTCTATTTATCCTAATTGTATAAGGTTCCAAATGTTAACACATACCATTTAGATTAGTAAAACGATTTTTTAATAACCAGGGACTTCCTGTAGGCTAGTGGTAGGAAATAAGGGCTTGTCGCACTATGGTTGTGGGTTCGATTCCTGCAGCTTTGTCCGACACGATGGGTTATTCCCCACCCTGCAGGTTGTCCTTTTCCTAAAAATATGGTACTATACTATTCCAAAAATAATCTTCATGAATGTTTTAACCTTAAACAATACTATCCAAAGTTCAACTTAATCCACTCCAACCTTTATAGTTATCCAAAATACCTCCATCCAGACTTTCTCTAAAAGGCCTCTAAATTCCAAAATCAATTGTAACAGATTCCCCAAACAAAGTAAAGTTTCTCTTATTGTCACATACTAAAAATATAATTACCTTCATCATGTATTCTTTTTAAACATACTGAATTACCATGATCCCTTATTCCTTATAGAATACTAGATATACTCCTTCTATCCAAAAATGTTTACAAATCATCAATCAGTTTCAAGGAAGTTAAGAATATACAATATAATTTATCCAAATCAATCACATCTTATTCCAAAATCACTATCTCAAAATCAGAACCATATTATGGTTTATCTTTCTCTTAACCATATATTTTCCAAAAATTTAACCTACTGTGGAGTCACTTTTCTTAGTTCCACACAATCTCAAGTCCTTGATGAAATAGTACTGCAGTACAATCCTTATATACTCCATAATTATTATAACCAGTACATAATTGATACAACACTCAAATTACAAAATTCTTCAATAACAACATAATAACTCTAATCATTACTCCTCATCTGTGGTAGTATCATAACTTGATTATTATCCAATAACATCATTTGGGGCATACTCTGATGACTTGGACATTGGTTTGCGTAGTGTCCCCAATCCTTGCAGAAGAAGCATTGTACATTTGAAACCATTTTATTACCCTTGCAGTCACGCACTTTGTGTCCTTTTTCTCTACACTTATAACAAACTCCCATTCCCTTTAGGCAAGTTCCATGATGTTTCTTCCCACAATTACCACATATTGGAAAATTCTTCTTTCCCCTCATCCCTTTATCCATCATTCTCTCTTCCATCCCTTTCGTCTCTTGCTTCGCTTCAAAGCCATAGGACTCAGAGAATTCTCTACTTATCTTATTAACACATGATATTATTTCTTCATATGTTGAGAACACATGGGAGACTATTTCCCTTCGAAATGTTGGCTTAATACCGTGAAAGATATGATCCTTCTTACTCTTTGGATCATACGTATTGATGGAGTTCACCTTCCTTCTACTGGGCGCCATTTCTATACAATGCCATAAACTAGATTCGTTTATGAATCAAAATACATAATTCCATACTTATAAAATACTTAACATAAATTGAACTATTTATGGATATAATCCATAATCATAAAAAGGTTTTCTTTGAGGAAGTATATACTCATAACCGTTCATAGTGGTTTGTAAAGAAAACAAGAATTATCCTAAGCATATCCCCCGGGAGTGTCGTAACCAAGAGTGCAGCAAGGCCCGTTGTCGTGCACCAGTTCCCGTTCGAGTCTAGATCAAAGCGGTGTTTTCGGGTTTTACCCCTAGGTACATCTGTGCCAGAGCCGCCTCTACTTGCTCGTATCCAGACAGGGATGTATTGCTCGGAAAACTCACAAAATCTCTACAATAACAAAATTCTAGGAAGTTCTTCTATACTAATCCTCAAAGTCTATCTTCGGGATATGTGCTCTAATCAAAGTTTATCTAAATCTAGCTTCCAAGGTAAGTACTAAACTGCCTATGATACCAACTGTAACGCCCCGACCCCAGCTACCCAGAGTCGGTGCATTACTTCGTAACATTGGCATGATCACAAAAGATCAAGTCTCGAAAGACCGATTAGTTTAGTAGCCTTGGAAACACTAGATACATTCATAAATGTTACATTACATCACAAAGTGAAAAACTATAATAACATAGTCTCCATAGTCCACACTTCTATCCTCTTCGGACTACCCCTGTAGGTCATTCATAAAATACTTCTTCACATCCTGGAAAATATTAAAACATTGAAAGGGGTGAGCTCAGATGCTCAGTAAGTATAACAATATTGCGGAAGCTTTCATAGATAAACATATAAATTTAAGGCAATGTATAACTAAAACAAAAGCCTTTTAAACTTGAACATCAACATAATATGGAAAAAGTAAAATGAGATAATGCCATTCACTTCTTCACATGGATATTCTACTGGTTGAATAATCACATGAAATATCAATAACCACTTTCATAATGATGGAATGCATAATGCCAGACTATCATAACCACGTAGTCAAGGCCTCGTGCCAAGGCCACAAATAAGATTTTGTCAAGGCCTTGTGCCAAGACACTAGTTTGTCTCATGAGACCTGCCGATGCATCGAGGAGCTATAGCGGGCTCCACCCGTCACTTATTAAGTCCAATGCATTCCTCATATGAATAGGTTTAAACATATCATAAACCATAACATAATCGTATCACATAAAACATGCATAAAGGAAACATAACATTTCCACATTTCAATCACAAGATATAAATACAACACATTGATATAATAAAAATGCTTTCAAAACCATTTTCAATACCAAAATAAAAGAAAAGTAAAACATGGTATTTATTTTTCTTTAAAAAAGACGGTATGGCTTGTAGAGGAAGCCAAAACTCAAATAATGGTCACGACGGCGGAGAAGTCGTTGTCGCCGCATAAGTACGGAAAGAAAAACATTCCCTTTTTTCGTTTATCAAAACGCTTCGTATAAAAAAGATTCCTTTTGAATAAACGTAAAAGTCAAAGGGGTTTACACACCGTATAAAAGAAATTTGTGTATAAAACCAAATATGCCTCAATGAAAGGGGATTGAGACGAATTCCTTACAAAGATATTTTTTTAAAATAAAATAGATATATTATGTGTATTCACTATAGGTACACATAAATAAAGTAAAAATACAAAATAAGACATAATAATATCATGACATAATTTGAAAGTAAGAGATTAACCCAAAGAATGGAAGTTGGGTTAAGAAGTTCCCTTACCTCGTGTCTGACTTGACTCAACCGTTCTTTAACCTCCTGAATAATAAACTAGAGTTAATATCTACCTTATTAAGAACCATTTTCAATTTCATTATCCTTTTTATATCACTTATTACAATGTTATTAATATTATGTAATTATTTAAGTTAATAACGGTCGTTTTGTCGATGTTTGGTAACTTGAGTCAACAATAAACTTCTTATAATTACAAGTTGTTCATGTGGTAGAATATCCATTATCTCCAGAATTATATTCATGATTTAGATGTCATATATATCTTATATATCCAGTATATACATTCATTTATAATATTACGTAACATTTAGAGGTAAGAAATGAAATGCACCGTTCATGGAGACGGTAAGCCGTACGTACACATGAACGCTACTTTCATTTCAATTTCATATTTAATGGAAAGAAATCATAATGATATAAATGTATAATATAATTACAGTATAATATAGTGTATAATACCATTTACTCCACCCTTTATACATCCCACATATGGCATTAACGATTCAAATCACTTTGAGGGGGCGGTAGTCCGCACTTCCTAAAATGAAATTATCGCGTTTTACCCATAATGGAAATCATAAAGTATGCCATAAATGAGAAATAAAGAAGAATAAGTAAAACATAAACATATTATATATCATATATAAAAATAGTGACATCTTAATGGCCACCTTTGAAGGTGTTATATGAGTGTTGAACAATCATCGTTTCGTGAGGCAGAAATTCGCCATCCACAGAAACCGTATGTTCTTTAACCATTAGATGTAGGTGTGTGTAAGTTTATCTCGAATCCATCTTATAACAACATATTAGTATATTGAGGATACTGGTGTTGTTACAAAAATAAATGAATAAAAAGAGTTTAGGGGGTTGGAGAAGAAAAATAAAACAAAACAACATTAGAGAAGACATTACCTCAAAATCGGGTAACTCTTTTTGATTTGAGCCAAAGGCTTCCTTGAGAAGAGTTCTGCCCAAAGTGAGGCTTCTAGGAGTAAGAGAGGGATGTTGGGAGAGTATTTGGGCAGAGGTTGGCCGAGCCAAATGGCTTGAAGGTGTGAATAAGGTGGGAGAGGTGGGGGCCTTTTATAAGTGGAGAGGAGGGGCTCTTTTGGAAAGATTGAAATGTTACATTATTTACACAATGATTTTCGGATTCTAAAGGTCCCAAACTTATATAATTCGAGGCTAAGGTGATAAGGGTTCGAAATCTCCTCATCCAATTGGCTTTGGACAAGTTTATGACTTGGAGTTTGCATTATCTTCCCATTTTATTTAAATCGTTAAATAATGAGGTCATCGCTGCATCATCATGATGTCATAAATAATTTAATTTATTTAATGTCTAAAAATTATAAAAAAAATACTATGATGTAGGAAATCTTTTTAGATTTCTAATTAATATTTATAATCAAAATTTGGACTTGTGTAACCCCACTTAAAAACTGATTTAGTAAAACAACTCATGTTTGTGTCAAATTAATTTTAACATTAAATAAATATATATTAATGTCATTTTCCAACTAAAGTGGCTCCATGGGGTCCCCAAGTTGACCCATGGGTTGTCTTGGTCGGCCATGACTCATCCAATAGGATTAGGACAAGTTTCATGCTCATCTCATATTATTAAAACATTATTTTTACCTTAAACTACACTAATTACCTCTAATCGCGATTAAGAACTTAAAAGTTACTATTCACCAAAAAATTATTTTAATCTCATTGAACCACATTTTACTTCTTAATGAAAACCATGTATGTCGGATTTTTGAAAATCAAATCACAGAAGTGGTAATATTTCATTTAAACGAAAAATCATTTATTTAACTACCACTTAGTGGTTTCACTATTCATCAAAAATTGAAGTTTTTCAGAACAAAGCCAAAATTTCACCCTAAGCTATAATTGATATTCCGAATTCAAAAATGATGTCTATTTTAAAAAATTCAAAACATATAAGTTGCATTAATTAATTTTATAATTAATTCCCGATGTTACGACAAATAGCGTGTTTTTAAGAAACAATTTATATCAAAAGATTGGCAATTGTTTATGTCTAATTTCAATGTTAAATTAATTATAATGACCACCATTGGATAAAATGGTAAAAATATATTCTAATTATACTTTAAAACCACTAAATAGTATAATTTATCACTATAAATTATTTTGATTAAAAAAGTTGTTTTTAAGTAATTTTCACTATTCATAAAAAATTAGAAGTTCTCAGAAAAATACCAAAAATTCAACATAGGCTAATTTCAATATTACGAATAAAAAAATGAAGTCCATTTTGAAATATAAGATTCCTATAATTTTAAAAAGTGGTTATTACTATTCATAACGGCTACTTTGATTAGTCACGGTGTTTTAGAACTCGAACTTGCGTACAATGCAAGCTATTGCATTATTGAAAGAGAGGCGTATCGTGGAAGCTCGGGGTGTTACAGTGAGGATTAATCAATGAAATGATTATGTGTATGAAATTTAAATCCACATAAAAAAAGTGTAAATACAACTAAAAATAATCTAAAGTCATTACATACACAATCTTAGAATATCAAAAATACAATTAAGAAGTAATATCACCCAATGAAAAGAAATTGAGTTATGAAACACTTACCACTTAGTATATTCTGATTAAAAACCCCATAGGGTGAAATAATTTGAATTGAAACTTAAAATACCAATAAATATGAAATATTCATGATATTAAATATAAAATGGTTGTATATACACCATATAATACAAATTAGGTTCATAACATTACAATATGCCTCAAGGAAAGGAAATTGAGAAAAAATCCCTTACCTCACACCTCCCTTTAGTTGAATATGATCTAAACTCCTGTATAATGGTTTTAAGTATTTTATTAATTTATAAAAGAACCAAATTAATATTTATAATACCATGTATTATCCTATTACAAAATCTCACCATATTCTCATTAATAATATTTCATTATTACTATTGTTTTGGGTGTTAACTGTTTCGTTTTATCATGCATGTTTTATCATAAAATTTCTAGTTATTGTGAAAAGGATATAAATTAATCATCTATAAAATTATATTAATGTTATAAATATTACATTTTTCATTAGTTACCTTTTAATAAGCATTCTTGAAATCTAGACATGAAAAATAAATCGCATCTCTTAGCGGAGATGATAGGCTATACGTACACATAAGTGACAATATCATCCCCTTAATGGGTGAAAGGGTAAGAAAGTGGATGATTTAATTTTAAATAATAAATATCATGTCATATTTATCATATATATTCATTATTTCCATCATTTTTAATATCCATGTGATTCGGTGATGGAAACAAATTACATTGGTTTGCAAGGCGATAGTCTACCATACACACAAGTGATGACTTTGTTTTCCATTTGATAGAGAAGGATATAGATAAATATTATTTAATAAAAATAATAAAATATAAATATATGGGATAAATTTGTGATATTATTTTATAATTTTTAAGACACAATTTATGGTTATAAAACAATAAATAAAAAGAAGGATCATAGTGAATACGATTACCTTATCTTAGAAAAAACTCATTTGGATCTCTTATTAAGAAGCCTAGGATTGGAAGTTTTGGAAGAAAAAAACCTATATAATGTGTCTAAGGATGTATGGGAGATATTTTTTTAGGTATTGGTTAAGATAAATTTCTTTAGAGTCTTGAATAAATGAGGGGAGGGGGTGCCCTTTTATAATTAAGGAGTATTGACATTTTTGTAAATACTCAAAACTATTCAATAATGGGAAGTCACTCTCAACCGAAGTGCCTAAAAAATAGATAAATAATGGTGTTTATGTAAGGTAAGTTCAACCCATACTTAAATAATAAAAAATATGTTTTAAACATGTTATTTATTTATCGTCTAATTTTATTTAATTTTATCATTTTAGTTTTCATCATGATAACTATTTTTTTATTCATTTTCCTTGGTAATTAACCTTTAAGACTAAGAATAAATGAGCCTTATTAGACAATTTTTATCCAATATTTCAAAATATTGAATCATATTTATCAAATAAAATCTTAATATTTTTGGAAAATTAATTTTAACACAGTTACATGTATCACACAAAACCTTATTTTATCTTAACCATGATAGTTAATTTTTTTACCATATAAACTATTCATTATGAACAAAAATTAAGCTTAAATTATTAAATTATATTAATTATTATGATTATAAATATTTAATAAATTTTATAAAATTCAATTCATATAAGTGGAATAATTTAATTTAAAATCAAACCCGTAAGCACGATGAGAAATGCAGTTTTCCAAAGAAAATGCTTTCTCAAATACAAAAAAGTATTTATTTCAGAATTTAGCATAATATTAATTAAAATGAAATAAATTGGATTAATAATAATATAATTGATCTAATTTTACTTTTGAAACAATTTAAAACAAAATGGGACTTTGTAAATGTCTTAAACAAAAAGGCAATTTTCAATAAAAATTAGTATTTTTCATTATTACTAAAAAAATTAATCTTTATGGAAAGTTATAAAAAACTAAATATATGATAATTTTGACATTATTATTTAAAAAATAAGTTAATTTTTTAAAATAATTTTTTTAAAATTTATAAAAATATATTTAAAATATGTGTGCAAAACACAGTGAAACTGCTTTTTAAAAAAATACAGTGTTTAAGAATAAAACCTAATTTTATCCCATGTTTAGAAAAAAATATTAGATGAATGATAAAAAATTTATTGAATATAAAATATATAAATTTAATTTAAATAATTCACAAATAGTGATTAATTTAATTCATTAAGATATAAACACACCATGTACATAAAAATATTTTTTTTCAGGAAAAAATTTCTTTTAATTACAAATGTTTTTTATTTTAATCCATAAACATTTGATAACCAATGAATTTATTTTATAAATATGTAAACTATATAATTTTCATAATTCAGTTACTTCTATTTATAACCACCAATTTGATGGTTTGGCTATAACTGTTATATTTAAATAATATATTTTATGATTTTTTTAAGCTTAGTTTTGCATGTCGTATACGATATCGAACACAATGTTATTCTTTTAAAATATCAGTGTGTTATAATAAAAGTGAAGTATATGCATGATATTAGTTTTTGAAATAAATTTACATTTCAACCATGCCACTAAATCCACACATGTGTGTGTGAAAACCATTTCATGCTAATCTTTCCACTTTTTATCTAGTAATATATATTGTTTTAAATTTTTTCGACTTACACAATTCTTTCCACCAAACCTACCACATAACCTTGGTAATCAAATTTCAAAACCCACTCATTTAAGAATTATCAAAAGTTAAACCTAAAGTTCCTAACCTTGGTATCCCCTTGTGTTGTACATTTCATCACTCTTCCTTATTTATTATCGATTTGTTTTATCTTTTTTTTTTGTGTTTTTCTATCTTTGAGAGATTACAATAGTCAGATAAATCGTACACATGCACAATTAAATTTGGTAAATTAATTAAATTTATCAGATAAAGAATGAAAGTATGTAAAAATTATTTTGTAAATCCTACTAACATTAAAGAAAATTATATATACCATCAATTAAGTATAAAAGGTTCATATTTCTTGGTTGTGTGCAATGAGATGTGGAGATATTAAATGAAATGATTTTCCCATAAAAGACTCACAAAGAAAGTATCAATATATCAAAGGTTTTATATAGATAAAACCAATTATATCATTTAAAAATAACAAATTTTACTAAATCAACCCATTAATGTTGAATTCTTTTACTAACTCACATGCCAATAATGAAATAATTTTTAAAAATGTCAAAACAACATGAAAAAGGGAAATTTTGCATGAATTTTAAATAAATAACATGATGAGATAGAAATTTAATATCATTATTTTGGCATAGAATAAATATAATAGTAGAAAAAATATACCATATGACAAGAAAAAAATATAAAAAAGAAGAAAAAAACAAAAGTGTTAAACAAATTAGGAAAGTATCCACGCAAACACCCAGAATTTGAAATGTATACACTATAATTAAAGAGAAGGTGTGAAGTAAGGATACAACCTGGTTGGTTTCACTAATAGATGGATTAATTGATTAATTAATTTATTAATATTATTTGTAAAAGGAATAAAATATACCAATATCAATAAAAGAAACAACCTTATATTAACAATACTTCTTATTTATTTGATTTCTTTACTTATTTTTTAACCTGTAATAAAATAAAAAATAAAATTAATATATAATTAATAAAATTACATAACATTTACTAAAGTGAATTGTGTCTACTTATTTGAAAAAATCATCATGGAACAAGCCTCTCCCTAGTGCTCAGGGTGGGTTCCAAACCAGAGACCGGTCGATCCCATCGGTTACCCACAACCACTAACATTTTTATTGGTTTTTAATATTTATAAAAAATGATCACACTATTTGAAATACTATAGAATATACGAATTATGGTTTTATTTAAATGAAATATGATGAATTTGAGTTTTTCGAGAGGATTCGAACTTGAGTCATTTAGACTTTAGGTAGAGACTATACTGGTCAATCTAAATTTATCATTGATTTTATTATCATTTTTTAATTTTAATATTTATGAAAATACCACACACCAAATACACATGAATTATATAGATATAAGAAACATGGGATTTTATTTTATAGAAAAAGATGGAATTGAGTTGATTAGAAGGACTTGAACCTATGTCTTTTGGACCTTGAGCTGTGACTCTGCCAACCAATCTAACCCCATCATGAGGTTTAAATTTATTTTTATATTATTTAAATAATTATGAAAATATCACACATCATGTAATAAAAATAATAAAAATAGATTTATACACTACATGGTGTGTAAAACATTGAATGGAAATAAGTGGAATGAATGTGACTCTCATGGTTGGAGTGGGATTCAAACCAATGTCTGGTTCAATTCCATGGAACATCCTCAACCAGTAGAGACTCATTCATTACCCTAATATTTTTTATATTTAAAATTTTGAATATTATTACAAATGATGTAAATAAATATACAAAACGTATAACAAAAAACAAAAAATCAAAAGTAATGAACCCTAAACTAATGTTTAGAGTGGGGAATGCACCACTGATTATTCACTTCCCACAGAATGCTGTATCCCTCATCACAAGATTTATTCCTAATTTATTCATTTATTTATTACCCACACATATATTTTTTAATATAATGTTTTATTTATTTTTATTTTTTTATAATATAGTTATACATATAATTATATGAAATACTCTAACTTTATTATTATATAAAATGTATATATTATATATACAGATAAATATATAGTATCACATGAAATATTACAATCTTGACCCATATCATTTAAGTATTTTATTAATTAATTAACTAAAAACTAATATATATAGTGATTTTTTTGAAGGGGTGTGTTTTCTTTTTTGGTTTAGCCATGATAATTGAAAAACATGATTCATAACATGTCATTCTAAAAGTGATAATATAAATAAGTTCGTATATAAATGTTTTTCACACTTCCATACAAGGTTAAGAAATATAAACTATTTCTTAAATGGAGGAGAATAAATAGAAATTTTAAGAAACTCATTTTCATCATCTAGAGAGGTGTTTTGAGTTAAAGGGGGAAATAAATGAAAAATTGAGGTTACTGAACCCAGTTATCCACCTAATAGAATCATCCTCAGATAAATATTTAACTTTTACAACCTGGACATAGTCCTTAATGGTAAAAAATCCTCATAATTTTAAAAATTATCAATTGATAAACATGTATGAAAATTTTCAATTATTTCATAACAATCATCAAAATATTTAGTATATGACATGTCTATTAAATATAAAAAAGAAAGGGAAATTGGAAAAGAAAAGAATTAAAGAGGATGAAAGAAGAAGTGTTATTGACGCATGTCATTTTAATTATAAAAATATCAAACTTGAAGATAAGATATGTTATAATCCAAAAATATATATAAATGTTGGATAGAGAAAAATAAGAAAATCCCAATATTTATAGAATGCACAAAGTTTTTATAAAAAAACACTATAAACTAAAGCACTCCCTGAAAAAAATGCCAAAATTTGAACAAATTTTCATAGAACATCAAATTAATTTGGTTTTGGAAAATTAAATGTAGTCTAGGGAATAAGTCAAGTGATATCTCAAGGAGAATTGTAAGTTCAAAGTATAAATTCTCAATAAGTTTTTCAAAAGGAAAACTAAAAACTAAGGGGATTTTGAATGCTATTTCAAAATAAAATGACTTAATTTAAAGGGTTTAATAGTTGATAAAAAATGAGTTTTGGGAAAATAGAATAAGGTGATCATTTAAAGTTCACTAAAAAGGTCAATTTTATAGTTATTATAAATTCATTTAGGTTTGGAGTAAGTCTTTGGTTGAGGTTAATTGAAATTATAGTTCCCCTCTAAGATTTGATGTCAATAAAAGTAGAACCAAAACTTGACATAAAAATCATTTAGACAAGGTGTATCCATGATTCATGGTATAAGAGATTCCAAATAAAATTGAAATATTAAATTTTTTGGGAAGAAAAATATTCTCGTGTTTTACAACTGTAATAACACAATTCACACACTCCAAATATCATACTGATCAATTAAGAAAATAAAGATAATTTCATCCTCATACATAAAAAAAGCATTAAATTCTAAAAAAATGTACAATACACTATATGAAATATTTTTAAACATAATTTAAACCAAACCAATAGCTAATATGTGTTTTTAACTCTATTTACAAGTGTATAGATCCCTCACAATGATCACCCACTATTTAGATTGACATTGAGAAGAAGAGGGTTTTGAGTGAAACTTCATCTTTATCCGAGATTTATCTATTAGGATAGGGAGATATAGAACTTATATAATGATGAAGGGAACCTTATAAATCCCTAAAATGGTATCACTTAACCCCCTGTACAAACTTACAAATGGGGTGCCCAAGGTACTAATTTATAGGAAAATTGGAAGGTGGTTTGGGAGCTATGTTTTCAAACTACCCTTTGGAACCCAAATTTAGCCAAGTATACAGTCTTATTTCAATTTTCAAAAAAATAAAAAGTTCTTTTCCAACTTATTGACAATATCCACTAAATATTTGGTAGTAATTGGAGTCCTGTGACTCAAGATATGGCCAAATTATAGAAGTAACCTTGATACTATGAATTATGAATATTTTATCCAATTATGGAATGTTTTTGGCCTTAAAATGGATGATTTTATATCCCTAGTATTCTAGAGAATCATACCCCATAGGGTTTTTTCATTCAACCATCAATTTTTAGTTCAATTAGTAGTACAAATTTGGCATAATGTGGATTTTAGTCCATATGTGTGCACGAGATCTCACAAATGTTTCACATGATTTTCTTCAAATTAGTCTTCAGATCACGAAATCACCTCCACCTATAATGTAATCATAAAAACAAGTGAAATTTACACTTTTAACACTATTAAATACTAAATAATTTAATCAAGTGAGAACTTCAATTGATTATTATATTTTGGAATTTATAATTAAAAAACAATTTAACATAGTGGTATAAGGATGAAAATGAATAATGAATGACTATGCGATCACTAGCCTGGATTATACCTCTACTTACTATATGCTTCCTCTTTGATCTGATAAAACCATTCCTTTTGTAAAAATTTCTTCCCAGTTAGGTTATTTTTTAGTTCCCATATTCTAAACACATAGAGGGAATCAAGTCCATCCCTCATGGATAATTATCACTGTTTTGAGTCTTTCAAACTCCTTGCCTCTTCCAGGCATTCAAGCTCTCCATTATATATTAGAATCAAGTAATGAAAAATATTAGTAGACCTTTTCAATGGGTGTCTCTCCCTGGTATATCTCCATTTTTTACCTATGGTTATTTCTTCTAATAAAATCATTCCTTTTTTAATAATTTCTTCATAGTTAGGTTATTTTTTAGTTCCCATATTCTAGATACATAGAGGGAATCAAGTCCATCCCTCATGGATAATTCTCACTATTTAGAGTATTTAAAACTCCTTGACTCTTCCAGGCATTCAATATCTCCATTATATATTAGAATAAAGTAGTGAAAACTATCATAAGACCTTTTCACTGGGTGTCTCTCCCTAGTAGATCTCCATTTTTTACCTATGGTTTCTTCTGATACTATAACATATGGAGTTGTAACTTCTGATGATCAAGATTTTAAAGTCTATAAACTCTTCGATAAATCTATCTAGGGAAACACCATAAAAACATAACATCCATATTTTAGTAACTCCTATGGATAGTTAGGTGTTTTCTATACCATCATGATCACAATATTTTCTAACTCATCTATAACATCCAAATGTCCATCCAGGTGAACCTAAACTATCAATGATACTTTTCTTTCATAAAAAATTTATATTAGGTTTCAATACTTCTATAAGATCCCTTCATTGAGTATTAAATTTAAAATTCTGATGAATTTATGAAAATCATTATCTTATAGTTGAAAATCAAACTCTTTATCTCTATATCCAACAACGAAACACACTAAAGAATTAGACTTCAACTTGTCTCATTCCTTGGAATCAACATGGTTATTGGAAGATTCTACAAATACTTTTTGGTAGTTGAAATATACCTTCCTTAACGTCAAATAAATATCTATTTCTTTTTCTGATTAGATATTATGGATTCTAGATGATTAATTACATCACACAATTAATATCTTCCACCCAAAACACATTGATAAATCCTTCATGAATTCACATAATTATTTCCTTCTTTACCAAAGTCCAGTTCATCCTTTTAAAAAATATATTTTGTTTCAGAGTCCCTAGAATAATCTTCTCAAATCGAACCCCCTTTTTCTATAAGATCCTCTGAAACTCCTTACTTCCATACCCCCACCATTTTTTAACTATAACCACTTCAATTTTTATCCAATCACTTTCTCCACCATGGCCCTCCTTCAGAAAAAGTATTGAATACCTTGGACTTGTGACTTAGAAATTACACCCACACTTTTTACATGGAATCATTGATGGAGGCCACCTAGAATAACGAGCCTCCATGAGAATTCACTAGAGATAGCCCTAAACACCTCTATAAAAAATGTAAATTTCAATGCTTTATTGTTTTTCCTTCCATTTATAACTACACCATTAATTTATTTCTAAAGAAAAAATCCTCATACATTCTATACTCCATGATTTCAAACTTTAATAATCCTTCTGTAGTAAATAATTTCATCACTATCTCACTTAAATGACCTAGATGGTCATGACATAACTTCATAGAAGTCAACTATCCAACATGCATTTCTACTTCTGTTGAACCCGTAAGGTATAATTTCCTAAACTTTACTTATATTTTGATGAACATATTAGAACATGAAATTTTCCACACACCATAAACATGAGAAGTATATAAACCAACATCATCAACTAGTCCAATGAATATTAAGTTCTTCCTTAACCATAGGGTGTGTCGCGCATCATTTATGTCCAACATATTTATATTCCTTGTATAAATAAAAACATCACTTTTTACCACTATCAAGAGATACTTGTTATCCATAATATACACCTTGAAATACCTTCCAGAAGTATAATTCATCATACTCCCTCTCTCATATGTTGAGTGGAATTAATCTTCAGAGTCTAACATCCAAGACCCTAATGGAAGTATGCCACATAGGATAAAGTCACTCCTATCTTTTGATAAAGGATCCAAAAACCTTTTTCTACAAGAAAATTTTTCAGAATTCTCCTTCCTTTGATTAAAATCCTTTTAATGTGGCCTTTTCTCTTGTAATACTAGCATATGGGTGCACTATCCATTGAGTTACTCCTTATACCACTCCTCTTTCCTTTTTCTTTCTAATGATTTTTCCATCCAGTGGTATGAACAATCCCTTCTACATTGTATTCAATTCCAGAAGATGTATAAATATCCTTTTGATAAATCTAATCATTAAAGATCTGGTATCTAACATTTTTAAAATTCAATTTTACCTTTTTGATGTAATTACTTACATAGGTGGACATTGAATCCTATGATTAAGGAAAAAAAAGAGTAAAAAAACACCCAAATTGGGTCTCCAAATATTACCTTCACTGAGTCCAACTGGATTTTAATGACATTGAAGTTGTTAATATGATTTAAATCTGAATTACTTCAAGAAATTATCATGAAAAATTTATCCTTAGAAAGAATAACTTATTCATCACTATGGTATTCTCATATATATCAGTGATGGCCTTTATGAGTCTAATACTCTGTTTACTTACTAGTCGTTAATATGATTGAAGACAAAATTTGATTCACTTTTTCAGTACCTTGGAATGCTTTGAAAAGAGTATCCTAGATCTCCTTTGATGATTTCGACGATGCAATTATTTCAAAAGTTGCTTCATTAAGGCCTTGATAAATGTAGGATTTCACCTTGAAATCCTTATTTAGTTCTTCCGAAAGACTGGTTTTTTGAACATCTGGCAGAGCAACCTCCACTTCTTTGGATTCTGGATCAGTGTATCCTTCCTTCATGATGTCCATGACGTCATGGGTGCCAAGAAGCACATGATTTTGGATGCACCAATTGTCGTAATTTTTTTTCGTCAGCTTCGAGATCACATCTTGTGAAAATGTGTTTGCCATAGTGACAAATTATTTTTGATGAACAATAAAAGATGCATATATTTGGAAGAGAAGATTTTTTTTTTCATTTGAAAACTTCTATATACAAAAAATGTGGTGATATTTTTTTGTGTGTTCATCAATGGAGAGAATTGTTTTTGGAAATGGATGACGCGTGATGGACTTGGATGGGAAAAAATAGAGAATGACTAGGGAGTAAAATGATGGGTAAGGTATGGAAGAAAACAACTTGATTTTAACAAATTTGAGAGAGAAGGTTTTTTACCTTTTTTGTGTGTTGACAAATGGGAAAGCAAAACTCCACTTTTGAAAATATAAAAAAAAAGAAAAATAAATCGATGGAAATTCTCACATAGGATTATAAATAGTTTTAACTATTCATCATCTTTTCCGGGTGTTACAAATCACAGGAACCAACTTTGATAGAATACTCTCACTGCTTCAACAAACGAATCAGGAGAATAACCCACAAATCTATGTCCGCTCAACTCACCTTTGAACCTGCCTCTGATACCACTGATGGAGGATCAAGGGAAGTAGAAACAAATGTATATCACTAGAGGTGATCTTGACAACTTCATGGGAATAAAATAGCATCAAGAACACTGGGTTTTATTTCTTTTATCTTCCAATGAAATAGAATATACATGACATACATATTTATAGCAGTAAAATTACACACCAACCCAAACAAAAATAAAGATAAGTAAAAAATTCTACAGAGTAGATGTCATCCAAGCCACCGACACCAAACACGTCATGCATCCTTCGCCTGAAAACTCAAAGCCTCCATAGCTACAATGGAGGTAGGCATAGACCAAATAAAACATGTTTATAAACAAAAAACACCCCTTTTCAACAATCTTTTATTTGAATTCCCAAGATTTGAATTTATTGGAAAAAATAATCACACAATTTGTACTAAAGTACAAGAATTATAGTCATTTGAATGTGTATTTTTGGATTTCTCTACCTGGGTGGTTGAACTGCCTTTTCCACTATTTTATTTTATCTGCTATCTATTAGTTAGTGGACTACATGATGCATGTTAGCGGCTAACATGAAATGTTGTGGAAATTTGTTTCAATGACTGCTTCAAGAAGGTTGTACATGGAAACCCATTCATTCAATAAGAAAGTCAATCTTGTACTCCTGTTCTTCGAGGTTTGTGTGATTCAAATATAAATGGTGTGTGTTTATAAATTACACATCATGCAGTCATCCAATTTTCTATAAAATCTTCACCAATCCATGCATTTTTCCTTAAAAACCTATAATATGGACTAAAATACCGAAACAAAGTATTTGAGTACATATACGATTTCTTTTTATCGGGGCACCACATGAGATCTACCGCTACCCTTTCTCCCAAACCCTGTCACGTTAGACCCCATTATTGGTTCAACTCAAAAAAGTTCATAGTGGATTGAGATAGTTTGTTAATCACATTCAATGTTTTTTACTTTAGGTTATAGGTGGTTGTTTTTGGTTTTGGTGTTCTCCAGTCTCTATGCTGTTATGGGATGACCACCAGTACCTACCTATTCCCTTACTAATACAAAACCCACAATAAATAGTAGTAGTCTTTATCATCACTAGATAAAAGCACTAATAAATTCCATCCTTTTTGAGTTTTTTTTTAATGATGATAAATTCCATCCTTTATCAACGCTTTTATATTTAGCGCTGATAAAGAGTTTCCTTTATTAGTGCTTATTTAATGCTGATAAAGAGTTGTCTCACATGATTTCGTCCCACATCATATTTCTCATTTGTCTGGGGCATGCTTTATAATCCGGGACATTCATTCAACAAAATGTGCCAGAGCTGCGGGAGATCGACACTCGCATATACGTTCACACACATGGGACAACCCCTCTATGTGTCGGCCTACCTACCCAGCCTACTATCCTAACCCATACACGTGGGCTCCTATGGTCACCCCATCTTTTTAGCCGACCCATACCCATATTTTTTTATATACTCCAATAAAAAATAAACAAGAAATATAAATAGTAAAAATATTAAAAAAATCGAAATAATGAAACAAATTAAATTAAAAATGAATAAATTAAAAAAATATTAAAATTTTTATTAATGAAATAATTATTAATAAAAATGAATAAATTTAATATATATATATTATAAATATTAATAAATTTTATATATTAAATACAAATATATAAAATGAATAAAATTTAATAATTAAACAAATAAAAATAAAAAATGAATAAATTACCAGAATATTAAAAATTAAATCAATAAAACAATTGTTAATAAAAATGAATAAAATGAATATATATATATTAAATATAAATAGTAATAAATATTATATATTAAATATAAATATAGATAATTAATAAAATGTATTAATTCAAAAATATTAATATCTTATTCATTTTTAAATATTTTTTCAAACTATTCAACTTTTAATTAAATATCACTCATTTTTAACATGTATTCATTTAATATTATTTATCCATTGATAACGTTAAGTGTTTTATTACTATTTTTATAATTTAATTATTTTAAATATTTATTTGTTTAATATTTTTTAATTTATTCATTTTTAATGTTTTTATACATAATTATTCATTAATACATTAATATTTATCAATATATATAATATTTCCTTAAATATTATTTATATAATACAAAATATATATGTTTAAATTAAATAAGTTGTATACTTAGTGAAAAATGGTTTATAATTAAAATTTAATATTAATTAAAAATATTGACTAATTGTATCGAGTATTGGAGGTTTAATTAAACATCATCTATTTTTTAAATTTAACATATATCAAACAAATTTTATATAATTTCACACATACATTTGTGTAATTAATTCATTTTTATATAGAATATATACATACACACACACAATATATTTATAATTTATTCAATTTTTAATATTCATTTTATAATTATATTTATTAACATCATATCTTTAATATATATTATGTTTCTAATCAGTAAATTTTATTCATTTTACATTTTTATTCAAAATATACTATTTATTTCTTTTAATATTTTTTCTGAATTTATTTATTTCTAATATTATTTATTCATTAATAATTTTATTTTTTTAATATTTTTTAATTTATTCATTTTCGATTTTTAATTGTTCAATATCCATTAAATTTTATACATTTTAATATTTATTTATATATGTTTATTAATTAACATTTAATGTTTTTAATATGGTTGTAATTATATAATTAATATGTATTCATTTTCATTTTAACATATGTATTTATAAATATTCATTTTAATTTTTTTAATAATTTATATAATTAATAACACTTATTCATTTTTTGGATTCATTAATTCTTTTTATTATTTATTTCATTAATAAACGTTTCCTATTATATAACGTCATTGTTCAATTTGTCATATACAAATGTGTGTTGTATATAGACACACATACACACATTAATTCCACACAAACATTTATGTAATTAATCCAATCTTATATAGAAACAAACACACGTAATAGTTATCTAATTTATTCAAATTTGAATATTCATTTTAGAATTTCCTTTAGTAACATAATATATTTAATATATTATGTTTTTAATTGGTAAATTTTATTTATTCATTTTTAATTTTATTTTAGTTAATATTATTTAGTCATTTTTAATATTTATTGACATATTTTTGGAATGTAATCATTTTATAATATTTATTTATACAAATTTATTTGCTGTTTTCAATATTTATTCATAGTCATTTCAATATATATCCATATTTTTTTAATAATTTTTATAATTAATAAAACTCATCCATTTTTTAATATTTTTAAAGTATTTTCATTTTAAATTATTCAATTTCACTTATTTTTAACATTCATGCATTTAAGAATATATATTTATTAATAATGTTAAAAATATATTTATAAAAATATATTTGTAAATAAAAATTTATAAGTAAATAAATTTAAATTTATATATAAATATATTTATAAATATATATTTACTATATATATAAAATTATATATTTATAATTATAAAAATATATATACATATTTTAATTTTTTTTTGTAATTATAAATAAATAATTATATATTTAAATAATTATAAAACTATATTAAATATATTTAAATAATAAATATATTTATTATATTTGTAATTACACACACATATATATATATATATATAATTATATAAATTTCTGGCCAATTTTCTTGAATCTAGGCATCCTCTGATTATAGGAATGACCTTTCACTACTAGAAATTGGGCTTCTATGCCTATTAGAATGGGCAACTGCCATTGGCGATTGGTAATGGTGACCAATAGTGACCGCCCACAGTAGTCACTGACCTGAATTAACCCCCCCACACTCTAACCCTTCTCCCCCCTTCCCTTCACACAAACCCGTGGCCACCGCCCCTCCCTCATGCATCACACTTCACAACCGCCACACCCAGAGGTGCTGCTGCTGCCCATCTACCCTCACCACCGCCCCTCCCTTGTGCCTCGACCGACCTCTATCTCTATCCTTGCCCCCGCCTATGCCTACAACATCTCCCATATACAAATCTACATGTATTCACCAAGGATTCCTGCAGTATCTGGATTCCTTACTCAACGTTCTATTGCAGCGTCTCCATTTATTGGCCCAGGGTTCCCATAGTTTAGGTGAACATTATTTTAAAACTTCAATGCTATTTCTCATAATTTTCTTATCTTAATTTTTCTTCTTATCATGATGAAGTATATTGATTTTTTTCATTCAGCAATCACAACATCAACTACGTTTGGTCAGTCAATAGCATCCCCTATTTCAGTTTAGGTAACCCTACCTAATTTTATTGACTAATTCCTATATAGAAACACAAATATAACACAATTTAACCCTTAAGTTATTATCATTTTAGCTTTTCTATTATAATCAATGTGTTCTATTTTAGGTGATAGGAATAGTCGGACTACTGGTATATTTTAATGATTTTTTTCTCTATTTGCTCTCAACATTACACTACCCATCCTCCTTCCCCACCTTTCCCTTACCCTCATTGCATCCCTATCAGAACTGCTGTCACCATCATCTTTGATCTTGGTCACCACTGACACCCCCTCCCTTCCATTGTCGGTGATCTCATTGCCATCCCAAATTCTTCGCACAATTTGAGGTAAATCGTATGATTCTTTTATGGATTATCTTATTTTAATATTTGATACATAATTTCATACGCATTGGAATTAATTATTCAGCATTAAATACTTATAATTCTAGTTATGTCTTTTGATGCATTAGGTTAGTGAGGGCTGGAATCTTTGTCAATGCATTTATTATTAAAGAGATATTTTTTTTATAATGATGTCACTTTGAAAATTTGTATCACTTAATATATTTTGTGATGTGGTGACCATTCTTAGAATTATATATTTGATTTAACTAATTATGTAATTCTTTGTCAATTATTTTTTATATGATCATTTTCATATGTATGAATAGTATTCCTATTAGATATTATATCTACCATGTTAATGTGTCATATTTTGGTATATAATGTGCTTTTATTTAATATATTTATTTATACTTTATGTTTTTATAAATTAAAAAATGTAATATATGTGGGAGAAAGATAAATTCTTATTTTTTAAGAAACATTTAATATCCATTGCATTAACTAAATACCAATGTTTAAGGTATATATATTAATGCATTAATATATTAGTGTTGATTCCTGCCAAATGATCATCAACAAATTCACAAAGGAATACATACCTAAATATGGGTATTATTTTCCCTAAAAAAATAAAAGGAAGAAAAATGTGTCCAAGACCCATGGATCGCGAAAGCCTCTAAGAGACTTGTGATCACGTGACAATCATAAGGTCATGTGAAAGGACCATGTGTAGCGCATATCCTGTAGTGGATCCCATGAAGCCCCTTTCAAAAAATCATTCTTCTCTTACAAAGGTGCACCAAAAAACCAGTGGAAGAACGACAATGACCGAACGAGTTCCCCTAGGCCACATGGTTCATAATCGACGAGCGCCTAATAACCCATCCAAAAATCCTTTGAAAATAGAAGAAGAATCTTCAAAATATAAAGGATTTTTCAAACATAAAGATCATGTGATGCATAAAGGATGGGAAGGGTAATAATCCTTGACAATATCCAAAAAAAATCACAAGACCCCCATTCCTTTGTGGAATAAAAAAAGAAATTAAAGGGAAGAGGTAGGAGCACCTGTGGTCACTGAACATAATACTACACACCCCTGGTGGTCCACAAGGCACTACACATGGGATCCCAATGACATGAATTCCTCATCTCATGAAATCCCACTGGCTTGTCAGCCCCATCATGTGAAAAGCCTCAGGTATGTCCAGGAGACTACATGCTTCCCCTCTATCTCCTGAAGTACAAACAAATGTATTTGTTTATGAAATAATTTCACATCTTCATAAGACCTTACTTGGTCACAAGAATCATCACAAAAAATAGAGAAAATATCCTCAACGACACTCGTTCAAACTCACATAATCCATGACCTTTGTAAAATAAAACAAAGGGGATAAAGAGGGAGGATGCGAGAGCTCTCATGGTCGTAAAATGCCCACGACCTTCTAAGGATGAATGAGACACGATCTCGTGGGACTCCTAGAAAAGCTGGCCTAATCTTGCGAAGGCCCCTTGAAAAACCATCCTTATCTCACATAAATTACCATCAAAGTCACTTGAGATCACACGATGGCCTTCCAACATTCATCCTGATCTCACAAAGACCCTTGGACATGTCAATATAACAATATGGAAGTCCTATGGAATCATTGTATGATTCAACAAGTCCTCATTAATTGGAAATAATCCAATAAATGAAGTGTTTATGGGAGGGACTCATGGTCTCTAAAAATCAGGCAACGCCCATGGAATGTTTTTCAAAAAAGGTTCACGGAGACAGGTAGAACCAAATCCCTTCACCAATTCCATATTGAATCCATACTAGACACGTCTTGCAAACTGGTGAACAATTAGGGTGATGAGGCCTATAAATTCCCCACTTTAGCATAAAAAATGGTCGAACCTATAGATATCTAGGCTCTTGAGAGTAAGGGATTCTTTGCACTCAGACTCACTAGAACTAGAGTGGATTTATTAGAGCAGTTGATCTTGCAATTGACAAGTCTTTAATTAGGTAATACACCGGAGAATAGCTGGAGATATCATGCAGCATGTATAAAAACATATCGTGATCAATCATAGATCACACATAGGACCTCTGTAAGGAAACATGAAGGACATCCTGCACACCTGTTAGATCACGTGAGATTTAAAATAGGCTAACACCTAAAAAAACTGAGGCACTTTCAATATAAGGCTGTAATAAAGACTAATAAATAGGAGACTTAAGAGAAATAAATTTATGTTGAACCTTATGCGTTACAGGTGAACTATTCAAGACATGTGACATCACTAGGAAATGTCACTCATATCACGTGACACTCCTTTGGTATACTATTCAGATCATGCAAGGTCCCTTTGGAAAAGTCGAAGTAAGTGATACGGCGCCCCCAGGCATGCCTCCTAGATCTTGAAAAGCCCTCTGGGATCATCATCCTTGTCTTATGGTGCTTTAAAAACATGTCACATGACTCATATAATAACACCAGTTCAAAACAGATAAGTCCTACGGTAGCACCTAGGCATGTCAACTAGCTCTCGTGATGCCCTCCAGGTACACCATCCAAGTCTTGCGATGTTTTCTAGACATGTCATCCATGACACATGACACCCTCCAAGTCATTTTGTATTGACTCTCACGATGTCGTCCATATTTTTTATCCAACTCTTGTGATGACACCAGGACATGTCATATCAATCATGCAGCACCCTCTATGACTAGCTATCTAGGTCATTCAATGGATTCTAGGAAAAGCCATCAGAGTCTTTCAATTTCTTTTAGAAAAGTTATCCTTGATCACATGATAACCCTTAGACATTCCATCCAAGATATGAGAAGTCCTCCAAACAAGTCAACTAAATCATTTGATTTCATTTTGACATATCAGGAAAATTTTCTCTTTCATATTTGGAAGACAACAAAGGCATGTCTAGAGAACAGTTAGTGTATATTAGGAGGAAAAGTAGGAAAGTACTCAAGGGTCATCCTAGGACTTGATCACCTAGTTCATCCTTAGTGTTTACGCCCTAATAATAAGGTAAACCTTAGAGTGCAATCCCTGATCAAGTAAACTATGATGAATCTGATTTCTGTAATAACTAGGATACACAGGACACCTTCTCAAGGTTCGAGCTCGTTATCGAACACCCCAAGGGCCGTACCAGCACATAATTCCCACATATATAAGTAATGAGATTGATAGTTTTCTATCCTTTTTGTCCCACACTGATAATATCTCATGTGAGATTATGGAATTGCAGTGACCATTTTATTTTCACCACGAGCCTCTACAAGGGCATGGGAAACCTCAGGGTGAAATACTAGACCAACAACATAATATGACATACCCCACATATAAGGGAAACCTCGAAGTGTAAGCCCTAATAAAGTTAACTAAGATGACTCTGATTCCTAAAATAACCAAGATACCTAGGATGCCTTCTCAAGGTTTGAGCTCGATATTAAGAATCCAAAGGGAATCCTCAGACTTGATAACCTTATTCATCCTCAGTGTGTAATACCAAATAATAAGGGTAACCTCCAAGTGGAATCCTTAATCAAATGAACTACAAGAACTTTGATTCCTACAATAACCAGGATACATCGAATATCTTATTAAGGCCCAAGCTCAAATAAAACATCAATTTTGAAGTAAACCCCATGTCTTCGACATTTTAACCACCAGTACCCTATTTTACATGGGATTATCATTCTACCTCATCCCTCAGCAAACTGAGAAATTACCTGAACTAAAATGACTGTGATTCTTACCATATCTAGGATATATAGGAAACCTTACTAAGGCTAGAGCAATATATTAAACTTCCAAAGGGATTTCCCAGTATACAAAGTTCCATATCCATATGCAATGAGGCTTATCACTTGCTGTCCCCTGTTTCTTACATCGAGCATAGATCACGTGGGATTAGGGAGCCATAATGAATACCTCGTTGCCATCATAAATCTCCACCAGTCAAGAAAATCCCAGTATGTAATCTCCCCAATGAGTGGTATGATATAATTCTCCCCCATACAAGGGTATCTACCTTTGGTCTTGTCCCAAGTACATGATTGAACTACTATAACTATGATTCCTGTTATAACTAGGATACAAAGTATGTCTCCTTGAGACTCGATACCAAATAATCGGCATCCAACATCGCATATATATGTCCTCTCTACACAACGCTAAACTATATGATTTTAAAAAACTATGTGGGTTTTGATTCCTATAATAATCAGGATATATAGAATGCCTCATAATGTATTAATCCCCTCCTCAGAATATGAAATCACATCCCTGTATGGTAGTATATCCTGAATCACTTGGTTATATGGAATCAACACATAAGTAGCTACCCATTACTTGGAAACAGATGAAAAACCTTAGATACATACAGATTCACTCACTAGTGAGATTCCTTTTCCTTTGTTAATCAATGAGATTCCCTATCTTTTTTATGTAAATATAATTGACCTATAATCATTTTGTTAGGGTAACCGGTCCCGTATCGATATTAGGAAGATATCCATGAACATATCTTAAATCTATAAGAGAGTAAAGGAGTAATAAATAATTCCCATAAAAAGGGTGTGATGAGCTTGACCTATGATCCTCTAAACCAATGGGAGTCTCTAAGTGTCATTGGGACTAAAAACCTAGATGACCGCCTACCTCTAGAAAGTAGGTCTATACCTATGTGTGGATGAGGGAATCATTAGGAGTTTTAGTTAAGAGAGACAATGACCTAATTTTAATGATTGTGAGAGAATTCAAACACCCCACGGTCAACCATCATGCACAACTGATCCTTCCTCAGTAAGGGTCCTCTTGATGACCTCTTTACCATTGAAAAAATGGTGAACCCAATGTGAATCTCTCTAATAGAAAAAATGACTGGGTTATTATCTATCATGCCATTTCACTTTCCTCCATACACATAAAAAAATGGTGAACCTGATGTAAATCTCTCAAAAAACAAAAATATTGGGTTATAATTTTCTAGGTCATTCCTTTTTCTACAATACACAAACAAAAATGGAAAACCCAATGTGAATCTCACAAATAACAAGATGATTGGTTGACCATGCATCATGCCACTTTGTTTTTGTGTCCTACAAAAATAAAGTAGTAAGATCGAAAATAATCCTGTAGCTGATACTATGAAACTGGGGCTCCTATAAGTCCATCATCATATTGGAAAGTCTATGAGAGTAGAATGAATGGATCGAGAAAATAGAACAATCATGTTAACCATGCATATATAATTGAGTACATCATGCCTACAATATTGAAATACTCAGTAAAATTGTTCCATGTTGTATGTGTGATTGAAGATACTACTTTCATCGACATCATCCCAACCCGAGCCATTGTCTTCTTCATCAAGAAGTTGTTTTGGTAAATCAACTATGACAACAACCCCCACAGGTCGCAAGATGATCTCACATGATTGAAAGCTCCAACGGCAGGTGGAAAACATGATGGTTATGGAGTACCAATAAAATTGTATGATCCAAACCATGGAAACATCCTATGAGGTTCTCCAAACATGGATTTTGGTGAATTCACATCACCCCAGGAAGACTGCTGCTAAGCCCATGTTCCTCATTGCCACAACCAACTGCTTTGGGAGCTTATCCCCAAAGTGCGACAACTGCTACCTTAAATATATGATGAAGGTGGATTTGGAAGCTAAATAAGGCCCCATTATAGTTTAGGAGCTACCTTGGAGGGTTCTTGTCAACCACCATCACCAACATCATCCCACCAGTACCCACCAATCGCCTGCTAAGGGTACTATCCAACACACTGCCACCACTAATGCCCATGCACAAGAAACAATGAAGGTTCATCAGAAGAGGAAGGTGATGGATATCTATGAGAGGGATCATATCCACACTCGTGATGATAATTCCTATCAGAATACTCTAGTAGAAACCACTAAGAAGGATCATATCCCTACTTTCTTGGAACTAGCCCACAGGTATATTCCCACAATAGACATTGGGGAGGCACATATTCCTACCCTGATAAATGAATCCCATTGAAACATCTAGGTGGAATCATGAGGATAGAAGTGGGATCATATCTCTGCTTCAATCGAAGATATATTCCAACACATAATGGTGACAGAAAATGTGTAGGTGTATATCCCTACACACACTTTGATAAAATGCTAAAAATATTTTTTCAACAACTTAAGAACTCTACTGGCATATTCTAGCACTGTTTTAGATAAAGGGACAAGTGCATAATCCTATCCCTACATCCAAGATAGCTCAATACTCTATTCATTGCAAACTCATGGATGTGATGGAGCAAGGTCACATTATTGTTCCCATCCAGGAAAATTATAGACATATTTCGATAATGAATGATGCATCAGACTAGGATCATATCCCTTTCCAACCTAGGATAACTAGGTGAGAGTGGAACATGCCTCAGAAAAGGGGCACAAGACTATCAAAGAAGTATGAAAACATATTCCAAAGGCCCAGGATCAAGCTCATATCCCCATTCTAGCTAGGAGTCACCATGTGATAAGGGAACTTGCCTCAGGATAGGATCATATTCCTATCGAAGAAGTCCAACAACATACTCCAAAGGCCCAGGATTGGGCATATATCGGTGTTTTAGTAGGGGAGATAGGTGATCAATGACGCAGGAGCTGGGGAGGGGCAATTCAAGTGGGATGGGCCTACTGGTCATGTATTGGTCATGGTATGCCTCTGGGCCTTTGGGTCATGTATTGAGAGTCAGTCGGGCCTTGTGCCTTGGGCGTACGGGTCATGTTCGGGTTCCCCTTCAACCCTTAAAAGGGGGATTATCCATAATAAAATAAAAAAATAAGGCCTTCGGGCCATTTGGGTGGAGCAAGGGATGACCAAGTGAGAATGGAAAAAGCCTTAGGATAGGCTCATATTCATCTCAGTGGATCTTCCTAGAATATTCTAGTAGATCATGGAATCCAGGTTCATATTCCTACTTCCAAAAATTAATGAATACATTGACATCATTCCAAGGAAATATAGGAGGAGGTTCATATCCCTCCTCCCATTCTAGAGGTCCATAGACATATTCTGGTGGGGAATGCATATTCCGAATAGTTTCATATTCCTGATTCAATTGGGGCTCACCAGGTGAGAGTGGAACATGCCTTGGAACATGCTCATATCCCTACTGATAAATACTAGCTACATATTCCAAAGTCTTAGGATCAAGTTCATACTTCGGTCCTAACCGAAGCTCCCCAACTGAGAATGGCACATGACTCGGGACATGCTCATATTCATTTCAATAATGAGATAAATTATCAATATATTCCATCAGTTTCTCAGAAACAATATCATATTCTCACAACATCAAATGGTTATAATAAATTTATGGAAACAATTGTACAATAGGATCATATCCCTTCACAATTTCAAAAGGCAAGTCGAAATATTCTGACCACGACATAGGATAAGACTCAAATTTCTAATATGATCAATGATAGTGTCCTTGAGGTAGTTCAAGACACATTCTCAAAATTACAAGGGTATATAGACCCTTCTATCAAAGCAGAATAAGAATTCATTCATTACTGTGATAGTCCTCCTCGTGGTAGTGTGGAGATGAATTGTAGGTACTCTACCCCTGACATCCACTATGGTCAAGCTCCATATGATGATATCTCTAATGGAAAATTAAATCCTCCCATTTAACAGACACCTACGTATAGAGAGGTGACCCAAATCCTGACACCTTTGTACAGAGAGGTGCTCGAATCATTGAGGTAAATGGTAAATAGTACCCCATAAACTTCTAATGGAACTCTACTCTCATTAGAAGGCGACCATCAGAACCATCTTCTATGGTCTAACCAGATGGAGGAATGTAAGTCTAATAAAGAGGAGGCCAACATGGACATATAGAGAGAGTTTTTCAAAAGAAACCTACACATCATATTCTAGACCCTCTTTACTTCCATCTATGGGATCCTAGATGAGCTATAAAAGGAGTGCATGCCATATCTATGACAAAATATGCGGGCCACTCATTAGTGGATAAATTATAGACACCTCCATTATCCAAGATATGAGGGTAAACTTTAGTCTATCAAAATAATCTGTTGTTAGCTATATCTGGGTAATATTTCCATGGATCGAGATCTAAAACCTGAAAATCATAGTGTGAATTTGCAACATGCTTGACACCATTACATCACAACCCTTCAGTAGCTTATATTTAAATCCAAATCATGCATCTGTATTTGAATATGGGGAGATTATAGAGTGTTACACTTCACTTCTTTCTTGGAATAGTATATCCCCTCAGATACGATGTCTTGTAACATTATAGCCTCCAGTGAAATCATGGGACCAGGTAATGCTTGGGCCAGTTGGTCACTACAACAGAATTCTCCCACTTAAACAATTCCCAAACATCATGAACATAGGAAGAGGATAGCCACAAAGACTATAAACTGAAACTCGAAAAGCAATAAGAATACATTTCAAACACATAAACCAAAGTTGCGATCACTCAGACTACTTCCTGTGAGGATTAGTTCTCACATGGGATGCCATCTCACCCAGCTCCTATGTGAGCACAGCTGCACCACATCACACAGACCATAATGGAAGCTACCATATCAGTCATCTAGGAGTAGACCTAACTCAAAGGTTTTGGAAAATATCTACCACTGCCTCCACCTCTTGAATCATCAATTCCTAATAGGATTCTGAGCAGTTTGGAAATAATTAAAAGAAAACCCCAACTTGTTGGGATGGGGGAATTTATATCTCAATCACCATCACCAGGTTTATCATCCCTTGAGAGGAACCTAGGGACATCAACAATGATTCCATATCAACCCCACCCCATTGGGTTCGGGGCATTTATATCTTCATATCTATCCTGATAATTATCAAGTCCCTGAAAAAAATCACAGGATCCTTAGCCATAGGACCGATAAATTCTAATTTAATCCCCAGATGAGACCTAACCCATAGGGTTGGGAGAATTTTCATCATCATCACCACCATAGAGAGAATCATTATTCTCAAGGTTTGGAGAAAAATGGTCAGTGTCCCACCTATCCATCCCACCATAAGACTAACCTCTGCTAGTTGGGGCCAGTTCAGCAATCACGAATAGAAACTCCCTCAAGGTCATAGTTCATAGACCAATGTGGGAGGAACTTATGGAGAAGGTGATCAAAACCCACAAAGTCACAAGGAAAAATATCTCAATATAGCCAAGGGTTAAAATAATGACCCTGTTCAAAGCTGTATAGAATCAGCTTATTATGTCGAAATTGATAGAACAACCACCATTGACTGATATGCCTCTATGAATATTGTCACTATCAAAATAATAGATGTCGATCAAGATAAAAAAGAAGAGGGACACAACCTGGAAAATGTACCCCAGAGGAGGGTGATTTGGATGCACCAAATGAGGCTACACGCACCTAGAACCAGAGAATGCTCCAAAACTCAACACCTCTAAATATAGAGTTTCCACCTCTATAGCAGAACCCTACTAAAGAAAAAGGGAATGGTGAATATATATCCCAATAAAAAACCAAAATAGTTTAGGTTCCTTATATGGAGGAACAATTATCCCAATATGAGAGGAAAATAAAGACTCTTAGAAAACTCAATGAGGAGCTACTTAGGGAAAATATTCTTTCTGGGTATAATATTTAGACAGAGACGAATATTCTCCTTCATATAGCCGACTTGCCAACAAGAGTTGTGTCTGATCATCATATTGTCTCTAGATCTAGGTAGACATTCCACATAAATGAGGAAGTTGAAAATGAACGTAACTTACCTCTATTGCAGTGACATCCTCTCCCACATTAGTGTAATAATTCAGTCTTGGAAAGAATTGAGAATTAGCAATAAATAAAAGAAGTACCACCTTATCATCTCTCACTCACTCCCTACAGATGGGAGACAACTTAGATAGTGGTGCCCTTAAAGTTTCTTAACATCATCAAGCACCTAGATACTCGAATGGAATCCATGAAAGAGAAACATGCATCAGTGCAGCCTAAGAGGAAGACATATACCAAATAGATGGATGATACTTTTCCTCCACCCAATTTAGGATATCCTATATTCTATAACTTTGATTATGCAGGTGACCTTGAACAACATCTTACACACTTCGTATCCTGATGCAAGTCGATGATGGGACCTCAAGATCAACAAGAGGTAATAAATCCAAGGCGTTTTATACAGACTCTGATAGGGCCAACCTTTGTATGGTATAATAGTCTACCAGCAAGATCCGTTGCAAGATGCGACAACCAAAAAATTAACCTCGTCTAGAAGAAAAGAGAAATCAGGGTCACCTGAGATTTGAGGAAAGAATGAATAGATAAAACTCCTTCCAAAATAAAAAAGTTCCCAATTATTTCTTGGCAAACATGGAAAATAATCTGCTCATGCTACCACAACCCAGAAAGACCGATGAGGTTGACCTCATTGACCATCCTGATTACTTCCCGTTTCATAGAAGGATAGGTCATAATATCCATAACTGATTTATCTTCAAATATTTCCTTCAAGGCATGATAAATTATAGATAGGTGGTGTTAGATGAATCCTCAGGATAAATGACCTACATAACTGTTTCATAATAATAATAAGATATTTATTGATAAAAATTTATGGCTAGGAATTAGTGAAATTACAACAACTAGATGAATTGAAAAATAGTTGATCAAGCCCATGCCACCCTTAAAGCACATTTGCGAAGACCCACAATAGCTCCACCACCCAAATAGGAAACATAAAAAATTCCTCTAAAAGGTAGGCATGACCACCAGAAGCACAAATAAATTGAGGAGTAAGAGTCATATTCTACTCCAAATCAAGCCCTAAATCTTGAAGACTTATTCCCGAAAAAATTCTCAGTATGGGAATCACCCCACCGAACATAATCCTCATCGGAAAAAGAGCTCATATTTGGTTCTGCCAATGTGATCCAACTAGAATACTTTTTTTATGATGATAAATATGCCCCAAAAATGAATTTCCCACACATAACCAGTGAATGGGAGGCTGCATGTGCAAGAAATGAGGACATGTGGGATGGTGCGGGTGTCGTTGAAACCAATATTCTATTCACGTACCCATGTAGAACATATATGTAGCTGATACCTGAGGGAAAGCACTCCAACAAGCCCAAAAGAGGTGGGGAGGTGCTCTAGAGCCCTCCAATAGTCATCCACTTCTAGTTGTCTTGCATGAATTCCTTATGGGGGTTTAATTATCCAATGAACCTAGATAATGGGGAAGGGTGGTGTGAACTGCACCACTGGTAGTAAATATTCCCTCAACTTCTATGAAATAACCAGTCTTATCCACCTCAAATTCCTCAACTCCAAAACCACATTCCTGGGAGCAACCCCATATCGGGAAGCATCGACCATTGGTATAAAAATATGATGTTATGAAGAAGTTAGTGATTGTCCCATCCAATCTCTTGATCCACGATGCACTTTGTCTTTCAAAATAAATTTGGGAGGAACTTGTTGAATCCCTATAGTGCCCATAGGAATTCGAGATAGAAGTCGCTGCAATTGAGGTCTATCGAGTGTAGACTATGTCATCAGACTACCATGTCACCATCTCCTTCACTGATCTGGATTATGAAGAGTTCCTTCATAGAAACACCAATCCCCCATATATTTTTGGAAGACTTAATGATTTCAATGTATAAAGGACCCTGATTGATAATGGACTTGGGTTCAACCTTATCCCAGTTCAAACCCTCTGATGTTTGGGATATGGCGAAGGGGATTTTTCTCCCACAAAACTAACCATACAAGGGTATGATAGGCATGATAAAAGACCTCTTGGTAAGATAAATATCAATGCTCAGTTTGGATATCTTACATCAGATGATGAGTTTATGGTTATCCAGTAAGACACCACATAAAATGTCTTGCTCCAAAGGACCTAGCTCCATAGCCATTTGGTGGTACCTTAAAGATTATACCAGTGTCTTATATACCCCATTAATGGAAAATTCAGCATAATTCATGGTGGAAATTCACCATTTGAGACTTGGAAATCCATATATGCTGAAGCATATTTCTATAAAAGGGAGGAAAACAACCAGTGGAAGAAGATGATGTACAGGTTGCAGCTCCCAATGGCTTGGGGAACACCCCTGTCAGTCCCTAGAGTATGCTCTACAGTGAATTTGTGCTCCCCCTAAATTTGTTCAAGGTCATAGATCTAGTCCCAGTGGTCTAAAACCCTCATATCCCCAGTGAGAGTGTGAAATAAAATTAGCTCTGACATCTCTCTCCAACAAATTGAGTAGCATGGGATGATAATGTCTCTTCTCAAGGCCTTGATCACCCCAATAGTGATGGATAATCCCCCATATTTTCATCTATATCAAACAATATCTCTAAAAACTCAGAGATGGAGGAAGATAAGGATGGCCTTAGGAATGCTCCTCCCATATTCTAAGAAGGAATCTCCACTACCATAGATGAATTCAGGTAGATAAATTTTGGAACAAAATAAGACCTGTGACCTACATAGATTAGTGCCGCAATACCCCTCAAAGAGCAAGATAAGTACATAACATTATTAAAGTAACAACGATATGTGTTTTACTAGAACTATATGGAAATTACTTAATTGAATATAGATGTGGCTATGAACCATCTCGGACCACCAGATGAGAATCGAGGATTCAATAAGTCAACCAGGAGGATGCACTCCTCTCATGCCATCAATGTAGAGGCAGAGGCTGACAAGTTGATCAAATCCAACTCTGTTAAAGAAGTAAAATACCCAATATGGCTTGCCAAAATTATCCCTATTAAGAATAAGAATGGTAAGGTAAGGGTATTCACTAATTTTAGGGACCTTAATAAGTATTTACCAAAGTACTACTTCCCATTTTTGATAATAGAAGTCACTATTACAAAACTGGACTTTAACAGCACCAGAAATGGCCTTTATCATTTCTATAAAAGCACTGAAAATGTGAGCGATGTTAAAAGCCCAGAACTTTTACCAGTGCTGAAAAAAGCATTGATAAAGGGGTAATTTATCAACACTTTTAAAAGAGATTATAAAACACCCATTTATCAACAATTTAATTTAGCACTGCTAAAGTAACCCTTTATCAGCGCTTTTAGAAAAACTTATAAATGTATTTTTATGAGCGATTTTAAAAGAACTAATTAAGGTCCTATTTATCAGTGATTTTAAAAGTGATGATGAAGGTACATACTACATTATGCTATTAAAACACACTATATCACAAAAAACACACCATAAACACATTAGGTATCAACAAAAACAAGTCCCAATAAAAAATTTCTATGAAATTAAATTTATAAAAAAAATACCAGAAAAAACACTATATTATAGTCATTTAAAACATTGGTTTATACCATTACATAAATACAAATTAATACATACATTCAGAAAAAAAAATCTTAACTATCAATGTTACCATGATTTCTATAGACTTTCTTTATTGAACTTCCAATATTGCATAAGTACTTTCGAAAAAACCACCTCAACTTGAACAAAATAATCCACCTGTATAAGAAACAAATTATCATGATTAATACTAAAAAGAAATAAATTAAATATAAATATGAAATAATACATTAATTCCATGTAAAATTATTTTACTGTGAAAATATCAATATCACCTTTGTGATTGAGTATTGGAGGGAACTTGAAATAAAGTGATAAATGTCAACACTATAGGAGTGAAAGGTTTTGTGAGAGAAGAATTCTATAGAAGTTTTGGTGCGGAAGTTATGAAAGATTGATAAAGCACCTAAACTCGAACAAAATAATCCACTTTTATAAGAAAACAATTATTATATGAGTAATACTAAAAAGAAATAAATTAAACATACATATGAAATAATACATTAATTATATGGACAATGATTTTATTGTGTAAACATCTAGATTACCTCTGTATTTGAGCAGAGGCAGCATCATTTCACTTCCTGCAAAGGCAGTGGAGGTAACTTGAAATAAAGTGATAAATGAACCACTATAGGGGTGAAAAGGTTTTAAGAGATAAGAAGCAAGAAATTTACACAGAGTACCCCAACTCAAACAAAATAATCAACCTATATAAGAAAACAATTATTATGTGAGTAATAGTAAAAATAAATAAACTAAACATACAATTGTAATAATACATTAATTCCATGGAAAATGATTTTACTGTGAAAACATAAAGATTATATATGTAATTGAGTAGATAAAGCATCTCTACTCTTCCTACAAAGGCAATGGAGGCAACTTGAAATAAAGTGATAAATGAACCACTATAGGGGTGAAAAGGTTTTAAAGGAGAAGGATCATGAAAGTTGGAAAAAACACCCCCAACTCAAACCAAATAATTCACCTATATAAGAAAACAATTATTATGTGAGTAATACTAAAAAGAAATAAATTAAACATACATATAAAATAATACATTAATTCTATGGAAAACGATTTTACTATGAAAATATCAATATTAAATATATAAGTGAGTAGAGGAAGTGTCATTTCTCTTCCTGCAAAGGCAGTTTAGGTAACTTTAAAGAAAGTAATAAATTCACCATTGTAGGGGTGAAAATGTTTCAAGGGAGAAGGAACATGAAAGTTGGATAGGGCACCCCCAACTCTAATAGAAAAATCCACTTGTATAAGAAAACAACTATTATGCGAGTAATACTAAAAAGTAATAAATTAAACATAAATTCGAAACAATACATTAATTACACGGATAATGATTTTAATGTGAAAAAATTAAGATTACCTATGTAATTGAGAAGAGTTAGTGTCGTTTCTATTCCTGCAAAGGAATAACCTATAGAAAAAAATCTTCTAAAATGAATGAACCATGCAAGGAATAATGAAAATTAAATCAACATTCCATTATATAATTTTTCATTGAAATAGAGAAAGTATATCGTAACATTACATTTTTATCTATCCAAATGGTTTCCTTCATTATAGTTTTTTCTTTTGAGGGATTGGTAACATCATGATGTGTATAAGACATTGTATTCCTGAGTAATCAAACATTTAATTTAGATTATGTTAATACATTAGAGAACATATAATATTATGCAAAAAACATAATATTTTAAAAAAACACTTCTAACTTCTCATTGAACTCCCTTTTTTAAAGGTTTAAAGGATTTGGTTCCTCTTTTCAGAATCCAAATCCCCCCTTTATGGCCCCCTCTAATGTATAAGACATTGTTTACAATGTGACTGACAAGAACTGATTGTGATGTCCTAATGAAAGGGTCATCCTCGATTGAATTTTCATCTGACTCAACATTTTTTTAGTCTATAGTAGGAAAATCGACCAATTATTGTTTGATGGATCAAATACATACAATACTTGCACTACTTGTGATTCTATTATGAATAGATCATATTTTTTCCCTTCTACATTTAAATTCACCTTCAAAAATACCATTACATCAAATTTCACTCCATTTATATTGTCAACCCATTTGCAAAAGAAAAGCGGCACTTGAAGTTTTGTATAATCCAACTCGAATATCTATTTGATAATGCCAAAATATGAAATATTTTTATAAATCAGATTTCAATATTTGGAAACAAATATGTGCATCGCTTCAGCCACATGCGTAACACCACTATTTTTCATCATACTGAAGTCATCATGTTCTTTTATATAAAATGTATAACCATTGATTACAAATCCAGTGTAAGATATAACATTTTCATTTGGTCCTCTAGCTATCCATTAAAGTTGTTTAGAAATTAAATTTGGATTTTTAGATAACTCCTTATAAATTTGATCTCTAAACCATCCTATAAAATATTGATTATGTGTACCTAATATCCATACTTAATCCCTTGATGGATTCAAATCTCTAATAATTTCTTAATGGACTTCAATATATGGATCAACATCTTCACTATTATGTAATATGTACAGGTGTGCTTGCTCCCACTCTCTCAAGGTAATTGTTATAACATCTCTTCTGGAAATACCTTTTCATATAAGGCATTCACTGTGATGAGACTTCGGGAGACCGATGCTTTCAACATCTAATAGGTAATCAGTACATAATTAAATAGGTTCTTTAAAAATATATCATTTTGTAATAGAAACTTTTGGCTGACTTTGATTCTTGACATACCCTTTCAAAATCTTCATATAGAATTCAATGGGGTACATCCGTATATAATGGAAATAACCACATAGTTGAACCTCTATGACCAAGTGAACCATCAGGTGGGCCATTATATCAAAGAATTATGGTGAAAAGAACATTTCTAATTCACATAATATGATTAAATTATCCTTATTCATGATGGGAAAATTCACCGGGTCTACAACATTACAAAATATGGATTTGAAAAAGAAGAAGAGTCTGGTAAATTTATGTCGTACATTTTTAGGTAGAATGCAATGTAAATCAATAGGCATTAAATATTGCATCAAAACATGACATTCGTGTGATTTTAGTCCTTGTAAGTTCAAATTAGTCATTGAAACAACATTCTTGATATTTGATGTATACCCCTATGGAACTTTTACAATCATAAGGAAAAGGTAAAATTTCAATTTTTCCTATTTAGATAGAGTGTAAGTTGTTGGAGGAAGAAAAACCCACCTTTTACCCTTCACTAGTGCCAAATCTCCCCTTATCCCCATTTCAATCAAGTAAAACATATCCTTGATTCCAACTTTCATTTTTCCAGGAACATTTAGTAATATGACAATAACACTATAAAATAAATTTTTTTCTACATGCATGACATCAAGAAAATGTCTTATATACAAAAAATTATAGTATGACAATTCAATGAAAATTTATCTCTTCCTCCAACATGATTTTGTAATGTTTTTCAAAAATGGTTTACCGGAAACAATGTCAATATTTTTTACTTTTTTGTATAGTTTATTATCCATTTCTAAATATGGTGTTGTACCTTATTCGATATTCCCATCAAATACTATCATCCATGATTAGTATTTATGTCGTCTAGGTAAATTTTTTTGATGTTCTAAAAAAAAGTCTTTGAGGAATGTTTCAACTAAACTGAGTATGTTCATTTTTTACAAATGGGAAACCCCAACATGACTTTAATGCTATAGTCTGATAAATTTCCATAAGTAGGGAAAGCATTTATCGATCCATACAACATGGACCTCAATGTGAATTCTTCACTTCTATGAGCATCATACATTATAACACCTGTATCCCACATCAATTTCAGATCTTCGATCAATGGATCCAAATAGACATCAATATCATTACCGAGTTTCTTTGGTCCAGATATAAGTAGAGACAACATAATGTATTTATGTTTCATGCATAACGATGGTGAAAAGTTATAATTTACCAACATGATGAGCCATGTACTATGATTACTACTCTATACACTAAAAGAATTTATTCCATCTATAGATAATGCAAGATAAAATTTTCTCATATCATATCCAAATTTAGGAAACTTGTAATCAATTTTCTTCCAATTAGGAGAATCTACTTGATGACGTAGTTTCCCATATTTAATTATTGTATCTACATTCAATGTTAATTTTATTCTAGTTTCCTGATATCCATATAGTCTTCTAAATCATGGAATGATAAGGAAGTACCATATCGATTTCAAAGGAATTGTTTTATTTTTCTTATATAGATCTGCATCACACTTATGGAATTTGATGAGTGATTCATGGTACTTACAAAAAAATATGAAATCATTTAGAAAAGAATGTATTTTTTAGATATCATGACCATTGAACGTAACATTCATTTAGTGTCATACGTTCTGCATGGTATTTCATTTTCTTTTAGTATAATATCTTTTAGAATACCAAGTAGTTATTTAAAGTTGATGTCACTCCATCCGTTGCCAGATTTCAAATTATATAACTTCAATACAACTGAAAATGATGTGTATTTAGTACAATTGGTATACAATGGTTTCTTGGAACAACTATTTAACTCTTCATACAACTTTGGACAATCACAAAGGTCATCTTCAATTGTCATTGTCATTTCATCCATGCGATCTCCACCATCTTTTACAAAGTTATTCATATCAAATGATTCTTAAACTATAGTATCATCCCAATCGATGTCCACATACAATTTATCCCCAGGTTTAGTACAAAATTTATAGATTTGATCTATTCCATGACAAATAAAATGTTCTTACAACTCTTCTGGACTAATTTGTCTTGAATAACAATAATGTAAACATGGAAAAAGGATTTTAGAAGGGTCTTCATGCTCTATTGAAATATGGATGAACTCTTTAACTAAATCTTTATATTCATTTGTAAAATGATTAATGTGAATCCATTTTTTGTTCATATACATCTTATTAGGTTCATAAAAGTATAATTTTATACAATATATAAATAAATACACCTAAGATATTCATGATCAAAAGTGAAAGTTATAGAAAATTCTAATAGTGAAAATATGGATCATTTATACTAAAATATTTGAGCACCTAGATTTTCCAAATAAAATAATAAGGGATGTTGGAATTTGAGAAAATAGAGGGAGATAAATATAGATAATAAATGATATTATCACTAAACTTTATAGGTGTAAACCAAAAGATGGATAATGTAATGAACCCAACCCAAATTACCCAAACAACACTATGCCAAATCATCATATGGCCTATAACAGAACTCAAAGTCACTAAAGGACAGATTAAAAATTGGTTGTAAAAAACCCCAAATAAGAGGTGGTCCCTCCAATAGAAACAATTAGTATCAGAGGTTGGAAATTTTTTTAGCATGACCCTTGGGGTTAATAGACATACAGATCCAAAATCATCATTACCAGATATCAGCATACCTATTTTACAAACAACTATGGAAATAATTGATGAAATATCTATATAGACACACATACATGTCACTCCAATAAAAAAAATCACTCAATAATAGTCTATAAGAAACATCAAATAGATAAAAAAATGATATTCCAACATAATGTGAACTAAAGGCACCATAATGATTCAAAAAGTAAAGGCTTGATGTGATAAAACCTCATGTGATTAACTGGGGATGACCCCTTTAAATATTACCCATAATAAAACTAAGGACTATAATTAATTATAATAGGAACTAGATCCTATGATACATATAACTAATAGAGGAACATAAATCACTCCAAAAACTTGGTTCTTGAAAAATAGCATCTGAAGCTGCATGTCCACTAAGGTGTCCAGGAAAGGTTTTAGCATATATATAGTCATTAGGGAATCACCAATGTGCCTCAAGTAAATTGTCAATAAACAAGAATATAAATTAAAATTTCTACACATTTATATACATATATGGAAAAAATATTTATTAAGAAGATATAAAACATAGTAGTAAAACAACAATGAATTAATCCAAGGTTCAGTTTCATATATAAAAAACAGATCATACATCAGTAGTTGATACAAACAATGGGCCAAAAATTGTTCCCTAAACAATTGATCACAAACAAATCATAAACAACATATCATAAACAATGGGTCATAAACAAATTGTAGAAGAATAAATAAAAAAACAAAACCAAAAATACCCAAATAAAATCATAAGGCCTACCATGCTAGATTAAAGTTTATCTAAGACCCACTTCAAATGTCAGACGAGATGTTCAAAGGTAGTCGAGTGGTGTGATTCGTCCTTTGATTCACCACGGAGGAGTGATTCAACCTTGTATTCACCAAGGAGGAGCGCCGCCAGTGGGTGGATTCCAAAAAAAAAGCCTCTATATCGCGACAGGTTCACAAATGGTTAGGATTTTATAAATAAATCATGACAATTTTTTTAGTTCTTACCAATAAGTAATGATAAAACCAATATTTATCAGTACTTTTCTTAGTGATGATAAATCCTCATCTTTATTAGTGCTAAAAAGCATTGATAAAGATTATTTTATCAGTGCTTATTACTGAAGCGCTCTTAAAGGATTTATAATTATAATTATAAAAAAAATATATTTATAAATAATTAATAAATATATATAAATATAAATAAAGTTAATACATTCCTTTTTAAATATATTTACTATAATTTTAAAATTAATTATTTATAATTATAGAATTTTTTATAAAATATTATTTATATCATTATAAATATTTATATAATTATACATGAATATATATATATATATATATAAAATATGTATAAATATAAATACAGTAAATATATTAATTATTTATGTAAATTTATTATAAATTTAATAATTATTTAAATATACATAATTATTTTTACTATATAAATAATTTTAAAAGAATATTTATTTATTTATAATTATAAATATATAATTGTATACATATAGTGATTGTAAATTTATAAATATATTTATCTATAAATATATTTACTTATAAATATTTTTTAAAAATATATATTTAACGTTATTAGTGAATATATAATTTTGAGTGCATGTATATATATATATATGAGTGAAATTGAATAAATTAAGAATACATGTACACTTTATCAATATTGAAAAAATGGATAAGTTCTCTATGTGTGCATATTGTTTATAAAAATTCATTAATAATACCTATATGTAAAATCAATATAACACATATTTGATCTATATTAAATTGAAAAATCAAATGACATTCAATTATTTTTCGAGTACTATGAAATTAGTCAATATTTTTAATTCACATTAATTTTTAATTATATACCATTATTCAATAAATATATGACAATTTAATGTATAGAGCATAAATATTTTGTAATATATAATCATATTTGTATACATTAATATATATCTATATATTTAATATATACAATTTAATAACATTAATTATCATAATTATCTAATTAATAAAATGTTTAATATTTAATAATGTATAATCAATCAATTCATTTTTATCAATAATTATTTAATTAATAAAATATTTATTATTTTTTTAATAAACACATTTTTTATTTTTAATTTGTTTAATTATTTTGTTTTATCAGTGCTAAAAATTCATTTTTGAAATAAATATTTATCAGTGCTAAATATAAATCACTATCAAAGCGTACCCTTTATCAGCACTAAAAAATAAAGCGTTCATAAAGGATACCCTTTATTAGTGCTAAAAATAAAGTGCTGATAAAGGATACCCTTTATCAGTATTAATATTAAAGCACTTATAAAGATATCCTTTATAAGTACTAAAATAAAAGCACTAATAAAAGGTTAAATTTATCATCACTTTCTTTAGCACTGATAAATATCCCATTTATTAGCGTTTTCTTCTAGCATTGATAAATAAAAGTGCTGCTAAATCCCAATTTTGTTGTAGTGAATCTCGATCGATTTAACTAATAACTTTGAATCACTTTCCTTCATGGATAGGTACTCGGGGTACAATCAGATCAAAATGGATCTTGAAGATGAAGAAGCCACTACCTTCAGAGCACCTCAGGGGACCTTTTCTCTATCAGGTCATGCCCTTTGGTTTGAAAAATTATGGCTCCATATATCAATTCACCATGCACCATATATTCAAGCCATTCTTGGGATAGATATTTGAATGTTATTTCAATAACCTGGTTGTCAAATATCTACAGTGATGTGATCACTTCACGGACCTTCAAACAATATTATTCAAGATACGACAACACATTCTGAAGATGAATCCATTGAAATTAAATTTTGAGGTAACATCAAGGAAGTTCCTTGGATTTGTGGTATGCCACCATGGCATCAAGGTTAAACCAGAGTACACTAGTTCTATTTTAGCAATGTTACCCCCTAGAAATCTCAAATGACCAAGGGGGCTCCATGGGAACCTCATTTACATTTGGTGTTTCATAGAAAACTTGGCCTACAAATCTATCCCCTTCACCAGGATAATAAAGGAGGGAATCACATATCAATGGGATTACAAATACGAAGAAGCCTTCAAATGTCTCAAGAAGTACTTACTGCACCCACCGGTCTTGATGCCTCCAGTGGAAGGGAGACAACTCATCTTATATGTGCCATTATGGAATTCTCACTGGGCACCCTCCTCACACAAAAAAATGATGTAGGGAGTGAGAATAGTCTCTACTACCTCATCCAGACAATGCTAGGTATTGAGACTAGGTATTCTAATATCGAGAAGAACTGCCTTGCACTCATATTCACAGTGAAAAATATGAGGCATTAATTACACCCCCAAGAAGTCCATCTGGTCCCTTGTATCAATTCTCTCAAGTAAATTTTTGGCCGTTCAATGTTAAATAGGTGCTTAGCCCGATGGGATGTCATTCTCTAGCAATACGACATTCAGTTTGTATCATATAAGTCAGTGAAAGGGAAAGACCTGGATGATTTTCTTACAGCACACCCTACCCTGGAATATACACTAGAAGACACTGAGCTTTCAGATGAAGAGTTATTCTATTCTCACAACACTCTATAGACATGGGATATGTACTTTGATGGTGAAGGATCCATACATAGTGGAAGCATGTCACTGTGGTAGGGCCGAACTTTTCCCTTGACGTAATCGATGACCAATCTATAATTAATACAACGATAAACACTAGTATCCACAGTTTAAGATCAAATATCTAGACAAAAGAAGAAATGAGTGCTAGATCCTAGGGGGAGGATCTTGCACATCATGTTTATAGTTAATTTAAATAATTTTTGCAGAAATTAAATACCTAGATCTTCGATACTTTTTTCATTAATGATGTTGATTTTCTGGAATGACCTTTCCTGATTATCTTGTTGTGCTTGCAATGATCCAAACCAAAATCCCTTTAGAGGTGATTCAGAAATTCTCTAATGGACTCCGATCAACACCACTCATTCTTTGGGTGCTAACGCGGTGAAGTAAGTGTCTTGCATCATTCGTTCTTGATCGTATGTTATTCGTTTTTGAAGAATGTATCTCATTCTTGAGAGGGTAGAGGAGAGTATTTGAGAGAGATTGTTTTAGCTCTACAATTCTATCACCACTGACCATTAGGTTCAACCAGGCATAATGGCACAATAAGCGTACCTGTCTATTTAACAACATGTGGTTTCATTTACAATATTTAATTGCATGACATAAATTAAATACATTCATAACCTTAGAGAAAACCCATGATGCATAATAACAATAACAACACCATTATTTGTGGGGTGCCAACTTGTGAAAAACAGAATCACAAATGAAATTCCATGACACATAATGATAAAATAGTTATTATTATTTTGTCTTATGACAAATAGTTAAATAATTATTTACCATCTTAAAAATAATTATTTTACTACTGGACCAACCCTGGTCCTCTCGAACTCCACTACCATTTATTAAACACATGAATAAATAAACAATTTATTATCTTAAATAAATATTTTATTTACAAATTAGTGAATAATTTTTTATTAAATGTTTGATAAAATAAATATATTTTATTTAATTTATGTGATCATTTTAACTTGAAAAAAATTATTCCAGAGTATTGAGAATACTATTTATTCCATTAATCAAATTAAAATAGAATTTAATCGAGACAGAAAGAAACACTTAGTGTGTGACCCTATAGGATACTTTTTTATTGGAATTAGGTAGGTTTTCCTAAAGTCCAAGAGTAATTTCTAGCAATGGGTCAAGGAAACCAAGAGAAAGAACTTAAAGTTTCAATGGTGACATCCACATATGAACTCTCATCGTGTAATAAAATCCCTTTGTCTCAATATCTCATCAAGCAGGCTTCATGATAGTGTCATCAAATTGTTTGATTGATATGTCTTTCTTTGACTACCTAAAATAAACTTATCGATGAACCATGGACCTTAGATTTAGTGCGATGATTCTATTTAAATCATATGTATGAGATATCAAATTCTATAAATGCAAGGGACAGATCTTTCCCTGACTTATCCATTAAAAACATGCCATTCATGATGTACCCAACGTACCCTACTTCCCACTAATATATGGTATGATAGTTTTCTTTAGTAAATCAAAGTTCGCGAGTTGTGACAGTCATTAATGATAATATTAAAGACTAAGTACCATTAAACATGATCATAGATAGGAATATCCGAAGACACCAAAACATAAAGAATTCATACTAGTGGGTCTGTTCTCATAATCTCATGTCTTGGAGATTACCAAGTGCGAACTTCATGAAAATAAGTCTCATGTTCTTATGAGTACTCACTTCTGACGGTCTGTATAATATGTATCCCATCATAGTATTTCATCCAACCACATAACTATATTTAAGAATATTTTCATATCACCTCAAGGTTCTCATCAAAGTGGTGAACAACTATGATCATATTAATGAAAAAAATACTCTAGGACATTATTACATTATAGTCATACAGGAAAATGAACAATATGTAATAAGATGTTTAATATTTAAATACATTAAATATTCATGTAATCGATGTACAGATAGTTGGTTCTAGGAAACCAAATCCAAAAAACCCCCACTTGGACTAGAGCCATCTGCCTACGACTTTCAGTCCTCTAGACCTCACATGATAATCATGTTTTTATTGAGTCAAGTTTGTATTCAAGGGGTCTACCATGCTTTATTCCATAGAAATACAGCTCACTAAAACTTCACCTCTCTGAGAAAAATCCCTCAAGATATGATACTTATGTTTTATGTGCTTTGTCTACTGATGTGACCTTATCTATTTTGTGAGAGCCACCGCTACATTATTATCATAATAAAGTGTGATGGGATATTTACTGGTAAGTACCACATCCAACTCTTGGATGAATCTATTCATCCAAAATACTTCCTTAGCTTCCTTAGAAGCAACAATATACTCAGACTCTGTTGTAGAATATATGAACACACCTCACTTTGAGCTCTTCCATCTCACAACACCTCTATTCAAAGTGAATATGTATCCTATTTGAGACTTCATATCATCTTGATCAGTCTAGAAACTAGAATCTTCATATCCTTTGATGACTAGTTCCTCATCTCCTCTATAAACCAGGAACATATCCTTAGTAAAACTTAAATAATTAAGGATATTCTTGACTTCCATCCACTAGTGGTCACATGAATCAGCTTGATATCTTTCTACCAAACTTAATGAGTGGGCGACATCTATCATAGTACACAACATATCATACATGACTGACCCAATAAATGATTCATATGGAGTCCTTTCTATTCTCTTTCTTTCCACATGTGCATGAGGACACATTTTCCTAGAAATATGAATACCATGTGACACTGGAAACAATACCCTCTTGGATTGTTACATACTGAATCTCTTCTATATCTTGTCAGTGTATGTAATTTTACTTAGGCCCAACAATATCTTGGATCTATCATGATGGATCTTGACCCCAAGAATATATTCTACCTTACCCAAGTCCTTTATGGAGAATAATTTATTCAACCATGCCTTAACAAAATATAATACTGGTATTTCATTTCCAATAAGTAATATATCATCAATATATAATATTAGAAAAATTAATTCACTCCCACCAAAACATTTGTAGACACAAGGATTACATTAATTCTTTATAAAACCAAATTCCATTATGTATTCATTAAAATGAATGTTCCATGACTTGTATGCTTGATTTAATCTAGAAATGGATTTTTGCAACTTGCATATCTTATTGGAATCCTTCAGAGTGACAAACCCTTCAGGTTGTGTCATATAGACATCTTACATGAAGGTTACCATTAAGGAAGGCTGTTTTGACTTCCATTTTCCAAATATAATAGTCATGGTAAATGGTAATGGCCAATAGAATTATTATGGTTTTCAGTATTGAAACTAGTGAAAAGGTTTCATTGTAGTCAATGCCTTGACATTGTTTAAACCCTTTTGAAACTAGTAATGACTTATATGTACTGACTTGTCCTTCCATGTCCAGTTTCTTCTTGAATACCCATTTTCAACCAACAAGCTTTACAATTACTGGAGGATCTACCAAAATATAGACTTGGTTTTGGTGTAAGGAATCCATTTCAAAATTCACATCTTATTGACACTTGGAAACATCTATTCCACTTACTGCTTTCTTGTAGGTTAAAGGATCATTATTATCAACTAATAACGAGTCACCATACTCAGTAACTAGAAAAAATTACCATTCCGGTTCTCTAACCACTATTGTACTCCTATGTAGTACTTGTGTCTCTAGAACAGATCTTTCTTCCATAGGGATTTCTGGAATGTGCTTCTGTACCAACTCTTGGGTACCATGACCCTCGACTTCATCAAAATCTATCTCACTCCCACTATCTATTTTGGATATGTTCTCCCTCTCAAGGAATATGGTGTGTCTTGACACCATAACCTTTTTGTCTAAGGGGTCGTATAGGTAATATCCCCTTATTTCCTTAGGGTATCCTATAAAGGTAAACCTTGTGCCTATATGTGAAATTTTGTTACCTAAAGGGGCCTTAACAAACAATTCACTACCCCACACATGTAAATTTTATAACATGGATTTTCTTCCACTCCAAAGATCGTATAGAATACCATTATCGATTCAGTTGGTACTTGGTTTAGTATGCATTCCACTATTTGTAATTCATATACCCAAAAGGATAATGGAAGAATTTCATGACTCATCATTGATCTCACCATGTGAAACAAGGTGCAGTTCCTCCTTTCACTTACATCATTCCACTAGGGTGTGTAAGGTGGAGTGAGTTGGGATATGATCCCAAACTCTTATAAGTAATCAATGAAGTCTTGATTAAGATATTCTCTACCTCAGTTTGAGTGTAGTTTCTTAATCTTCTTACCAAGATGGTTCTCAACTTCATTCTTGTATTCCTTGCACTTATACATCATTAAGTAGATATATCCATATCTACTAAAATCATCAGTAAAAGTTATTAAGTATGAGTACCCACCTCTTGAATCAACTGGAAATGGTCCATACACATCAGTATAAATGAATTCAAGAATCTCTATGGATCTTTCACCTTTCCCACTAAATGGGGATTTGGTCATTTTTCCTTGATAAAATGTGTGACATACACAAAGTGGGTTTAGTTTGAAAGAATCGAAATATCCATCTTGATGTTACTTTTTCAAGTGTTTCTCATTTAAATGACCTAAACGATGATGAAAAATTTGGGTGTGGTATTAATCATGCGAAGTAGTTTCATTATCGATTTCCATTACTTGGTTTGTGTAAAACAACATGTAAAGACTTTTATATCAATGTGACTTACCAAAAAATTTCTATCTTCATAAAATAAGAAAAATTAATTTCCAAAATTGAAAATAAATCTATCTATATCTAGTCTGGATATAGAAATAATGTTTCTGGTTATATAAGAAACATAATAACAACCTTTTAATACCAAGATTATCCCAGTCAGCAATGTGAGGTGGTAGTCCCTAAGAACTACAATAACATTTCAAGCTCCGTTGGCTGCTCGTAGATCTACCTCCCCTCGGTCAATTTTCTTAAATCTACTTGGTTCATGTATTTGGAAACATATGTGAGAACCACATGATGTATCTAATACCCAATTTATATAAATAGATAAATTTCACTCGATAACAAACACACCTGAATCTTCCCCTTTCTTCTTTATCTGGGTGCATTTTTTCTTCCAGTGGCCCTTCTTGCCACAGGCGAAACAAAAAACTTCATATTCTATCCCATCCCACTTGATCTTACTTTTCTTGGAAGGGCATGAAGAGCCTTTGGGATTAAATCTCTTTATCTTCCCTTTCCTCTTATTCACCATAAGAATAGAAGGCTTTTCGTGCTTCATGTCTTTGTCTACTTGGTGAAGGAGGATAAGAATATCTGGTAGAGACTTCTCAATTTTGTTCATATTGAAATTCACAATAAAACTGGAGAATCTCTGAGATAGTGATCTGACAATGAGATCAGTACTCAGTTCTTCAGGGAGTTTAAACCCTAAAACCTCTAGGCATTCAATGTATCCAATGATCTTGACTACGCGAGACCCAGCTGGGGAACCCTCTCCTAGATTACTTTGAAAGATTTCTTTGGAGATCTCAAACCGTTCATGACTTGAGCTCTCCTTGTAAAGACCATTTAGGTGCTCAATCATGATATAGGAATCTATGTTTTTGAGAGACATCATGAGTTCACTAGACATTAATGATAACATCAAACATTGAACATCAACCGCATCATTCATATGTTTCTCATAGACCAATAACTCTTCATCATTTGCTTCTTTGGAAGGTGTATCAGGTAATAAGGAATCCATCATGTAAGATTTTCAGTCATGGCATAGAATGATCCGAAGGTATCTAAACCATTCTTGGAAGTTACTGCCAGTGAGGATGTTTTCTTTATCTAGTATTGATCATAGGGATAGCGTGGTTTAAAATTTTTTCATTTTTATTCTTTGATTTAAAATAGTATATAATTAGTACTTTCTTGATTACATTTTATGATAAATAATAAATTAATTTTATTAAGTCTCCCACTATTTTATCAAGTCCCAATGAACCTCACCATTGAACTCAGAATGTCTAGTTTCTTGGATATTCTAATGGAAAGGATCCGTATTCCCCTTAACATAACCCCCAAAAGGGCTGGTTAAGCTATTTGAATGTTTTTAGGTAGGTAGGTCTTTGCCAACTACAGGCTAGCGACTCCTTGATCCGTTTAGTATACTCCCCAATCCTAAAATCCCAACTTGGATTTCCTCAACACTTGCCTCCAATATTACACCAAGTCTATAAAGGGCTACTCATCTTGATGTAATATGGTTAAGTCGACCTAAAAATTTCATAAGGTCTTCCTTTATAAAAGTTAGTGTCCCAATAAGGGTTGGTCAAACACATAGTTTTATTGATTATTTCCCTTAATCAAGTAACGAAAGGCTTAGTTTGAATTAATATTTTATTGAGGTATTTTTATCTCTTATGTGTAAATTTATTATTATATTTATCACATGCTTGTTTATATTAAGTGGATATTACTTAAGTGATTAACCATGTCTTGATAATACTTATGCATAAGCCTGGTTTATTTTAATTCCATCTTGCATGCTTGTTTAATTCATTAATTATGTGATCGCAATAACACATCCATATTGATAAACCATGCAACTGAAAGAAATTAAAATAACATAAATGGCATGATCATGAGCTTTTCTAATGGTTAGATTATCTAGCGGTTGTTAAACTATCCCTGATCTAGGGGAGAAACACCTTGAACCTTTTAGGTTTGTGTTTACAACTTTCCACCTGTCCACCTTTGTATCTCCAAATATTGGTTTCATCTCGGATCCATCTTGAACCACCTCCACTATCTTGGGAGTTCCATCCGTTACATATGATTTTTAACTCACATGTAAGTGAGGGGTAAAAGGGGGTTTACATAAAAGAAACCATGGGCACATAGGTCCTACATATTAATGAGGATAGATGGAATGTAGACCCACAATTTAATTTAAAATAAATTAAAAGGAAACCAATCACATACAAAGGTCTGGTCTAGTTTATGATCATCCACATACATGCAACAAATTACACATTTAATAAAATAAGAATTCAATTATTTAATTGTTCTTATTAAGATAAATCAAAATTGAATCCATTAATTATTATCTTTAATTAATCAATCCTCTTATCTTATTTATTTTCTAAATTTCTTTGAGACTATCATCCATAACCTTGGAGGTAACATGGTGAACACCCATTCGAATCTATATGATATGTAATTCTAAACATTACAAAAACATTAATGTTTTAGTTCTATGTAACTTGGTAAAGTACATGACGTGTAGTTCCAAATACATGGTGTGTACTACCTTCACCATCTTATTTGAAGTACATACCTAGGGACTCAACATGTAAGTCATACTTTGGAAATCTTGGAGTACACAGAATGTCCAGTGGGCCACACGCCACGTTGCCTCTAAGTTACATGGTTATCAGTCCACTTATCCATGTATGGGTACAAGGTTTTTCCCTTGACCAGAAGGTACCACATTCCATTTACAGTGGGCCACACGACATGTAATCCAGATGACTGTGAACTAGTATGTCTTGGTCAAAACGTGGTGGAAGAATTAACTACATCGTGTGTCATTAATGCACACAACTTGAGTAATTCCTGAATTACTTCTGATGAACTAAACACAACTACATGGTGTGTAATCTGGATTACATGATGTGTATGGAAGATAACATGACATGCAAGTCTAAACACATGCCATGTACTTTCATGTCACCTGGACAGAATCATTGGAACCTCCTGATGAGTTGCTCACTTTAATTTTAATTTGAAAATTATTCATTTCTGTTAGATATACAAGAAATGAAAGAGGAAGAATAGATCTCAAAATCCAGTTTAAAAGAATGATTAACCTTGAATTGAAAAACTAAATTATTAAATTTTAAATCATCAATGAATTATTTATATAATTATAAACAATAATGTGATCTATTTGATATCACTTGAAGGATCTGTATGCAAAAAAATCATGGCACTGTGGTAGGGCCCAAATTTTCTTTTTCTGTAATCGATGACCAATATGGGATCAATATGACGATAAATGATATCATCCATGGATTAAGATCAATGATCTTGACAAAATAAGAAAATGGATCTAGATCCTAGAGAGTGGATCTTTTGCATCATGTTTATAATTAATTTAAATAATTCCTACAGTAATTAAATACCTGGATCTTCAATACTTTCTTCATTAATGATTCTGATCTTCTGGAATGACCCTTCTAGGTTGTCTTGTTGCACTTGTAAGGATCCAAACTAGAATCCCTCTAACAGTGATCCACACAAGCTCTTATGGACTTTAATCAACATCGCTCGTTATCTGGGTGCTATCTCAGTGAAGCGAGTGTCTCGCGTCGGTCGTTCATGATCTCCTATTTTTTGGTCTTGAAGAATGTCTCTCATTCTTTAGAGGGGCGAGGAGAGGATTCAAGAGAGAAATTGTTTTAGCTCAAAAATTCTCTCACCACTGGCAATTTGGTTCACTAGGAATAATGGCACAATAGATATACCTGTCTATTTAATGAAATGGGGTTTCAGTTACAATATTTAATTGTGTAATAGTAATTAAATAAATTCAAAACCTTAGAGAAAACCCATGATACATAATAATAATAACAACACCATTATTCATGGTGCGCAAAATTGCATAAAACAAAATCATAAATGAAATCCCATGCCACTTAATGATAAAAGTTTTATTATTATTTTTCCTTGTGAAAACAAGTTAAATAATTATTTACTATCTTGAAAATAATTATTTTACTACTAGACTGGCCTTGGTCCACTCGAACTCCACTTCCATTTATTGAACACCTGAATAAATAAATAAGTTATTGTCTTAAATAATTTTTTTACAAATTATTAAATAAATATTTATTAAATTTTCAATTCAATATAAATATTTTATTTAATTTATGCGATCATTTTAACTTGTATAAAATTATTCCAAGTTATTGAGAATAATATTTACTCTATTAATTAAATTCAAATATAATTTAATCGAGACCACAAGAAACACTTAGAGTGTGAACCTCTAGGATTATTTCTCGTTGGAATTAGGAGGGCTTTCCAAAAGTCCAAGAGTACTATCTAGAAATGGGTCAAGGCATCCAATAGAAAGAACTAAAAGTCTCAACAATGAAATCCACATACCAATGTTCAATGTGTAATACAATCCCTTTGTCTCAATATCTCATCAAGCAGGTTTCATAATAGTTTCATCAACCTATTTGCTTGATATGTCTATCTTTGACTACCTGAAGTAAACTCATCGATACACCATGACCATAGAATTTAAAAATACGATTCTATTTCAATCAAAGGGTCAAGATATCAACTTCCATAAATGGAAGGGACAAATCCTCTCTTGACTTATTCATTAATATTATGTCATTTGTGATGCACCCTATGTACCCTACTTCCTGCCAACATATGGTGTGATAGTTTTCATCAGTAAATCAAAGTGTGAGAGTCATGACATGAATTAATGATAATATTAAAGTCTAAGTACCATTACACATGCTCACATATAGGAATATCCAATGACACCAAAACATGTGAAATTTTTACTGGTGGGTCTATTCTCATAATATCCCATCTTAGAGATAACCAAGTGAGAAATTCATGAGAAGAAGTTTCATCTATTTACGAGTACGTGCACCTGATGATCAATATACTATGTGTCTCATAATTGTATGTCATCCAGCCCCCGAACTATATTTAAGAATATTGTCATAGAACTTCAAGGTTCTCATAAAAGCAGGGAACTACTATGACCTTATTAATGAAAAAAATACTCTAGGACATTATTACATTATAATCGTGTAGAATAATGAACAATATGTAATAAGATGTTTACTATTTAAATAAATTAAATATTTATGTAATTAATGTACAAAATGTTGGTTCTAGGACACCAACTCCAACAGATGGAACCTCTCAGAGCCCCATTTGCTTAAGGAGGAAAACCAGAAGCCCAGTCAGGTTGGTCTAGGGATTGGATCTATCTCTCCAAATAAAGCAATTCCCCCTACTATTTATGACTATCCAAAGGCTGTACAAACAACGAGGTAGAATATAAATCCCTCATTGGTAGGTTGAAATTATACCTACAGCTGCACATAGCCTACTTGAACATCAAAGGGGACTTAGAATTAGTGATAAAGAAGATAAATGGTGAATATTCCATAAAAAGAAAGAACTAGAACATCTCACTGGATATATCAGGGGACTGACGAAAGAGTACCTTTTAATCCAACACTGCATCATATTCCCCGATCACAAAATGCTTACACCAACACACTGACTAATTCAGCCGTCATCATAGCCAACCCTGACTAGGATGAAGAGATCTTGTATATCACACATCAAAGAATGGTCTCATAAATCATCGTATGTGATATAAAATAAATATATCATGTCAACACCACCCTAGAGTGTGATGAACTAGTTACCACCCCTGGATGGATGGCGCCCCTAATCAGTTATCTCCCAAATTAGAATCTCCTAGAAAACCGAGTCAGAAGGGAACAAATGTGGCGCCATATAGTAAATTTCAACTTGTAGAATGGTCCAAATGATAAGAAATCCCTTTGTAATCATAGAATTTGTGGAATAATCTTAATATGAATATTATAAGGAGATATTTACACCATCATGGATGAATTCCATACAGGATACTATGGTGCCCATCATTCTGGGACTAGGCTCTCACACCAGATCAGGAGATTGGGATATTATTGGAAAACCATGATACAAGACTGCATGAAATTCACCAAGAAATTTTGTGCGTTCCATATCCATTCAAAATTCATCCATCAACCCCTAAAATTTCTTCATACGGTAAAATATTTCAGGCTATTTTCCATTTGGGTGATGTTTGTTGTGGGGCCATATCCCCCAACCACAGCAAAGTAGTTCAAGTACATCCTTACTACCACCAAATTATTTTCCAAATGGGATAAGGAAATACCACTCAAATAATTTGAGATTAAGAACATCATTAACTTCATAAAGTCCCATATCATCACGAGGTTTGGGGTCCCTTACACAATATTGATGGAAAAAAGCACCGACTTCTATTCTAAAGTGTTAAAGAAATTGTATGAAGAGTACTACATCGATTCCAATTACTCATCTCACTATCATGAAGTAGTGAATGTAAAGATAGAGTCCTTCTATTAGACTCTATAAAAAATACTCCAAAGTATGGTGAACGAGGATAAATTTTTTTGATGGACAAGCTCCTCTCCGACTTATTGGCCTACATACCACCATGTGTACTTCCAAATAAGAAATGACATACTCAATAGTGTATGGAATCGAGGAGATACTACCCATAGAAGTCCCTCTACCCTCACTTATAATATCCATTTGTAGACAAATCTCAGATAACGAGAAATAAAAAAAGTGGCTAGAATAATTGGAGAGGCTCGATGAGAATAGGTTGCACACATTACACAACCTCAAGGTCCATCAGAATCGGACTGAACAAGACTTCAATAAAAAGGTTCAACTCCACTCATTCCTCCAAGTTGAACTAGTTTTGGTCCTCATAACCCCAATGACACTGGGAAAAAATCCCCCTAAGCTGAAACCCAAATGGGAAGGACCTTACATCATACATAAGGTTTATCACAACAGAACTTATTTATTGGACACAATGGATGGGGAGCATTTCACACCACCCACCATCATGAGATTTCTCAATAAATAATTCACATATTCATCACCCTAGGTATCCACACCAGAGTATTCCCCACCATTATTCTTAACCACATGGAATTAAAATTTATGAAGTAGGTCCTTACCACATGAAAATAAACTGTACAGAGTTGATCCTTACCGCATGACATTGAAACTACATGGAAGATGTCCTTACCATATGATGTAAAACTGAATAGATCCATAGTGTTAACTCCTATTTCACATTAATTAACTAAATTTCTAATAGTAAGAATTTAAACTGCATGGCATCCCTTATCCAAGATACATGATGTTAAACTTTTCCAGTGCATCTTGGTAGCAGGACAATAAACTACACAACATATCTCATCCTTACCACATGATTATAAACTATATGGGCCCATTAAATCCATATTAATTCATGTTGGGAAACATTTTTCCTTCTTGTATGATGTTAAACTACATGATTCTATAATATCCCCTTTGTTTCATGTTAGGCGGTCCACATCTTATTTGCATGAAATTAAATTGCATGGCAGATATCCTTTCTACTTGACAATAAACTACATGAGTTTCCTAGAACTATGTATTGCTTGATTGTCATTTAGAATGAGATACATTTGGATTCCTTGATCCTATATCTTGGTCCATCCACAAAATGATACAAAATACCCATGTGTGGTTTTTTGCACAGAACATAACTCATGTGGCCTTATGAGTTCTAGAAAGGGATTCATCGCACAAACAAGGCATGAAATCTTTCAAAAGCCCATCTTGGTCCAGAATTCTAGGCCATAAAAAGAATACCATGAGTCCTCTCTTTATAACGTTAAAATGAATGGTTAATGTACCTTACAAAATATAAAACATCTCTAGTGGACCTTTCCCAAGAGGAACACTATAGTTGGTGTTGATTTTCTACCACACCTCCAACATCTCTATCCCTCTATACATCAGGGAGTCTATGTATTTGTTTCATGAAGTTAAACTACATGGTTATTCAAGAACTATGTGTAGCTTTATTCTCATTTCCATGAGATACGCAGCGATGCCCAGAATTCCATCCTTGGGCCCAATTACAACATTACCACCTTTTCATGTCGGTCTATCTTCATCCTTACCACATTAAGTTAAACTAAAAAGTTCCTTAAGATATCTATGTGGCTTAATTCCCATCATCCCAGGATATGTAGTGACACCCTAATATCCAATTATGGGTCCAACTACAAAGTTAACAAAAAAAATTCCAACCTATGCACATGGGTCAGACCAATGTAGAGTTTTTTCCATCCAAGAACTATGTGTGATTTTATTCCTATCCTCATAGGATATGTAGTAACATCAAAAATTCCAAAACCCGGCCCAGTCACGAAAAATCAATGTAAATATGCCCCCTCTTTGTGTACGGGCTAGACCCGTACATGGAACTTCACTAAGAACTATGTGTGTCTTGATTATCCATCACCATGAGATACATAGTGAAACCCATAATTCCATTCATGGGACCAACTACAATACCACCATTTCACATGATATGACTTATGTCCTCACCATAAGACGTTAAACTGCATAGCCCTTCATAATTATGTGTGGTTTGATTCTCATTTTCCTGAGATATGTAATGATTCCTGAGCTTCCACCCTTGGTCCCAACCATAAAATTTCCATCCATTCATGTTGGTTCCCATATCCTTACCACATGATAATAAAATACATAGAATATAATCCTTAACACATGATGATAAACTATACAGAAGAATGTCCTTACCAATTGATTATAAATTTCATGGAAGAACATTCTTACCACACGATGATAAACTACATGGAAAATTCTCTTATCATATGATGTTAAAATACATGGGAAATGTCCCCACTACATGATAATAAACTATTCATACCATCACCCATTATCATTCCTTATCCAAGGACCATAAGAGATATACCACAATCAACCAAAATATGAGGTTCTTCCATTATCTTTTAAGCACCTCCATCCATAAACCATAATTAATATCTCAAATACCTCAAGTTTCCATAAATCTTCCATGTCCCTTTGAAAAGATAAATGGATTAAAGGGACCCTTTACTTGACTATGTACGTATGCCTATGTCTCATGCATATTCACCTATGTCCATTAACCAAATGCGTCGCTCTAAAAAAAGAAATTTCAATCCTCATGAGCCCTAACATCACTGCAACAACACTCAACATCTCAATGTGTCTGAACTACTCCCAGTATAACTGTACCATATTATTACTCATGATTTTAGAATATTGATCCATTATTTATAACATCTTCATCCCCTGCTCAGAAGGATGATGGAGTACTCTATACCCTAGGTAGGATCTTGTGTATCATCCCCCATATAGGTCCACATGAATCATGACTTTAAACTACCCATAATATGGTCAAATATGTACAACCTTAAACTCTATCCTATAATGGTCCAAATTTCAAGACTTTAATAGTGAAAGAGACACAAAACTTACGAGGTCGAAAACCCGTAAAGGGAATCCTGAGAAAAAGTCAAGTCTTTGCTCGCTAAAATCTTCATCTTTAGAGTTTAGGAAAAAAGGGGGAAAAATAAATGAGGCATAAAAATCATGGGGACAACTTTGTATCACTTTTTTAAATTCAATCTTTTCTTGCTCAACCCCCTCATTTAGGAAAAATTTAGAGTAATGACTTTTCATATCTCATCGCTGTGAGAATACGTTCTACAGAAGATGATGAAAAATTTATGGTGTTTGAATGCTTATTTGATATTACATTTTCCTCTAATAACACTTTATGATTTGGGGTTCTTTGAATCACCGTCAAACTTCCATAACCCTTGTAAAAGATAACCATATTTTAGGGACCCTTTTCTTGACCATTCATGTATGCCTATGGCTCATGCATATGCAACTATGGTCGTCAACATAATGCATCACTCCGAAAAATTGAAATCCAATACTTCTGATCCTTGATATCAAAATGTAAGTACTCAGCACATTAGTGTGTCTGAACTAATTCAATATGACTATCCCATTTCATCCTACTGATCCAATCACTTTGGATCATGACTTACAGTCTTTATACCAAACAATCTGAGTGGGTTCAACATCCTCGACATTACATCACTATGTTTTGTACCCTTTTCAAAGTTGTAATGGGACACTCCATTACAAAAACTTTGATGGAACACACACCATGATTTGAAACCACAGGTTATAGGGCCCAAGATTTTTAATTTAAAGAGATGAGTTGCACTTGGGTACCAGAATCCCCCTAGATATCTTTACTTCCATAATCAAATTCATCATATGGATGTTTGAATCTTGATAAATATTTCATGGATTTCATAAAGGAGTGGAGATAATCTTTTTCTTGACCATGATACAAATGAATAAGGGCCTTGAACCACCGATTAAAGGCTTATCCTCTTTATCAGAAAGGAGCTTCAATCCCTGTGAGCCTTCGAAACACCGCAGAGGATCCTGGTATCTCAGAATGTCACAATACATACTTGGAAGGTATTCCCCATTTCATATTAATGACTCAAGCTTTTGGGTTAGGAATTAGATCACTCTTATTCCAAATATTAAGGTTGACCTAGCATACCTAGTATTTCTCCCTTTAACTAATATCATCTACATAAATCTTACGTAGCCCTTAGAAAATATAACCAGATTTAAGGGACTTTTTTCTTCACTATGTATGTATGACTATGGATCATGCATATGCACCTATGGTTGTCAACCAAATGTGTCACTCTGAAAAGGGACATTCTAATCCTTCTGAGCCCTAGAAACATGAATACTTGGCATACAAAAAACAATTCACTACCCCAGTATATAAGCCCCAATGAGTGGTATGATATAATCCTCCCCTATATGAGGACATATAACTTGGGGGACGTCCCAAGGAAATGATCTAACTACTATAACTATGATTCTTGTCATAACTAGGATATGTAGGATGTATCCTCAAGACTCGAGCTCAAATACTCAACATCTAACAGCTCATACATATGTCCTCTCTACATGATGATAAACTATATAATTTTAGAAAACTATGTGGGTTTTTATTCCAACAATAGTCAGGAAACATAGGATGCCTCATAATGGATCAATCCCCTCCTCAGAATATAAAATCACCTCCCTATATGATAGAATATCTTGAATCACATATTTATATGGATTTAACACATAAAAAATATCCATTACCTATAAACAGATGGATAACCTTAGATACATACATATTCACTCACTAATGAGATTCCTTTCCCTTTGTTAAATAATGAGATTCCATATCTTCTTTATATAAATATAATTGACCTATAATCTTTTTGTTAGGGTAACTGGTCCCTTATCAGGGTTAGGAATAAATCCACAACCATATCTTAAATCTATAAGAGAGTCCAGGGGCAGGAAATAGTTCTCCTCAAAAGGGTGTGATGATCCTGACCTCCCATACTCTTAACCAATGCGAGTCCCTAAGTGTCATTGGGCCTAAAAACCCAGATGACTGCCTACCTCTAGAAAGTAGGTATATACCTATAAATGGATGAGGGAATAATTAGGAGTCTCAGTTAAGAGAGATAATGACCTAATTTTAATGATTATGCAAGAAGTCAGACACCCTGCAATCAATCATCAGGCACAACTAAGCCTACCTCAGCATAGTCCTCCTGATCACCTCTTTCCCATTGAAACAAATATGGTGAACCCAATGGGAATATCTCTAATAGAAAAATGACTGGGTTATTATCTGTCGGTCCATTTCAATTTTTTCAAAACACAAAAAAAATGGTGAACCTGAAGTGAATCTGTCAAGAAACAAAATGACTGGGTTATAATTTTTTTGGCCATTTTGCTTTCTACCATAAAAAAACAAAAATGGAAATCCCGAAATGAATCTCACAGATAACAAGATGATTGGTTAACCATGCATCATTACACTTTGTTTTGGTGTCCAACACAAATAAATTATTAAGACTGAGAATAATCTTATAGATGATACTCTAAAACCATGGCTCCTATAAGTCCATCATCATATTGACAAGTCCATGCAGATAGAATGGATTGATCAAGAAAATAGGACAATCGTGTTAACAATGCATATCTAATTGAGCACATCATGCCTATGATATTGCACTACTTAGTAAAATTGTTCCATGTTGTATGCATGATTGTAGATATTGCTTTTATCAACATCATCCCAACCTGAGGCATTGTCTTCTTCTTTAACTAGATATTCTGGTAAATCACCGACGACAACAACCCCCACAGGTCACAAGACGATCTCACATGCTTGATATCTACAACGACAGGTGGAAAACATGATGGTTAGGGAGTACCACCAACATGGTATGATCCAAACCATGGAAAATTCCTTTGATGTTCTCCAAATCTTGATGCTGGTGGATTTGTATCACCCTAGGAAGACTGTTTCTAAGCCCATGTCCCTCATCGCCACAACCAACCAATTTGGGATCTTATCCCCATAGCACGAGAACCGCCACCTTCCATATATGATTAAGGTGAAGTTGAAATCTAAATACATCTCCCTTCTAGTTTAGGAGCTACCCAGGAGGGTTCTTATCAACCACTATCACCAGCATCATCCCACCAGTACCCACCGGTCACCTACTGAGGGTACTATCTGACACACTACCACCACTAATTCCCATGCATAAGAAAAAAATGAAGGATTATCAAAGGAGTAAGGTGATTGATATCTTGGATAGAGATCATATACCCAATCATGATGATGATGCCTGTCAGCATACTCCCTCAGGAACCAGAAAGAAGGCTCATATCCCTACTCTCTTGGAACAAGCTCGCAAGCATATTCTTGCAACATGCACCGAGGAGGCACATATTTATACCCCCATAAACAAATCCCATTGAAACATCTATCTGGAATCATGAGTATAAAAGTGGGATTATATCCCTTCTTCAATCGAAGATATCTTCCAACACATAATGGTGACAGAAACTGTGTAGGCGTATATCCCTACAGAAACTTTGATAAAACACTAAAAATATTTTAACAATAACTTAAGATCTCCGATGGAATATTCTAGCACTATTGAAGATAAAGGGATAGGTGCATACTTCTATCCCTACATCGAAGATAGAAAAATACTATGTTCATTGTGAACAAGTGGTTGTGATGGAGAATGGTCACAGTATTGTTCCTATCCGAGAGGATTATAGGCATATTCTGATAATGAATGAAGCATCAGACTAGGATCATAATCCCATTCCAACTGAGGATCACCAGGTGAGAGCAGAACATGCCTTAGGAAAAGGGAACATGACTATTGAAGAAGTCTGAAAACATATTCCAAAGGCCCAGGATTGGGCTCATATGTCCATTCTAGCTAGGAATTTCCATGTGAGAGGGGAACATGACTTGAGACAGACCCATATTCCTATCTAAGAAGTCCAATGACATACTCCAAAGGCCTAGGATTGGGAATATATTCCCATTCTAGTAGGTGATAACCAAGTAAGAATGGAAAAGCCTCAGGATAGGCTCATATTCCTATCAGTAGATCTTCCTAGCATATTCCAGTAGATCACAGAAGTCAGGTGCATATTCCTACTTCCACCAATGAATGGCTACACCAACATATTTCCAAGGAAATATAGGAGGAGGTTCATATCCCTCCTCCCATTATGGAGGTCCATTGGCATATTCTAGTGGGGGAATGCATATTCAGAATAGGATCATATCTCTAATTCAATCGGGGCTCACCAGGTGAGAGTTACACATGCCTTGGTGTAGTCTTATATCCCTACCAAGAAAGACCACCTTCATATTCCAAAGGCTCAAGATCAGGATCATACTCCGGTCATAACTGAGGCTCAACAAGTAAGAATAGAACATGCCTAAGGAAATTATCATATTCATTTCAATAATCAGAGAACTTATCGGAATATTCCATCAGCTTCTCAGCAATGATCTCATAATCCCAGAACATCAAATGGTTATAGGAAAATTATGGAAACCATCGTACACTAGGTTCATATACCTGCATAATTTCAAAAGGAATGTCTACATATTTCAACCACAACATAGGACATGACTCATATTTCTAATCTGATCAATGCTAGTGTCCTTGAGGTAGTTCAAGACACATTCTCAACAATACAAGGGTCTATTGACTCTTCTATCGAAGTAGTAGAAGAAGACATTCATTACTATAATAGTCCTCCTCATGGTAGTGTGGAGATGGATTGCAGGTACTCTACTCCTAACATCCACCATGGTCAAACTCCCCATGATGATATCTATAAAGACCTATAAATTTCAAGGAATTTTTTTTCTTAAATACCTTGGAATTTTATGAGACAGTGGCTTCTGACGACACTTGATTCCGAGGCCCGGTGTGCCCGAAATCAATTTCCGAAGTTTAGCTCTGGTACGTTCAGTAAACGAACGAGCGGGTTTTTCTATCTTTTGAACCGGTGCTCAGAATTGATATCCAAGGGCACCGATGAACTCACATCGCCAGTAATTGCTTAAGGGGACCTTTACCATAGTTTCGTTTTAAGCGGGTTGAGAATTAATAATTAGGGGATTAGTTTAAAATAAATAAAATTATTAGAACAATTTTATTTTATAACTTTGGAAGTTAATACCTCCCATGGAAAGTTGTTGGTGGGGCCCATAACCATCCAACTTCCCATGTGTGGATACTTAAAAGGTGGGGCCCACACAAGTCCCAACCTTTCACCTTCCCCTAAACTCTTTAAACCCCCCTTATTTAATTTGTAAACTTCTTATAAATTGTGTAAACTCTTCCTCTCCTTCTCTCCCTCTTTATTATTTGCCAACACATGTTAATCAATGCAATCAAACTCTTCAATTATTTAATTAAGGGATTTGAATTTTGAATGCTTGGAAAGTTTAATTAAAATAAGGGGTAGCCTTATTTTAATTTGGTTGTCACATGTTGTGTTGGGGGAAATATTTGAGAGAGAGCTCTTGTGAAAGAAGAAGAGAGTTTCTCCTTTGTTGAAGAACATCAACCTTCCGACGAAGAACGACACTCTCTTCCGAAGAAGAACTACACTCTCTTCCGTAAAGAACAACGACATGCCTTATTCTCTCTTCTCCACGATAAGAGAGGAGATGCCAATTCTTCTTTGGGTACACTCCTATGAAGACGGAAACGACACTGTCATCCACGATGCTTGTCAACCGCGGACCATATTTGAGGTAGGGGGTTAAGAACAATTTTTTGTTTGAATAAAAATTGTGCCTCATTATTGAATAATTCTAAATCCTCATACCTCATATTTTAATTGTGGTACATGGTTTTCCGAATGTTATCATCTAAAGTGGAGGGTGCGGGCCAAACAAACACGACCCAATGTCCCTCCAATGGTTCTTGAATGATTGACGACAGCGGTGGCGCAACAATGCCACTGGTAGAGAGTACCACAAAAGAAACTGGTAGTGCATTTGTCACCGGGTCGCCGGAGTTGTGCGAATAACGGGGCCGCGGCCACCACGGGCCGCAACAATGCTGAAGGGGTGCGGTGCCGTCACACTATGCCAGAGGAGGAGGAGGGCCACAGACAAGCGGGCCGCGACTGTTAGAGGAAAGCGCGGTGCCGTCACACCGCGTGGTAGAAGGGCCGTGACCATGCGGGCCGCGACGGTCAGAGATGGTGCGGCGCTGTTGCACTGCGCCAGAAGGGAAGCCACGACTGTGCCGCGACAGCTAGGCAGCAGGGTGGCCAGCTGAGCCGGCCGCCGGCGAGGGGGCACCAGGGTGGAACCCGACAGGTTCCGTGGATAATGAGCCGACGCTTTCCAGTTCCATTACGGGAGACAGGGGGGGTGAAAACCGCCCCCTTGATTGATTATGGAGGGCCCCAGAGGGTACCGTCGCTGCCTGGTCAGCATGACCAGGTGGGCTTCACCGCCCCAGCCACGCGGCTTGGCCACCGCATCACGCGGACCGGGTCGCCGCACCGGCCGGGCCGAGCCCGGCCGGGCTGGGCCATGTCCTACCAGGTCGGACCAGGACTTGGGTTGGGTCGAACCGGTTCGGGCCGACCCAGGGCGGGTTGGGCCGGGTCAGACCAGGCTCAGACCCCCTTTTTTCGGACCAGATTTGTTTAAACACTCATAACTTGAGAAAAAAACCTACGATAGACGCAATTTCAGTTGCGTAGAATTCCTTGTACTGAGGCGGTCGTTTTGGTATATTACACTCAAGGTTTCAATGAAGTTTGGGTACAGCCGGGTTGGTTTGAACCCAAAACCAATCGAGCCCTTGGAGCGGAAATGCTTATAAATTAATGACCGGACGTCCGATTGACATGCTGTCAACTACGTTGGATCCCTCTTGATGAGACGGTTCTTTTGAAATAATCCACTTGAGGTTTATATGTAGTTGGAGTATGGTTGGGTTGGTTCGTACACGAAACCAATCGGGCCCCTGGAACGGAAATGCTAATAACTCACAGACTGGGCGTCCGATTGACGCGCCGTCTGTTGCGTTGAGACCCCTATTACATGGAAGTCACTTGAGATACTTCCATGTGAGGTTACGTTCAAATTGAAAGTATCGACCAACAGCTCATGGAGAGGACCCTCCCGGAGATGAGCGTACCGAGTGCAGATACCTAGTAGCTGGCTAAGACTTGACGACCGCTGATCGATTGACTCAGAGTGATTCGTATGGCCCAGTGGGGTGTGCTTGGTTATAGCAACAGACCCATGGTAGAGGAGTGCTTGGTTGTAGCGGCAGACCCATGGTACTCGACCAAAGAAGTACCTCTGTAGGATATGAGGCGGAGCACTTGGTTGTAGTGGCAGACCCATAGTGGGAAGCGCTTGGTTGTAATAGCAGGCCGACAATACTCGACAGGTGGAGTACTTAAACAGTCTAAGGTTAGTGGGAAGCGCTTGGTTGTAGCGGCATGCCCACTGTACTCGACAGAGGAGGAGTTCTCCAGCATCTGTGGTTTCGACATCATGTATAAAATCTGGGTTTGAGCTGAGTCAATGACCTTTGTGTTTTCCTCATGATTGAGATGAGTTACTTGATAACTTAGGCATATGTATGGGCATATACCTAAGTAAAGTTTATTTGTTGATATCTTTATTTGTGGTTTATCCTTTTGGATTTTAGTGAGACCTTGAGGGTCTCGGGGTCCCTACTGAGTATCATTATACTTACCCCTACATGGGCTATGCCCGCACCTCGTTGTGTTGGATGCAGACGACAGAAATCGCTGACCAAGGTAGAGTTTACGAGGACTAGACGGTACCTGGAGGTGGACACTCGGCATGACGACACATGGAGCGGACGATAGACGCGGAGTGCTAAGGAGGATATCTGTTCCTACCCTTCAGGTAGGAACCCGGAGGACGATCCAGGAGTTGCTTCACCATTCAGCTGTTTGTCTTTTCAGTTGTACTTTATTTCAGTTGTAGTTGTACCTTTCCGTTGGGCTTGTATTTCCAGCCCCTTTGTACTTTCAGCACTCTTGTAACTACTTTACTTAGTGTTTGCTTCTGCTTGTACTCTAGTTGTGTGTGTTTACATTTTATAAAGGCAATGACTTCCCAGTTTTTAGGGAGATACGCCTTTGGTACTAGTCCCCAGCCTCTGACCTATGAAAGGCGGGCTTGGGGTAGTCATGATACGGGCCCCGGGGGACGGGTCGTGACAAATTGGTATCAGAGGAGTTGGTTCTACCGTAGACATTAGGACTCTGATATTTTCTTTCTATGAAGAAATAGTGTTAAGGGTACTAAGTGTGGTTTTTAGTCCAGGGAGTCCAGTGTTGGTGCGGCTGGCCGACATATCCATACACCAGTACCCTGACTTCTGATTTCCAACTCAGTGCACGAAAACACTGATTGCGTGTGTATTTTCAAAAGTTTCTTTTAAATCAGCTCAAACCAGGTCAGCTCCCCAGCACTACCACAAAAATAGTTTTTCCCAGTGCCAACATTTATCAGCGCTAACAAAAAAGCGCTGATAAAGGGGGGGTGCCTTTATCAGCGCTAAAAAAAGCACTGATAAAAGCACCCCTTTATCAGTGCTTTTGTTTAGTGCTGATAAAGGGACCCCCTTTATCAGCGCTTTTTTTAGCACTGATAAAGGGTCGACTTAAAAAAAATTTAATTAAATATAATATATTAATATATTAATATATTAATATATAAATATAGTTATATTGATATAAATATAATATATAATTTTTAAATATATTTTAGATAATTATAAATATATATTTACACTTAATATACTTAATATATAAGATATTTAGTGAAAATGGCTTATAAAAAAATTTAAAAAATATTTTTAATTAATAATTTTCTAATTATTATGGATTAATAGTCATTTAATAACAATTTGAAGACTAAAAAAATAAAAAAAATTAAAAATAGATCCAAAATATGTTGAAAACGCAACTCAAACTTCAAACGGCCTTAACTTTTGATCCGGGTGTCCATTTGAGCTCTACCACATATCAAATCGAAGCTCACGACGAGATCTACGTCACTATGACCAAGGAACTTTGGTTAAGGTTTTTTCGAGGCCATAAAGGTCCAAAAAACCTAAAAAACCGAGTTTTTAGTCGGGGTACCCTGATTTTTTTACATTTTGTTGATTTTCAGCCTTGTTTAAGGGGGTATTATTGGCTTTTTTTGTGGGGACTGAATTTATTCCAAGGTATTACATTCATATTAATATTATGTCTTTAAAATTTCATTGTTTTTTATAATGCACTTCTATTTATAATCAAATATATAACAATATATACATATTTTTTATATATTCACACATAAAAATTTAATTAATAATATAAATAATAAAATATATTTACATATAAAATATATTAGCTTTATCTAAATAATAACTAATATTAATTTTATTTAAAATACAAATATATGAATATTTATATGCCTGTATATTGATCTAACTATATATATATATATATATTAATCTAACTATATATACATATTAATATAACTACATATATATATTAATATTACTATAAATATATATATTAATATCACTATAAATATATATATTAATATCACTATAAATATATATATTAATATAACTATATATATATATAAATATATATTACTATCCGAATAAATATAACTAAATATATATATAAATAGAGATATATATTAATATAACTATATATATATATTAATATGACTATATATATATATTAATATAAATATATATTACTATACGAATAAATATAACTAAATATATAAATAAATATATATATATATATAGAGATATCATGAATTGGAAAAAAAATCAAAATAGAGGAGTGGTAAGGGCTTAGGTGCGTAGGGGGGAGGTCTCGAGTTCAAATCTTGGTTGAGGCAGGGGCACGCGCGCATGGGGGAATATGGGAGCAAGTGCTGTTAAAGGGTGGAGGGGGTGCATGGGGCGCTGTAGGGGGGTGGAAAAGTGCTGTAAAAGGGGGGGTTTAAGTGCTATAAAAGCCCCCCGATTGGCAGTATTTGTTTAATTTTTTTAATTTTTTTACATTTTATCAGCGCTTTTAAAAAAGCACTGATAAAAGGGGTCCTTTATCAGCGCTAAAACGAATGCGTTGATAAAGGAAGCACTAATAAAGGGGTCTTTTATTAGTGCTAAAACAAAGCACTGATAAAAGACCTTTTTATCAGCGCTGATAAAGGGGACTCCCCCTTTATCTTCTATGGCATTAATAGCACTTTTATAGCGCTGTTAAAGGCCTTTTTTAGCGCTGATAAAAGCCATATTTGTTGTAGTGCAGGTATAGTCTTTTGGCCGTGTCACATCTATTTCTTTCAGGATGTCTTCACCCAGTCAGTCAGCATGAGTACAAAGTGGAGAGCGCGATGATAACCCACCGAGCAGTGAGGCCTCAGTACAGGGCCCTCTCCCAGTTGACACACCAGTAGAGAGTGCACGCCGCTTGAGCATGTTGCACGAGTTCCAACGACAGAGGCCTATGAGGTTTCGAGGCGAGTCGGATTTTCAGATAGTTGGGAACTGTCTGGAGTTTGTAGCATAAGATTTACACACAGCTGGGACACCTGATGACTTAATGGTGTACCTAGCTATTAGTCTCTTTTAGGAAGTAGCTGAGAGGTGGTGGAGCCAGATGCTCCAGTTTTGCGACGAGACGGCCTTCACTTGGGGAAACTTCGAGACATTTTTCTGGGTGAAGTTTATACCAGCAACTCTACACTCTGAGCGTGATCAGGAGATGCTACCCTTGCCACAGGGTTTTCTGACAGTAGTAGAGTCTTCTGCAGCCGACAGTAGACAGATGACACAGAAGTCCAAGCGGACTTGGCCAACAGGTGGGCGACCTCAGGATACAGGTTCGGTTGTGCGAGGCACACGAAACAGAGCCATCCAGACGAGGAGTAGGAAGTGCTATTCATGCAGCAAGTAGGGTCACTTGGCTAGAGACTGCCTGACCTATCTAGAAGACGAGCAGCAGGTAGTGGAGGAACCTACCAGACTGGGGCAGAGGAGCTAGCTGTACAACCGGTGGTGTAAGACGCTTCAAGGTGTCGCCACCACCACCACCAGGAGGTCCACCCCGACCGTAGGGAATGGGTGGATATGGGAGAGCACAACTTTAGGCAGCTGAAGCATACGACTATGGAGCTCCTGAAGCAGGTGGACAAGAGCGAGACTAGTTCCATGCATGGAGGCTTTTGTTCTTGGTGCTTCTAGTTTCCGTATTGTTGTTGTTGTGTTTGCTTTGTGTCTTTGTACTTTGAGCTTCAGTAATAAAAGAAACTTATCTTTGTGATGTTTACTTTCTTGTCCTTTTTGTATGGTTAATACTAAGAGGTTCTGGTTAAAACTATTGACATGACCCTCACTTGAGAGATTCCTACTGGAGGAGACCTAATATCCACGCACTGATGCTGACAGTGTGACTCAACCCTTGGAGGCAAGAGTAACGGTTGGATCTCTTAGTTGTAGTGTCGAGGACTTACGACATCATTCAAGACATGAATTGTACCATTCATGTCAGGATTGATTATATTAGATGAAGAACGTGGTTCATCCAGGGGATGAGACTAGATTTCTCTTTTCAGCAGAGGAGAAATCTCAGCAGCTCTTGTATAATGTAGATGAATAAGGGTGGAGATGAGTTCTTTCAATTGGCTAGTCTCACCCATTATTCATTGAGTGAATGGTTTACAGTTCTCTCCAACTCAATAGTCTCAGGGGTATCTTCTCTCAGAAGGACCTGAACCTAAGATAACAACAATGGCTTGAGTTCCTCTAGGACTATGACTTCGAGATATTCCATACTCTTGGGAAGGGGAACGTTTTAGCATATGATCTTAGTAGGAGATCAGGCATTCAGCTATTAGGAGAGGCGAGACAGAAGCTGGCCGTGTTTCAGATATCCTTTGTGGATAGTGATGGAGTCAGCACGTGTAGAGCTAGAGATGGTTCTGGTTACGATGGAGAAGGTGCAAATCATCTAGGAGCGGATGAAGACTGTACAGAGCAGACAAAAGTCCTATGCTTATAGGAGATGAAGATCACTGAAGTTAGAGGGTGGTGACCATGTTTTCCTATGGTTCTCACCTAGATGAAGTCTACGGAGTTTTGTCCAGGGCAGAAATTTATCTCCACGATTCTTCAGACCTTTCCAGGTTCTCAGCAGAGTAGGCGAGGTGGCTTACCGCCTGGCCCTTACACCTCAATTGCACCGGGTGAACGACGTCATCCATGTATCTCAACTGAGGAGATACGTGCACGTCCCTTCACACATCATCGACCATGGGGAGATGGACATCGATGACGGGGCGACTTTCACAGGGTTCCAGTAGAGGTTGAGGATCGATAGGAGTGGGTCCTCTGGGGACAGTCGATTTCTCTTGTGCGCTTTCGCTGGCAGCACGAGAACATCCAGGAGAGAACTTGGAAGCGGGAGGCTCAGTTTCATACTCAGTACCACTTTTGTTTTCCCTAGTGTGTGTTGAAGCTTTATGGGGACGTAAATCCCTGAGGTGGGAGTAATGTAAAGGCCCAGAAATTTCAAGGAAATTTTTTTCTTAAATAACTTGGAATTTTACGAGACAGTGGCTTCTGATGGCACATGATTCCGAGGCCTGGTGTGCCCGGAATCAATTTCCGAAGTTTAGCTAGGGTACGTTCAGTAAACGAACAAGCGAGTTTTTCTATATTTTGAACCGGTGCTCAGAATTGAAATCCAAGGGCACCGATGTACTCGCAGTTCCGGTAATTGCTTAAGGGGACCTTTACCGCAGTTTCATTTTAAGCGGGTTGAGAATTAATAATTGGGGGATTAGTTTAAAATAAATAAAATTGTTAGAACAATTTTATTTTATAACTTTGAAAGTTAATCCCTCCCATGGGAAGTTGTTGTTGGGGCCCACAACCATCCAACTTCCCATGTGTAGATATTTGAAAGGTGGGGTCCACTGGAGCCCCAACCTTTCACCTTCTCCCAAACTCCTTAAACCCCAAATTCTTTAATTTGTAAACTCATCATAAATTGTGTAAACTCTTACTCTCCCTCTCTCCCTCTTTATTATTTGCCAAAACATGTTAATCAATGCAATCAAACTCTTCAATAATTTAATTAAGGGATTTGAATTTTGAATGCTTAGAAAGGTTAATTAAAATAAGGGGTAGACTTATTTTAATTTGGTTGGAACATGTTGTGTTGGGGGAAATATTTGAGAGAGAGATCTTGTGAAAGAAGAAGAGAGTTTCTCCTTTGTTGAAGAGCATCAACCTTCCGACGAAGAACGACACTCTCTTCCAAAGAAGAACGACATTATCTTCCGCAAAGAACGACGATGCGCCTTCTTCTATATTCTCCACGATAAGAGAGGAGACGCCAATTCTTCTTTGGGTGCACCCCCATGATGAAGGAAAAGACACCGTCATCCACGACACTTGTCAACCGCGAACAATATTCGAGGTAGGGGGTTAAGAACAATTTTTTGTTTGAATAAAAATTGTGCCTCGTTCTTGAGTAATTTTAAATCCTCTTACCTCATCTTTTAATTGTGGTACATGGTTTGCCGAATTTTATCATCTAATGCAGAGGGTGTGGGCTGAAAAAACACAACCCGACACACCTCCAATGGTTCTTGAATGATTGATGATGGCAGTGGTGCAACAGAGCCATCGGTAGAGAGTACTGCAGAAGAAACCGGTAGCACATTTGTCAGCGGGTCGCCGGAGTTGTGCGAAGAACAGGGCCAAGGATACCACGGGCCATGACAATGCCGAAGGGGCGTGCTGCCGTCGCACCGTGCTAGAGGAGTAGGAGGGCCGCTTCCATGCAGGCCACAGCTGTCGGAGACGGTGCGGCGCTGTCGTACCACGCCAGAAGGGAAGCCGCGGCTGTGCCGCGACTGTTAGGCAGCAGGGCGGCCGGCTGAGCCGGCCGCCGGAGAGGGGGCGCCAGGGCTGAACCCGGCGGGTTCCATGGAGAAGGAACCAACACTTTCCGGTTCTGTTACGGGAGACAAGGGGGGCGAAAACCACCCCCTTGATTGATTATGGCGGGCCCCGCAGGGCACCGCCACCGCCTGGTCAGCATGACCAGGCGGGCTTCACCGCCCCAGCCACGCGGTTGGGCCACCGCGTCATGCGGACCGGGTCGCCGTGCCGAGCCGGGCCAGGTCACGCCCTACCAGGCCGGACCCGGACCCAGGTCGGGTCGACCTGGTTCAGGCCGACCTAGGGCGGGGTGGGCCGGGTCGGACCAGGCCTACACCCCCTTTTTCGGACCAGATTCGTTTAAATGCTCATAACATGAGCTAGAAAACTCCGATCGAGGCACCGTAAGTTGAGTAGGATTCCTTTTATCGAGATAGTAATTTTGGTATTTTACACTCAAGGTTTTGGTGAAGTTTGGGTACAGCCGGGTTGGTTCGAACCCAAAACCAACCGGGCCCTCGGAGTGGAAACACTTATAACCTAAGGACCAGACATCCGATTGACGTACCGTCAACTACGTTGGATCCCTCTTGATGAGACGGTTCTTTTGGAATACTCCAATTGAGTTTTGGACATAGTTGGAGTATGGTCGGGTTGGTTCGTACACGAAATCAACCGGGCCCCTGGAATAGAAATGCTAATAACTCACAGACCGGGCGTCCGATTGAGGCACCGTTTGTTGCGTTGAGACCCCTATGACGTAGATATACCTTGAGATACTTCCACGTGAGGTTACATGACACTTGGAAGTATCGACCAGTAGCTTGTGGAGTGGATCCTCCCGGAGACGAGCGTACGGAGTGAAGAGACCTAGTAGCCGGCTGAGACTTGACGACTACTGATCGATCAACTCGGAGTGGTTTTCAGCTTGGGATACCATCACACCTAGCTCCTATGTGAGCACAGCTACGCCACATCACACATACCATAGTGGAAGCTGCCATATCAGTTGTCTAGGAGAAAACCTGACTCATAGGGCTAGGAGAATATCTACCACTGCCTCCACATCTCGAATAATCAATTACAGAGAGGATTCAGAACACTTTGGTGGTAGCTTCAAGAAAACCCCATCTCACTGGGCTGTAGGAATTTATATCTCAATCACCATAACCAGGTTCATAATCACCTGAGAGGACCCCGGGGATATTAGCAGTGATTCCAGATCAACCCCACCCTATTGGGTTAGGGGAATTTATATCTTCATATCCGTCTTGAGAATCATCAAGTCCCTAAAAAAATCATCAGATCCTCAACAACAGGACCAATCAATGCCAATTAAATCCCCAGATGATCCCCAACCCATAGGATTGGGGGGATTTTCATCATCATAATCACTACAAAGAGAATCAGTCTTCTCAAGGTTGGGAGGAAAATGGTCGGTGTCCCACCTATCCCTCCCACCACAAGACTAACCTCTACTGGTTGGGACCCATTCAGAAATCATGACCAGAAACTCCCTCAAGGCCACAATTTATAGACCAATGCGGAAGGATCATATGGAAAAGGTGATCAAAACCCACTGGGTCACAAGCCAAAATGGCCCAATATGGCCAAGGATTCAAATAATGACCCTATTGAAAGCTTTACATAATCAATTTGTTGCATCGAAAGTAATGGAACAACTACCATTGCCTGATATGTCTCTATGAATATTATCACTATCAACATGATAGATGTCAAACAAGATAAAAATGAAGAGTTCCACAACCTGGAAAAATGTACCCCAGGATGAGGGTGATTTGGATGCACTAAATGAGGATCCACACACTCGGAACCAAAGAAGGCTCCAAAACCTGACACCTCTAAATACTGAGTTTCTACCTCCATGGAAGAAACCTGATAAAGAAAAAGGGAATGGTGCATATATATCCCAATAAACACCCAAAATAGTTGATTTTACTTCTATGAAGGAACAACTATCACAATATGAGAGCAAAATAAAAACTCTTAGAAAACTCAATGAGGAGCTACTCAGGGAAAATATTCCTACTGGGTGTCATCTTCAAACAGAGACGAATATTCTACCTCATATATCTGACCTTCCAATAAGAGTAGTGTCTGAGCATCATATTGCCCCTAGATCTGGGTATCCATTCCACATAAATGAGGAAGTCAAAAATGACCGTAACATACCTCTATTGCGGTGACATCCTATCCCTAGTCAGTGTAATCATTCATTACAGGTAATAATCTAGAATTAATGAGAAATGAAAGAAGGAAAACCTCATAATCCTCCGCTTGATCCCTATGGATGAGAGATGACTTAGATAGTAGCACCCCAAGAGTTTCTTAACATCATCATGTCCCTGGATACACGAATGAAATCCATGAAAGGAAGACATTCACCAGTGCATCCTGAGAGGAATCTGTATCCTGAATAGATGGATGACACTTTGCCTCCAACCAATTTCAGAAATCCCATATTCTCTATCTTTGATTATGCAGGTGACCCTGAACAACATCTTACACACTTCATATCCTAATTCAAGCTAATGATGGGCCCTCAAGATCAACAGGAGGAAACAAAGGTAAAGTGTTTTATACAGACTCTGATAGGGCCAACCTTTGTATGGTATAGCAGCCTACTAGTAGGATCCATTATAGGATGGGAAGAAATTCATCCTCAGTTCCTTTATCAATTCATCTCTTTGATGAGAAAAATTATGATTATAAATCTGAAGAACTGAAAAGAAAACATGATAATGAGAGGGTGTATGACTTCATAGTAAGATAGAAAGTTTTAACCTATTCACCTAGCATCTCTCTCTCACAGAAGAAACTATTGGAACTCTATGCTGAAAATATTTAGGATGATTTGTAGACACCTCTGATCCCTATAAAGTATCCATGTGGGTTCCATGAGTTCACTAAAATGGCACAATGTATTGAGGAAGCCATTTAGCAAACCCAATCTAAAACTCGACTCATGCCCGCAACATTAGCGAAAAGTCTATGAAAAGTAGAAGCTATGATTGTCACTCTCAAGACCAAAGAATCACCCATCCAAGCACCAAAATAGGCTCTAAACCCACCAAAATCTCCTATAAAGTGGCGAAAACCACAAAATCACCCTTGAACAGAAGCAAAGAGAAATCAGGGTCACCCAATATTTGAGGAAAGAATGAATAGATAACAATCCTTCCAAAATAAACAAGTTATCAATTATTTCTTGGAAGCCATAGACAATAATATTCTCACACTACTATAGCCCAAGAAGCCTGATGAGTTCGACCTCATTTACCATATCAATTACTTCCCTTTTCACAGAAGGATGGGTCGTAATATCCATAACTACTTCATCTTCAAATAAATCCTTTAAGGCATGATAAATTCCAGACATGTGGTTTTAGATGAATCCTCATGATAAGTTTCCTAAATAACCACTTCACAATAAGAAGAAGATGTTTATTGATAGAAAGTTTTGTCCAGGCATGAGTTAAAGTTCAACAAATAGATGAATTAAAAAACAGTTGATCAATCCCATGCCACCCTTAAAGCATAGCTACGAAGACCCACAATAGCTCTACCAGCCAAATAGTCAACATAAAAAATGCCTCCCAAAGGCGGGCATGACCACCAGAAGCATAAATAAATAGAGGAGTAAGAGTCATATTCTACTCCAAATAAATCCCTAACTCTTGAAAAATTATTCTCTAAAACATCCATAGTATGGGAATCTCCCCATCAAACATAATCCTCATCGGACGAAGAGCTCATATTTGGTTTTATCAACATGATCCACTTGGAAGACTCCTTTTATGATGATTAATATGCCCCTGAATATGAATTTCCCACACATTACCAAGGAATGGGAGGCCTCATGTGCCAGAACTGAGGATACATGGGATAATGTGGGCATGGTCGGAACGAATATTCTATTCACGTACCTGTGGATATCATATATATAGCTGATACCCAAGGGAAAGCACTCCATTAGTCCTAAAAGAGACAGGGAGGTGATCCAGAGCCCTATAAAAGTCATCTACATCCAGTTGTCTTGCATGACCTCTTTGCAGGGGTTCAATTATCTGATCAACCTAGATAATGGGGATGACCAGTGTGACATACACCAATGATAGTAGATATTCCCTCAAATTCTATGCATGCACCAGTCATATTCACCTCAAAGTCCTCGTCTCTAAAACACATGCCTGGGAGCAACCCCATATCGGGGAGTTCCGACCATTGGTATAAAAATATAATGTTCTGAACAAGTCAGTGATTGTCCCATCTAATCTCTTGACCCTCAATACACTCTGTATTTCAAAATAACTTTGGTAAGAACTTGTTAAATCCCTATAGCGCCCATAGGAATTCGAGATATAATTCACTGCAGTCAGGGTCAATCTAGTGAAGTCTTTGTCCTCAGACTACCATGTCACGATCTCATTCACTAATCAAGATCAGGAAGAGGTCCTTCAAAGAAACATCAATCCCTATATGCTTCAAGAATACATAATAATTTCAATGTCCAAAGGACCCTGATTGATAATGGACTTGGGATCAACCTTATCCCATTTAGAACCCTCTGATGTTTGGGATATAACGAAGGGGATTTGTCTCCCACAGAACTAACCATTCAAAGGTATGATAAGAATTAGAAAATACCTCTTGGGAAGATCAAGCTCGAAGCATAATTTGGAGATCTTACATTAGATGACAATTTTATGGTTATCCAGTAAGACACATCATAAAATGTCTTTCTCTAAAGGACCTGAATCCATAGCCATTTGGTGGTACCTTAAAGATTCCATCAGTGTCTTATATACCCCATTAATAGAAAATTCAGCATAATTCATGGTGGAAATTCCCCCTTTGAGACTTGGAAATCCACATATGCTGAAGCATATTTCTACAAAAGGGAGGAAAATAGCTAGTGAAAGATGATGATATATAGGTTACATCTCCCAATGGATTGGGGAGCACCCTTGTGAGTCCCTAGAGTATGCTCGATAGTGACTTTGTGCACCCCATAAATCTGGTCCAGGTCATAGATCTAGTACTAGTGGTCTAAAAACCCTCCTATCCCCAGTGAAAGTGTGAAACAAAATCAGCTCCTACATCTATCTCTAATGAATCGAGAAGCATGGGATGATAATGTCTCTTCTCATGGACTCTCTTATCCTAATAGTGATGGAGAATCCCCAAAATTTTCATCTATATCAAAAAATATCCATATAGACTCAGAGATGGAGGAAGATAAGGATGGCCCTAGGAACACTCCTCCCACATTCAAGGAAGGAATCTCCACTACCATCGATGAACTCAGGTAGATAAATCTAAGAATAGAAGAATACCCATTCCCCACACTGATTAGTGCTGAAGTTCCCCTCAAAGAGAAAGAGAAGTACATAGCATTCATAAAGTAACAATGATATGTTTTTTCCTAGAACTATATGGAAATTAATTAATTGAATATATATGTAGTTATGAACCATCTCAGACCACTAGATGAGAATCAAGGATTCATGCAGGCAGCCAGGAGGATGCACTCCTCTCATGCCATCAATATAGAGGCCGAGGACGACAAGTTGATCAAATACAACTTTTTTTAAGAAGTAAAATACCTAAGATGGATTGAAAGCATCATACCTATTATGAATAATAATGGATAGGTAAGGGTATGCACTAATTTTAGAGACCTTAATCAGTATTTCCCGAAGGAATACTTCCCATTATTGATAATAGAAGTCAATAATACAAAACTGGCCTTTAACAGCATTAGAAATAGATTTTATTAGTGCTAGAAAAGTGATGAAAATGTTAGTGACGTTAAAAGCCCATGAATTTTATCATTGCTGAAAAATAATTGATAAAGGGGTCATTTCTCAACACTTTTAAAAGCGCTGATAAAATACACATTTTAGTGCTTTCAGAAACACTTATAAATTTGTTTTTATTATCACTTATAAAAGCACTGATTAAATTTGTATTTATCAGTGCTTTTAAATGTATTGATAAAGGGCCATACCACAGTATTCTATTACAACACACTACAACACTAGAAACACACCAAAAACACATCAGATATCAAAAAAAACAAGTCCCAATACAAAATTTAAATGAAATGAAATTTACAACAAAAACACTAGAAAAAAATATATTTTAGACATTTTAAACATCGATTTTTACAATTAAATAAATAAAAAATATTACATACATTCAGAAAAAATCCTAACTATAAATGTTACCACAATTTATATTGACTTTATTTATTTAACTTCCAACATTGAAAGAGTAGTTTCAAACAAACCACCTCAACTCGAACAAAAGAATCCACTTTTATAAGAAAAAAATTATTATGAGTAATACTAAAAAGAAATAAATTAAACATAAATATGAAATAATACATCAATTCTATGGAAAATGATTTTACTGTGAAAATATCAAGATGAACTCTGTGATTGAGTAGTGGAGGGAACTTGAAAGAATGCGATAAATGTGAACACTACAGGAGTGAAAGGTTTTGTGAGAGAAGAAGTCTATATATGTTTTGGTATAAAAGGGATGAAAGTTGGATATAGCACCCAAACTCGAAAAAAATAATCCACTTGTATAGGAAAATAATTTTTATGTGAGTAATACTAAAAATAAATAAATTAAACATACATATAAAAAAATACATTGATTCTAAGGACAATGATTTTACTGTGTAAACATCACGGTTACCTCTATAATTGAGCATAGGCTGAATCTTTTCTCTTCCTGGAAAGGTAGTGGAGGTAACTTGAAAGAAAGTGATAAATGAATCACTATAGGGGTGAAAAGGTTTTAAGGGATAATGAAGTTCAAATTTAGATATAGCACCCCCAAATCAAACAAAATAATCCACCTATATTAGAAAACAATTATTATGTGAGTAATACTAAAAAGAAATAAACTAAACATACAAATGTAATAATACATTAATTTCATAGAAAATGATTTTACTATGAAAACATCAAGATTATCTCTTTAATTGAGTAGAGAAAGAACCATTTCTCTTCTAGTAATGGAAATGGAGGAAACTTGAAAGAAAGTGATAAATGCACCACTATAGGGGTGAAATAGTTTTAAGGGAGAAGGAGCATGAAAGTTGGACAACACACCCCAAACATGAACAAAATAATCCACCTGTATAAGAAAACAATTATAATGCGATTAATACTAAAAGGAAATAAATTAAACATACATATGAAACAATAAATTAATTGTATGGATAATGATTTTACTGTGAAAATATCAATATTACCTATGTAATTGAGTAGATTCAACATCGTTTCTCTTCCTGAAAAAGAAGTGGAGGTAACATGAAAGAAAGTAATAAATGTAATACTGTGGGGGTGAAAAGGTTTCAAGGGAGAAGGAACATAAAATTTGGACAGAGTACCCCCAAATCAAATAAAAGAATCCATTTATATAAGAAAAAAATTATTATACAAGTAATAATAAAAAGAAATAAATTAAATATAAATATGAAAAAATACATTAATTCCATGGACAATAATTTTACATTGAAAACATCAAGATTACCTCTGTAATTAAGAATAGTTAGCATAATTTCTCTTTCTACAAAGGAATGAATCATGGATATAAATATTTTAAAATAAATCAACTCTGAAAGGAATAATGAAAATTAAATAAACATTCAATTATAAAATTTTTCAGTAAAATAGAGAAAGTATATCGTAACATTACATTTTAATCTATCCAAAGGGTTTCGTTTATTATATTTTTTTCTTTCAACGGATTGGTAACATCATCTTGTGCAGAATACATTTTCTTCATGAGTAATCTAACATTTAATTTTGATTATGTTAATGCATTAGAGAATATATAATATTATTTAAAAATACATAATATATTAAGAAACACTTTTACCTTCTCATTGAACTCTCTTTAATTTTTTAAGGTTTCAAGGATTTGGTTCCTCTTTTGGGAATTTAAATCCACTCTTTATGGTCCCCTCTAACATACAAGACATTTTCTATAATGGGACAAACATGAACTGATTGTGAAGTCCCAATAAAAGGGTTATCCTCGATTGAATTTTCATCTCACTCAACATTTGTTTTAGTTGCCAGTAGGAAAATCGACCAATTCTTGTTTGTTGGATCAAAGATATAAAATAAATGCACTACTTGTGATTCCATTATGAACAACTCATCCTTTTCCCCTTCTACACTGAAATTCACCTTCACAAATCCAATTTCATCAACTTTCACTCCATTTATATTTTCAACCCATTCGCAATAGAAAAGAAGAACTTGAAATATTGTACAATAAAACTTGTGTATATATTTGATAAAGACAAAATATGACATATTTTCATAAATTATATTTCTCTCTTTAGAACTAGATATGTGCATCACTTCATACACAAGCGTAACACCACTGTTTTTCATCGTACTGAAGTCATCATGTTCTTTTATATAGAAAGTATAACCATTGATTACAAACACAATGTAAGGTGTAACATTTTCATTTGGTCCTCTAGCTATACCTTGAAGTCATTTAGCAATTGAATTTAGATTTTTAGATAACTCCTTATAAATTTGATCTCCAAACCATCCTATAAACTATTGATTATGTCTATCTGATATCCATATTTCATCCCTTCAGGGATTAAAATATCTAAGAATTTCTTTATGGAAATAAATATATGGATAAACATCTTTACTATTATGTAATATGTAAAGAAGTGCTTGCTCCCACTCTCTCAAGGTAATTTTAACAATTTCTCTTTTGGAAATCCCTTCACCCATAAGGTGTTGACTGTGATGAGACTTTGGGAGATTGATGCTTTCAACATCAGATAGGTAATCGGTATAGAATTCAATAGCTTCTTCAAAAATATATCATTTCTCAATACAACCTTATGGACGACTTTGATTCTTGACATATCCTTTCAAAATCTTCATATAGAGTTCAGTGGGGTACATCCATCTGTAATGGATAAGACCACATAGTTAAACCTCTCTGACCAAGTGAACCATTAGGTGCACCATTATATCAAAGAATTATGGTGGGAAGAAAATTTATAATTCACATAATATGATTAAAATCTCCCTACTCATGATGGTAAAATTCACCGAGTCTACAACTTTAATACACATGAATTTGAAAAAGAAGTAGAGTTTGGTTAATGTATGCCGTAAATTTTGAGGTAGAATGTAATAGAAATCAATAGGCATTAAATCATGCATCAAAACATGACAGTTGTGTTATTTTAGTCCTTGTAAGCTCAAATTAGTCATTGACAAATCATTCTTTATATTTGATGAATACCCATGTGGAACTTTTAAAATCGTACAGAAATGGTAAAATTAAAAATTTTCCTATCTGGATTGAGTGTAAGCTGCTGGAGGAAGAAAATTATGCCTTTTTCTATTCACTAGTGCCAACTCTTTCCTTATCCCCATTTCAATCAATTAAAACCTAGAATTGATTCCATATTTCATTTTCAAGGAACATTTAGAAACATGATAATAACACTATAAAATACATTTTTCTCTACATGAATGGCATCAATAAAATATCTAACATACAAAAAAGTATAGTATGAAAATTCAATGAAAATTAATCTCTTATTCCAACATGATTTTGTAAGGTTTTTCAAAAATGTTCTACCAAAAATAGTGTCAATACTTTTTACTTTTTTGTATAGTTCATCACCCATTGCTAGAGATGGTGTTGTACCTTGTTCTATATTTCCATCGAATGCTATCATCTAAGATCAATATTTATGCCATCGAGATAATTTTTTTTGATTTCCTAAAAACATATTCTTTGAGGAATGTTTCAACTGAACTGAGTATGTTCTTTTTTCACAAATGGGACACCCTAACATGCCTTTAATTATATAGTCTAATAAATTTATATAAGTGGGGAAGTAATTTATATATTCATACAACATGGCCCTCAATGTGAATTCTTCACTTCTATGATCATCATAAATTGTAACACCTGTATCCCACATCAATTTCAGATCATCGATCAGTGGATCCAAATAGACATCAATATCATTACCGAGTTGCTTTGGTCTATATATAACCAGAGAAAACATAATGTATTTGTGATTCACACATAACCATGATGAAAAGTTATAATTTACCAACATGATAGGCCATGTACTATGAGTAATACTCTGTACACCAATGGATTTATTCCATCTGTAGATAATGAAAGACATAATTTTCTCAGCTCATCTCAAAATTCAGGAAACTCATAATCTATCTTCTTCCACTGAGGATAATCTTCTTGATGACATAGGTTCCCATATTTAATTCTTGTATATAAATGCTATGATAATTTTCTTCTGGTTTCTTGATATCCATAAAGTCTTCTAAACCGTGGAATGATAATAAAGTAACATACAAATTTCAAAGGACATGATTCATTTTTCTTATATCGATCTCCACCACACTTAGGGAATTTGATGGGTGATTCATGGTACTTGTGAAACAATATGAAATCATTTGGACAAGCATGTATTTTTTAGATATCATGACCATTTAACATAACATTCATTTAGTGTCATATGTTCGTCATGGTAGTTCATTTTCTTCAAATAAAATATCTTTTAGAAGACTAAGTAGTTCGGTAAAGCTATTGTCACTCCATATATTTCCATCTTTCAAATTATATAACTCCAATAAAACTAAAAATGTTATGTATTTAGTACGATCTGTATACAATGGTTTCTTGGAACAACTATTTAACTACTCAGACAACTTTGGACAATCACAAAGGTCATATTCAATTTTCATTGTCATTTATTCCATGCGATCTCTATCATATTTTACAAAGTTATTCATATAAAATGATTCATAAACTGTAGTTTCATCCCAATCTATGTACACATTTAGTTTTTCCCCATGTTGAGTACAAAATTTATAGATTTTATCTCTTCTGTGAAAAATAAAATGTTCTTCCAACTCTTCCGAACTAATTTTTCTTGAATAAAAACAATGTAATAATGGAAAGAGGATTTTAGAAGGGTCATCTACATGCTCTCTTGAAAACTTGAGGAACTCTTTAACTCCAACTTCATATTTTTTTTTCAAACGATTAAAGTGCATCCATTTTTTGGTTCACATCCATCCTATTAGGTTCATAAAATATTAATTTTATATAATATATAAATAAATATACATAAGATATTCATTATCAAAAGTGAAAGTTATAGACAATAGTAATAAGGGAAATATGGACCATTTATACTAAAATATTTGAGCACCTAGATATTAAAAATTCAATAATAAGGGCTATTAGAATTTGAAAAAATAAAGGTAGATAATAAATACTATTATCACTAAACATTATTGGTGTAAACGTGAAGATGGATAATGTAATGAACCTAGACAGAATTACCCAAACAACACCATGCCAGATCATCTTATGACCTATAACAAACCTCAAAGTCACCAAAAGATGGTTTAAACTTTGGTTGTAAAAAACTCTAAATGGGAGGTGGTCCCCCAAAATAGAAACAATTAGTACCAGAGGTTGGAAAAAATTCTATCATGACACTTGGGGTCAATGGACATGCAAACCCAAAATCATCATTGAACGATATAGGCATACCTGTTAGACAAACAACTAGGGAAATAAATGATGCAATAGCTATATAGACACACATACATGTCACACCAATATAAAAACTCACTCACTTATAGTCTATATGAAATTTAAAATAGATAAAAACCTGATATTCCAACATAACATGAACTAAAGGCACCATAATGATTCAAAAAGTGAAGGATTTATATGATAAAACCTCATGTACTTAACAAGGGATGACCCCTTTGAATATTCCCCACAAAAAAACTAAGTACCATAGTGAATTATAATAGGAATTAGATCATATGATACATATAACCAATAGGGAACATACAACACTCTACTAACTTGGTTCCTGAAAAATAGCATCTGAAGCCACATGTCCACTGAGGTGTCCATGAATGGTTTCAGTATATATATAATCATTAGGGAACTACCAATGTGCCTCAAATCAATAGTCAGTAAACAAGAATATACATGAACATTTCTACACATTTATATACATATATGAAAAAATTATTTAGTAAGAAAATATAAAACATAGCAGTAGAACAACAATGAATAAATCTAAGGTTCATTGTTTGATATAAACAATGGATCATACATCGGTAGTTAATATAAACAAAGAGACACAAATTGTTCCCTAAATAAAGGATCACAAAAAAATATTAAATAGCATATCATAAACAATGGATCATAAAAAAATTGTATAATAATAAATCAAAAACAAAAAAAATACACAAAGAAAATTGGAATCCCTACCTCACTAGCTTAATGAAAATATGATACCCTCTTTGGATGTCAAACAAGATGTTCATAGGTAGTCTAGTGGTGTGATTCGACCTTTTATTCACTGAGGAGGAGCTATTTGAACTTCAATTCACTAAGGAGGAGCACCGACAATGGGTGGCTTCCATATAAATCCTCTATATCGCAATGGGTTCGCAAATGGTTAGGGTTTTTAAATTAGATCATGACAACTTTATCAGTTCTTACCAATAAGCACTGATGAAACCGGTCTTTGTCAGTGCTAAACTTATAGTGCTCATAAATGTTCATTTAGCATTACTTTTCTTAGTAGTGGTAAATCCTCATCTTTATCAGCACTATTAATGCATTGATAAAGATTATTTTATCAGAGCTTATTACTGAAGTGCTGTTAAATGAATTATAATTATAATTTTAAATAAAAAATTGTAAATATTTATAAATACTTAATAAATATATATAAATATAAATATAATAAATACATTCCTTTTTAAATATATTCATTATAAGTTTATAATTAATTATTTATAATTATAAAAATATTTAAAAAAAATATTATTTATATCATTATAAATATTTATATAATCACACGCACACACACACACACATATAATAAATATATATAAATATAAATACAGTAAATATATTCATTATTTATGTCAATTTATTATAAATTTAATAATTACTTAAATATACATAATTATTTATTTATAATTATATAAATACTTTTAAAAAAATATTTATTTATTTATAATTATAAATATATAATTGTATAAATATTGTGAATGTAAATTTATAAATATATTTATTTATAAATATATTCACTTATAATTTTTTTTACAAATATATTTTTAACATTATTAATGATTATCTAATTTTGAGTGTATGCATATATATATATATAGGAGTGAAATTGAATAAATTAAGAATATATGTACACTTTAATAATATTGAAAAAATGGACAAGTTCTATGTGTGTGCATATTTTATATAAAAATAATTAATTATATGTATATGTGAAATCAATATGACACACATTTGATCTATATTAAATTGAAAAATCAAACAAAATTCAATTATATGTTGAGTACTATGCAATTAGTCAATATTTTTAATTCATATTAATTTTTAATTATATACCATTATTCAATAAATATATGAAAATTTAATATAGAGTGTATAAATATTTTGAAATATATAATCATATTTATATACATTAATATATATATATATATATATATATATATAATATATAAAATTTAATAACATTAATTATTATAATTTTATAATTAATAAAATTTTTAATATTTAATAATGCATAATCAATTAATTCATTTTTATCAATAATTATTTAATTAATAATTTTTTCAATAAACACAATTTTTATTTTTAATTTATTTAATTATTTCATTTTATAAGTGCTAAAAATGCATTGATGAAAGAAATATTTATCAATGCTAAACATAAAGCGCTGACAAAGCATACCCTTTATTAGCGCAAAAAAATAAAGCGTTGATAAAAGATACCCTTTATCAGTGCTAAAAATAAAGCGCTAATAAAGGATACCCTTTATCAGCACTAAATTTAAAGTACTGATAAATATTTCCTTTATCAATGCTAAAATAAAAGCACTGATAAAAGGTTAAATTTATTAGCACTTTATTTAGCACTGATAAATATCCCATTTATCAGCATTTTCTTCTAACACTGATAAATAACAATGCAGCTAAAGCCCTGTTTTGTAGTAGTGACTCTTGATCAATGCAACTGGTATCTTTGAATTCCTTTCCATCATGGATAGGTACTCGAGGTACAATCAAATCAAAATGTCCCTTGAAGATGAAGAAGCCACTGCCTTCAGAGCGCCTTAAGGGGTCTTTTTCTATCAGGTCATGCCCTTTGCTTTGAACAATTATGGATCCAAATATCAATTCACCATGCACCATATCTTTAAGACATTCATGGGATAGATATTTGAATGTTATTTCGACGACCTAGTTGTAAAATATCTACAGTGACGTGATCACTTCACGGACCTTCTAACAATCTTCGTTAACTTGTGACAACACTGTCCAAAGATGAATCCATTGAAATTAATTTTCGAGGTAACATTAGGAAAGTTCCTTGGCTTTGTGGTATTCCACCATGACATCAAGGTTGAACTAGAGAATACTAGTTCTATTTTAGCAATGTCACCCCCTAGAAATCTTGAATAACCGAGGGGGCTCCATGGGAAAGTCATCTACATTTGGTGTTTCATAGCCAACTTGGCCTGTAAAGCTATCCCCTTCACCAGGATAATAAATAAGGGAATCAACTATAAATGGGATGAAGACTTCCAAGAATCTTTCAAAAGTCTCAAGAATTACTTACTGCACCCACTGGTATTGATTCCTCCAGTGGAAGGGAGACAACTCATCTTATATGTTCCATCATGGAATGCTCATTGGGTACCCTCCTCACACAGAAAAATGATGTAGGGAGTGAGAATAGTCTTTACTAACTTAGTCAGAAAATGATAGGTATTGAGACTATGTGTTCTAATATCAAGAAGAACTAACTTGCACTCATCTTCGCAGTGAAAAAGATGAGGCATTACTTGAATCATAAAGAATTCCATCTAATCTCTCATATCGATTCACTCAAGTAAATCCTTGTCCGTTCAATGTTAACTGGTTTCTTGGCCCAATGGGAGGTTATTCTCTAGCAATACAACATTCAGTTTGTATCATAGAATTCAGTGAAAGGTAAAGACCTAGATGATTTCCTTACAACACACCATACCCTGGAATATACACCTGAAGACACCAAGATTTTAGATGATGAGTTATTCTATTCCCATGACACTCCCCAAACATGGGATATGTACTTTGATGGTGAAGGATACGTACTCAGTGGAAGCATGAAACTTTTTTAGGGACCAAATTTTCCTTTGATGTAATCTATGACCAATCCGGGATCAATACGATGATAAATGACAGTATCCACGAATTAAGATCAAAGATCTAGAAAAAAGAAGAAAAGGACACTGGATCCTAGAGAGAGGATATTGCGCATCAAGTTTGTAATTAATTTAAATAATTTTTGTAGAAATTAAATACCTAAATCTTTAGTACATTATTCATTGATGATGTTGATTGTCACGAATGACCCCTCCAGATTGTCTTGTTGTACTTGCGAGGATCCAAACTAGAATCCCTCTAGCGGTGATCCACATACGCTATGATGACCTCCAATCAACACCACTCATTCTCCGGGTGCTATCACGGTGATGTGAGTGGTCTGCCAGTCGTTCTTGATCGCATGTTCTTCGGTTTTGAAGAAAATCTCTTGTTCTCGAGAGGGGAGAGGAGAGGATTTTAGAGATAAATTATTTTGGCTCAAAAATTCTCTCACAACAAGAAATTGGGTTCACCAGGCATAGTGGCAGAATATAAGTACCTATATATTTAATGAAATAGAGTTTAATTTACAATATTTTATTTCATAATAGTAATTAAATACGTTCATAACCTTAGATAAAACCCATGATACATAATAACAATAATAACACCATTATTCGTGGTGTGCAAACTTGCACAAAACACAATCGTAAATGAAATCCCATGACACATAATGATAACAATGTTATTATTATTTTGTGTTATGCTAACTAGTTAAATAATTATTTACCATCTTGCTAATAATTATTTTACTATTGGATCGGACATAGTCCGCTCGAGCTCCACTTGCATTTATTGAACACCTGAATAAATAAATAATTTATTCTCTTTATCAAATATTTTTTTACAAATTAGTAAATAAATATTTATTAAATGTTCAATAAAATAAGTATAATTTATTTAATTTATGAGATCATTTTAACTTGAATAAAATTATTCCACGGTCTTGATAATAAAATTTATTCCATTAATTAAATTCAAATAGAATTTAATCAAGACCACAAGAAATACTTAGTGTGTGACCCTTTAGGATTATTTATCATTGGCATTAGGAGGACTTGCCTAAAGTCCAAGAGTACTTTCTAGCAATGGGTCATGGAACCCAAGAGAAAGAAATTAAAGTTGAAATAATAAAATCCACATTTTAATGCTCACTGTGTAATACAATCCCTTTGTCTCAATATCTCATTAAGTATGTTTCATGATAGTATCATCAACTTGTTAGCTTGATATGTCTTTCTTTGAATACCTGAAATAAACTTGTCAATACATCATTGCCATGGGATTTACTGTGATTTTTCTATTTCAATCAATGGGATGAGATATAAACTTCTTTAGATTGAAGGGAAAAATCCTTCATCGACTTATCCCTTAATAACATGTCATTCGTGATGCACCCAACCTACCATACTTCCTGCCAATATATGGCATGACAAGTTTTGTTAGTAAATCAAAGTTCATGAATCGTGACACACATTAATGATAATCTTAAAGTATAAGGAACATTACACATGCTCACAAATAAAAATATCCGATGACACCAAAACATGCATACTTCCTACTGGAGAGTCTGTTATTATAATCTCTCATCTTGGAGATTACCAAGTGTGAACTTCATGAGAAGAAGTCTCATATGATTACGAGTACTCACACCTGATGGTCTGTATACTATGTGTCCCATCATAGTATTTCATCTAACCACATAACTATATTTAAGAATATTATCATTGCACTTCAAGGTTCTCATCATAATAGGGAACAATTATGACCTTTTTAATGAGAAAAATAATCTAGGACATTATTACCTTATAGTCATAAAGAACAATAAAAAATATATAATAAGGTGTTTAATATTTAAATACATTAAATATTCATGTAATAAATATAAAAATAGTTGGTTCTAGGACACCAAATCCAAAAAACTCCCACTTGTACTAAATCCAACTACCTAGGACATTCAGTCTGCTAGACCTCACATGATAATCATGTTTTTGTTGAGTTAAGGTTGTATTAAAGGGGTATGCTATGCTGTCTCCCATGGAAATACTTCTCACTAAAACTTCACCTCTCTGAGAAAAATCCCTCAAGATATGATACTTCCATAGTATATGCTTCATCTGCTGATGTGGTCTTGGCTTTATTGAAAGAGCCACTGATGCAGTATTATCACAATAAAGTGTGATGATATCTTTACTACCAGGTACCACATCCAGCTCTTGGATAAATCTATACATCCAAATTGATTCTTTAGCTGCCTCAAAAGCTGTGATATAATCAGAATCTGCTGCAGAATATGTGACCACACCTTACTTTGAGCTCTTCCAGCTCACAACACCTCCATTCAAAGAGAATATGTATCCCGTTTGCGACTTCATGTCATCTTGATCAGTCTTGAAAATAGAATCTGCATATCCTATGATGACTAGTTCCTTATATCGTCCATAAACTAGGAACATATCCTTATTACACCTTAAATACTTAAGGATAGTCTTGACTGCCATCCAATGGTGCTCACCTGGATCAGCTTGATATCTTCCTACCCCAGATAATGCATGGGTGACATCTAGCCTAGTACCTTGCATATAATACACGACTCACCAAATCTATGATGTGTATGGAATCCTTTCTATTATTTTTCTTTCCTTATGCATATGAGGGCAATTTTTTTTGGAAATATGAATTCCATGCGACACTCGGAACAATCACCTCTTGGATTGTTCCATACTGAATCTCTTTAGTATCTTTTCAATGTATGTACTTTGACTTAGGCCCAAAAATCTCTTAGATCTATCATGATGGATCTTTATCCCAATAATATATGCTGCCTCACCCAATTCCTTCATGGAGAAGAATTTATTCAACCATGCCTTAATAGACTATAAGACTGGTATTTTATTTCCAATAAGTAATATTTCATTGATATATACTATTAGGAAAAATAATTCACTCCCACTAAACCATTTGTAGATACATGGCTCACATTCGTTCTTTATAAAACTAAATTCCATTATGGATTCATCAAAACCAATTTTCCATGACTTGGATGCTTTCTTTAATCAATAAATGTCTTTTTGTGACTTAAATATCTTATTGGCATCCTTTGTAGTGAAAAACCCTTCAGGTTGTGTCATATAGAAATCTTCTTGAAGGTTCCTGTTAAGGAAGGATGTTTTGAAATCCATTTTCAAAATCTCATAGTCATGGTAAGCAATAATGTCCAATATAATTCTTATGGATTTTAGCATTGAAACTGGTGAAAAGGTTTCATCGTAGTCAATGCCTTGACACTATTTAAACCCCTTTTCAACCATTTGTTCCTTATATGTAATAAATTTTCCTTCCATGTCTAGTTTCTTCTTGAATACCCATTTTTAACCAACAGAATTTACATCTACTAGAGGATCTACCAAAATATAGACTTGGTTTTGGTGCATGGAATCCATTTCAAAATAAATATCTTCTTTCCACTTGGAAAAGTCTTTGCCACTTAATACTTCCTTTTAGCTTAGAGGATCATTATTATCAACTAATAATGAGTCAGCATCCTCAATAACTAGAAAACCATATAGTTCTAGTTCTCAAACCTCTATTGTACTCATACGCTGTACTTGTGTCTCTAGAACATATCTTTATTCCATGGGGCTTTACGGAATGTGCTCATGTACTTACTCTTGTGTACCTTGATCCTCAAATTCATCGAAGTCTATCTCACTCCCACTAACTCTTTTAGAGATATTCTTCCTCTCAAGGAATATGGTGTCTCTTGGCACTATAACCTTTATATCTGAGGGGCCGTATAGTTAATATCCCCTTGTTTCCTTGGGGTATCCTATAAAGTTACACCTTGTGACTCTGGGTGTAAGTTTTTTTACCTAATGAGGACTTAAAAAACTCTTCACTACACCAAACATGTAAAGTTGATAACAATGGTTTTATTCCACTCCAAATCTCACGTGGAATACTATTTATCAATTTAGTTGGTACTTGGTTTAGTAAATGTGCCTCTATTTGTAATGTATATCCTTAAAAGGATAATGGACGACTTTCATGTATCACCATTGATCTCACCATATCCAAAAAGGTGTTATTCTTCCTTTCGATTACACTATTCCACTGGGGTGTGTAAGGAGGAGTGATTTGGGATAAGATCCAAAACTCCCATAAGTAATCAATGATGTCTGGATTAAGATATTCACCACCACAGTCTGAGCATAGTTTCTTAATCTTCTTACCAAGATGGTTCTCAACTTCATTCTTTTATTCCTTAACCTTATCAAAAGAATCCAACTTATACCTCATTAATTAGATATATACATATCTACTAAAATCATCAGTAAAAGATATCAATTATGAGTAACTACCCCTTGCTTCAATTGGAAATAGTCCACAAACATTAGTATGAACCAATTCAAGAAGCTCTTTGGCTCTTTCACCTTTCCCACCAAATGGGGATTCAGTCATTTTTCCTTGTAAACATGCGTGACATAAAACATGTATTTTCAGTTCGATAGATTCTAAATATCCATCTTGATGTTACTTTGTCAAGTGTTTCTCATTTACATGACCTAGCTGGTGATTCCAAATTTGGGTGTGATATGATTCATGTGAATTATTTTCTTTATCGATTTCCATTACTTATTTTCTAAAATCCAACATGTAAAGACCATTATATAAATACGACTTACCAAAACAAATGCTATCTTTATAAAAGAAGCAACATTAATTTACGAACTTGAAAATAAATATATCTGTATCTAGTATGGATATAGAAATAATGTTTTTGGTTATATAAGGAACATAATAATAACATTTTAATACCAAGATTATCCCAGTCAACAACGTGAAGTGGTAGTCCCTGACAACTACAGTAGCAAGTCTAACTATGTTTTCTACTCGTAGATCTACCTCCCCTCGGTAAATTTTCTTGAATCTACTTGGTTCCTATTTTTGGATACATATTTGATCAGAATAGGCTGTATCTAATACCAAATTTGTATAAATAGATAAATTTCACTTGATAAAAAATGCATCTGAAGTTTCCCCTTGATTCTTAAACTGGGTGTAGTTTTTCTTCCAGTGTCCCATATTGCCACATGAAAAAACAAACAAATTCCTATCCCCTTCACCAATTGATATTCCTTTTCATGGAAGGGTGTGAAGAAGCTTTGGGATTATATCTCTTCACCTTCCCATTCCTCTTATTCACCATAAGGATAGAAGGCTTTTTGTGCTTCATATATTTGTCCATTTGGTGAAGCAGGATAAGAAGATATGGTAAAGAATTCTCAATGTTTTTAATATTGAAATTCACAAAAAAACTAGAGATTCTCCAAGGTATTTATGTGAGAATAATATCAGTACCCAGTTATTCGGGGTGTTTAAACCATAAAACCTCTAGGCGCTCAATATATCCAATGATCTTGACTATGTGAGTCCTAGATGGGGAACCCTCTCTAAGCTTACTATGAAAGCATTCCTTGGAGATATCAAACCATTCCTATCTTTATCTCTCTTGGTAAAGACCATGGAGGTTCTCAAGAATGATAAGGAATCCATGTTTTATGAGACGTCATGAGTTAACTATACATTGATGATAACATCAAATATTTAATGTTGACTGCGTTGTTTATATGTTTCTCATAGACCAAAAACTCTTCATCATTTGCCTCTTGGGTAGGCGGATCAGGTAATGAGGAATCCATCATGTAAGATTTCTATTCATGGAGTAGAATGTCTGAAAGGAGTCTAAACCATTCTTGGAAGTTACTGTAAGTGATGATGTTGTCTTTATCCAATATTGATTGCAGGGATAGTGTGGTTGACAATTTTTTCATTTTTATTCTACAATTTATAAGATTAGATAATTAGTAATTTCTTAATTACATTTTATGAGAAATAATAAATTAATTTTATTAAGTCTCCCACAATTTTATCAAGTCCCAATGACCCTCACAATTGAACTCCAAATGTCTAGTTTCTTGGTAATTCTAATGGAAAGCCTGGTTTATTTTAGTTCCATTTTGCATGCTTGTTTAAGTCATTAATTATGTGATCGGGACAACACATCCATAATGATAAACCATGCAACTGACAGAAATAAAATTATGTAAAGGTCATGATCATGAGATTTTCTAATGGTCAGTTTATATAGCAGTTGATAAACTAAGCCTAACATAGAGGAGAAACATCTTGAACCTTTTGGGTTCTTTTTTAAAACTTTACACCTGTCCACCTTTGTATCTCCTAGGATTGGTTTCATCTCAACTATATCTTGAGCCGCATCCTCTAGCTTGGGAGCTCCATCTATTATATATTGTTTTTAACTCACATGTAAGTGAGGGGTAAAATGGGGTTTATATAAAAGAAACCATGGGGATGCATGACCTACATATTAATGAGGAAAGATAAAACACGGGCCCACAATTTAATTTAAAATAAATTAAAAGAAAATAAATCATATACAAAGGTCTGGTCAAGCTCATGATCATCCACATACATGAAATGAATTACACATTTAATAAAACTAGCATTCAATTATTAACTATTCTTATTAAGATAAATCTCACTTAAATCAAATAATTATTATCTTTAATTAATCAATACTTTTATCTTAATCATTTTCTGAATTTCCTTGAGATTCTCATCGATAACCTTCGAGGTAACACAATGAAAACCCATTAGAATATAAAGTATATTTAATTATAAATATTACACAAACATTAATGTTTTAATTCAATGTAATTTGGTAAAGTACACGACTTGTAGTTCTAACTAGACGGCGTGTACTGCCTTCACTGTATTATATGAAGTACATTCCTAGGGACTCGGTGTGTGAGGTGTACTTTGCAAATCTTGGAGTACACGACATGTCCAGTGGGACATACACCATGTTTTCTCTTAGAGACATGGATATCGATTGGATTATACATGTATGGGATACATGGTTTAGAACTTTAACTGAAGGGACTACATGTTGTGTCTAGTGGGCCACACGACATGTACACCGATTGACTGTGCGCCAGTATGTCTCGGTAAACACACGGTGGAAGAATTAACTACATCACGTGTCATTAATGCACACGAGTTGGATAATTAACAGATTATTCTCAATGTACTGAACACAACTACATGATGTGTAATCGAGATTACATGGCGTGTATGGTACAAAACACAATGTGTAAGTCCGAACACACGGAGTGTACTTTTGGGATTGTCTCATTGTGCTTGTGAGGATCCAAAATAGATACCCTCTAGAGGTGATCCACACATGATTTGATGGACCCGGATCAACACTACTCATTCTATGAGTGCTAGTGCAGTGAAGTGAGTGTCTTGTGTCAGTCGTTCTTGACCACCTATTAATCGGTCTTGAAGAACGTCTCTTGTTCTTGAGAGGGGAGAGGAGAGGATTAAAGAGAGAAATTGTTTTGGTCTAACAATTCTCTCACCAGTAGAAATTTGGTTCACAGGAGTAATAGCACAATAGATGTACCTGTTTATTTAACAACATGGGGTTTCAGTTATAATATTTAATTCCATAATAGTAATTATATACATTCATAACCATAGAGAAAACCTATGATACATAGTAATAATAACAACACCATCATTCGTGGTGCGTGAACTTGTGAAAAATGGAATCATAAATTAAATCCCATGCCACATAATGATAATAGCATTATTATTATTTTGACTTGTGACAACTAGTTATATAATTATTTACCGTCTTTCAAATAATTATTTTACTACCAGACCGACCTTGGTCCACTCTAACTCCACTTCCATTTATTGAATATATGAATAAATAAATAATTTATTCTATTAAATAAATATTTTATTTACAAATTAGTAAATAAATATTTATTAAATTTTTGATAAAATAAATATATTTTATTTAATTAATGAGATCATTTTAACTTGAATAAAATTATTCCACATTATTTAGAATAATATTTATTACATTAATTAAACTCAAAACGAATTTAATCGAGACCACAAGAAACACTTAGTGTGTGACCCTCTAGGATTCTTTCTCATTGTAATTAGGAGGGATTTCCTGAAGTCCAAGAGTACTATCTAGTAATGGGTCAAGAAATCCAATTGAAAGAACTTAAAGTCTCAACAACAACATCCACATACGAATTATCACTATGTAATGTAATCCCTTTGTCTCAATATATCATCAATAAGGTTTAATGATAGTGACATCAACCTATTTTCTTGATACATCTTTCTCTGAATACCTATAATAAACTCATTGATACACCATGGACATGGAATTTAGGGTGATAATTCTATTTCAATAAAAGTTCTGAGATATCAACTCCCATAAATAGTAGGGAAAATTCTTGACTTTTCCATTAATAATATGTCATTCATGACACACCCAAAGTACTCTAATTCCCACCAACATATGGCATGATAGTTTTCATTAGCAGATTAAAGTGCGAGAGTCATGACATGTATGACAACCCTGCTTTTATTACAAACTTAAACATGATTTATTACATATAACTTCACTTGATACAACAAAGAAGATAGAGAGGTTTAGTGTCTTTGGGGCTTAGGATAATTACATAAAAACTTAAAACATGAAATACAACATCTTTATTGAAAACTTCCTTTACATGACCACTATATTCCCTCGTACTTAGCATTGCATGAGATAACCTGAGGACATGCATAAGAAAAGGGTGAGCTACAAAGCCCAGTAAGGGAATACACATGGAATAACATGAGGAGTACAATACATGTTAGACAATAGGAATATCAATAGAGCATAATAGAAACATGAACATAAAGGAATGATAAATCATGATAATCATAACATGGAAATGTGGCAACAACACTTAACATGGAATTAGCATGAGCCAAGGCTCATTGCACATGGAGCATGAGTAATTCCTCATTGCACATGAAGCACGAGTAAACCCTCATTTCACTTGAATTAGCATGAGTCAACACTCATTTCACATGACGTATCATGATACTATACTTTACCCAATGCATTGGAGCGCTATAATGGTGCACCCTTCTTAAACATTTCATTTCATGCATAAGTGTGCCACATGGATCATAAAACTTGGATTCATAAAACATAATCATTTATTCCACGATAAAGTAATGTGGAATTCATACATGAAACTTCATAATCAATAAGTAAATGTGCATAAAGGTGAATACCCTTGATGGAGAAATGGGCATGGTATTCACCACACAATGGCATTGGCTTAGAAAATTGGTGCGATTTCGGCAGCGTAATGACGTGACATAAGATTTCAAAAAAAAAAGGTTGATGAGAGAGAAAGGGGTTCCGAATTATATTTTAATGTAATGGACAGTAAGGAGGTCATATAGATACATGTCCCAACAATTGTAATGTAATTTAGATTCATGATACAAAAGTATTGCTTGAATGTAAACGAGGAGAGAGAAATTCCTTTCGGAATTTCGGCATAGTAACGGGTGTACATGGGAGGAATTTAATGAGAGAGAAAGGGGTATCCCATTATTAAAACATAAAGAGGGAAGTATGAGGGAGGTTCGAAACCATACCCCAACATTAATAATTTAAATTAAAAGGGAAATACAACTTAAATAAAATTGACAAAAATGAGAAAGGAAGAAAAAACCCTTACTTGGAAGTGTGCTTCCAAAGGCTAGAGAGAGGATTATGAGAGGATTATTGGGAGCTTGGGGAACCTTGGAATGATTCTAGAGAGACTAGGGTAGATGTTGGACGAACTCCAAGGGATTTGAGTGAGGAGGAAGTGGGAGCTTGGGTGGGTTTATATAGGAAAGGTGAGGGAATTCTTTATTATTTAGGTTTGGGTCCCCTTACATTAAATTGATCCAAAACACAAACCATCCCATGGTTTTTGCACATGGTTTTTGGAAAAGGTAAGAGGAAAACAATATTTTATAAGGCCAAAGTCCGAACTTCTTAAAATATTAGGGTTGCTTATGTGGAGGTGAGTCACACTCCCATGGAAATTAATTTAAAAAGGCAAGGTGTTGAATATGTCTTGAGGGGTCCATTAATGCTTTGAAAAGTAAGTCAAACAAACCTAAAATCACATTATTTTAATGGTAAAACATATATTGGCCGAACAGAAATATTATATTATATTATTACATCACTATTGGGTCATTATGATGTCATAAAACACATTATATATTTAAACAGTATTTAATTTTTACCCAAAAATTTGACTGTCTCAGAAAATTATGAAAAATTTACCGTTGGATAATTTTGACATCCTGATTCCAGAAAAGACATTTATTTTATCTAAATAATATTCTAAATATGTTAATTTTCACTTTTAAAATAAAAACTGACATTTATCGAAAATTCACTGGTTTTGACAGAAATGGATTTCAAACCTTAATAAAATTTTTAATTGCATTCATAAAATTATAAGATCATTTATATTTAATAAAAATTAATTTAATAATAATAATATTTTTTTATTAAACTAGTATTTAATTCAAAAAATCCCTTAATTTAATAAAATAGATTTCTTAATTAAATAATAATTAAAAACACTATTTGTACTTTAAAAACTATTTACAATGTCTCAAAAATGACAAGGAGGTATATTCATTATTATATACAAAAATAATATACATGAACATAGTACTAGTGATTTGTTACATAACCTCTTAAAACAGCCGCATAAGAGCTAAGGGTAAGGTGTGCGATGTTGACAGACTCTTGGGGTGGCTCGGAGAACATCGCTCTAGTGGTAATTTCTATCAACTTCCATTTTTCCCATAGACGGTCCCGTTAGAGCTTAACATGGTGAAGCTCAGCTTGGGCTTGGTCAAGAGCTAATCCCAAGGATGCCACCTCTTTTCCGAGCTCCGACAAATGGGCTTCGTATGGAGAAATTCTACCAGATGATGCCATCGCTTCTTTTGTTTGATTAAATTGGATTTGTTAAAGTCCTATATTTATACTAATCATGTGATCACTGTTCAACGACTATATTAGAAATGGTAAAAATTATTAACATAAAACCAAAGAAGTTGAAATTTTATATAAACATAAAGATACATTTAATTAGATCAAGAGGGATTTCCATTAATGAAACTTTGGGTCGTTACAATATTCCCCCCTTAAGAAATTTCACCCTCAAAATTTTCCTTTTCCCACACTAAAACAAATGTGGGTAACTTAGCTTCATCATATCCTCCAATTCCCAAGTCACTTCTTCAAACTTGTGGTTTCTCTACAACACCTTGACGAGGGGCATTGTCTTATTTCGTAGAACTTTTTCTCTACGATCTAAGATCTTCACTGGTTGCTCCTCATAAGAAAGATCATATTCCAATTTTACCACCTCAGAAGAGAGTACATGTGAAGGGTCCGGTATGTACTTCCTTAAGAGGGATACATGAAAGACATCATGTACTTTGTCCATGGCAGGTGGAAGTTCTAGTCGATAGGCCACAACCCCGACACGATCAGGAATCTCAAAGGGGCCGATGTACCTTGGACTTAACTTCCCTTTCCTTCCAAACCTGATGACCTTCTTCCACAGAGATATGCGTAGAAACACCATGTCTCCAACTTTAAACTCAAGGTCTCATCGATGATTATCTGCATAACCCTTCTGTCGACTCTGGGCTGCCTTGATATGCTGCTGAATGGTTTTCACCTTCTCCACCATTTCTTCGACCATTTCTGGTCCAAGCAGCTTACGTTCACCGACCTCATCCCAACATGCCGGTGTTCTGCACCTTTTCCCATACAGGGCTTCATATGGTGCCATTTGGATGCTTGAGTGGAAACTGTTATTATAAGAGAACTCAACCAGAGGAATATGTTGATCCCATCCTCCTTTAAAGTCCATTGAGCACGCTCTCAACATATCCTCAAGTGTTTGGATAGTCTGCTCGGATTGGCCATCGGTTTGAGGATGATTGGCCGTACTGAAGTTCATTTCAGTATTCAGAACATGTTGAAGACTCTTCCAAAACTTAGAGGTGAATCTTGGATCTCAGTCAGACACAATAGATAGTGGTACTCCATGAAACCTTACCACTTACCTAATATATATCCGTGCCAGTTGATCCAAAGAGAAATCCTCCTGAATAACAATGAAGTGTGCAGTCTTTGTAAGATGATCCACAACAACCCAGATTGCATTGTTGCCTTTGGATGTCCTTGGAAGTCCGGTGACAAAGTCCATGGTGATGTTCTCCCATTTCCATTCTGGTATGGGCAATGGTTGCATCATCCCCTTAGACTTCTGCCTCTCTGCCTTCACTTGCTGACACACCAGGCACTTTGATGTATATTCAGCGATCTCCTTCTTCATATTATCCCACCAAAAGTTTTCTCGGAGATCTCAATACATCTTTGTGCTCCCTGGGTGAATAGAGAAATTTGAGCTATGTGCATCATCCAAAAGTTCCTTCTTCAGCTCCGGACTTGATGGAACACATAGTCTTTTCCCAAACCGCACAATTCCTTCTTCATTAACATTAAACTCCAAGGATTTCCCCTTTTTGATAGCTTCCACTTTTTCCTGAATTCCCACATCATCCTTTTGAGCATCCTTTAACCTTTCCAAAAGAGATGGTTGAGCAATCATTTGTGAAAGGATTGATGATGTTCCCTTCTTTATGATTCCCATGTCCATCTTCATCAAGTCTAAGAAGATTGGATCCTTCTCAATTCTCATCATTGATATAATTGCTGGGTCCTTTCTGCTTAGGGAATCTGCCACCTTGTTCGCTTTCCCAGGGTGGTAATGGATTGAACAGTCATAATCCTTGATGAGATCTATCCATATTCTCTAGTGCATATTAAGCTCTTTCTGTGTGAATATATATTTAAGACTCTTGTGGTCAGTATATATCTCACATTTCTCCCCATAGAGATAATGCTGCCAGATTTTCAAGGCAATGATCACCGCCGCTAACTCCAGATCATGCGTTGGATAGTTTCTCTCATGGATTTTCAACTACCTTGAGGCATAGGATATCACTTTATCATTCTGCATCAGCACACAGCCTAATCACTTCTTTGAAGCATCACTGAATACCACAAAAAGTTCCCCACTTGTGGGTAAAGTGAGAACGGGCACAGTGATAAGCCTCCTTTTCAACTCCTTGAAGCTTTCTTTGCATTCATCACTCCAAGAAAACTTTACTCCCTTTTGAGTTAGCTTGGTAAGAGGGTTGGAAAATCGTGAGAAATTTCTCCCAAAACGTCGATAATATCCAGCTAACCCCAAGAAGCTACGGATATCCGTTACCGATGTTGGCCTCGACCATCCATCAATTGCATCTATTTTGGAGGGGTCCACAGATATCCCATTGCTTGTGATGATATGGCCCAAGAATGAGACCTCATTCAACCAGAAATCACTCTTGCTGTACTTTTCATAGGTCTTCTCCTTGCGCAAAGTCTCTAGTACGGTTTTTAAATTCTCCTCATGACCCTCCTTGGTTTTGGAGTATATTAGAATATCATCTATAAAGACTACCACAAATTTTTCAAGGTAATCTCTAAAGACTCTATTCATCAAGTCCATGAATATTTCTGGAGAATTGGTGATTCTTAAAGGCATTAATATGAATTCATAGTGCCTATACCTTGTATAAAAATCAGTCTTGGGGATATCTTCCTTCTTCACCCTTACTTGATAATATCCTGAATGCAAATCCACCTTGGAGAAGTATTGTTCTCCATGTAGCTGATCAAATAAGTCATCAATTCTTGTGAGAGGATAATTGTTCTTTATCGTGATTTTGTTAAGTTCACGATAATCGATGCAAAGACGCATTGACCCATCCTTCTTCTTGACGAAGAGGACTGGTGCACCCCATGTTGAAGCACTTGGTCATATAAACCCTTTATCCAGATTTTCCTATAGTTGTTTCTTCATCTCTTCAAGCTCTACAACAGCCATTCTATATGGATTCTTGGATATTGGTAGCGCCCCAGGTATAAGTTCAATTGAGAACTCAACATCTCTTCTTGGAGGAAGACCAGGCAGTTCCTCGGGAAACACTTCAGTGAATTCCCTCACAATAGGCATTTCTTCAAGGATGGTTTCTTCCTTGGACTCAATCATCTGAGCTAGATACGCGTGCTCATAAGGTAGTAATATCCATGCTTGAGATGATGGAGCTAAAGGAGATTCATCTTCCTCCTGACACTTGTAAAGAATCGGGGGTCAATTCTCTATATGGAGTGTGATTTCCCTCTCCCGACAATTTATGTTGGCTCTATATAAGGAAAGACAATCCATGCCAAGAATTGCATCAAATTCCACCATAGGGAGTATGACGAGGTTCGCCGGGAAATTAAATCCACAGACTATAATAGGGGAGGACTTATATTCATGGGATGCAATGATTGCCCCATTTTCCGTACTCACCGATATCTTTACTTCCATGATTTGTGGTGGTTCTGTGATTTTTCTACTAAACTTTCGAGATATAAAAGAATGCGTAGAACCTGAATCAAAAAGTAAGTTCTCTATTCTTGAATTAATAACTAGCGTACCTGTCACCACTTCATTTTCAGGGTTCACTTCGGCATAAGTGATGGAAAAATCTCTTCCTTGCTGCCTTAGAGGTTGTTGGTTGTCTCCAAAAACCCTTGGATTAGGGCACTGATTTGCAAAATGACCCAGTTCTTTGAATTTGTAGCATTGAAAAATGCGTTGAGGTTCGAACGGAGCGTTCCTCTCCTCTCTCGCAGCCGTGGGTCTTTCTTGCCGACAGTTAACAGCTAGGTGCCCTTCTCTTCCACACATGAAGCATTTTCTCGTCCCCTTAAGGCAATTTCCAGGGTGCTTCTTTCCGCACTTTTGGCAAGAGGGGTGCTGGATCTTTTTAGAACCATCTGACTTATCCATCGGACCACCAGCATTGATGTCTACCTTACACTTCTTGTCCCCATGATACCCCTGTGATTCCCCGATCTCCATTTCGACCTTGAGGGCACATCAGACAATTTACTCATAGCTGTCGAATTCACGGATTGCTAATGCTTTCCGCAAGCTAGGCTTCAGCCCACTAAAGAAGCGGTCAACCTTACATTAGGGGGTAACGACAAAGCCGGAAGCGTATCGTGCAAGCCTTGTGAAGTTTTCCTTGTACGCTCCAACAGATTCTTCATCTTTTTTCTTGAGGGAAAGGAAGTCCCTTTCCATCTTAAGCCGGAGGGTGCGCAGAAAATATTTATCGAAAAACATCTTCTGGAAATCCTTCCATTCCAACGCCTCGATCTCCTCCTCAGGCTTTGTATTTTTGATCAACATCCACCATTGATAAACTTCACCCTCCATACAATAATCATCCAGGAGAACCTTCTCTTGTTCAGAACATTGAAGGATGGAGAAGATCCTTTCAATGGAGTTGATCCGTTGTTCAACAATCGTGGGATCAGATGATCCACTAAAAGTAGGAGGCCTTTGCCTCATGAAGCTCTCGATAGCGACTTGTTCCTTCTTAGGGGGGTTTGGAAGTTCCTCTTGACCCGTGTTTCTATTAAAAACTTGAGTTAGCTGAGAGATAAGCGTGACAAAGTTTGCGATTCCCGCTCCCATTGGATTGGGCATCTCATTAGTACAGTCATCACACTGATCTTCACAATGGTTGTTAGCCCGAGTCCTCCTATTACCGGCCATTGGCTGGAATAAAAGGAAAGTTAGGGGTAACACATAAAGGGTAATCCAAAGACAAAAGTTTATGACTTATAAATAAACTTTTATTTCCTTACTCATGAGTCTATAGGCTTCAATCTAGGATTTTCATGATCTACTTTCTAACATATATTCTAGGGGAATTTTTTTAATTCCCTTAATAAGGGTTCATACTAAGCTTGTGAATTTATCAAAACATATCCCCAGAGAGTGTCATAACCAAGAGTGCAGCAAGGCCCGTTGTCGTGCACCAGTTCCCGTTCGAGTCTAGCTCAAAGCGGTGTTTCCGAGTTTTACCCCTAGGATACATCTGTGCTAGAGCCGCCTCTACCTGCTCGTATCCATATAGGGATGTAGTTGCTTAATAACCCACTTACTCAATACTCACCAAAACTTAGGAATGTTTTTATTGTACTTAGTCTTGTATATAAGGCTTTACTAGGGTTTTCTAATCCTAATCCCAAAAATAACTAAACCTATCCTTTGATACCAACTATGACAACCCTACTTTTATTACAAACTTAAACATGATTTATTACATAAAACTTCACTTGATACAACAAAGAATATCGAGAATTTTAGTGTCTTTGGGGCTTAGGATCATAACATAAAAACTTAAAACATGAAATACAACATCTTTATTGAAAACTTCCTTTACATGACCACTACATTCCCTCGTACTTAGCATTGCATGGGATAACCTGAGGACATGCATAAGAAAAGGGTGAGCTACAAAGCCCATTAAGGGAATACACATGGAATAAAATGAGGAGTAAAATACATGTTAGACAATAGGAATATCAATATATCATAAGAGAAACATGAACATAAAGGCATGATAAAGCATGATAATCATAACATGGAAATGTGGCAACAACACTTAACATGGAATTAGCATGAGCCAAGGCTCATTGCACATGGAGCATGAGTAAATCCTCATTGCACATGAATCACGAGTAAACCCTCATTACACTTGAATTAGCATGATTCAACACTCATTGCACATGACGTATCATGATACTATACATTACCCAATGCATTAGAGCGCTATAAGGGCACACCCTTCTTAAACATTTCATTTCATGCATAAGTGTGCCACATGGATCATAAAACATGGATTCATAAAACATAATCATTTATTACACGATAAAGGAATGTGGAATTCATACATGAAACTTTATAATCAATAAGTAAATGTGCATAAAGGTGAATACCCTTGATGGAGAAATGGGCATGGTATTCACCACACAATGGCATTGGCTTAGAAAATTGGTGCGATTTCGACAGCGTAACGACGTGACATAAGAATTAAAAAAAAATGGTTGATGAAAGAGAAAGGGGTTCCTAATAATATTTTCATGTAATGGAAAGTAATGAGGTCATATAGATACATGTCCCAACAATTGTAATGGAATTTAGATTCATGATACAAAATTATTTCTTTAATGTAAACGAGGAGAGAGAAATTCCTTTCAGAATTTCGGCATAGTAACGGGTGTACATGGGAGGAATTTAATGAGATAGAAAGGGGTATCCCATCATTAAAACATAAAGGGGGCAGTATTAGGGAGGTGAAAAACCATACCCCAACATTCATAATTGAAATTAAAAGGGAAATACAACTTAAAGAAAATTGACAAAAATGAGAAAGGAAGAAAAAACCCTTACTTGGAAGTGTGCTTCCAAAGGCTAGAGAGAGGATTGTGAGAGGCTTCTTGGGAGATTGGGGCACCTTGGAATGATTATAGAGAGAGTAGGGCAGAGGTTGGACGAACTCCAAGGGCTTTGAGTGAGGAGGAAGTGGGAGCTTGGGTGGGTTTATATAGAAAAAGTGAGGGAATTCTTTATTATTTAGGTTTGGGTCCCCTTACATTAAATTAATCCAAACCACAAACCATACCATGGTTTTTGCCCATGGTTTTTGGAAAAGGGAAGAGGAAAAAAATATTTTATAAGGCCAAATTCCGAAATTCTTAAAATATTAGGGTTGCTTATGTGGAGGTGAGTCACACTCCCATGGAAATTAATTTAAAAAGGCAAGGTGTTGAATATGTCTTGAGGGGTCCATTAATGCTTTGAAAAGTAAGTAAAACAAACCTAAAATCACATTATTTTAATGGTAAAACATATATTGGCCTAACATAAAGATTATAGTATTTTATTACATCACTATTGGGTCATTATGATGTCATAAAACACATTATATATTTAAACGGTATTTAATTTTTACCCAAATATTTGACTGTCTCAGAAAATTATGAAAAATTCACCGTTGGATAATTTTGATGTCCTGATTCAAGAAATGAAATTTATTTTATTTAAATAATTTTATAAATATGTTAATTTTCACATTTAAAATAAAAACTGACATTTATCGAAAATTCACGGGTTTTGACAGAAATGGATTTCAAACCTTAATAAAAATTTTAATTGCATTCATAAAATTATAAGATCATTTATATTTAATAAAAATTAATTTAATAATAATAATATCATTTTATTAAAATATAATTTAATTCAAAAAATCCCTTAATTGAACAAAATATATTTCTTAATAAAATAATAATTAAAAACACAATTTGTACTTTAAAAACTATTTACAATGTCTCAAAAATGACAAGGAGGTATATTCATTATTATATACAAAAATAATATTCATGAACATAGTTCTAGAAATTTTTTTCATAACCCCTTAAAATAGCAGCATAAGACCTAAGGGTAAGCTGTGCGATGGTGACAGACTTTTGGGGTGGCTCGGATAACATCGCTTGAGTGGTAATTTCTATCAACTTCCATTTTTCCCGTAGACGGTCTCATTCGATCTTAACATGGTGAAGCTCAGCTTGGGCTTGGTCAAGAGCGAAGCCCAAGGATACCACCTCTTTTCCGAGCTCCGGCAAATGGGCTTCGTATGGAGCAATTCTACTGGATGATGCCATCGCTTCTTTTTTCTGAGTAAATTGGATTGTTTAAAGTCCTATATTTATACTAATCATGTGATCACTGTTCAACGACTATATTAGCAACGGTCAAAATTATTAACATAAAACCAAAGAAGTTGACATTTTATATAAACATAAAGATACATTTAATTAGATCAAGAGGGATTTCCATTAATGAAACTTTTGGTCGTTACAACATGCATTAATGATAATATTAAAGTCTAAGGATCATTACATAGGAATATTCAATGACACCAAAAAATGCAGAATTCCTACTAGTAGGTCTGTTCTCATAATCTCCCATCTTGGTGATTACCACGTACAAAATTCACCAGAATAAGTTTCATCTACTTACGAGTACTTTCCCCTGACAATCTATATACCATGTGTCCCATTATAGTATGTAATCCAACCGCAAAACTATATTTAAGAATATTTTCACAATACTTCTAGGTTCCCATCATATCTAGGAACTGATATGACCTTATTAATGCAATAAATACTCTAGGACATTATTACATTATAGTCATGAAGAATAATGAATAATATGTAATAATATGTTTAATATTTATATAAATTAAAAATCATGTAATCAATGTACAAAAAATTGGTTCTAGGACACCAACTCCAATAGATGGTGCCTCTCAAAGCCCCGTTGGCATAAGAAGGAAAACCAAAAGCATAATTTGGTTGGTCTAGGGATTGGATCTATATCTCCAAATAAACCAATTTTCCCCTACTCTTTCTCACTATCTGAAGGCTGTACAAACAATGAGGTCGAATATAAATCCCTCATTGTTAGTTTGGAATTATACCTGCAGTTGCACATAGCCAACATGAACATCAAAGGGGACTCAGAATTAGTGATAAAGAAGATAAATGGTGAATATTCCATAAAAAAGGAAGAACTATAACCTCTCACTAGATATATCAGGGGACTGATGAAATAGCACCTTTTGATCCAAGATTGTATCACATTCTCTGATCATAGAATGCTTACTCCGACACATTGACTAATGCATCCACCATCCTAATTGACCCTGATCAGGATTAAGAAATCTTCTATATCACACATTGAAGAATGGTCTCATAAATAATCATATGTGATATAAAAGAAATATATTAGGTCATCACCACCCCAGAGTGTGATGAATAAGTTACCACCCTTGAATGGATGGATCCCATAATCAGTTATCTCCAAAATCAAACTCTCCCAACAAACCGAGTCGAAAGGGAACAAATTTGGTGACATATAGAGAATTTCAACTTTTGGAATGGGCCAAATGAGAATAAATCCCTCTATAATCATGTAATTTATGGAATCCTCTTGATATGAATAGTAGAAGGAGATATTTACACCATCATGGAATAAGTCTATGTAGGATGCTGTGGTGCCCATCAGTCTAGGACTAGGCTCTCACACCAAATCAAGAGATTGGGATATTATTAGAAAACCATGATTCAAGAATACGTGGAATACACAAAGAAATTTCATGTGTTCTATATCCATTAAAACTTCATCTATCAACCCCTATAATTGCTTCATATGGTAAAATATTCCTGGTTATTTTCCATTTGGGTGATGGTTTTTGTGGGGCCATATCCCCCAGCCACAACTAAGTAGTTCAAGTACATCCTTACTACAAACAACTTCTTTTCCAAATAGGATGAGGAAATACCCCAAAAAGAATTTGGGATTAAGAACATCATTAACTTTTTAAAGTCCCATATCATCACCATGTTTGGTGTCCCTCACACAATATTGATGGACAACAGCACCAACTTCTATTCTAAACTGTTTAATAAATTGTACGAAGAGTACAATATCGAGTCCAATCACTCATATATATATTATGAAATAGTGAATGGAAAGATAGAGGCCTTCAATAAGACTATATAAAAAATAATCCAAAATATGGTGGACAAGGATAAAAATTTTTAACCAGAAAAGCTCCTCCACGACTTATTGGCCTACATACCACCACACGTACTGCCAAAGAAGCAACTCCATACTCACTAGTGTATGAGACTGAGGAGAACTACCCATATAAGTCCATCTACCCTCAATTATTATATCCATTTGTGGAAAAGTCTCAGATGATGAGAGATCAAAAAAGTTGATAGACGAATTAGAGAGGCTTGATGAGAATAGGTTGCACACATTACACAACCTTGAGGTCCATCAGAATATGACTGAATGAGCCTTCAATAAAAATGATTGCCTCCATTAATTTATCCAAGGGGAACTGGTGTTGGTCCACATAACCCCAATGACATTGGAAAAAAAATTCCCTAAGATAGAACCCAAATGGGAAGGACCTTACATCATACATAAGGTTTATCACAACGGGGCTTATTTATTGGCCACAATGGATGGGGAGCATTTCACACTACCCAAAAGCATGAGATTTCTCAAGAAATACTTTGCATATTCATCACCCTAGGGATCCACACTAGAGTAATCCCCACCATTCTTCTTAACCACATGGCAATAAAATTTATTGAGTAGGTCCTTACCACATGAAAATAAACTTTACGGAGTTGGTCCTTACCGCATGAAATTGAAACCGCATGGAAGATATCCTTACCATATTATGTAAAACTACACGAATCCACAATGTTACCTCATCTTTCACATAGATTCACCAGAGTCCTAATAGTAGTACTTAAAATATAATGGCATCCCTCATCCTAGATACATAATGCTATACTGTACCAGTGCATGCTAGAAGTAGGACATTAAAACACACAACATATTTCATCCTTACCGCATGACGATACACTCCATGGACCCATGATGTCTATATTCATTCATGTTGTGAAACCTATATCTTTTCTTCATGATGTTAAACTATTTTTTTTATAATATCTCATTTCTTTCTTGTCAGGTGATCCACATCATAACTGCATGAAATTAAATTGCATGGTGGATATCATTTCCACATGACATTAAACTACACAGACTTCCTAGAACTATGTATGGATTGATTCTCATTTAGAATGAGATATATATGGATTCCTTGATCCTATATCTTGGTCCATCCACTGCATGATAAAAAATAACCCTTCATGGTTTCAAGAACCGAACATAGATCACATGGGATTATAGTTATAGAATGGGCTTCATCGCACAAACAAAGCATGAAAGATTTTGAAAGTCCCATCTCAACCCTTATTGCTAAACCATAAAAATAATACCATGAGTCCTCTCTGTATGACATTAAAATGCATGGTTAATTTACCTTTCATGATATAAAACTGCTCTAGTGGACCTTTCCCAATAGGAAAACTACAGTTGGTGTTGGTTTTCTACCACACCTCTAGCCACTCTATCCCTCTGTACATCGGGGAGTCTATGCCCTTAGCACATGAAGTTAAACTACATGGTTCTTTAAGAACTACATGTGGCTTGATTCTCATTTTCATGAGATACGTAATGATGCCCAAATTTCCATTCTTGGGCCCAGTCGCAACATCACCACTTTTTCACATTGGTCTATCTTCATCCTTACCCCATAAAGATAAACTACACAATTCCTTAAGAACTTTGTGTGGATTTATTCCCATCATCACAAGATATGTAGTGACACCCTGATCTTCAATCATGGGTCTAGCTACAATAATCAATGGAAAAAATTCTAACCTATATTCATGGGTCAGACCTATATAGAGTTTTTTGTCCAAGAAAAACACGTGATTTGATTCCTACCCTCATAGGATACATAGTGACATCCAAAATTCCAAAATTGGGCCCAGTCATGAAAAATCAATATAAATATGACCCTATTTGCGTACGAGCTAGGACCGCACATGGAACTTCATTAAGAACTATTTGTGTCTTGATTATACATCACCATGGGATACAAAGTGAGACCCATAATTTCATTCATTGGCCCAACTGCAATACCACCATTTCACATCGGATGACTTATGTCATAACCAAAAGACATTAAATTACATGGACCTTCAGAACTATGTGTGGTTTGATTCTAATTTTCATGAGATACGTAATAATGCCCAAGCTTCCACCCTTGGTCCCAACCAAAAAATTTTCATCCCTTCACGTTGGTTCCCACATCCTTACCATACGATGATAAACTACATAGAATAACATCCTTACCATATGATGATAAACTGCACAGAATAAATTCATTACCACATAATGATAAATTGCATGGAAGAACATCCTTACCACATGATGATAAACTACATGGAAAATTTACTTATCATATGATGTTAAACTACAAGAGAAATTGCCCCACTACATGAAAATAAACTTTTCATACCCTCACCCATTATCATTCCTTGTCCAATGACCATAAGATCCATACCACAATCAACCAAAATACATGGTGCTTCTATTATCTTTTAATAACCTCCATCCATAATCCATAATTAATATCCCATGTACCTAAAGTTTTCATAAATATTCCTTGTACCATAGAAAATATAAATGGATTAAAGGGACCCTTTACCTGGCTATGTATGTATACCTATGGATCATGTACATGCGCCTATGGTTGTTAACCAAATGCATCACTCTAAAAAAAGAAATTCTAATCCTCATGAACCATGACATCACTATAGTAGCACTCAACACCTCAATGTGTCTGAACTCTTGACCCTGGGTATGATTTTGTGTATCATCCCCCATATAGGTCCACATGCGTCATGACTTTAAATTGACCATAATTTGGTCAAAGTTGTAAAACCTTAAAATCTATCCTATAATGGTCCAAATATCATGAATTTAAAATGATAGTGAAAGAGACACAAAACCAATGAGTTTGAAAACCTGAAAAGGGAATCTTGAGAAAAAGTCAAGTCTTTTCTCGCTAAACTCTTCATATTTAGAGTTTAGGGGAAAAGGGCCCCAAATAAATGAGGCATAAAGCTCATGGGGACTACACTGTATACCTTTTTTAAAGATTCTTCTATCTCACCCCCCAATTTAGGAAAAAGTTAGAGTAATGTTTTTTCATATCTCCTCGCTGTGAGAATACGTTCTCCAGGCAATGATGCAAACTTTAGGGTGTTTAAACACTTCTTTGAAATTATGTTTTCCACTAATAACACTTTATGATTTGGGGTGATTAGGATCATAGTAAACCTTTCTCGACCTTTGGAAAATATAACCATATTTTAGGGACCCATTTCTTGACTATGCATGTATGATTATGGATCATGCATATGCACCTATGGTCATCAACCAAATGCATCACTATGAAAAAGGAAGATCTAATACTTGTGAGAAATTACATCAAAATGGCAGTATTCAAAACCTTAGTGTGTCTGAACTAATCCGATATGACTATCCCATATCATCCTCCTAATCTAAGCACTTTGGACCATGACTCACAGTATTCATACCAAACTATCTGAGTGGGTTCAACATCCTCAATGTTAAATCACTATGTTTTGTACCCTTTTCAATTTTAGAATGGGACAATCCATTCCCAAAACTTTGATGGACCACACATTATGATTTGAAATGACATGACATAGGGCCTGAGATTCATAATTTAAAGAGATGATCTTCCCTAGGGTATCAAAATCCTCACTGGATAGCATTCCTTCCATACCCAAATTCATCATATGCATGTTTGAATCTTCATAAATATTTCATAGACCTTAGAAAAGAGTGGAGATAATATTTTTATTGACCATTCTACCAAAGCATATAGTCCTTGAACCACTAACTAAAGGCATATCCTCTTTGTCAGAAAGGAGCTTCAATCCCTGTGATCCTTCGAAACACCGCATAGGAACCTGGAATCTTAGAATGTCATAATACATACCTAGAACGTCTGACCCATCTCATATTCATGACTTAATATTTTTGTGTTATGACTTACATAACCCATATTCCAACTATTAAGGTAGACCTATTATCCCAAGTATTTATCCCTCCAACCAATATCATCTATATAAATCCTACATTGCCCTTGGAAAAGATAACCGACTTCAAGGGACCCATTTATTGACTATGTATGTATGAATATGGATCATCCACATGAACCTATGGTAATCAACCAAATGTGTCACTCTGAAAAGGGACATTCTAATCCTTGTGGTCCCTAGGAACACCATAGTAGAACCCAACACCTTAATGTGTTTTGGGTCATTCCTGTCATGTCTGTACCATATTCCCATATCATTGATCAAGTCCGATCTAAAATAATTTAAACTAAAGAAATAGAATTTTGGTGCTATAAGACTTTAAACTACAACAAATTCAGGTCTAAGATAAAAGACCTTAAATTAAAGCAATAATTAGTCTGAGCTAAAAGACCCTAGACTAAAGCAATAATATGTCCGAGCTAAAAGGCCCAAAATAAAGAAACATATTTTCTGAGCTAAGAGGACATAAACTAAAGAAATATTAGGTTCAAGTAAAAGACCATAGACAAAATAAATATTAGGTCCGAGATAAAAATACCTTAAACTAAAACAATAGAAGTCCAATCTGGAGGACTATAAACTATAACACATCAAGGACCACGATAAAATACATTAAAATAAAGAAATAATAAGTCTGAGAAAAAAGGCCTTAAACTAAAGAAATATCAGGTCTAAGCTAAAAGAACTTAAACTAAAGTAATATTAGGTCTGAGCTAAAAGGCCTTAAACTAAAGAAATATTAGGTCAGAGCTAAAATACCTTAAAATAAATAAATATAATGTTTGAGATAAAATAATATAAAATAAGAAAATTTAAGGTCTGATCTAAAAGACCATAAAATAAGGAAATATTAGTTCTAAGCTAAAATACCTTAAACTAAAGAAATATCAGGTCCAAGATAAAAGACCCTAAACTAATAAAGCACCAGGTCTAACCTAAAAATAACCTAAACTACAGAACAACAATGATTTAGTTTGAAAGAGCATGTAAGGCCAGTCATATGGACTTAGAAAAATAAAGTTATGCTCATAGAGCCTATCTGCTTTGACAAAAGTAAGAGCACACTCCCTCCAGGACAACTATTTTACCCAATTATCCCTCTACCAATATAGTGATCTCAAGATAACTGTAATAGATACATCGATAAAGGATCTCATGTTAGTGGGTATTCATGATCACTTATTAAGAAGAATATTTTATGATTTAAATATTCATATCTATACATTCTAGTTTTCTTGATATTAAAAAAAGGATGGGTATCTTTGGTGATTCAAAAAATATCAAACAAATGACATGCATATCATGAATGAAAAGAAATTGGACAGTAATATGGAATGTATAGAAAATTCATTCATATATAATGTGAAAAATGGGGGAGGAATATCCACACTTTGGAGTCTCTCTGATGTCTCATAAGAAATGGGATGCATAAAAAAGGTCACACTATGATAAAATTCAATCACATGCACTGGAAAGGTCATAAAGAGTCTGGAAAGTAGTAACAATTGAATATTGAAGTGCCTATCTCCCCAGATCTTCCACTTCTACCTAGGATATAGAGACTTGGCCAAATTAGTTAACTCATCAACCCTATTCCGAGTAGTGTCCAATGAGGAGGATGACGTTGAAAGGTCAGACATCATATTATAAATAATCTCATCACATCTCCATATTTTCATAGTCCAAGCATCCATCTGAGCCTGTAACTTAGATATCAACTGACAACCCTACTCTAATGCCTCTGATGTCTCCCTCATATTCTTAGCAAGGGGAGGATCATATAAAAAATCCTGAAAATATCTTTCACTTATGTTTATACATAGCCGATCTAAGATGATTTGCATCATGATATCATACAATGGTTGCTGATAAAAACCACTAGCAACCAATTCATAAAACAACTGATGAAGGCAGCACCCTTGGTCATGAAATATTTCCATGGGAGTCTTAGTAATAAAAGCATGAATATATTTCCAGATCAGCCTATGATGTTTTTGAACCTCCATGAACAATAAAATAGGAATGATAGGAAGAGGAATAACCAATTGAGTTGGTAGGAAAATGGGAGAAGATGACCCAAGTTCTCTCTTCTTAACAGGTGTGTCATTTGTAGAATGCTCTAGAGGACTAACCTCCTCAATGGATTCTAATCCACCATCAGAATAATCATCACTAGAATGAAGCTGCTTCTTTTAAATCTCACCCAAGTCTTAAATCAATTCCATCATCTCTACAAATAGAGAGGTAGAAATGGTGAAAGACCTATCCACACGATGGACCAACTTCCCTAGAACACTATCCAGATAAGCTTATTCCCATGTTAGGGATTAATCCTAGGCAGGGAAGGTAGAAAAATTAGCAGGAGAAAGTATAATCTCAACCTTATTATCTTCACATGTCAGTATCTTCTAGGATTGGTAGATGACTCTAGGGTAACTCTCCCCTTGAATGTTATCCAAAGGAAGGGTGGATACCCTTTGAATACATCCAAACTAACAAGTGAATCAATGAGATGTATAATATTCACAGATAACTACATCATCCACTCTGGCTGTGAGAACCCCATCCTGGAGAGAGATCATATAAGATCTTTGATCAAGGGAGATGATGCCATTATCAATAACCATCCCAACTGGTGCATGGAAAAGAGTGAAATAGAAGCTGTTAGATTGGATAAACACATATTTAACCTCCACAGGGCCTAGATACATGACCCCAACCCCTGATATATTCAATAATATAGGGAAAGATGAAGCATTGGTGATCCAAGTGGTGTCATAATACTCATAACAACGAAATTTCTCATCTATCCAACCAAATAGAAACTGGAGAGGACCACCGATCCTATAAGGTGTGATGCATGGTTTAATATGAACCATAAGTTGTTGAAGTCATGAAAGGAAAGAAACTTCCAAATTGAGGTTCTATCCCTATGCTAGTCGTGCTTCCATAACAAGTGTACTAACTCAGATTCTAGAATGTGTGTCCTCAAAAAAGAAGATCCACCCATTAAAGAACATGGCCATAAAGCCTGCCGGTATCAAGTTTGGAGAAATCTATAAGTTCACACTATATCCCCATGAGGTATATTCTCTAGCCTCTAAGATGTCCCAATATGAGCCATCACTATCGCATAATTTTTGGGAATGAAACTGAAGAGGGATAATATTAGTTTGTTTAACTACACTTATATAGAGGATAATATAGATCCAATACATGAAATAAATAAGTGATAGCATTGTCAGCTCCTTCTTCAATTTCACCTTCAAAATAATAAGCATCTTCTTCACCCAAACTGGAGTCTACAAAGGATCATCCCAAACATTTGAGGCTAGGAGAAACTCATCATACATTTATCTAAGTGGAAGAATCCCACCCAACTAATAGATGTCCGATAGAATGATTCCCACTTTCCGATGGGATAAATAAAATATATTTGTACCTGGGCACCAATGGATGATCATCTCTCAGAGGAGGTTGGGTTGGTTATAAATGATTCATTGAGATATCCCCATTGTTTTATAAAGATGAACCCTATATAAATCATCATCAAATTCGAAAAAACTTTTTGTGACCTAGAAGGTCCATGACCACTCATTAGATAAATTAAAATCTAGATTAAGATAGCATTTCGAGAACCATCCACTGCCAAAATTACTCAGAGAGGAAGAAAATATACTTGAACAACTCCAATCAATATGTTTCTGAGCAAAGTCATGATCGTCTAGACCCAAAGGAGAGTTTTCCAATAGATAAGATGAACCCTAGGGTAAAGATATAACTAGTCGACCATCAATAGAAAGTGACATATGAACATAATAAAGGGAAGTTAATACCAAGTGATAAGGTAGATTGAAGTCTGAAGGGGGAATGGTATCATCGTCTAGCAGACCAAACCCATACAGAGGCAGTAAGTGCGATAAAGGGTAATTAAACAGATCAAATGAGAGGAAATTGTTAAAAACTTCATTGTCTGAATACATGTGATATCGGGGATCAAAATTTTGATTCTGGTAAATCATAGCCCTTTGATTGGCTGTAGTTGAGAAACCTTGGTGAGAACCAGAAGCCGTATAAAAATAAGTAAGTGGAATATGTTAGATAGATAGAATAAAATCTTGTTAAAATAAATACATAAAAGTTTTGGTAGCATCATACACAACACATGAATCAACAAGGGATTATTGAATCACATAATGACATCATGGATAACCTAAATCTTAGAGGTCTCATGGGTTTCATAAATCCCGTAGGGCATCATACAATTGCATGACCCATTAAAGACTCATGATCACGTGACTTGCACATAGTCACACGAATTGCATGATACTTGATCAACCATATGATTGAGCCAATAGAACTCACAGAGTTCACAAGACAATCATAATCCTCATGGAAAAAGTTCAAATAGTTACCAAGATATAGTTTGTAGCTAGATTTAATAAGTGCCTGAGAAAAGGTAGTCTTGTGAAACAGATCTCGCGGCAAAGGCTCAGGAATAGATCTCATGAATATGACTCATAAAATGGTATTGCGATGGAGGCACATGAAAAAAAACAAAATGAGAGATCTCTGAAGAGAAGATTAGCTAGTGAAATGAATGGATCCCCCTATATATAGGTCATTTTGTGGAATACCAAGCATCACCCAGTAGACCAAACATTTCCTAGGATACCGATTCATGACACCACCAAAGACTCATGTGGGCATTTAATTTTCTCATATTCGAGCCCCTATCCCTATGGATGTAGGTCCTGAGGATAGGAATTTATTGATTCCCACCAAATGAGCATTGGAAAATTCAAAAAGGAAGAAATAATTGAATATGGGTATTATTTTCCTTGAAAAAAAATAGAGGAAGAAAAAGGTGGCCAAGACCCACAAATGGAAAAATCCTATAAGAGACTCGCGATTATGTGACCATCAAAAGGTCATGTGGAAGGACAATTCAAAACACATTTCCTACATAAAAAAATATTTCTACTCTTATGAAGGTGCTCCAGATAACTAGTGTCCACACATCAGCGAACGAATAAGTTCCCCTGGGCCACGTGATTTTTTATCGGTGAGCTCCTCAGAACCCATCCAAAAATCAGTTGAAAACTGGATAATAATGTTCAAAATATGGAGGTTTTTTTCAATAGTAAGGATCACACAATGCATCAATATGGGAAGGGTAGTAATAATTGATAATATACAAACAAACTTATAGGACCCTAAGCCTTTATGGAATAAAATAAAGGAAACAAAGGGGAGGGGATGGGAGAAATCATGGATAATGAACATCATATGACATGCCCATAGTGGACCACAAGGCACCACGAGACCCCATTGACATGTACGCCTCATCTCTCAAAATTATGATGGCTTGTCATCACCACCATGTGAAAATACTCAGGTATGTCTAGGTGACTACATGCTTCCCCTATAGATCCTAAAGAACAAACAGATGTATTTTCCTATGAAATGATCATGCATCTTCATAATACCTTCCTTGGTTAGGCAAAGCATCATAAAAAATTAGTGAAAATTTCCTCAACAACACTGATGAAAAATCGTATAATCTATGATATTTGTAAAATAAAACAAAGGAGATAAAGAGGTATGGGGAGAGAGCTATCGTGTGTCATAAAATGCCTATAAATTGCTAAGGATGAATGTGATATGTTCTCAAAGGACTCCTGGATAATCCAGACTGATCTAATGAAGGTCCCTTGACAAACCATCCATATCTTGTGGAAGGTACTAGATAAGTCACTCGAGATCACATGAAGGCCTTCCAAATGGGAATCATAATCTCATGAATGCCCTTGGACATTTCAATATAAAAATATGGAAGTCCTTTGGAATCTCCACATGATTAAACAGATCTTCATTAATGGGAAATAATCCTATAAGTGAAGTGTTGATGGGAGAGACTCACAGTAACTGAAAATTAGGTGATGCCCTTGGAATGGTCAATGAAAAAGGCCCATGAAGATGAATGGCACCAGAATACTTCACTAATTCCATCTAGGATCCATGCAAGATATACTACATACACTGGAAAACAATCGAGGTTGTGAGGCCAATGAATTCACCACTCCAACATGAAAAAATGGCTAGACCTCTAGATCTCTTGACTCTAAAGCGCAAGGGATTCTATGATCAAGGTAACTTAATTTAAAAAATTTTAATCATGGTTTTAACATCATATATATTCATTATATACATATTTATAATCATTCATAAAAAGTATATATAGAAAAATGAATTACACCATTCATGGCTATGGTAGGCTGTATGTACGCATGAACGCTATTTCCATTTTTAATATAATGGAAGGAAATAAAGGTAAATAATAATACTACTTTGAAAAATCATTATTATGTTATATATACCATATAAATTCATAAAAATCATCCTTATTACAATCCATGTGAAATATAAGTGGAAAAATTCACACAACATCGTGAAGATGGTAGTCCATACGTACACACAAGTGGTGTTATCATTTCTCAAAAGTTTGGATGTTGAGAAGGTATACATAATATTATCACTAATGATTTATAATAATATTATAAATATCATATATAATCACTAATCCAATCATAATACTCATCCATATAATATGGCGATGAAAAATTAATTATATCGCCATGTGGTGACGATAAGCCATACGAATGCACCAGCGATACTTTCACTTCTTTTTTGAAGGGAAAGAGGGTTTACAATGGTGTTTTAATAATAATAATAACATTTAAGAATATTTAGGATACTAAAGTTATTATTTTATGATAAGCATCACATATTCAGAGGAGGTAAGGAAGAGTAGAAAAAGAAAGTGATCGGTAAGAGTGATTACCTCTTCTTCAAAACGTCTCCTTTGGATCTTCCCTAAATGGATCTAGGGTCAGACATTGAGAAGATATGAACCTCTAAAAGGTGTATCTATAAGTTTATAAAATAAAATTTCAAGGTATGATTGAGATAGAAGGATCAAAATTATGTTAATAATTGAGGAAGGAGGTGCTTTTTTATAATTGATACTGGGAAAACTTTTGGAATTTCTCAAAAGGTTAATTTATAATAAATTAAATCTAAATCTAAATACCTACAAAAGGACATGTATTCTAATATAAGTTATTATAAGGTTGGTATATCTTCATCAAATAGATTTTAGACAAGTATTGGTGTTATTTTCAACCTTATCTATTTTATTAACTCTTATTTAACCTATTTTAATTTTAAATACGGTAACAACTTTTTCAATATTTAAAGGTTTTAAATTTTTACTTATAAAGAGTCAGTTGGACCACAAAAGCCCAATTTATGATATTTTGGAGCATATATGACCCTTTTTGTACTCATTTAATATTTTTATTATTTTTAAATAATTTAATAAAATATTATTTTCATAAAATATCATTAGTGTCAATTTTGACAATATTCATTACTTAGACTTTAAGAAAATAAAGAATATAATATATATTAAAAATAATCATTTATACACCTATAATATGTAATATGAATATATAAAATTCTTGGGTCATATTAATTAATACATATTATATTTTTTTAATATTTTTAATATCATTTATTTGATTGTTTTATTAATTGAATAATTACTGCATCATCATTGTGTAATTATTTAAGATAATTATTTATTCACTAAAAATTAAAAAAAACCATGATTTTGATAAATATTTTATAATTAAAAATAATATTTATAGTTTAAGATATATTTTGGATAACATCATATTTAAAATAACATAGTTATTAATAACATGAACATGACATCACAAACTTTTCATTAAATAAAATATTATAAACCTCATAATCTAATCCAAGTGGCCCCAAAAGTCATAAATAAATTTATATCATGAAGATAAGTTTATTAAGTTATAAATAGAGACTTATATTCATTCATAACCTACTTTTTTATCTATATGGACACATAATAGATATTTAAGACAAAGAAAGTGACATTTTGTGAATTTATTTGATTTAAATAATATATATGTCATTTTCATGGAAAAATGTCTATTAGACAAATACATTTAAATATTTAGGAGTTATGGGTAGAATTAACTACATAAAATAAAATTTTATCATGTTTATGTTTAATTTTATAGTCATTATCATTTAGTTTTTAGCATAAATTACCCAATTTACCCTTTACTGTGATAACACAATTTACCAAGGTTATTATTCATATTGGACAAAAATAAAAGAGACCTATTTAATAAATATGTAATTTATGAATAAAAATATGGTATCCATTTTTAAAAATTTTAAAAACAAAATTTTCATAATTTAATTTAAAATAAAACTAGAAAAGTGGCACAAAAAATATTTTTTTCAGAAAAATACCCTTTTTAAACATAAAATGTTTTTATAATAAATTCATGTATAAAATAATTTTAGAAAAACACAATTTACTTATATTAAATAAAATTTAACTAATTAAAATTTAATACTAATCCAAAACATAACTCCAATAGTGAAGACCATGGAAAACTCCATGATCCCCAAAATTTATTAAATAAAAAGTACAGTAAGAGAAACATTGAGAGTGCAGGGTAAAAGTGTTAAAAAACACCACCAAAATAGTACAGGGTTATCCTTTTTTCCTACCACCCCTCACATGAAATCCACCACGACCCCTGGGGTGTCGCCCTCACCTCTATTTCTTTGAGATCTTCTAATCACCATATTTCTCTTCTATATCCAAATCATCAGCTACTACGTTGCTCTGGAAATCAAACTCCTTATCCTTAGTAGAGTCTTATCCATTCATAGAGTCGCCAATTAAGGGATTCCCAGACTGTATCTCCTTCATCCCCTCCTATGCTGATGATGGAGAGGCATTATCCATAGTAGATGAGGAGGTTTGTATACATTTTTGCTCCTGGATCTCTTTGTAAATCACATGAAATTCCATAGAATTGATGGATTATAGCATCATGAAGAAGTTATTAGTACCATCACCATGAATAGATGATGTAACAATAGGACCAAGATCATTAGACATCTCCACTACATCTATAGATATAGATCCGGGGGCATGTGAGGGCTCATACCCCTGAGAAATCCAGCCCTAAACATGATCACAAGGGGAACCCACAACAGCTAGGGGAGAAGCACAAGTATCCATAAGTACTATACCATTATGAAGCACAACATCATCATATATAGTTTCAAAAATGGGTACACCCATGCCTGCAACATTAAAAACATCATAGGAATCCACTTCCCCTGCACAAGCAGGCACAATTGCCTAGGCAGATTACACACACAACTGAGTTCCCGTAATAGCAAGCTCAGGGGAATGCACTTTCCACCCAACCACAGAGCCAGAGTGAAGTTTCCCTTAAAAAATTATCTTCTAATAAAATTTCAGAATTTGGATCATTTAAACTAGCATGACTATCAACATCACCCCATTTAGAATAAATTTCACCAGGAAGTAGGGTGGAGGGAACATTCAAGCCCGAAGGCAGCACACTGCCTCCAACATCAACATCATAATGTATATCAACCTACTTATTCCCCACAACAACAGAAAAAAAGTAGGGAGTACCCTCAACATCACAGTGCATATAAGATGTTTTCCCAGTAACAACAACAACAAAAGAGGGAGGGGCCTCTTTCTCAGAAATGATGTTATGAACTAGGTTCCTTTTGATGGATGAGGAAGGATCCTTCATACCATCAAAAGTATCCTTCTTCCCCCAAAAAAGTACAACATCACCAGTGGATGGTAATTTAAGCATAAATATTTCAGTAACAAGTCCATAACGTCGATAGTTAGATAATATTATTCCTTTATGACATTTGTCCTTAACATGCCCAATGGTCAAGAAATTAATATAGAACTCTAACACATATTCAAATTCAATGTCATGTTCAAACTTAAATTCACCAGAAAGTGGGTACACTATCTCAATAAGGGTCAGGGAAATATCAAATTCAATCAAGATGCGAGAAAAATGACCATACCTAAAGCAACATACTAAAAATAGTGTGATCATTTTTCTAAGAAATTACCAATAAATTAAAATTGAGTTTTACCATTATATTTATTTATTAACTTACTTAATCTTATTTATTTCCACCAATTTAATTCCTAGTTTATAATGGACATATAATATTTCACTATTCTTATAGACTTGATATTGTGTGCAATACAACCTATGAAATAAATCATATTATTTTAAAATACATTTCATAAAAATCTTAGGGTGGTACATTATACCCTCCTTAAAATGAATTTATCCCTATAAATTCATCTTGTTCATCAAAGTTTTTAACATTTTATAATTTATTCATAGATTCCCACATTGTAAAACTGGATAGTAAAACATCCCTTAGAAAGGGAAAGTTGTAAACCTAAAGGTTACTTGAAGTAACACAAAATAGGTTTCCACATAGGAAAAACATTAAAATATGGATTTTAATGGGAAAAATAATCCCTAAGAACTAATATTGATTGATATAGAACATGGTCAAGATAAAGTTAATGACCACAAAACCATAGAACAAAATAGGTCTGAAAAAGGACATTGATATCATAAAAAATGATGATAATATAAAAACATTTAATTTCAAATTCCTTTGGAAATATATAATAACTTGATTTAATTTCATAAGTAAAATCTCACTTTTTGGTTGTACCTTGATCGATTTTGGATTCATCTCTTACCCTATGAAATAAAGATGAAATTGTAATGCCAGAAGAACTAATGAATCATAAGATCCATAATGGGATGATAAGTCATTCCTTTTGTATTTAGTTATCATCATATAAAAAAGGTTATAATAGGTTACTCAATATGAATAAATCATTATATGGTGAAGTAATAAATTAATCTCTAAAACCTCTCCAAAATTCAACTAAAATAATTTCATAAATGGATACCCTTATGAACCTTCCAAAAGATTAAAATCCAAAACTTAAAAAAAAAGGTAAATAAATTTCCAAAATCAACTTATCATTAATCCCCCAAAATCTTAACATAAATATTAATTGTCACATACCAAACATATGAATACCATTATCATGTGTTCTCTTGAAATATGGTAGTAACCTAAATTACAATAAAACCATAGTGAAAACTTGCATGATTTCAAAAAATAACTCTTTCCTCATACCATAAATCTAAAAATTCTATAAAACCAACCCATGATATCATAAATCAACTTTTTATCACATTACTCATCAGTTCCAAGGTCATTAATACTATCCCATTTATTTTATCCCAATGAAACATCCCTTTATCTCATTATCCCAACATTATGCACATATTAAGGGCTATCCATCTCTTAATCACATGTTCTCCAAAAACAACACCTAAATCACTTTTCATGGTTACCGGTACCATTCAACATATAATTTTAAAACCTTAAGGAAAAACTATAGGGGACCAATACATATATGTTTCATTTTTCTATAATACAATAAAAGTACTTCTATAACATTATTCTTGAATTCCAATACATAAACACTCAATCATTCCACAACTTCATTAACATACTTAATATCTCCAATAGTGATCACATGAGGTTTCCCTTTGTATTTTGAATTAAGGGGTTTTTGATATCAATAATCATCATTAACCCTTAGATTTGGGAACTGATTAACATAATTCCCATTTTATTTACACTTTAAGCATTGAAGTGTGGGGGGTTCATTCAGTGCAACCTTCTCGATTTTTAGATCATTAACTAAAATTTTCCTATCACTTTAGTAGTAAATTTCTTGATGAACTTATTTACAACATATAAAATCATTTAATAGTCCACTTAATACAATTTCCTCCATGTTTCTTTCCAAAATTTGATCATAAATGAAATATCATCTTCTTTTATCCATGGTTTTTATATTTTACCTTAAACTCCATCTTTGTTTTCTTGTCAAAACCATGATATTTATGCATAACTCCAACCTCAATTTTACCCTTTATGGAACATAAGATAGTAAATTCATAGCTTTTGAAGTCCCTTATGGGTAAAGCTCTTCAGAGACTTGGTTTTAATCCACTAATGAATCAATAAACCTTAGTTTAAGGTTAGATGATAATGACAGAAGTGTACCTCACAAATCTCATAAAATTTTCTTCATAGGTTCCAACATATCCATCATACTTTTTCTTTATATCATGGAATTCATTATCTATTTTCATAATAATAATTTAAGAAAATTACTTACTAAAAAATTATTTTTTGAATTCATCCCATTCCATGGAGTAAAATTTATCCCGTTACCATGTATTATTGATATATTCCACCATTGACCCGCTTCACCATCCAAATGATAGAAAACCAAAAATGAATTTTTCATGTTCTAAACATTATAGAACCCAAAATATATTTTTAGTTGAACTAATACAATGATCAACAACTTATAGATTATAAGAACCACTATAAAAAGGTGGACAATTCCTCATGAAGGACTCAATAGAATATTGTTCTCTCATTTTCTTATTTGAAATTATAGCATGATTCAAATGTTGAGAAAGTTGTGTGAGAATAGAAATAGTATTTGAATTCATACTCCCATAACATTAGGTTTATCTAGAGAAAAATCACTTCATTGACCATCGTATTCAGAATTAAAGTAGTTGCTTATGGTTCTTTCCATTGAATTGAAATAGAAAGGATAGTGTGATAAACCCTAATCATAGTGGTAAAACCACATAATTAAGAGAAATTGATTATAAATTTTTAGTATATGAAACCTTAGGTTTAATCCTATATTATTCATGATCTTTACCAAAACTATAGGATTTTAACCTATACTTAGATTTATACTTAGAGATCTTACTAAGTTTTTCACATCCTAGTTTCCAAGGATTTACTAATCCCATCATATGATATAAAATATAACAACCCAAGATTTTGATACATAGATATTACATATTTTTAGATGAATATTCACTACATTAAATAAACACATGCCTAAGGATTTTGAAGGTATAGTGCCTTTAAAAACTTGGAAACATAAACAATTGTTTCATAAAAAATCTACATAATATCACACATATCTCTTCATAACTAGAACCCATTTTGACATATCATACCTAATACCTTTCTTCATATCATGGGGAAATGAAACATAAGAAAAGGGTTATCTCAGATGCTCAGTAAGAGTAAACAAGGTATATATAAAGAACATGAACTTAAAGATATGAAAATATGAACATAACATTTAAAAATCATACCCTGCATAACATATATTATAATATTGAGTCATGAAATAAATCTTGGTTGTTCATAATACATAAATCATAAAGGAACATGGGCCATTAGAAAATAACATTGACATAAATCTTGGAATTGTAGAAAACAAATAAGCATAGAAAATCATTTCTTTAGCAGTTAAGGATATTTTATAATACCATCATTGTGGAATAGGTTCACTCCCCAAAACATCACAGTAGTCCAGGTTCACTCCTACTAATATCATGGTGGACAAATTCCCTTACTGAATCAAGTTCAATCCCCATTTCAGTTATCTCTATATCATGAGATATAAACCATTACATAATTAATTTTAGGTAGATATAGGTCCCACACATCACATAATTAAAACCATACATATGTATTCCTAAAGAATATAAATCATTCAACATATCAGAACCCATAAAAATAAATGGGTTTTATAAATATTTCATTATAACATAACTCATTAAAAAGAAACAGAATTCATAAACATCATGCCATCATAAACATTAAAAATTGAGATAAATAATAATAATGGTATCCTTTTATCAAAACATAGTAAAACATAAGTAAAATAAAATATTGTTTTATTAGATGTCAAATTATTTTGAAAGATCACTTGAAATAATTTTTAAATAAAATATCCTTTCCAATTGTATTTTTTTAAAAAGCCGCACAATTAAAAATGAAAAAATTTTATTCTAAAAGAATATTATAATATTTTATAGGAAGTTTTAGGACATTAATTACTAATGAAATTAGGAAACTCCTATCATTATGTATAATTTAAAAACATATTCCTTTTGCATTTTTATCTGAAAAGTCACAAAGATCCTTGTTTAGAAAATGAAAAAATATTCCTTTTAAACCATTTTTAAAAAGTCCCAAATGGGTAAAAATGACTTCAAATAATTTTAGGATAATTGTAAAAACCTTTTTGAAAACATTTTTTTAGGAAACAGGAACATGGAAGAAAAATATTCCTCGGTGGATTCAAAAACATAAACAATCATGACTAATGATGCGATTATGAAATAAACCCTTACCACTTTATAATCAGTCAAATCATATACCCTGTGAAAGAAAGAAAATTATATGGATATTTAACTACTATAATATTCATGATAATAATCATAAAATACATTTTTGGTAAGTATATACACCACACAAAACATACAAGTAGTGTATAAGGCATGTGTCCCACAAAAATAAAAGTGAGACAACAATCCCTTACCTCAAGTATTGAATTTATTTGTTCACGTTGGAACCTACTGTATAATAAATATTAATTTATTAAACATGTATTCCATAAAAATTTATATATCATATCATCTATTATTTTTTTATATCATATCTTCACCAGTTTATTAATAATTTGTTATTAAAATAACTATACCAGGTGATAACTGCTTCATTTTCCAAGCATGTATCTGTTTGGTAGTCTCAGTCCTTATTATTTGATCTTGGTACCATAATTTAAAGAATATTAATCATTTTTAAAAAATAATATATATTTATTATATACATATTTATAATCATTCATAAAAATTTGATATAGAAAAATGAATTACACTATTCATTTAGACGGTAGGCCGTATATACGCATGAACACTATTTAAAATTTTAATATAATGGAATGAAAAAAAAGTAAATAATAATTCAAGTTACTAGAATAATTATTATGTAATATATATCATATAAAAATCTTCTTTATTACCATCCATGTAAAATATAAGTGAAAACAAGTCACATTGCATCATGGAGATGGTAATTCATACGTACACATGAGCGATGTTATCATTTCTCCAAAGATTGAATGATGATATGGTATATAAAATATTATCATTAAAAAGGTTTAAATATATTATAAATATCATATATAATCATTAATACCATCATAATACCCATACATATACGATGGTGATGAAAAATGAACTATATCACAATGTGGAGACGGTAAGCTGTACGCACGCACGAGCGATACATTCAGTAATTATTTAATAGGAAAGAGGACATATAATGGTATTTTCATAATAATAATAATAAAATTAAAATTATTTAGGATAATTAAGTTATTATTTTATGAAAAACATGATAGATTTATAGTAGGTAAGAAATATTAGTAAAAGAATGTGATCAATTAGAGAGATTACCCATTCTGAGAAAAGTATCATTTGGATCTCTTCTAAATTGCTTTAGGGTTGGTATTTCGAGAAGACCAGAACCCCTAGATGATGGATATGTCAGTTTATAATAGAAATTGGTAGGATATGGTCCATATATAAGGCTAAAAATAATGTGAATAAGTGTGTGTGTGTGGGGGGGTTCCCTTTTATAATTGAGGTGGGGGACACTTTTGGAATTTCAAAAAAGTAATAATTAATTTATAATAAATTCAATAAAAACAAAAATACCTCACAAAGAAAATTTAATCAAAGATAAGATAATATAAGATTATAATCTCTTCAACCAATATATTTTATATAATTTTTGGTGTTAATTTAAACCTTATCATTTTGACTAACCCTTAGTTAACCTATTTCAATTTTAACTATGGTAACAAATTTATCATTTTTAAAAGGTTGAATTTTTTACTTATAAAGTGTAAATTGGAAAGAAAATTTTCAATTTATTATATTCTAGAAAATATATTATTCAATTTTTCCTTATTTAATATTTTTTATAATTTTTAAATAATTAAATAAAATATTAATTTCATAAAATAACATTAGTGCCAATTTTAACACTATTCATTACTTTGACATTAAAAAAATCAATACAAAAAGATATATTAGAAAAAAATTACTTAATACACCCCTAATATGTCATAAAAATTTATAAAATTCGTGAATCATCTTAATTAATTCAAATTATATTTATTTTAATATTTTTAATATAATTTATTGGATTGTTTAATTAATTGAATAATTACTGCATCTTTGTTTTGTAATAATTTAAAATAATTATTTACTATGTAAAAATTAAATATAAAATACCATGATGTATATAAATATTTTTTATTCAAAAATAATATTTATAGTGGAAGATATGTTTTGGATAACACCATATTAAAAAATATATAGTTATTAATAACATGAATGTGACATCATTGACTTCTTATTAAATAAAATATTATAAACATCATAATCTCATCCAAGTAGCCCCAAAAGTCTTAAATAAATTGAAATAATTAAAATAAGTTTATTATTTTTGAAATGGACACTTAAAGTCGTTAATACCTACTTTTCCCCCCATTTGGACACATAAGATATATTTATGACATAGAAAGTGACATTTTATAACTTTCTTTGATTTAAATAATGTATAAGACATTTTAAAAGATAAGTGTAAATTAAGAACCTCAATATATATCTAGAGGTGTTTAGGGTCTAATTAATGTTATAAAATAAAATTTTTGCATATTTTAGAGTCATTTTGTAGTCCTTATCATTTTATTTTTAACCTAAATTGCCCAATTTACTCTTTATCGTGGTAACAAAATTTACCTAGGTTTCTATTAATATTGAAAAAAAAACAAAAGGGTCTTATTTAAAATTTTTTAACCTTATAAATCCAAATATGGTATAAATTTTTCAAAATTCAAAACACTAATGTTTCTAAATTTAATTTAAAATAAAATCAAAAAAATGCTATGAAAAAAAGTTTTTTTTGAAAAAATGTCCATTTTAAACATAAAATGTTTTTATAATAAATTCATGTATAAAATAATTTTCAAAAATCACAAGTAGATAATTTTAATTAAAAATTAACTAATGAAATTTTAAAACTAAATCAAAACATAATTTTTTCTTGTGAATACCTTAAAAGAATATATAGTTTTAAATAAAAATTAGTATTTTCACTATTCCTTGAAACATTCATGTTTTCATAAAATTATAAAAAAACAATTTAATGATATTTTTTGACATTATGAATTCAAAAATGAAATTAAAATTTTTAAATAAATTTTATAGAGCTCATATTAATTAATATTCACTCATAAAAAGAAGAAAAACACAATTTTGGTGGAAATGTAATTTTTTAAAGAATAAAGTGACTAAAAATTGTGTGGTCATTTTTATAAGAACTTACCAATACATTCATATTGAGTTTGATTCATAATTAATTTATTCATAGTTATTCCCACTAATTTAATGTATATTTTATAATAGACATATAATATTTCATGATTTGTCTAAACATTCTATTACCTACAACACAAGCTATCAAATAAGTAAAATTATTCAAAAATACATTTCATAAAGATATGAGGGTGTTACACTCTATTTATTAATGGAAAATGGATTGATATTGAAATAATATTTTATTTTCGTGTATCTATTTATGGATAATTAAATCATATGCCTCTTTTTATATATGGACAACGAATGGACAATGAAATCATATTTTATTTTCAAACCATTCTTTTTATATAGAATATAAATTTGATACATGGAGAAGTTTTATGCCTCTCTTAATGATAAATGAAATCATATTTTATTTTCAGGCATATAGATGCCTCCTATCAAGTATATAATAGCAATAATATTTAATTATTAGTAGTAGAAAGAAACATTCAACACCTTTTTTTACTGGTGTTAAGAAACTTTTCCTTTAGGAATTTATCATTATTGAGGAATAAAATGTATGGGTATTTGATATTTATCTTTTTTATGGGATATCAAGTTTATTCAATAATGATATATCCTATATTTTTCTAGACATGCATTTTTCTCTATCCACTCTTTTATATTTTATGAAATATGTGTGCAATATATAAAATCTATATGAGTCCTTCGTAGTTCACATTATATGGCACCATAATAGGAAATGAATCCATTACTTACTAATTCTTTCTATGATTGTTGACATGTCATGGGAATAAGCATCAAATCTATATCATTATAAAGAGCCACATATTTCTATGAGTCGAGATATGTATAAAAGTAAATGTGTTTTTATTTTTCTAATTAAGAATTAAAAATATATATGCACATCTGTCTAATTATGTATGATTTTTTTTCAATAGGACCATAATTGAATGCTTATTCCTCTCGTAGGAGAGGACCTAGTCATGGTATCTCATCAATGAATCCTAACATGAACCTTTACGTATCATTTGATAATACATACCATCCCATAGGAGTGGGAGACCCTACTTTTATTCTCCATTTGGGTTATATCATATGTGCAACGACCCAAACTGTTATAAATAAAATTCCCCTTATGATTTAATAAAATGTAATATTATGTAATATGGTTATATAAAACACATGCACTTAATTGGTTTTATTATATCTTAAAATATTTAAAGGATCGTTAAGCATCATTACCATTTATAATATAACCATTGAACAATGATCCTATGATTATTATAAATATAGGGTTTTAACAAATCCAATTGGCACATACAACATAATTGATGGACTAAATTAGTAAGATCTTACCCTATGAAGCCCATTTATCAGATATTTTGAGGGAGATATCATCACGGGGATTTTACATCAACCAAGCCCAAGATGAGATCCAACAACTTAAGTATAATCAAAACCGTTTATGGGAGAATCTCAAGCCCACAAAGATCACGACCCAAACCATGTACACTGAAACACCCATGAAAATCTCTCCATAACGAACCTTACCATTAGGGAGTTTTCTTTTGTATTAAAGGGATATGAATCAAGACCCTAGTATTAATATGTATTTTATATTTTTTATAGAATAATGGTTATATTTACTTCTACTTTATAAATTATTTTATTTTTTATACAATAAAGTACAAATTGTATTTTAAATATAAAACTTTAATTAAGAAGTTTATTTTAATTAATTAATTTATTTTAGAAATATATAATATTTTATTGAAATATTATTAACTAATTTTTACTAAATATAAATTATTATATAATTTTTATGAAGTCAAATCTAATTTTCACAAGGGTTTGAAAACTGTTCTTGTAAAAACCGAGCATTTCTCAATAAATTTCGATTATTATTTTAAAAGTAAAAAATTAAAATATTTAGAAAATAATTAAAATAAAATTAATAATATTTTTTGGAATTACAATGTAAAAAATATCCAATAGTTAATTTTTCATAATTTTCTGAGACAATCGAATTTTCAGGTTAAAATTAAATACGGTATAAATATACGGTGTGTATTATGACATCATAATGAAAAAAATGATATAATAAATACTATAAATGGTATCCAGGACCAAATATATATTTTCCACTTAAAATAATATGATTTTTTTGTTATTATATTTATTTTATAAATCCATTATGAATCCTCCAAAACTTATAATATATTTTAATGTTTTAAAATAATTTCCTTAAGGGCATGACTCACTTTCACATCAATAAGGGTATTATATTAAAAATGTTGTACATTTACTTATAAGATAAGAAAACCAGTACACTTTGGCAGAAACCAAGTGAAAAAACCATGAGAAGGTTTGTGTTTTTGGTTATTTTATTATATAGAGTCCCAAACATATGTTTGAGAAATAATAAAGAATTCCCCACTCATTTTCTATATAAACCCACCCAAGATCCCATTTATCTTCACTAAAAATATTTAAGAACATCCTAACTCTACCCTAAACTCTCTAGAGTTCTCCCAAGGTTCCCCTAATCTCTAAATAAGCTCCTCCCAATCATTTGGAGTCACACACACAAAGTAAGGGATCCTATCCTTTTCCTCTTTATTCAACTATCTTATTTATCTTAAGTATTTTATCTTCATTTACTAATGTTGGGATATGCTCTTAAATTAACCCATTTCTATCCATTTCATGTATAAATTATTTTATTCCCCTTTAAATCTCATCAATCCATATGATGAATATTTATACACCCCCGTTATGCTGTCGAAATTTCACCAAAATTTTCCATGCCAAAACAAATGTGTAGTGAATACCATAACCATTTCCTATCAAGGGTTATCACCTTTATACAGTTATATTTCTTTTATTTTGGAATAAAATTAATGTATTACAAACTCCTTGATCACATAATAAAATATGATGATGAATTAATCCATGTTGTATGATCTACGTGTCACACTAGAGCATGATAATGAAATTAATGTGACGGGTGCGCCCATAATTATATAGTGATCAAATGCATTTGGAAATGTTATAGTCTCATGAAACATCATGCAAGTGATTAAGAGTGAACTTATTCCATCATGGGACTTTTTTCATCATTATTTTTTGGAATTTAGCCTTGACCTATGTTTATAATGTATTGTTTTATGTTGTTATTATATTTCCCATGTTGCCTTTATGATTATCATGATATATCATGCCTCGTTGTTCATGTTTATGATTATCACTCATTTATTCCCCATTGATATTTATATTGTCTAAAATTTATTATATTATTTATGTTATGAAATTTTTATTACCTTACTGGGATTTATATCTCACCCCTTTCTTATGTATATCCATAGGTTATCCCATGCAGTTTTCAGTACGAGCTTGTTAAGTAAGTTTTCAATAAAGAGGATGTTTTTCCTATTTTAAGATGTTATGTAATGTACTAATTCCCAAAGACACTAGAATTATCGATCTTCTAGTTTATATTATGTTTAATTTTATCTAATAAATCATGAATTAATATACAATAAAGAGAAGAGATGTCATAGTTGGTTTTAAAGGAAAAGTTTAGTTATTTTTGGGAATAGAATTAGAAAACTATAGAGAAAGACTTATGGGTAAGAATAACTATAATAAAACATTACTAATTTTTTTTAAGTATATATTTAGTGGTTTATCAATAAAATACATCCATTTCAGGATACTATAAGTGAATGTGGTTCTGGAACATATATACATAGGGGTAAAACCTTGAAACACCTTGTTGATCTAGAATCAACTAGAAAATGGTTCACAACAATGGGCCTTGATGCACACCAGGTTTGAAACTCATGGGGGGATATTATTTGGTAAATTCATAAGCTCATTATGAACCATTATTAAGGGAACAAAAAAAATTCCAATTATAATATATGTTAGGAAATATTTTATGGATAACCTAGAATAAAGCCTATAAATTCTTAAGTTAAAGAAACACATGTAATTTATAAGTTACCTCTTTAATGTAATTGGATTCTCCTTTATATGTTTAATAGTTTAAAAATTCTCATCCTTAATTTTCTATTTATTCTATCCAATGGTCGAAAATTGGAGGAATTGGGTAAACAACCAATGTGAAGGGTAATGTGATGAATGCCCCAATGACATGACCAACTCAATGAGAGCAGGAATCAAAAACATTATGATGATACTCTCTTATCTAAATTAGGTTCTAAATAGAAACCTAAATTACAAGGAGCACCCAAATCCCTCTAACAAATAATAATCTACAGTTGATGGATTTATGTGAAAAAGTGCTTCAACTTTCAATAGATCATCTTATCCCTTAGGTGTGAAAAAATGGATCAAATCCATTGAGAAGATTTTCTCTATCCTTCAATGTTCTAGGAAAGAGAAGGTTCTATTGTATGTTTATAATACAGAGGTATAATATGATCAGTGGTGTAAATTGATCAAGAATATAAAGTCTGAGGAATAAAACTATGTGATTTTGTGGAAGGATTTCTAGAAAATGATTTTTGATAAACATTTTCCTCATACTATCTGACTTAAAATTGAAAGGGAGTTACTTTTTATCAAGAAAAAAGATGAAAATATATTGGGGAATATATTGAAAACTTAAAAATACTTATGTAATATGAATTTGGATTTATCGTTATCCCCATTTATAAGGTTGACTGCTTTTTTGGTGGGATAAAACCTATTCTACAAAAATCTGTAGCGATCCAAGTCATTGATAGCTATGAGGAAATTGTCTGATGTTACCTTAAAGTAAAAAATAGATATAGGTGATTCTAAATGGTATAATGGGGATAAGAATCAATAAGTGGAGTTTAATTATTGTTTTTAATGGATAGATCTAGCAGTGCTAATAAATTTCAAAATCTCACTTGTTGAAATTGCAGAAAGAAGAACATTGGAAATTGCATAAGGGAAATGGAGAAATGATTTAGGTGTGGGAATGAAGTACACCTAGCTAGTGATTTCTTCCAGGAGAAACCCACTGATGAAATGGAGGAAAATAATGCTCTATTCAACCCTCATCGCATTGTTAATTGTTTCAACTGTAGGGAACCATGACACTTTGAAAACCAAAGCACTAAGACAAGGGTTTTCATGTTGAAATAATGGGTTCCCTAGACCCAAATATTCAGTGATTTTGATTACCATATTGTGCATATAGTTATCTATACATGATGTCATCTTACCATTATAGTGTAGACTTTTCTACATCCACTATTGAAATTGTAATTTCCAAAGATTAATTGTCATATCAAAAGGTTATTGAAGATCCCGGGATATAATGAGAGCCTCTAGATAATATGAAATTAATCTTAAATATATGTTCTATGGTCTAGATACATCTTAGTGATTCAACATAGTAGATGTTTGACTATCAGGTGATGGGGGCTCATAATCATTGAGACTTCTTCTCATGAAGTTCACACTTAGTGATATCTATTAGTGAGATCATGAGGACTAACCCACCAATAAGAACACCACATGTTTTAGGTGTCATTGGATGTTCTTATCTACAATCATGTGTAATAGTCTCTTGACTTGGGATCATTACCAATTTATTTCATTTGTTTGCGTACTTTGATGAAAGTTAAAAACCCTAGAAATGGAGTTATGGCAAGGTAGTTTGTGTTGGGTGCGTCATTGGTGTCCTGGAATTGGTTGAATGGTCAAGAAAGGATTTGTTGATTCTGGGTTATGGAAGTAATATATCTCATGACATGTTGATAAGGATGGATGTACCTTTATAAGAACATGCCCATGGTAGTCAAAGGTAAATCTATCTAGTTAGATCAACAAACAATTAAACAAGAAAAGAATGATGACACATGAGTGCATCCTGCTTTAAGAGATATTATAGATGAAGAGATTATATTACACAGTTCAAGTTCATAGGTTGGTTGTCGCTGTTGTGACAATATTTATATCTTCAGGGTCTATGATGGGTTTCTAGATCCCGCTCTTGGTTTGTGAATACTATTCACTACTGTCGAGATAAGGTCCTAGAGGGTCACACATAATATCATATTCAAGAATCTTCGCTAATCATTTGAATAGGAGTTTATGACATACTGGGCCCCACCACGGGGGTCCAGGATTTTTCTAAGGTTAAACGATCACCAATGCAATAAATAAATTCATATTATTTGAGTTTAGAATAATTAGTAATTAATTAATTAATTAATTAATTGTATTTACAATTTTTAAGTACATACATGAAAAAATATTTTTTGAACGAATATTAAACTATTCAATGTTGAATTAATATTTGTGGGAAGTACGAGTCGAGTTAATGACTTATTTATTATCATGTAATTTTTTAATATATTACAAGTGAGTGATAATATTATTTTTGAATTAGATTAGTAGTCATAACATGTCGTTTATGGTGCGTTAAATATTTGGGGCCGGAGAGGCAATATCAGGTATTTTCATAAACACACTATAAATAGAAGAGAGGAGGGATTTAATAACAACTATCCACTACCTCTCTCTCTCTTATTCTCTCTCCCACATCCTAGAGAGAGAGAGGCACAGGATCCGAGGAGCTCAGATGGAGCTCTCTCTCTAGGATTGCAAGAAAAGTGATGTGGTGATCGTCAAAGTGTCTAAGGAGTCGTCGTAGCTCTATGCTAGCACCCAGATTACAATGATTGGCGCTCCCATGGATTCCTTGAAGTGCATGTGAAATATCTTGAGGAACTTGGATTTGGATTCTTCGAGCAACAATCACCAACAACGAGTAGACTTCATGCATGACTTCAGATTAAACCTGATATTTTATGGTTTTTTTCTTCTTAAAACCCTTCACGTGAGATCCTCTGCTTTGAACATGCATCATTCCATCAACGTCGACAATATTGCGTCGATTTTTGGTGGATTTTTTTTAAAAAATACATCTGTTAGGGGCTTCTGCTGCACGCCCGGTTCCTTCAAGTGGTATCAGAGGGATGCATGATGATTTTAAGTCAATTAAAAAATTAAATTCTCATTAATTTATTAAGATGGTATCATAACAATCCCAATGCCATAGACCATGTATTAATCAGACATCATATGACCATTATACAGTCATCCAATTTTTTAGTTTGGATTTAACACTGGTAAATATATGAGGTTTTAGATATATAAATCTCAATTCAATCATCCAAACCCCTTGTCCACACTAGAATAGTGTTTTCCGATGAGTTTTGATAATAAAAATAATTATAATAAAAATTGTTCAATTATAATAATAATTTTATTATAATAATATTTTAATATAATAAGAATAATATTATTTTTCCAAAGCCTATATATTAGTTTTCAGGAAAATTTTAATGAAGGGGGTTTACCTTGTGGGGGACAAATGGAAAACAAAAGAAGTAAAAAAGGGCTGTGGGGGTGAACTGCAAAGTAGGTTTACAAAAATAAAAATAAAATAAGGGGTGGGGAGACCTGCAAAGTAGGTCTCCGATGAGAAAGAAATAAAGTGGGTTAGATTATCTAACAACCCAAAGAAGAAAACGAAAAGAAAAAGGGAGACCCGATTTGGGTCTCCTTCACACAGTGCACGACGACCACCCACTGAGGCCGCCTCCTCCTGTACCTCGCCAGCTGCCTCTCCCAAAATCCTACTCGCCGCCTCACCCGATGACACCCCACTGCCCTACCGATCTAGGCCCTAGCGAACCAGCTCCACCCTCGATGCCATCCCCATTCCTCTTCCCTGCTCAAACCGCTCCTCTATCCATCACCACCTCGTCTAGTTATTTTTTCTTTCCTAGGTGTCCACTCATCCATCTCGACCCCCGACGTCATTTCCAGCAGCCTTGTTTGCTCGTGAAGGATCCCCACCGGCTGTCCCTCTCGTCCGTCCACTACTGTCCGACATGACGCCACAACTTGGACCACCAATAACCATTGTATGTTCCCTTTTTCCATTGTTTAGACAAACCCAAGCACCTTCCAAATCTGCTACTAGGCCAAACTCATGGCACATGGTAATCTCCTACTGCTCAACATAGACTAGACCAGCCGCGAAAAGGGAATTGGTGGGTCAGCCCAAGCCAAAATAGGCTTGGACAGACACGAATGGCCCAAATCACCTCTACATGGGGTTGATACAACCTAGATTTGGCCTACGCAGGTTCTCCTCGACCCGCACAGGCCCTGCCCGAAGTTTTATGAGCCTGAGTGATTTAATTTAATCAAAAATTAATTAAAACAATTGATTTAATTTCAGTTGAGAATTAAATTAATTAAACATTAATATTTTATTACTAAAATTTAATGTAGTGTAATTAATTTAATTTGGTGATTAATTAAATTAATTAATTAATTTAATATTTAGTTTTAAAATTAAATTAATTAATCAGGACCGAACGGCGACATTTGTTGAATTAAAATTAGAGTGAAATTTTAATTCAATAAATAATTCCCTTAGAATTTATTTTAATTCAAGTTTGATTATTATTCTATATTTAGTTTATATACATGAGTTAATGCATATACTGATCATGAGCCTTAGACCGACCAATGTATGTATGGTGTTTTTATTTAATTATTTTATGCAATTTTGTAATAATTATTTTAATTTAAAAGGGCAATCTGCATGTCGTCTCTGAGTCATTATATGTATAAGGGCCTACAAGGCCCATTCTGAGTTGTACATTTTACTCCCTGAGATCCCCTCACCTGCAAGAGAGTAATATTGTATAATGACGAGACGAGGTGTGATGCACTTCACGCCAAGTGATGGTGACTCACCAGACATGAGTTGGATGCATTGGACGAGCAGACGTTTCTATTCAAGTTGAAAGCCTCACTTCTAAAGGTATTGCCCCTAGGGTCTCTAGTTTTCCATTATTCACCCAACAGATCAATAATTAGTACGGTCGCATGATCAGGTTGTATTTTTTATTTTTCATGGTTTATTATTTTGTGAATGTGTAGTTAGAGCGCAATCCCATAAAATAATAATAAACAAGTATGCAAGATAAAATGAACATGTGACATATTATATTTTTCTATTTCATGCATGGTAAGTTGTGAGTGCGATCACATAGTACGTGATTATAGAAATAGAAATTGATTCTGTATTCACATTAAAAAATAAAACCCTCAAAGATATATTAAGTCATAATAGCCTTATGTCAGTCAAATTTGGACAAAACCGGTTGTTTTAGGTGCTAGTCGTGCCATAGCTGAGGGTGCCTCTTACTACCGGGGAGTTCTTATAAGAATGATGGGACGAATTAACTAAAGTTATAGTAAGATTAGCCATAGATAATTTGATATCATTTTAGAGTCAAGAATTGTGTAAATCATTTTTTGATTTTAGAACCTGGTACTTCACTCAACAGATCAAGGAATGACAAGTTAAAGCAGTCAGATAGCCAAAAACCCACCTTGAATCCTCTAAGTCGTGGCGTTGCCATAACTTGTAGACTATGAGGGGTGGTTATGAGATCCTTTCTACTAGAATACTCAAGTGACAGATTATTATAATTCTAGCACAGAGGGTTCCTAGAATCTGATAAAATATCAGGAGACATTTAATTAATTATTTAATCAAAATATCTAAACCGGTAATCCAGATAAAAGGCACTAATATACTAAAGCTTAATTTTGTAAAAAAATGGAATGTTAAAAAACAAGTTTAAAAACTATAATATTGTATTAAAAAAAGTGAGTGTCCACACTAGAATGAGTATCCAAGAATAATATGGGTGCTTACACATAGTATTATGATATAAGGAACTCAAGGTGCCTGTGTCCCCAAAACTGCTAAACTAACTCAAGAAGCGAGGGTGAAATTGATTACAAGAGACTAATATACAAAGCATATGATAGTTATATCATTATTCTTTCATCAACATCCGGTGTCAGTTTCTATCACTATAATAGGACATGGGTGATATAACACGAAGTCTCATCTATGATAAGTTTGCAAGGAGAAAGTGAAGCAATGAAATGAATAAGGCGATTTTACACCAACATGGGTAAATTGAAAGATCAGTCATGATCTTTGAGTGGATACCTTTATCATATCATTTTCAAAACATTACTCAAGTCTCATTTTAAGTTAAAAAACAAAAAATTATTGAGTAAATTCTACATTACCAATTTAGGTAAGGTTCTCCATGATAATAAGAATATCAAAGACAATTTCATCTTTAATTATTATGGCGAATAAACTGAAATAAAATGTGAAAAGGACAAAATGAGAGTAATTACAATGGAATATTCAAGACATCATTCAATGAATGAGGTAATAAAAAAGGTTATTTGCATTAGCATTTTATAAAATTAAACAATGGAAGTTTAAAAGCAATTAACTGAATTAAAGAAGAAAGTTTCCCACTTCTTATTCAATAATATTCATCAATTTTAATGTTTAAATTTTACTACTTGGGTATTAAATACAATAATTTTGTGACATATATGTATTCTAATATAGTAACCAAGTATGTATAGAAACCTTACTAGAAGTCAGGTGTATTCTCTAAGTGGTCATAAAAGGGTGATACCTAGGACAATGGTGAGAAGTACATGACTTATTTAATTCCCAAGTGAAAGATTCATGTTGAAATATCTTTGAGTATAAGCACAAACATTAATCTAATGTGTCCTTGGACACAAGGATACATTATTATAGGTTTTTGAATGAATGTTTTTTTGGTATTCAAAACTCAATCACTAGTTTAATAATACTTGAATCATAGGCAATTAGTGATGAATATAAATGTAAGACTTATACTGAGTTGTGACAAGATAATTCTATGTCATGTAATACTAAAATTAGATGTCATAAATATACTAGGTATGGTATTTAGGCTCGGAATACCTAATTACTTTTGGTATTATCGATGTCTTTAGTTTGGACAAAGGAACCTTTAAAATAAAGGTATGTCACAAAGCTTTTGGAAATAGTTTAACAAGTGAATGTGAACTATTCCAAGTATAAGCTAGAGGTATATATATACTTCATATGATTCCTTTAAGTAATTAAGGAATGGTAAAATGAAGTAAGTGCATGGTCAGAAGATGTGAGCTGCTTCAATCTGGCATGCCGAAAAATATATTGACTGTGTAACCATCGATCGTGATAATGTAGCGTGGAGAAATTACTAAACTCACATTACCATATCCACATCATGGATTTGATGTTAAAGAGGAGGATCTATGATGAATTATTACATGTTAACATTGGGAAATAAAAATGTAGCATGGAGTAATTCCTAAATTCAAATTTTATACATCAAAATATTGATGTAAGTAGTATCAATGTTACAAATTACAGAAACTTCCATTATATTTCATGAAATTCTTTCCAAATAATGATGATATCCCATACTCATATGCCAACTAAAATGACAAATGGACATCATAAAATTCATTGTATGATCCATTATGTCATCAGTACATTTGTTTGGATGCAAAGAGTTTGTTAGGACATAAACAAACTTGCATCAAGACAAACACATTGTGCATTTAGTGTAATAATCCTAACATTTTCTTAGGATATTACATAAATCTCTAAGATAGAGAAGTTGTAGTCAAGTAATAGAATACACTTCTATATAAGTTATACATCTCTATTAGAGATAGTGGAAGATATATTGACTTGGATTTAGTCAATCCTAAAGATGCAAAAATAGTTGGCATAGGAACTAGTTCCACAAGCGCATGTAGAACATAGGATGTTCCAGAGACACAAACTGCATAGGAATGATAAAAACATGGTGGAAGTTTTTATATTTACCATGTCTAGTGATATATTATTCAATGTGAATAATATTTCCTATAATTAATATGTGTATGGAAATTATCTAAAATTTATAAGACCAATTAAAATTAAATTAATAGATTCCATGTATCAAAGTGAAAAGGGGATTATTATTTTGAATACTAAAGTGGGTATTCAAGTGAGTTGATACAAAAATGGTACAAGTGTAGTACCAATAAGGATAGACTGGTTTCACCAAGTCATTATGCCAAAATCTTTTATAATTTTATTTATCATAACTAATATCTATGATCAAATTATATAGCATTGGATTTCATGACCACCAATCATGGATGGTGTCTATACAACGCAACTAGAAAGGGATGGTCACAATATAGAATGCTAATAAAGGTCACAAGTTACTGAAATTTTATTTAGGATTAATGTAATCAACATGATCATAGAATATACATTTTCAACAAATGATTTCCATGTGTCTACGAGAGGTTAGTGGGAGCATCAAAGTTTTCCAAGAAAATTATGTTCAGAAACATATGGAAAACAGACATTGGTCTTACATTCATTTAAGACCAAAATGAAATTTATTCTCTATTGATTGACTTAAAGTTTCAACCTAAGTTCTAGGAAACATGATCTACTGAGGTAAATCTATAGGTTTCTTGGTTCTAGTCAATCGTACATATAGTAACATTGTATAGAAAAATACAAGTTGGAACAATTCAAGAGATGAATCATTGCCTATGTCACAGGGAATAATCTCTTTAGGTTGACATGTTCAGTATATGGGAAGAGATAAATGTAGTGAGTTGAAGTCCATATGCTTAATAGATGGATTAATCATGTATTCCATAATATAGACAAGAAACGATATTGCCAAGACATAATTTATAGTAAGAAAATATCTGTTATATCCTAGAGCAATACAAGGGATATAGTCAAAACTATCTAATTTTACTTACCATATAAAAAAATTTGTACCAGGTAAGTGGAGAATAATGAATAATAGTTTTAGGGGATACAAACTAGTCTTCCATAGATCAAAGTGATCTACTATCGTAGTTAGGCTAAATACAGTGAGTGAGTAAAACTCATATCATCCAGTGGTAGCCATACCTACAAATAATGATTATGTTGAAAGTATAGGGGGGATAAGAAGTAGTTAAATGTAGTTATTTTTTCCAATTCTTAGAATTGCACTTGGTGAGAAAAGAATTATCATAATGTAAATTATGATATTATTACTGGCCAAGATGCCTAGTTATGATTGTGGACAAGTGGGATATACTTGGGATACCATCTCTTGAAAAGTTTTACTTAATGAGACAAGGTCGCAATAGAAGAATAGCCACAAAGTAAAACCATGGCAGATCTAGTATCTAGAGCTGCTACTCAGCAGAAACATGATGTTCATCATGTGAGTACCTAGAAAGTTTAGTTAACAAGATGAATCTAGTGAAAGTGGGAGTGTTGAAATAATGGATGCCCTAGACCCAACTATTCAGTGATTTTGATTACTATATCATGTATAAAGTTATCTATACATGAGGTCAACTTACCATTATGGTGTAGAATTTTTTGCATCCACTATTGAAATGGTAATGTCTAAAGATTAATTGTCATATCAAAAGGTTATAGTAGATCCTAGTCTATAATGAAAACCTCTAGATACTTTGACATTAATCTTAAATATATTTTCTATAGTCTAGACACATATTACTAATTGGACACAATATATGTTTGAATATTAGGTGATGGGGGATCATAATCATTGAGACTTATTCTCATGAAGTTTCCACTTGGTGATCTCTAGTAATGAGATCACGAGGTCTGACCCACCAATTGGAACCCCACATGTTTTGGGTGTCATTGGATGTTATTATATATGATCATGGGTAATGGTCTCCTGACATGAGATCATTACCAATGTGTGTCATTTTATTGTGTACTTTTATGCAAGAAAAAAACCATGGAAATAAAATCATGGTGAGGTAGTTTGTGTTGGGTGCATCCTTGGTGGCATGACATTGGTTGAATGGTCAAGAAAGGATTTTTCACTTTCGGGGTATGGAAGTAATATATCTCATGCCTTGTTGACGAGGATGGAGGTACCTTTATAAGACCATGGCCATAGAAGTCGAAGGTAAATCTGTACAATTATATCAACAAACAATAGATAGGAAAAGGGTGATGACATGTGAGTGCGTCCTTCTTTATGAGATATTACACACCAAGAGATTATATTACACAGTGCATGTTCGTAGGTTGGTTGTCGCTGCTGTGAAAATTCTGATCTCTTTAATTAGGGGCCACAATGGGTTTTTAGATCCCACTCTTGGTCTGTGAATACTTTCACTGTTGTCGAGATAAGGGCCTAGATGGACACACACAATAGTGTATTTGATAATCTTCCCTATTCAGTTGAATATGAGTTTTGGACATGGTGGGCCCCACCATTGGGTCTGGGATTTGTCCAAGGTCAAATATCTCCAATGCAATAAATAAATTCATATTATTCATGTTTAGAATAATGATCATTTAATGTATTTATTAATTAATTTTATTTACAAGTTTTTTGTAAATACATGAAAAAATATTATTTGAACAAATATTAAACTATTCAAGGTTCAATTTATATTAGAGGGAACAATGATTCAAGTTAATGAATCATTTATTATCACATAATATTTTAATATATTACAGGTGATTGATAATAATATTTATGACTCAGATTATAAGTCACAACATTTATTTTATGGTGTGATAAATATTCGGGGCCAGAGAGGCAATATCGGGTATTTTCATAAACACACTAGAAATAGAGGAGAGGAGGGATTTTACAACAACTATTCACTAACTATATCTCTCTAATATTCTCTTTCCAACATCCTAGAGAGAGAGAGAGTCTGTATCCAAAGATCTCAGATGGATCTCTCTCTCTATAGTTGCAAGCAAAGCGATGCAGTGATCATCGGAGTGTCGAAGGAGTCATCGTAGCTCTGCGCTAGCAACCAGATTATGACAATCAATGCTCCTACAGATTCCTTGAAGAGTGCATGGATGATCTAGAGGAATTAGACTTTTAATTCTTCGAGCATAGATCACAAATGATGAGAAGACTTCATGCACATCTTCATAATAAACCAGGTATTTTACGATTTATTTGTTTTCTTAAAACACTTCATATGAGATCCTCAACTTTGACCAAGCATTGTTCCGCCAATGTTGAAAATATTGTGTCGATCATCAGTAGATTTTTTAAAAAACCCACCTATTAGGGGATTCTATTTCACACCCAGTTCCTTTATTTCATATACAACCAACAACCTCCAAGGTATGAAGTGTGAGATTTTTCCATTACAACTGCTGAGGTGGATCTCAACAATGAAATAGTGATAGGTATTCTGGTTATTCATTTAAGAAAAATGAACATAATTTTTGATTCTAGTTCTATATATTCCTTCATATCATGAAAGTTTATTAGAACTATTCAAAAACTAGCACAAATCATGGAAGTAGAGTTATCAATGAAAATAAAAAATGGGGAAATTATTGATTCCAAAGTATATAACTTCTCCCCTATCCAAATTTGAGGGATAAACCTCCTAGATAAACTTTTAATACTCCCTTTGGTGTAATTTGATTCAATTATAGGCATGGATTGGATTTATTTATATATAACCAACATAAATTTCTATGATAAGGAAATTTATCTCCATATCGTGAATCGTCCTTCGATTCAATAAAAGTGAAAGGAGGATGATGTATCTTATTTAGCACCAACATCACAATCATGGATATTATTTCACTATGACAAAGAATATCTATCTCAAATGATTGATTCTAAGGAAATGAACATCCATGAAGACATTACCATTATTAGGGCATACACTGATGTGTTTCTTGAAGAATTTCCCGGTCTTCCTCTTAGCTGAAAGGTGAAATTTTTATTTGAGATTACACCTGGGGAGTAACTATTATCCAAGAATCCTTTTAGAATGGATATTATAGAACTCGAGGAGCTAAAGAAATTACTGTAGGGGAATCTAGATAAAGGGTTCATTTTCCCAGGTGCTCCACCATGGGGTGTACCTGTCCTCTTCATTAAGAAGAAGTATGGGTTAATGCACCTTTGAATTGATTTTTATGAGATCAACAAGATCATAATAAAGAACAAGTATCCTTTTAAATTGATTGATGAATTATTCAATTAGATACATGGATCAAAATACTTCTCCAACGTGGATTTACAGTTGGGGTTTTACCAAGTTAGGGTAAAGAAGGATGATATCCCCAAGACTGTTTTTCGTATAAGGTATGGCCACTATGAGTTCATAGTAATGTCATCCAAACTCACTAATGCTCAAGAAACCTTCATGGAATTGATGGATAAAGTATTTAGAGATTACCTAAATAATTTTTTGGTAGTATTTATAGATGATATTCCAATATAATCCAAAATAAAATAGGATCATGAGGAGAATCTAATCACAATGCTAAATACCTTAAAAAAGGAGAACATTTATGCCAAGTACAAAAAATGTGAGTTCTAGTTGAAGTAAGTCTCATTAATGGGGCATATAATCATAATAAATGGGATATATATGGACCCTTTAAAGACAAAAACAATTAAAGTATGGATGAGGCCAACATATATGACATATATCCAAAGGCTCCTTAGTTTAACTAGGCAATATCGTCGATTTGTGAGAAATTTATCAATATTGTCAATCTATTGAACCAACATAGAAGGGATTAAAGTTTTATTATAATGATGAATGTGGTGAGAGATTCGAGGATTTGAAAAATAGGCTTATCACTGCATAAGTAATCAAACTTCCCACTAGTGGAGAACGTTTTAGGGTATTCAGTGATGCTTCGAAGAAGGGATTGGGCTATGTGTTAATGAAGAATGAAAAAGTAAAAGCCTATGACTCAAGGAAATTAAAAGTTAACAAATATAACTACCCAACAATTGATTTAATGTTTTATATAGTGATATTCACATTTAAAATATTCTAACATTAACTCTTTGGTGAGAAGTGTGAAATATATAAAGATCACAAAATCCGTAAGTATATATTCACACAGAAAGAGCTAAATATGTGCTCTAGTGATGATGAGAGATGATCAAGGACTATAACTACTCTATCCACTACAATACTAGGAAATATAATAGAGAGGAAGATAATATAATTAAAAAGGATCTAATAATTTTATAATTTATGAGAACTGAAGAGGATCAGATCTTATTATACTTAAAAATGATGGACACAAGAATCATAAGGGAAGGAATATCATCAATCCTTCCACAAATGATTACTCAACCGAACATTATGGAGAGGATAAAGGATTCTCATAGAAATGATATAGAAATTCATAAGAATGTTCAAACTATAAGAAAATGGAAATCTTTGGAGTTCAATGTTAATGAATATGGAGTTGTGATATTTGGGTCAAGAATTTGTGTACCACAAAATCCTAAGTTAAAGAAGGAACTGTTGGATGATGTGCATAACTCAACCTTATCCGTCAATCCAAGGAGGAAAAAGATGTATCAAGATATCCGATAGAACTATTGGTGGGATAATATAAAGAAAAACATCATGGAATATATACCAAGATTTATTTTTTATCAGATAGTGAAGGAAGAAAGGAAAAAATCCAAGGGGGTGATGCAACCATTACCCATACGTACATGGAAATGGGAAAACATCCCCATAGACTTTATTAATTGTATTCTGAAGAAATCAAGAAGAAATAATTGTATCTGGGTTGTGGTGGATCATCTTACAAATACTATACAATTCCTAATGATTCGAGAGGACTTCTCACTCGATCAACTTGCAAGGATATACATTAGAGAAGCAATGAGGCTGCATAGAACACGACTATTGATTGTATCAGTTTGAGATATAAGATTTACCTAAAAGTTTTGGAAGAGTCTGCAACATTCTATAAATACTAATTTTCAATTCATTAAGGATTATCACCCTCAAACTAATGGCCAATCTTAGTGGACTATCCAGCTTGAGGACATGTTCATAGAATGGTCGATTGATTTCAAAGTAGGATGGAATTAACATCTTACTATAGTCGAGTTCTCATACAATAAAAGTTTTCAATCAAGAATAAAAATGTCTCCTTATGAATCCATTTATGGGAAGAGGTGCCCAAAACCTACATATTGGGATGAAGTTAGGGAATGAAAACTGTTAGGTCCTAAAATGGTCGGGCAAATGGTGGAAATGGTTAAGACCCTTTAGCAACACATCAAGGCTGCTCAGAGTTGATAGAAGGGATATGCTGACAATCATCGATGATACCTAGAGTTTTCTGTTAGAGACATGGTATTCCTCTTTATATCTCCATGTAATAAATTCAAGAGATTTGGGAAGACAATAAATCTTAGTTCAAGATACATTGGTCCCTTTGAGATCCCTGACTGCATTAGAGTGGTGGCCTATCGACTTGCACTCCCACCTAACCTATCTTAAGTACATTATGTATTCAATGTATCCCTATTGAGAAAGTATCTACCATACCCCTCACATGTCCTCGATCTAGAGGTGTTACCATTGGAGAATGATCTTTCCTATGAAGATAAACTAGTGAAAATCTTAGACTGTAGAGACAAAGTTCTATAAAATAGGACAATACACATTTTCAAAGTTTTGTGTAGAAACAAAAAGTTTGAAGAATCAATATGGGAACTAGAGGAGGTGATGAAAAAAAGTTACCCTCATCTGTTTTAGTGTGGGAAATGAAAATTTCGATGGTGAACTTTTGTAAGGGGTGGTGATTGTAATGACCCAAACTGATATAAATAAAACCCCCCTTATAATTTAATTAGATGTATTATTTTGTAATATGGTTATAGAAAACCCATGCAGTTATTTGGTTTTATTATAACCTATCAGATTTAAAATACTCTTAATCATCATTAATTTTGATAATATATCCATTTAACAAAGATCCTATTATTATTATAAACACAGGGTTTTAACAAATATGATTTATATAGAAAATGGAAGTGATGGACTCAACGAGTAGGATCATACCCTATGAAGCCCATTAATTAGAGATTTTTAGGGATATCATCACTATGATTTTCCCTTGACCATTAATAAGATGATATCCAACAACTTATTCATGATCAAAACCTTTTACGGGAGAATTTCAAGCTCATCGAGATCATGGTTGAAACCATGTACGCTGAACCACCCCATGAAAATATCACCATCACACACCGTACCCTTATGAAATTTGATGGTGTATTAAAGGGATGCGTATCGAGACCCTAATATTATAAATATGTATTTTATATTTTCAATAAAATTCACATATTTATAAAATTATTTAGATAAAATGAATATTATTTTTGTAATAAAAACATCAAAATTATCAAATGGTTATTTTTCATAATTTTCTAAGGCAATCTTATTTTAGGGTGATAATTAATTATGGTATAAATATACAGTGTGTATTATGAAATTATAATGACTCAAAATGATGTAATAAATACTATAAATGGTATACATGAACAAATATAAGTATTCAATTAAAAATAATATGATTTTGAGGTTATTTGTTTTAAATCTATTATGAATACTACAAAACTCATAATATATTTTAACATTTTAAAATCATTTCTTTAAGGAAATGAATCACTTCCACATCATCAAGGGAATTATTTAAATAATTTTGGCCCTTGGACTTATAAAATAATTAAAACCACTCACCTTTGGATAAAAACATGGGAAAAAATATGGTAAGGTTTTTGGTTTTGATAATTTTATTATATAGAGTCCAAAACCTATGTTTGAGAAATAATAAATAATTCCCCTCTCATTTCCTATATAACCCCCTCAATATTCAATTTATCTTCAATGAAAATCCTTATAGAACATAATTAATCTACCATAACCTCTATATATTCCTCCTAAGGTGCCCCATGATCTCAATGAGCTCATCTGAACCATTCAGAGTCACACTCTCAAGGTAAGGGATATTCTCCTTCTCCTCTTTATTCAAATATATTATTTATCTTAAGTATTTTATTTTATTTCCTAATGAAGGGATATGTTTTTAAATTTCAAAATTAATTTCCATTTTATGTCTAAATGATGATAGAATCCTTTCACTCTCATCAAGACCTCCCATAAACATTCATACACCCACATTATGCTGCTAAAATTTCACTATGATTTTCCATTCCAAAAAAATTATGTAGTGAATACCATACCCATTTTCTATAAAGGGTGTTCACCTTTATAAAATTATAATTATTTAATTGGGGACTCACATGTATTTATTAATCACTCCTTGATCATTAAATAACATATGATGATGAATTAATCCATGTTGTTTGATATATGTGGCAAACTTAATCATGATAATGAAATTAATGTGACGGGTCTACCTGGGATTATATAATGCTCCAATGCATAGGGTAATGTCTTAGTATAATGAGACATAATGTAAGGGATTATAGAGTTAACCTAATCTATCACATGAATATTTCAATCATGATGTCTTGGAAGTTATCCTTGACCTATGTTTATGACACCGTGTTTTCAGTTGTTTTAACATTTCCCATTTTTCTTTTATGATTATCATTCTATATCATGCCTCATTATTAATGTTTATGATTCTTACTCCTTTTATTCCCCATTTATATTCCTATTTTATAACATGTATTAATTTATTCATTTTATTCCATGTTTATTCTCTTACTGGTCTTTATAGCTCAACCCTTTCTTATATGTGTCTCCAAGTTATCCCATGTGGTTTTAAGTACGATAATGTTAAGGAATTTTCAATAAAGATGGTTTTTCCTATTTTAAGTTATTATATAATGTACCTAATTCCACAATACACTATACTTATCGATCTTATCAGTTGTATTATGAGTATGTTTATGTAATAAATCATGAATTAATTTGTAATAAAGAGAAGGGTTGTCATAATACATGACCCACACACATTTCCATTGAAAACATGTTACTGGGAATCATTCCCAAATGATACATTAGATTGGGTATGAAGGGAAGCTCAGGTAAGAGGACCATTTTAGTTTATTAGCCATGTTTAAAAAATACTAAATTTCTTTAATTTTTTCTTAAATCTAACAATTTTTTCATAAAAAATACAAACATTTTTTTCTTAAATAGAATAATATGAGAGTGTTACCTAATGATTTTAATCCTATGTTTATGAAAAAATATCATAAAATGTGAAAATATCTTGAATGGATAATTAAGAGGGAGAATTGTGTACCAAATGTGGGTGCCCTAGACATTATGGGAAGAGTCCCGAGAGGTATTCTCCCATATTAGTGGAGTGAGTTAGTTTCATATTATTCCACTATGGCTACAACAATGAGCCAATTTATTTTGGTTTATGTATTTTGAAGAATGTGTAACTTTTTTCATGTTTGAAATTTTAATTAATTGAATGTAGGGGGTGGAAGTGTGTCATTATGAGAATCATGTATTATAGGGACCAACTCACATGATCGGAAGTATTCAGGTTTTCCTAACTTAACATGATGTGTTTATTATTAAATTTTTTAAATTTATTATTTAATATTGTTTAATGTTCTATATTTATATCTTTTTAGTATAAAATTACAAGAGTAAGGTGCACTAATTGATAAAATATTGGCATTGATGATGACTTGTGATCAAAATGATCTAGAGGTTATAACTCTTATAGAAAGTTATTATACTAATTATTATTAATTACAAACACACACACACACACACACATATATATATTTATATATTTCACAGAATCTTTTTTAGGTTGAGTAAAAAAAATCTAGAGGACCAGCGACAACTTTTCTTATAAAGGGATGAGATATTTCATCACATTTTTGGTAATGATGAATATAACTACATATTGACATATTGAATGGGGAATCATAATTCTATAGTTTCACACACTGAGGTTGTGGCTCCAATTTTTGCTAGGATTACACAATATGTGACATATTTGGGAGCATGGATATGTGCTTCTAAGGTAGTAAATGAACAGATGTTAGCTTAGGTTAGATCAATGCAGAAGTATATTACTTGGGGTGATGGTAAATGGGATCCTATAATGAGTTTTTATGCTAAATTTATTTATTAATTTTTTATTACATTCATTATTATTATATTCCAAATTTTTATTTTTTTTGGACCCCACCACACCAGACATAGGTAGCGGCCATGGCTCTTTATGATGCATTAGATCCAGGAGGTGTGTTTTGTTTTATCGTTTTAATTTCTTATTAAGATTAACTATCTCAATGTGTTTTTGTATTTTAAATAAAGTCACATATCACATTTAAATTTTCATTAAAATGAAATTGGACCAAATAGGGATTCAAAACCAAGTAAAGACATTTAGACGGATGAGAAAACTTCAGAAAGTAATAAGTGATTGTTTTCTTTAAATTTCAATTGTGGGTCAAATTTTGAGAATAAAAAAAGTTAGTAATTAGAGAAATTCCATTACAGATCGAAATTAGATCCACAATTGAGAGAAGATTTCTACTTTTCAAGGAACCCACATTTACTCGAGGACTCATGTGTCTAGTTTTAATGAAAGCCTCCCATAACACCCAACATCCCACTATAATCGCCAAACTCTTAGCATGAACTTCACTAGAATTGACATCACTACTTCATTTGAGGTTTCAATTCATATGGGAAGGGAGAATAAAATGGAAACTTTTTTTCATTATACTAGGATATTATTTGAGGTTGATCTCAATGCTACTCTTATTGATATTGTAATACTCTCCCTGTATAATAATGAGATAAATTATATAATTGATTATGAGAAGCTACATTTATTCTTTAGGAAGTGATTTTTTATAGGTCATTTGAAGATTAAATATCATAAAATTATCAACTATGGGAGTTGTGGTCTTATAGTTATATTGGATGGAAGTAGTCTACTGTGCCTATAGAATTTTCAAAGTATCAATCCAAAATTGGTAACTGGCCTTACTATGGGGAGAACTACTGCTTTAGAGTGGGTGATAGTTCAAGTGAATGATTTTGGGGAATTTTATTTAATGAAATCCACTCAATTATTATCACTTAATATTTGTTAGGCTATCAAGGAGTCTATTGTTTTGAGTGGTAAGAAAATTAAGGATTCTTTGAAGTCCATGAAAAATTAAGTTACCAAAAAAATTTATTACCACATTCTATAGGGTGGTGTATTATATTACTTTAAAATCATAGTCACTCAAAGAATTATCGAAAAAGGATCCATGAATCATGTGTCTACAAACTTGCATGTCATTTTAGAGTGTCTAAAATTATATAAGTTTCAAATATCACCAGACTCATTATCACAAATGAGTAAACTCCATAGTGACTTAATGATTTGTAAGTATAGTTTTAAATATTTGGGGATTTTATAATTGGAGATGTATTTATCTTCATCATGGTTACTTCCATTGTATTTTCTATTTTAATTATTTGAAAAAAAACATTTAGATTTGGTTCTTTGTATTTGAAACCATGCTCACTTCATATTTATGAATGGACTCTAAATTTTAATCCTGATACTATTATTCAATCATGTAAGGGTAGGGGAAATTTGAGGGGTTTATCTTGGGATCTATTTCTAAATAATTGAATGGTAAAGGGAGTCTAAAGTAGATTCAAGTGAGCCTTGTTAATAATATTGATGTTGTTCTGCAATAAAGAAGTCCGAAGCGATCTATAAAAGAGAGTGAAGAGACTTTTTATGTGAAATCTGTTGGTTGTCCTTAACCCAATTAATGTCCGATTATAGGAATGTCTATACTAGGTGGAGTGTAGTAGTTAGATATCTTGGGAATTTCTGAGATATTAACTTGAACAACTATGGTCTCTCTAGATAGATATAGGAAGGAAACTATAATAGATGAAAGAAATGAAGTTAGATTCACTAAAGCTATTGTGGTTGGTGTTGATACTCATAATAATTGATAGATCCATGAATCTATTTATCCTGGGAATTGTAGATTTTCATATCTGAATATGTAGTGACAGACTATATTTAAAAGGAGGAATGAGGTTTCACCTTTAGATACTAGTTAAATTCAATTTTGGAAATTCATTTCAGTTCACTATGAACCTATTTAACATGTGAATGTTGTTAAGAATATATGTTTAGGATAGTCCATTTGTTTTAAGGGATATTCCATAGGTTTTAGGCAAGTTATGTTTTTTCAAATGATACTGACTATTGGATGGGTGAAATATTATATAATTTATTGGATCGAGGGTTTCCTATGGTAGGTCACAACCTAGAAAAAGGGGTTTTATTTTCTACAGTGGCGGACATAGATCAATATACTAATAAAACACACTTGGATTGAAATGAAATATTCAGGGAACAATCACATTGTTGTTTTTGATCTATTGGAATCAACACTTCATCTATAAAATTCTTGTGTTTTATGATATGATAGTATACAATGGGTAATGTTTTCTAGTGTTATTAAAATGATATATATCTATTCAGTGTGTCAAAAAATGAGAAAACAAATTTTTATTGACATACAAATCTAAGATACTATTCTATGGATAATATTTGATCTATTGAAATCAGCCGTATATTAATTAGATTCCTAGATTGGTCGGTATAATTAAAATTTCCATTTTATAAGTACTTAAATTTTTTAATAATGGGAAAATCACGTGTGTAGGGGTAAAAAACAACCAAATGATCTTCAATTGACATTAAATATTAGGAAAATGATATTTAAGTAATTTAAAATCTTTATGAGTCATCAAAAAATGTATCCGATACTTGAATTATTTGGTATATTCAAAAATGGTGTTTATCCTTCAGATTTAGAGTGAAGTTACAAATCACATTAAAGGGGTCGATAATAATAAAATGAACTTCAAATGAAATGAAATCATGAGAAAATGATCACCAATCCATTTTTGATTTCTAAGAATCCAAACCACATCCATCAGATGTTCTTACCACCTAATATGAGGGAAAATGAAGGGTAATGTTGTCTAGTGTTATTAAATTGAAATTTCCTCCATTATAGCGGAAAAAAGGGAATAAAATTTTTGATTGATGTGAAAAAAAGAGAACATTCCCCAAATAATATTTGGTCTATTAGAATCAACTGGGAATTATTTTGATGCCTAGATTAGTGAGTATAATTAAAATTCCATTTTCACATTTATTATAATTTTTTAATAATGATAAAACAGTATGAGTAGGGGTAAAAATTGACCAAATGAGATTTTATTAACATGAAATATTAGTACAACTATCTTTAAGTCATTTAAAATATATAGGAAGTATCGATGTGTGGATTAGATACTTGAATTAATCTATATCATTGAAAGTGGTGTTCTTCCCTCTGATTTAGAGTTAAGTGATAAATCAAGTAAAATGGGAATTACCAAGAAAATACACTTGTATTGACATTAAATCATGGTTGAATGTTCATTAATCCATTTTTGATCTATAAGAATCATTTTTCATCCATATTATACTTGAGTTTCCTGATATGATGGAAAATTATGGATAATTCTATCTTGTGCAATTAATATGACATATCTTCCATTAAGAGCTTAAAAATGAGAAAAAATTCTGATTGACATTTAAATATAGGAGAACATTCCTCAAATAACATGTGATTTATTATAATCAATAGCATGTAAATACTATTCATCTATTGGTCTGTACAATTAAATGTTCATTTTCACATTTATTATCATTTTTGTAATAATGGGAAAAACATGTATGTAGGGGTAAAGATTGAGAAAAAGATAACTTATTGATAATAAATCTTATTAAAATGATATTTAAGTCATTTAAAATCTGTAGGAATCATTAGTGTATGGATTAGACACTTGAATATCTTTATATGATTGAAAGTGGAATTTGTATATTAGAGTAGGATTTATGTGACACATAATCTGAAAGGGGACAATACTAATAAAAAAACTTGTATTTACTTGAAATAATTTATGAATGATCCCTAATTCGTTTTGGATATATAGGAATCAACACTGCATCCATCAGATGCTTATGTTTCTCAGTATGATGGAAAATGATTAGTAATATTGTATAGTTTTATTAAAATAATCTATCACCCACTAGAGGGTAAAAAATGAGCAAAAAAATTCTCATTGATGTGAAAATATAGGAGAAAATTCATTGAATAATATATGATCTATTGGAATCACCCTCATGTATATCTAATACCTAGATTGGTTGGTACAATTAAAATTTCATTTTCACATTTTTTATCATGTTTTAGTATCGGGAAAATCATATGTGTAGGGGTTAAAATAGATCAAACAAGCTTTTATTGACATGAAATCTAAGGAAAATGATATTTCTGTCATTTAAAATATATAGAAATCATTTTCATACGGGCTGGATACCTTATTTTCTTAATTTAATAAAAATTGGTTTTTTTTACATTGGATATGGAGTTAAGTGAAAAATCATATAAAATTAGATAATATCAAGAAAACACACATGAATTTATATGAAATCATAGGTGAATAATAATCGAGTCATTTCTGATTTGTAGGAATCAACACTTCATATATTGGATGCCCGTGTTTCCCGATATGATAGAAAATTATGGGTAATATTGTCTAGTGTTATTAAAATGACATATCTCCCATCATGGGGTAAAAAAAACAAGAAAAAACTTCCGATTTATGTGAAAATTTAGGAAAACATTCCTCAGATCATATGTGATATATTATAATCAACTACCCATCAATCAGATGCTCAAATTGATTGAAATATGAAAAACATTGTTTTTAGCTTTTAATAGCCATTTTTAATTGATAAATACAATAAACATAGATTTTAGATTATATTTTCATTATTTATTTATTTATGGTTATTTATGTATGCAACACTATATAGACTATTTTCATTATTCTATATATATATTAACTGAATAAATTTTATTATTGTTAAATATATATTTTTTGTTTTATTTGTTTTATTTTTTGTATCATACTAATATGTTTATTGAGTCCAAAGGTTGGAAGGATCTATATCTATTTGGATCGTTGGTTTTGTCTGGATACCTTTATTTTATTTTCTATTTTGTTTTATATTAGTTGATTTTTTTTGATTATTTGGTGGCTGTGAAATAGTAATATTGTAATTTTTTTAGGTTAGAGACCCTTATAGGTGGTCGCTAATGCTTTTGTCTTCAGGAGAATTAGCAACTGCCTTTGTCTGTCACTATTTGTTGACATGGCGTGATCACTTCTAGTGGTTACTATTGGAATTTTTGGTTGGGCCAACCACATCTACCAAAAGCGGTAAGGTAGTTATCTCTAAATCCCATTATCAACCATTTTTGGTAGTCGTTAAAAGTAAAAAAATGTAGTGGTGATTTTTCTGTAATCCAGTTGAAATTAAAAACATTTGTGTTCAGACCTAGGCTAGAATTGTAGGATTGAGCTCCATCCTCTAGCATCGTCAAATCATTCATGATATTGTGCTGTTGATTGGGGCACCAATCAAGTTGTATAAATAGACTGAACATGCCAGGTTCTTCCATTTTGCAAGAGTTCTTGTTGAATTTTAATTGAGTGTTATTTTAGTTAACTAGGTAACTCTATCAACTAATGAAAAGGATCCAAATTTGAAAATAATTTATGGGAAGCATCCCCATTTATTCCCTAAGTCCGGACTCATAGGGAAATCCAAAAATTATTGTAGAAGACATTTAAAATGTTCAATATTCTTTCTGAAGGGTTATATTGCTATGAAATATAGAGAAGGAAAGGATTAGGGGAATCTAACCACTATTGAAAAAGAGTCTGGAAGGACTGTCGATAAGGATAGGGAGACTATTAATAAGAAAAAGGATCACAACTTGGATGTATTTACTTCTAGGTTGGCTAACACTATGGGAAAAGAGGGATCCATTTGTGTCCACTCTATGGTCCCAGAAAAATCATGGGATGACACTATACTTAAAGAGTGGGGGGAAAGGAAGGTGATTCACATTGAATTTTCCTTTAAAGACACTCTTTGCAAGATATTTTAGAAAATTATTTCTCTACTAAAGATCAATCTGAAAGAGAGGATGCTTCCCAAGAGGATGTTGATATTGAACTGTGGTAGGAGTCACTTATTACTCGGAAAGGAAAATCCAATACAGTGGAGGATTCATACAAAAAATTGAAGAAGCCCAATTATATACCCGGTCAGTCAAAGACAGTGAGTATCACCCCTAATCTAGTACATATGAATCTTATTTCTAAGAGTAAAAATATATCAGTGGGCGAAGAGGGATTTCAAATGGTTACTCAAAAATGAATCTCTTTTTTACGTCCCACTAAACTCGGGTAGGCCTTTCTTGTGCTCATTTAAAAACTTCTTGGTTATGATAAGGATTCCCAAACTAAAGATGTAGTGGGAGATCTAGTTATTGGTAGTACACTTGAAAGGATGTTGGTGACTGAGGAGGGTTTCATTTCCCTACCAGTCTCTGGGCCCAGCTCAAATAAATTCACTTTGCTTGATATTTTTAATAGATCTCATAGTATGGAATTTTTCCATGAGTAATTTAGAAACCTTAAAGTTGAAGAAAAATCCTCATACATTGGAAATTCTGATTTGAATGTACTTGAGGAGGATTACTTTGTCTTGAAGAATGATTTTACTGGAGGAATTAAACCTCATGATGGGGAAGATGAATCATCTAGCATGGATGATCAGGATGCCACTTGGTAGTATCCTAAATAGTGGAGGAGAGACAGACACATGGGAAGTTGGGGTGGCTCTCAAGAAAGAGGTGAAATACACAAAAGAAGGTGATTTCTGTATGATCCCCTGTTTTTGGTGATGTTCTTAGTTCCACTTTGTGAACATTGAACCCCCCCCCAATTTCTCCACTTTTCTCTTTATTTTCAATAATAATTTTTCTAGAACCATGGATTTTAATTTGTGGTTTACGTCATTCTAGGATTTATAAATATATATATATTTATAGTTATAATTAAAAATATATACCAATAATTATATTTATAAATACACATTTACAATTATTTACAAATATTTATAATTAGATAAATAATTATTTATTTATAATTATATATAATTATATTTATTTATAATTATATTTTTTAAATATATATTTATAGTTCTTAAAATATATTTCTAATTATATAATTATTTAGTTATGATTATATACAATTAATTTTTTTAAATTATATTAATTATATTATTAAATATTAATTATATTGGTCTTTATGAATGCTTTTCTAGTGCTGATAAAGATAGGTCTTTATCAAAACTTTAATATTTACTATTGGTAAAACCTTTCTTTATTAGTGGTATAATTTTGGTGTTGATAAAGAGTGGTTTTATCATCACTTATTATTTTAGAGCTGATAAAAAAACCACATTATCATAATTTACTTAGAAGCACTGATAAACCATTCGTGGTATTATAAATTTAACTCAAATCAAACCAATTATCTCACGCCGTTCAAGCTCTTATGGAGCTAAAACCTTACCATTTATATCCCTTTCTTCTGCATGCTCTCCCTGACTACCACTCTCCCTCACACCCCCTCTATCTCTCTCAGATGAATCGATAGTTTCAAATCCCATGGTATGTGAATTCTTATCCACTATTCAATATTTTATCATTTTTATCTTCTTTTTGGGTTTTTAATTTTCCAAAAGTATTTGAATTGCATTTGTGAGTGATTCTACCTTGACCTACATCCCTAATTCGACAACTAATATCCCTTGCCTTGAGCCATTCTTGCTTCAAAATTTCCTCATCCCTCATGCTTATTAACTGTTATTATGAAACACAGATAAGTTGTGTTTGAATCCATTATTGTAATTTTTTTCATCTATCTAATTTGGATGTACATAAACCTCTCATTATTTGATATTGACACTAGATTTTCTAAAAGTGTAAATACATTCTAGATTTAGAAATAGTTTTGTTGTTATCTATTAAATTTGTTTAATTCAAAATTTTTAATTGATCTATTTAAATTTCATGAGGAGTACATGTTTATTTTTTGAAATCTATTTGAGATGAATGTAAAATAAAAATCAAAAATCAATTGTTTTTTCTATTTTTTTGATCTACTAAAATTTTCACTAAATTTATCCTTTGAATTTAAACTAAACCATGTTTCATATTATCTTTTTTTTTTGATTTTTTTTCTTGAAACATTTAGTGATTTCCTTAAAAATGTCTTATAAAAAATAGTTTTAAATTTTATTTTATCCAATTTATATAGAGAGATCCTTTAAATAAGATGAATATTATTTTTTAAAATCATATTCATTAATTTAATAAGAAGTGAATATGGTATTATTTTCTAATTTAAATCATTTTTAAAAAATATCCTAGGACTAAAACATATATGGAGATCTTATTTTTCTCTAATTTATGGGAATTCCATTTTTGAATATTTTATTATTATATTTTTTATAACTTCCTGTAAATTGATTTATATTGATGTGTATACTTTATCTAAAAATGTGTATCTTTAGTCAACACCACCTGTTCTCCTTTAATAATGTACTTATCCTTGTGTTACTATCTTCGATGTGAATCACCTCCCTCACATAGACTTGATATGAAACCACCATCACACACTACTTTGCTATCACATATTTAACTATATGATTTAGAAGGAGTGTCAAAGCTCAGTTGACTGATACTTCTCATACGTGAAATCTGGCCACTAACAAGTGTCAATAACCCAAAATTTCTCACACCTTCTACATCCTGAGGTAATTTTTGAGTGAGGTCTTAGATTAATCTTAAAATGAGGGGGAGAACAATCCAAGTTCTTTATATCCTTCTTATTATCATGGATTAAAATCAAAAAATTCTTCCCATTTGTTTCCATTAAAAGACAAAAGAACCCCAACAATTTTAATATTGTCATTGTTTGAAAACCTATAATAATCCTATAACATACCAAGTAAATAACTAAATAGACATAAAATACCCCTCTTGTTGATTTCAATGCCTCACTTATTTTTCTGGATCTTGTCCTTCTATTTTATCATATGATATATCGTTGAATTAATCATACACAATATCTTGTTTTGAAAATTTCTCACTCCGATTTCATAGAGAACCTAGCTGAATGAGGATGAAGATTAAAATACAATATTTTTACTTTATAAAATATTCAAACTTATGATACAAAGTGGTGATTTCAAATGATAAGTAGGTAGGGTTTTTAAAGTTATTAGATGGTGATATGCTCTGTGTTGCAGGTATTTTTCCTGCTCCCATGGATTAAAATCAAATAATCATGACCATTTGAATCCATTACCAGGAAGAAGTTCCCTAATCATTTTTATATTTTAATTATTGTGAAAATATATAATAGGAATTTTTCAACACAAACCTATAACCTCTTGTTTAGTTAAAAATTCCTTTTTGTAATAATTATACAAAAAGTGAGTGTACATAATAGAAAATTTCATATCATTATTAAGTAGGTTAATTCACCCTCTTTTTCATTTGTGGTTCACTATTTCTATAAATTTTTACTCATAATAGTTTCTTCCCCCTGATGACTCCAATAATGATTCCTTCCAATTTCATTTCAACCTTGGTTCCAATTAGGCTGTTCTTTTCTTTTTCCAGTAGCTTGAACAACAACCACATGTTTTCCTAGGTTTTTTATTTTCATGGAATCCTTGTGTAAAATGATAACTTTCCAGGAATCATTACCAATATCATTCAAATTTTAGGTTACCCTTATTATAAATATCTATAACTTTCTCCTTTTATTACGACTATCTTATGTGTATTTGTTTATTTTTTATACAAAATGAATATTTTATGAACCTAATAGGATGGATATGAATAAAAAATGGATGTAATATAATCATATGATAGTAGAGTATGAAGATGGAGTTAAATATTTCATCATGTCTATAATGGAGCATGCATACAACTCTTCTCATATCCTTTATATGTTTTTATGTTATTGTTATTCAAGAAAAATTAATCTAGAAGACTTGGGAGAAAATTTTATTTATCACAGAATAGATCAAAGTTATGAATTTTAGACTAAACATGGAAGGAAACAAAGTGTACACACTAATTGAGAGGATACTGTGTTTTAGGGATCACATGATATGTAAACCAGTGTAAATGATGATGGATATCATATGGAATAAATGAAAAGAGAAATTAAATATGACCTTCATGATTATCCAAAGTTATTTGATAATTTAAATAGCTATTCTATATGACCATTTTATACTAGTTATACTAAATACTCAAAAGTTTCACCTGTATTGAAGTTATATAATTTGAATTCTAGCAGTGGATAGAGTAACACCACCTTGCCCAAACTACTTAGTTTCCCGAATGATATGCTACAAGGATAAAATGAAATTCCATATCAAACATATGGAACTAAATGAATACTACACTAAATGTGAATTATATCTAAAAAAATACATGTCTGTCAAAAATATTTCATATTTTGTCCCAAGGAGCAGGAATCACCCAGAAACTTTCCAAAGTTTGGTTAAATCATCACAAAAAAGAATAACAAATCCCTTCAAAATATCTATGGTAATTTTTTATCAATCCATGGTCTAGGTGTCTATATGGACATCAAGAAACCAAGAGACAATTCAAATGGCACACATATGCAAGAATTTAATATGGTAAACTATGTCATCTATCATACTATCATCAATGGAAGAAAATTGATTATAAGAATCCAGAATTTAAAAATAAGCTGATAAAATTTAGTCTTGCATTATCAATATATTGAATAAATCTTTTTGGTGTATAAAGTAGAACACACAATACATGAACATTTATATTGATAAATTTTTACTTGAAACTAGGGTTATTCATGAAGTAAAAATACATTATGTTGGCTGAAAATTAAATTGTTTATTTCCAAGAAGCACCATTGAGGAAAAAGTGGGAAACCTCACAAGTTCTAAACAAAATATAATTAAAAAAAGATAGAAGCTAAAAAATACTTAAAGACAGGACTAGTATTAGTGGAATCAGAAACCCTATATAACCCCCATTGAAGTTAAGTTACCTTTGTATTCATATAATTATTAATAAGACCTTCAAAGTGATTACCCATCTTATCTCAAGCATGGATATATTCATATAGGTTGTTATACAATTTGTTGAATCCCTGTTCTAGGATGCAGTCTTCTTTATTAATCTGTGCCCTTTCATCTACATTTATATCAACGTGAATCCTTCTCTAATAAATTATTTTCATCTATTTCTTTATATATTTTATCTAGAAAACTACTTATATCAATTCCTCTTTAGAGTGGAGAATTAGATCCAAACATTTTTCTTTTTCTACTTCCGCTTTTTTTATTGTTCTCTTCTCAATAGGAAAAGATTCCTGATATGTAACTTCCATCATGATACTAAACTTATCTCATCCCTAAGGACCACCATATTCCTCCATTATATTTTCACCTTGAATCTTAATTTTCTTCTTATAAAACTGGTCCAGCCTAGTGCCTTTACATTTAGACACCTTGTTGGACACACCCTTTTTAGATAACCTTGTTTCCATCAGTTTTGGAAAGAATGAATAGTACTTACACACTTTGGATTTATTTCCCTTAGTCACGATGCATCTCCCTATGTATTTTATTTCCATCTTCTAATTATTTCCTCCTTGGACTATGAAGTACTCTACCTTGTATCCCTTCAACTATGTACACTGAGATTTGACTTGAGATGTCATATCTATATTATACCTCATAGAAGATATTAACTTTAGTACTGTCACACTATTGATCATGATATAGTTCTTGGACTTCCAGACCTTTGAAATGATTTCCCAGATTAATATTCAAAGATTTTCTACTTGGAATCGATCTACTCAGTGCATTCAACCAGCCCTCATTTGTAGTAGGGAAGTACTGTTCTTTTTTTCATGAGGCATGAATCTAGAAGGAATTTATGACTTCATCATCACCTCCTATTTAGAATCAACTCCAATAAAAATAACCTATGAATAAGATGAGGTCTTTGGGAAAGTGATATTCAGGTTTGAAGAACCCAATTCATGCACCTCCTCACCCCCTGGTCCAGCAAAAAATCCACAAGATTGAACCCGATCCTTTAAGACAACAATAGTAATTGAAGTCAGACCCTTGTCACGAAGACCAAATTGCACTACCTCAACCATTTATATCCCATCCTTATGGTTATGTCCTTTTCCAATTGGTACATCCTCCTCATGGATTATGTACATGGATGAATCATTACAGGAATCCAATAGGATTTTCGTGCACACCCCCTCAATACCTTTTAAGGTAGCCAAGAACTACACAACCAAATTTTGCTATGCCACATCCCATTTCAACCGACCAAAAACATCCACCACCTTCAGACCAAGCTTCTAAGAACATTCTTATTTCTGGGTGGAAACAAAATTTCTATCCCAACCCAAATATTCTTCCAAACCTGCATCATTCGTGGGATCCAAACCATTTCCCCCGGGACCGTACCCCTTCACATTCATCTTCTAATAGCTTTACATGATTCCACGCTGACACAATGAAATCTAGGGACCCTTCTGATTGAATGATTAATATAAATCAAAACATGTCTCAAAGATAATTGGTTTCTTGTATCATAATTCTTCACCAACTGAAATCATGAAAAAATTCACTATCCCTCTTTAGACATCATATTACAAAAAAATAATGGTGAAATAGGGTTAAAAACCCTAGTTACACTATCAGAACATAGAAATAGACTATATAAATTCACTAACATATGGATACTTGAAGGATTATGGAAAGGGATATGAAGTTATGGAAGACTAATCCAAATCACCTTGGTTAGGGAGTCAGTCTTTACGTGGAAATCATATAACCACCTAAACAAGATGAAGTGTGATCCATTACAGACATGATAAGCCTTGGAAAAGATCATAATCAAATCATTCTCTGATGCAAAGTAGATCATAATGTACCTATTTTCAAGAAGACCTACCATCACTTGTTTCTGTAAACCCCATGAACCAAAAAACAAACCCATTGAATGAGTCCACTTACAATCATCAATGTTAGAATAATTATACCAACCTTAGACTTAGATGGGACATGGAATCAGGGAATTATAAAGCCAATATTGAGAGTAGCAGAAAGACATCAGAAAAATATGGAACATTAGGGATAAGAGGGATATGAAGGAAAGGCATAAGGTAATCAATATTAGAAAATGGGGAGAAAAATCACGGTTGGACCCCCTTAAATGAGGGCCATGCTATACAGGGTGATAAATGACTTTCCTTTTTATGGAAATTTCTTAGACTATAAAATTAAAAGAATATTGGGGTGATCCATTTGTAAAGAATATACACAAATAGTTTGGTTGAAACATTCCTTAAAGTCTATTTTTTTCTTCATAAATCAGAAATTTTTACCTCAATGAAATAAAGACTGATTCCAGACAAAAAAATTTGATAGGAATACAAAAGATGTCAAAACACCAACTCCACTAATGGGTGATCCACTATTCAGTAAAGTAAAAGATATTGCCTCTATTATTGGAAATAGTTTTTTGAAAAACCCTATGAAATCAAGTTTGAAAAAGTGATCAATTTTATTTGAATTATCATATTGGATTTTTTTATGTTAGATATTTTATCGATGTCATGTTTTTAGATAAAAATGTATTTAATAGTGTTACTGTGTGGTTAATAAATGTCCCTAAAAAAACAAAATATTACATCAAGTCTTGGTAGGAAATGATTGACATGGGTAGAATGAGATAATTGACACTAATTAAGCATAAATGGAATACTTTTTTTCCTCCAACAACATACACTCTGTCCATATAAGAAAAATTGAAATGTTGAAATTTCATTAATGTTGTAAAAGTTTTAGAGGGTATTCATAAATATAGAGAATGTTGCGTCAATGACTAATTTGAAGTTAAAGGGTCTAAAATCACATGACTGTCATGTTTTGATACAATATTTGATGCCCATCACTTTATGCTATATTTTCCCTAAAAATGTATGATATACATTAATAAGACTCCATTTCCTTTTCAATTCTATAAGAAATAAATTTAGAGACCAGGAAAAGTTTCTAATCATGAATAAGGATATTTTAGTTATATTATTTAAATTATGAATGTTCTTACCACTATTACACTTTGATATAATGGTCCACCTAAAGGTTCACTTTATTATAGAGGTTCAATTATTTGTTCCAATACATTATAGATGGATATACCCCATTGAATGATATAAGATATTTAGAAATATTACATCAAGAATCAATGTTTTAATGAAGGTTTCATTGTAGATCAATATATTATTGAAGAAGTTATTGAATTATGAACCGATTAACTATCATATGTTGATAACATCGGTCTCCCAAATTCTTATCATAACAGATGCATTATGGATGAAGGGATTTCTAGAAGATATGTTGTTATAATTACCATCAGAGAGTGAGAGCAAGATCACCTATACATTTTACACAATAATACATTAGTTTCTCCAAATGTTTAATCCCACAAATTATTTCTTATAAATTTGAATTCATCAAGGGATTAAGTATGGATATCAAATACATAAAATTAGCAGTTTATTGGATGGTCCCAAGATCATATTTATAATAAGTTATCTGAAAATCCAAATTCAATTTTTGAATGACTTAGATGTCTAGATAGGGGACTAAATTAAAATTTTATACATTTCATTGGTTTTATAATTATTGGTTATATGTTCTACATAATGAAAAATATTGAAAACATTATGATGAAAATAGTGGAGTTACACATATGCTGGAAGTGACACACATATCCATTTACAAGAATAGACATCCAATTTATGTTAATATTTCATATTTTGGAAACATCAAATAGATATACGAGTTGGATTATACAACATTTAAAGTGGCTATTTTCTATTTCAAATGGTTTTACAAGAGGATTGTAGTGAAAATCAATGAATTGGGATTTTTGAAGCTGAATATCAGTGTGTAAGGGTATAAGGACAAGCCATTAATAATGTAATAATAATTAGTGTTGGTATTTTATGTCTCATATCCAAGAAAAAATAATTGGTAAATTTTCCTATTGGTAAATAAAAAAACTATAGGGTCAGATGAAAAGTCAATTGAGGATTACCATTTCCTTGAGAGATCACAATAATTTCACGAAAATCCCAATATATGCAATGCCTTATATGTTAGAGAGGACCACCGAGAGGGGATTTTGATACTCAATAGAGGATCCAAATTCCTTCAATCATTAATGAAAAGAGAGAGTTCAATGAGAATATTAAAGCGTTTTTAATATACTATGTTTTTTCATATAATATTATGTATTTTTTATACATTTATGTAATATAAATTAAATGTTTAACTACTCATGCAGATAATGACTTCTACACATGATGATGTTACCAATCTAGAGGAGGAAAAAATAGTTGACATTGAAACTATATAATTATCAAGGTATCAATAGAAATTTAATGAAAAAATAATTATATAGAATCACTATGTTAAATAAAATTATCATGGAAAGTAGAAAAGGTATAAAATTTGAGGTTGTATGGAATCAACACATATAACCTATTTACCCCAAAAGTCAATTTTTAGTAGTTATGTTGGTGTCACAGAAGAATGAATATGCCGATTGATATATATATATACATACATACATACATACATACATACATATATACCAGACACCATGTTTATCCTATGATGATGTAAAAACTTTGGGAAGATATTAAGGTAATGTTATGATATGGTTTCTTTATTTTACTGGAAATCTATATAATGCAATATTGATTTATTTTTCCTTATCCCCTGAAAAGTTCATTTATTTTATATTATTTCCATAATAAATATTTCTCAAAGGCTATCAGAAAAGCTCACTAAGGATTCCATACACTTCTTAAAACGAATCATCTCAGGGATGCTGAGGGGAAAGTAAATCCAAACCCACCCATTACTTATGTAGAAATTATAAAATAAGATACATGGAAAGCATTAATTAGTTGTCATGATTAGAAATAATTTTGGATGTAATGTAATTGATAATATTTTATTTGATATCATTTATTTTATTCACTTTTATTCCAATTTTTTAATTTATGAAACAATAAATGAGTGATGAAAATAAAAAACATGTAGAAAAACTAATGTTCCCTTACTATAAATCAAGGAATATGTACTCTCAACTTGAAAAGTAAATGATAAGTATTTAAAATATAAAATAAAATATTTATGTGATATTAAAAAAGTTATTTTATTTGATTATATACATATTGATGAAACCAAATTTAAATCCACTTCCATCCCATGCCTTGTGCTTTGGAAGGAGACCAATATAAATAAAGAGGGAAAACTAGTTGATGAAAAAACATGAGAAATATGTAAAACATGTGTAAGTATGACATAATTCTAATACGTTATTATTTATAACAGTATTACATAAAAATATCTATTTATTTTTTTATTTTTTATAGGGTTTACACATAAGAATCAACATCAGCCGTACCTAAAGGAAAACTACTTTCAGTATCTTTGATACGGCCAGAACAATATGTCCATGTTATATGAACAAGTTTGGGGGTTTCAACTTTAACATATTTAGAGAATAAAAAGATGTAGGGATATATATATATATATATATGAGATGATGAAAGGAATGAAAAAGAAAATAAATTATTTGAAATAAATTATTTTCTTTTCTAGTTTGGTAGACCGATGTATGTGAAAGGATAAAAGTGAACAAGCAGTGGAATAAAGATCAGTACATGAAGAAAAAAAAATGACCCCACTAGCTTTGAGGCTAGCCATTCCCCTTAATTAGTTACCTTAATCATGGTAATAAATTTTTTCATTACACATTCTTCTAAATGTAAATAAAAGAAACTTATGATAACTTTATATTAATAAAATTATAAAGGGTGAATTTGTATGCAGTTTATATCTATCAACTCCCAAACATCACCTTATTACACGGGGTACAATGTATAGTATCATAGGAGACATACTACACAATAAATAACTCCCAAAAGATCATATGAGAGTGGGGATTGAAGTTTTCCATGATATAACATCTTATTTTTTGGTTCCACTTGATGATATAGATGTTACAATAGTCAATGATGCTATTGAAAATTTTATAGAATGGCCATCTAATCTTATAAATATATCTAAGGTTTGTCCTTAAAAATTTTATTTAACTAAAAAATATTTAAAAATTGATGAAAAATGTTATGAAATGTCGTATGGAATTACATATGGATAAGATGAAGGGGAAATAGAATGCCAAATCAAGAGAATCTAGTGAATTTAACAAGAAAACAAAAGGACCATATGAGAGTACCTTCTCCTCACAAGTTCCAATATAGAAAATATTAACATTAAAAGTTCATAACAACACAAAATTCAAAGATAGAGATATTTACTACATTCAATATGAAGAAGAAATATTCAGAAATTTCCTTAAAGTCATGTTTTTTCTAGAGATTATAAATGGGATTATCAAGTTTCAACAGATAGGAGTCTTAATTGTGAATATATGCATGAGGTATAATTTCATAATCCATATGTTCAAAAAATGATCTACTATATTTATTAAAGTTAACAACTATTCATATTTCATATTGGTGTTTATATTACTACTATAAGAAGTATATGGATTTTTTAAATGGAAAAAAATTAAGGTATATATAGAAATATTTAACTATAAAAACATATTTGAAAAACAATTACTTATTTTGGTCAAATTTTATATAGTTTCAAAAGCAAGATAACAATAATGACTGTTGATATTATGTTTGAAAATTTATGAAACATATCATATACCATCAAAAGATAAGCATCCCTAAATAGATAATTTATAAAAGTAACTAAAATTTCATTAAAAATATTTCTTAATTGTTTGTTTTTCCATAATTTCTTAGTAATATGAGTATTTAAAAAATCTACGTATTCAAAAAAGAAGAAAATTTGTGTAGATATGAGTGGGTAGAGTACATGGTTAGAATGTTTTCTGACATCATATTTAGGTGATTACTTATTATAATTGCGATTTAATATAGGCTATGAACTTAGAGATACATTTGGAATTTGAATAATTAGTATCATAAAGATTATATTTTAATTTTTACATGTTTCTCACAGAGAATTATAATGGAGGGTTAAGATCTATGGATTCTAATAGAGATACTTACATGTTTGAATATGGTCGTTATCATGAGAGATTGGACTTTAAAGATACAATTGATATAACAAAGATAGAGATATGAGTCAAGAATGTATACAAACACCATGAAAAGGTGAATTACTACTAATTATTTAGTTAATTTTATTATTATTTTATCTACTATTTTAAGTTAATTTCCATATTATTTTTATCATATACTTATTTAAGTTTTCTTCAAATATCATTTGAGAAGTCATACTTTAATTTTAACTATCTACAAAAATCTAGAAAAGTGAGATCATGTTCCTTTAAGATGAGAGATGAAACCACATGCTACATGAAACATGAAGTGAATCATAAGGATTCATCCACCAATGGATTATGCAATAGTTTAAGGTAAAGTATATCTTCTAAAAAATATCCTACATGAAAATTGTCTTGAATATTGTATAAATCAACCACACCACAATTAGATACACCTTAATCCAATACATGGTGTTTCTAGTATGACTCGAAGTGTATGTTTTTAGTTTATAATTTATATTTTAGTTCAAAAAACACATTACATATTGAAAACAGAGAAAAAAAATTATATTGATTTGATACTTTAGTAAAATGATCCATAAGTCATTTTTATTTGAATGAATCAACCACACCCCAATTTGATTTATGGTGTGTTTGGTATGACTCAAAGTGTGTGTTTTTAGTTTAATATTGACATTTTAGTTCAAAACACGCATGACATACTCAAAACCAAGAAAACACATTCATATTATTTTTTATATATTAGAAAAAATATCCACAAGTCATTTGTTATTTGTATTAATCAATCACTCCTTGATTCGATACATGATGTTTTGGTATAACACAAAGTGTGTGTTTTCAGTTTAAAATCAACATTTTAGTTAAAAACACATGTTACATATTCAATAATAATAAAACACATTCAGGTTTTATTGATAATTTAAGAAAATGATTCATAATTTATTTGTGACATACCTGAATCAACCACACCTCAATATGATACATGGTGCATCTCTTATGACTTAAAGTGCATGTTTAATGTTTAAAATTGAAATTTTAGTTAAAAACACATTTGACATACTAAAAAGTGAATAAAAACATTCATATTACTTTAATACTTAAGAAAAATGATCTATAAGTCATTTATGACATGTAAGAATCAACTACACCTCAATCTGATACATGGTGTGTTCAGTATGACTTGAATTGTTTGTTTTTAGTTTATAATTTAAATTTTAGCTCAAAATACAAATCACATACTCAAAACTAATAAAATGAATTCATATTGTTATGATAATTTATGAAAATGATCCATAAAAATTTGTTCTTTTGTAGAAATCAATCAAAGCTCAACCCAATATACGATGTGTCCGGTATGACTCAAAATGTGTGTTTTTAGTATAAAGTTGACATTTTAGTTCAAATCACATGTGAAATATCACATCCTAACTCTAGAATACTCGGAGCTGATTCCTTAAAACATAATGTGTAATTTTTACAAAAATTATGCACTAATATTTTACGCATCATGTCCCATACAGAGGATCATTACGGTTCAGGTTATGGGAAACCAACCACTTCTAAAATGCTTCTTCCGCTAAAAACTAATACCTAATTTTTTTTTAAAAACATAGAGTGAGAATACAAATGCCCAGTAAGGGGTTTTAAAATAACCTAATATACCAAATATAACTTTTTGAAAACAAACATTTTCTTAAGGAATTCTATAACACATATATCATAACATAACATTTAGTCTAAGAATTATAAGAGATTATTTCATGGAATAATGACAGAGTTATAAAGAAACATGATTCTATTATGAGCATGCTCATTAAGAAATAATAAGTAAAAGACATTCTAACTGTAATAGGTATGAAATGTAAATATGAAAGAATGAAATTTATAACTAAGAGTAAAACATGATCAGAGTGGCGTGTAATAATAACTTTAATTTCTTTCATTACTAACTGTAATCCATAACTAGCTAATGAATTCTCTTAGTTCTGAATAAATGTCATGCCATAAGCATTTACTTCTTCTGATTCTCATAAGTACTGGATCTTAACCATGGATATTCTACTAGTTTAATATCCACTTGGGTAATTAATTATCATAAACATATTGAAGGAAAGTATAATGCGGGACAATATAACCATAACGTCAAGGCCTCATGCAAAGACCATAAATAATCATTTTGCCTAGGCCTTATTCAAAGTTAGTAGTTCATCTCATGAGACCTACTAATGCACCGAGGGGCTGTAGCGGGCCCCACCCGACACTTACTATGTCCAATACATTCCTCATATGCCAATTAAGTTCATATGTTCAAAGCATCCCATACCCCTTTGAACATTTAATTTCTCATTTCATATTATTCAAACTGTCCCATACCACCTTGAATAATTTAATTCATAATTCCATAAAATTTCATAATATTTTTAATTACATTCTTTAGCATTTACATATATTTAGTGAATCAGGCATATAAGTGTTAGTTACAAAACTATCAACTGCATGGTTATGTCGTTGAATGGTAAGTACGATAAACAGATTATGGAATATGTGATGACAACTAATGTACTAAAATAAATACAAGTTTTGTCAAATAAAATGATAACCTTAAATTATAAAACCTTATTAATCAATTACATATTGGAATTTCATCTGGATGAATAATTAATTAAAAGATAAAACAAATATTTTATGTGGGGTATTAAACTCACAGATGCCCAAACATTTATTACTGATATGCTTTTGTATAACACATCACAAGGGTATACATAATGTTAAAAATGGAAAGCATGAAGTTCAAACATAACTAATACCATTTAATATATATAAAAATAAGTGATTCATACATATATATGTAAGAGTAGCAAAGCCCAAATATTATACTCATGTATTCTCCCTAAACACTAAATTCATCAAAAGTATAATATTTAGAATACCAAAAATTAGGTTTTAGTGTTGTGTAAATCTATTTATATGAAAGGTTTTATATAAAGAGTTGTATATAAAAACCACTCATACTGTGAAAACAACATGTTTTATTCTTTCTTATAAATACTTGTAAAATTCTAAATAAAATAGAAGATCAAAGTTTATATGTATACACATATATTCACATAACCAAAAATACATTATGTATTAAAGGGTTTAAACCAAAAATCTAATGAAACCCATATAACTTTAATGTATTGGTCACATAAATTAATAAGAGTCCTTAAATTTTAAATCATAATGTTAAATTTAAAAGGATTATTTATCAAACACAATTATATATATATATATATGTTTATGTAAACATATATAACTTACATGTATAACCGAGTATACATAAAGGTCTTACACCAAAATTAATTGACACTATATGTTTATCAAAAACATAAATTAATCATTGAAATTCAATGTTGAAATTATTAAAACTGGTCCAAAATGTGAGATAAATAAACTATATAACTATGTATGACCATGTATACTATATATATATATAAGTTTTGTACAAAATATAAGTCCTTACATTTAAAAAGTCTACTTCAACTTTGAAACTCAAAGTTTAGAGGTCTTAAAACCAGACATAATAAAGGTTTAGTTAAAACCATTTGGTTATATATATATATATGTACATATATATAACTGATTATAAAAGGTATATAAACAAGTTTTGCATAAGAAAAATAATCCCTCAGGTTTAAAAATACTACATAATCCCAAAATCCAGAAGTCCTAGAATCGAGCTTAAGAGGGTTTTTATCCAAAACTGCGAGGATGTATATATATATATATATGTGAGTATACATTTATATATAAATGTATATACTTTTGACACAAAAAAACAAGGCAGCATAAATCCCATACCTGGTTTGGGGAGGAGGAGAGACTCAGGGAAGGCTCAAAGGAGGCTTGAGAAGATGCTGAAGAAGACGAACACTTATAGGTTTCAAATGAAAAACATGATATATTATATAAAACATATATATTATATGTTTAATATAACTTCTAAGGAAAAAGGAGACTTACTCAGTTTATAATATGACCGGGGGAGTCTTTGTGGAAAACTACCAACAAACAGAGGCCACTGGCATCATAGACATGGAAGAAATGAAAAGGAAGAGGAGTAGGAGGCTACTGATTCAACGCATGCGGAGGAAGAAAAAAGCAACGAGAAAGAGAAACCAGAAAATAAACAAACATCTGAGATCATCCAAGACAAGATCCTATGGTGGAGGCGAGTCCACAGATTTTAAAAGAGATGGACAATTGATATCTGAGGGGGAGATGATTGGATGACTACGAGAGTCACTATGATTTAAAAAAAATGGATAGTCATGATTAGATATATGATGGATCATATGTATCTGATTCAATGCGGTGATTTTAAAAGACTCGAACAACCGAGATTAGATCCATCGAGATCAGATGACGCTCAAAAACCCAGAGGTATACCACAACTGCTAAGATTTGAGGACTGGATCGAAATAGACGGCTCCAATCACGCAGGATGAGATCTGACGGTCCAGATCCTGTTTTTACTTAAAAACACTATCCCACATCAAAATGGAGGGGCTTCAGCAGCTCATTTATAAGCCTGAAGCTCCTGCACTAATGGAAGATTACTCCCTCTCCCCTCCTGGTACCACCCCGTATCAGGTTCTGCGGGTGCGCTCTATGACCAACCCTACTGCTGTGCCGCCCAGCATAGTGGCATGCTCTGGTTCCCTCGTTCATGCTTCAAGCATGTGCAAAAACACCCACTGTCCAGTCTATTCTGAGGCTGAAGGCTAGGCTCAGCCGCCTAGCACGTGCAACCTCCTTCAGCCCGCCTAGAGGGCTGGCCCTTATGGGGTATATTTTTAATAAATTAACATTAACAAAACTATAAAATCATAAAAAAGAAAAATAATCAATTTCATATTTCATAAAACATGATTTATATTTAACTTGGGAAAATTAAACTACACATTTACATAAAACACTCAAGATGCCTTTATACCAAAATTACCAGTAAGATATATATATATTTTATATGATTAAAAAAAAGTTTAATATAACCTTATAAAGTTTATTTATAAAATTGAATACTCTTAATTTAAAATATCTAAAGTATCATCATACAATATTTAAAACATTTGAAACATTTAAAAAGTATTTAAAATGTCTAACTAAGTTTTGGAATTATACTAAGTTTTATAAATTACACTCTTCAATTTAAAACCATGATGTTAAAGATGATACTTAAGATATGTTAAACGTATCAAAATAGTTATTATGCTTAAGTTTTATAATTTTATGAAAATTTATAAAATGTATCTTTAAATTTTTCAATTAAATTTGTTTTGGTTTGTCAAGTTACTAACAGTCACTTTATTTCAAATTCAAGCTACCCAAAAAGGAAAACAACGGTCGTAAACATCTCCAATGATCACCTAAATAGGTAATAGTAAGATTGAGTCCCTTATAAATACATGTATTGGGGCGTTCCAAATTCAATAAAACTTGGTGAAGATGGTTCACATAATTCCATTGATTCTTTGTGCGACTGCAGCAGATCTGGACATACTGATGTTTATTGTGATGGATCCAAAGTTCCCTTACTATCTACTTGGGATTCTTGTTGCATTAGTTGGTCTCCCTATAATTCTAATATTTTTTAATAGGTATTTTTAGTTAGTATGGTTTTAATTTGATCTTACTGTAATTTAAACACTTCGGTGTTTAAAATGCCTTGTGTTTATTTTGTATGTTTTGTTCAGATATCATGAAAATTAAATAGAATAAAACCATAATATTATTATTACATGAGAAATAAGTTTTGGGGCATCACATTATTCCCCCTACAAATAATTACTTCCTTGAAATTCATTTCATATTACCATGGTAAAAATATTCTCTGACGTTCTTCACTACACCCCCATCATGGAAGATCCTCAGGTGCGGTCAGCTAAATACCCAAATTGGTGTTCAATTCTTCCAATTCCCAAGCCCAGACACACCTTAGACTGTAAGGGTTAAACTCATGCATTGCACACTTGGGCTTCCAAAGGGAGGCTCAAATGGTAGAAATTTCAGAGATTTCTGGATGGATAAACTATCTAGGAGCTCGTCGGACTGTCTCTTGTTCGAGAATGTCAATGTTGTAGATGTGGTAATACAAACTGAAGCTCAGGATCTAGTGCATGTAGGATGCGCAAAGGTTCCCTTCCAAGGTATCCACTTGAAACATTTCCCTGACTATGAAGTTTTGAGATAGATTGATGCATAGGAAAAGTCCTTCATGGTACTTTCCCCTTTTCCTATCCTCAGCAAGTTGGATAGTGTCTATGTGGTGGTAGATATAGGCATTCCCTTGGCAGGGGTGGAGAATGTATGGACTGTTTGATACATCATAAATATGTTTGCATATTCTTCGTAGGTTTGTGAAGGGAAGGTATTATTTCACATAGGTTCTGACCATAAATACCTCTAGTACCTCAATGGGAAGAGATAAGATATGGGTTTTCCCTTCCAATTGAAAATAATTTTTTTCATGAAAGTCTAATCAGTGAAACTTATCCAAAAGCACAAACATTTAAATGGTAGGAGAAAGAAGAAAAAAAATTGTATTTTCATAAAAAAACTAATACACAACACCCAAGACTAATGGTTTCCCCAGTTCCTAGTTACATGAATACCCAAAATAATTTCTAAACTCTCGATCACCCTGAAAAAAACGCAACCCAAGAAGTTTGGTTCAATATTGTGGGTACACTTATGGTGTCCCCAAAGTGTGACATGAGGGGTGTAAAGGTGAGAGACATCAGTATGCACTTGATGTCTGTACAAATAACAGAAGGCCTCAATTTCAAGGAGTTCAAATTCCATTACTTGACCATAATGGCCATAGGATAGGATTTGGATCATATATGTCGTGCAGAGGTCACCCGCTGCTGCAGCTTCTTAGAAATCCATGAGGGACCAGATGCCTTCTTCTATGGTGAAGCATCCAAAAAGACCCCCGAAGTACTTTCCTCGATGTGTGTAGGATTAAAATTGGATTTTAATCATAAAGAGGTAGTCTAAAACCGCTCCTCGGTGAATTTGAAGTACTGAGGGAGAGTTTGACATGTCGTAGAGTTGTTTTCATGTCATATGAATGTGTTCATAGTTTACAAAGTTATCGTGGATGGATATTGAAACAATGGTTTCTAGAGCCTCAATAGGAAGAGACAAAAGACTGGTATTTTTGTTTTCCATATAAAAATTAAGAAAACATCATACTTAGCAATGCTTAAGTAATTGTTTTCTTTTTTCATTTATAGTTTTCCAGAGTTATCTAAACTGAACCTCTGACACCAACTGTCACATCCCAACTCCAGAATACCCGAAGCTAGTGCCTTAAAACATGATGTGTACTTTTTACAAAAATCATGCACTGATATTTTACATATCATGTCCCATATATAGGATCATTATGGTTTAGGTTCTGGGAAACCAACCACTTCTGACATGCTTCTTAGGCTAAAGACTGATACCTGCAATTTTTTATTTAAAATCATAGGGTGGGCATACGAATTCCCAATAAGGTGTTTTAAAATAACATAATATTCCAAATATAACTTTTTGAAAACACAAATTTTCTTAAGTAATGATGTAACACATTTATCAAAACCAATAATTTAGTCTAAGAATTATAAGAGATTATTTCATGGAATACTGAAAAAGTTATAAAGGAACATGATTCTATTATAAGAATACTCATTTAGAAATAATAAGTAAAAGACATTCTAACTGTAATAGGTATAACATGTGAATATGCAAGTACAAAATTTAAAACTAAGAGTAAAACCTGATCAGAGTTGTGCATAATAATAACTTCAATTTATTTCATTACTAATTGTAAGCCATAACTGGAAAATTAATTCTCTGAGTGCTGAATAAACATCATGCCATATGCATTTACGTCTTCTGATACTCATAAGTACTGGCTCTTATACATGGATATTCTACTAGTCGAATATCCACATGGTTAATTAAATATCATAAACATAATGAGGGAATGTATAATGTAAGAAAATATAACCATAACATTAAGGCCTCATGCCAAGACCATAAATAATCTTTTTGTCAAGGCCTTGTTCCAAGACTATAGTTTGTCTCATGAGACCTACTGATGCACCGAGGGGTTATAGTTGGCCCCAACCAACATATACTATGTCCAATACATTCCTCATATTCCAAGTAAGGCTGTATATTCAAAGTTTCCCATACCAATTTGAACATTTAATTTCTCATTTCATATTATTCAAAGTGTCCCATACCACCTTGAATAATTTAATTCATAATTCCATAAAAGGATATAATAGTTTTAATTACATTCTTTAGCATTTACATATATTTAGTAAATCAGGAATATAAGTGTGAATTACAAAAATATCAAATTCATGGATATGTCTTTGAATGGTATGTATGATAAGAAGATTATGTCATATGTGATGACAACTAATGCACTAAAAGAAATACCAGTTTTGTCACATAAAATGATAACCTTAAATTTTAAAACCATATTAATAAATTACATATTGGAATTTCATCTAGATGCATAATTAATTAAAAGATAAACCAAATATTTCATGTGGGGTATTAAACTCACAGATGCAAAAACATTTATTATCGATATGCTTTTGTATAACACATCACAAGGGTTTTTATAATGTTAAAAATGGAAAGAGTGAAATTCAACCATAACTAATAGCATTTAATATATATGAAAATAAGTGATTCATACATATGTATGTAAGAGTATAAAACCCAAAATATTATACTCATGAATTATCCCTAAACACTAAATGCATCAAAAGTATAACATCTGGAATACCCAAAATCAGGGTTTAGTGTTGTGTAAATCTGTTTATACGCTATGGTGTATATAAAGAGTTGTATATAAAAACCACTCATACTTTGAAAAAAACATATTTTATTCTTTCTTAGCTATACTTGGGAAATTCTAAATGAAATTGAGGATCAAAGTTTATATGTATACACATATATTAACATAATCTAAAATACATTATGTATTAAAGGATTTAAACCAAAAATCTAATGACACCCATATAACTTTAATGTATTGGTCACATCCATTAACAAGAGTCCCTAAATTTTAAATCAAAATGTAAAATTTAAAAGGTTTATTTATCAAATATATATATATATATATATATGTATGTGTGTGTGTGTGTGTGTTTATGTAAACATATATAACTTACATGTATAACCGAGTATACATAAGGGTCTTACACCGAAATTAATTGATAATACATGTTTATCAAAAAAATAAACTAATCATTGAAGTTCAATGTTGGAAGTCTTAAAACTAGTCCAAAAGGTGAGGTAAATAAATTATATAATTATATATGACCCTTTATAATATATATATATATATATATATATATAAGTTTTGTACAAAGTATAATTCCTTATGTTTTAAAATTCTATTTCAACTTTGAAACTCCATGTTTAGAGGTCTTAAAACTGGACATAATAAAGGTTTATTTAAAACTCTATGGTTATATATATATGTACATATATATAACCAAATATAAAAGGTATATAAACAAGTTTTTCATGAGAAAAATAATCCCTGAGGTTTAAAAATACTACATAAACCCAAAATCCAGAAGTCCTAGAATCGTGCACAAGAGGGTTTTTATCCAAACTGCATGGATGTGTATATATATATATATTAGTATACATATATATATAAATTTATATACTTTCAACACAAAAAAACAAGGCAACAAAAATCCCTTACCTGATTTGGGGAGGAGGAGAGGCTCCGGGGAGGCTCGAAGGAGGCTTGAGAAGATGCTGAAGAAGATGAACACTTGTAGGGTTCCAATAAAAAACAAGATATATTGTATAAAATGTATATATTATATGTTTAATACAACTTGTGAGGAAAACCAAGACCTACTTGGTTTATAATATGACTAGGGGAGTCTCTGTGGAAAACGAGAAAAAACAGAGGCCACTAGCATCACGGGCGTGGAAGAAATGAAAAGGAAGAGGAGTATGAGGCTACTAGTTCAGCACATGCGGAGGAAGAAGAAAGTTACAGGAAATAGAAACCAGAAAATCAATGAACGACTGAGATCAACTGAGACAAGATCCTATGGTGGAGGTGAGTCCAAATATTTTAAAAGAGATGGATGGTTGAGATCTGAGGGGGAGATGATTGGACGACTACGGGAGTCGCGATGATTTTTTTTAAATAAATGGAATGTGGCGATTAGATCTACGATGGATCAGATGGATCATATTTGACGTGGTGATTTTAAAAGACTTGAACAGTCGAGATTAGATCCATTGGGATCAGACAATGCTCAAAAATGCAGAGGTGTACCGCAGATGCTATGATTCGAGGACCAGATCGAAATAGACGGCTCCGATCTTACAGGACAAGATCCAATTTATCCTCAAAACCCATGTCTCATATAAAAATGGAGGGGCTTAAACAACTCTATTATAAGCTTGGAGATTATGGCCTAATGCCAGATTACTCCCTCACCCCTCCTGGTACCGCCCCGTACCGGGTTTTGTGGGCTTGCTCAGCACCCACCCATTCCGCCGTATCGCCCCGTACGGTGGTGTGATCTGGTTCCCTTGTGCGTGCTTCAAGCATCCATAAACACGCCCACTGTCCGTCCAGTGCTGCAACTGAAGACTAGGCTCGGCCTCCTAGCGCGTGATTCCTCCTTTGGCTCGACTTGAGGGATGGTCCTTGTGGGGTATATTTTTAATAAATTAACTTTAAAAAAACTATGAAATCATAGAAAAGAAAAATAATCAATTTCATATTTCATAAAACATGATTTCAATTTAAATTTGGAAAATTAAATTACACATTTACATAAAACCTTAATGATTCCTTTATACCAAAATTAATAGTAAGATATATATATTTTTATATGCTTACAAAAGAAAGTTTAATATAACCTTGGAAAGTTGATTTATAAAATTGAATAATCTTAATCTAAAATATCTAATGTATCATCATACAATATTTAAAACATTTAAAACATTTAAAAAGTATTTGAAATGCCTACCTATGTTTTGGAATCATACTAAGTTTTATAAAGTACGGGTTTCAATTTAAAATTGTGATGTTAAAGATGATACTTAAGATATGTTAAACACATAAAAATAGTTATTATGCTTAAGTTTTATAGTTTTATAAAATTTATACTATGTATATTTAATTTTTTTCACTTAAATTTATTTTTGGTTTGTCAAGTTACTAATGGTCACTTTATTTTAAATTCAAGCTACCCAAAAAGGAAGCAACGATTGTAAGCATCTCCAACGGTCACCTAAAGAGGTAATGGTCAGATTGAGGCCCTTATAAATACATGTATTAGGGTGTTCCAAATTCAATACAACATGGTGAATATGGTGCACATAATTCCATTTATTCTTAGTGTACTTTTAGTAGATCTGTCCATACTAATGTTTATTGTGATGGATCCAAAGGACCCTTACTATCTCCTTGGGGTTCTTGTTGCATTGGGTGGTCTCCCTATAATTCTAATAGGGTGTTAATAGGTATTTTTAGGTAGTATGGTTTTCATTTGATCTTTCTATAATGTAAACACTTTAGTGTTTAAAATGCCTTGTGTTTATTTTCAACGTTTTTCTTTGGATATCATGAGAATTAAACAAAATAAAACCATAATATTATTATTACATGAGAAATAATATTTGGGGGCGTCACATGAAATACTCAAAACCAGGAAAAACATTTAGTTTTTTTTGATACTTTAGTAAGATGATCTATAATTAATTTTTGATGTTAAAGAATCAACCAAACCCCAATCCAATACATGGTGTGTTTGGTATGACTCAAACTTCATGTTTTCAGTTTAAAATTGACATTTTTATTCAAAACACATGTGACATACTCAAAATAAAGAAACAAATTCAAATTATGTTTATACTCCAGAATAATGTTACAAATGTTATTTATAATTTATAAAAAACAACCACACCTTAACCTAAAAAATGGTGTGTTTGGTATGACTTGAATTAGTTGTATTTAGTTTATAATTTATATCTTAGTTCAAAATAAACATCATAATCTTAAAACTGAGAAAACACACTTAGATTATTTTGATACTTTAGAATAATGATCCATATGTCATTGGTGATGTTTAGGAATCAAATGAACCTCAATATAATACCTTTTGCGTCTGTTATGATTCAAAGTTCATATTTTTAGTTTAAAATTTACATTTCAGTTCAGAACACATGTGACATACTCAAAACCAAGAAGAAACATTCAAATTATTTAAATACTTTCAAAAAATGATCCATAAGTCATTTTTCTTATTTAGGAATAAACCACACGTCAATTTGATACATGGTGCATCCAATATGACTTAAATTTCATGTTTTTAGTTTAAAATTGATAGTTATGTTCAACTCACATTACACATACTCAAAATTAGGAAAACACATTCATATTGTTATGATACTTTAAAACAATGATCTATAAAAAATTTGTGATGTTTATGAATAAACCACACATTAATTTGATACATGATGTAACCAGTATGACTCGAAGCGTATGTATTTAGTTTAAAATTATCATTTTAGTTCAAAAATCACATAACATACTCAAAACTGAGAAAACAAATTCAGATTGTTTTGATACTTTATCAAAACAATCCATAATTCCTTTGTGAAATGTAAGAATTTACCTCACATCAATCCAACACACTATGTGGTGGATATGAATTAATGGGCGTGTTTTCAATATAAAATCTCCATTTATGTTTAAAACACACATCACATAGCCAAAAACAAAAAAAAATCTCGAAATATTTTCAAACATCAAGAAGAAAATTCATAATTTTGATTTGTAGGAATTGACCATACATATATCTTACACACGATGTGTTCAATACGAATCTAAGATCCTGTTTTAAATATAAAAGTATCATTTTAGTTTAAAATGTGTATCATATTAGAAAAATGAGAAAAAATATTGGGTTGTTTTGAATATTTATGAAAATGATCCAAAATTCAATTGTGAGATGCATGAACTGACTGTATGTCAATCTAAAAAATGATGTGGTAGGTATGATTCAAAGTGCGTGCTTTCAATATAGAATTTCCATTTTATCTTAAAACATGTGTCACATATCCAAAAAATGAGTAATCAAGATCAAGTTTGTTTCCTTCAAAATTTAGTATAATGATGCATGATTCATTTGTGATGTGTAGAAATTAAACATATGTCAATATGATTGACAATGTGATAGGTATAACTTGAAGTGCATGTTTTTAGTTTAAAATTGATAGTTTAGTTCAAAAAAAATTCCACAAACTATAAATGGATAAAATAAATTTATATTGTTTTAACATTTTATAACAATGATTCATAACACATTTTTATGTGTTGGAATCAACCACACCTCAAACTGAGATAAGGTACAACTGATACGACTCAACGTATTTTTCTATTTTAAAATTGACATTTTATCTTAAAACACATTTAACATATTCAAAACTGATAAAAAAATTTCCAATTGTTTTAATACTTTAGGAAAACTATCTATAAGTACTTTGTGATGTGTAGGAACTGACCACACATCAATCTAAACCACGATGTGGCTGGTATGAATATGAATGTGGTTTTTCATTATAAGAGTTCAATTTTAGTTTAAAACTCATGTCACGTAGCCAAAACTAAGTAAACAAGATCATATTGTGTTGAAAATTTAGGAAGATAATTCATAATTATTTTTGTGTGTGTAGGAATTAATTTCACATCACTCCAACAGACAATTTGGTTAGTATGAATCGATGTTCATATTTTCAATATAAAAGTGTCGTTTTAGTTTAAAACACATCACATAGAAAAAACCAATAAAAAGAGAGCATATTGTTTTCAAAATTTAGGAAAATGATCTATACTCTATTTTTGACAAGTAGGAATCAAATTTATGTCAATATGATAGATGATGTGGTGGGTATGAATCGAAGTACATGTTTTCAATATAGAAGAGCCATTTTAGTTTAAAACATGCGTCAAATAGACAAAAATGATAAAAAAAGATCACATTGTCTTTAAAATTTTATAAAATGACCGATAATTTATTTTTTTATGTTTAAAAATTGACCTCACATCAATCTGACACATGATTTTTTTTGGAATGAAACAAGGTGAATATTCTAATATAAACGTGTCATTTTGGTTTAAAATGTGTATCACATAGAAAAAACCAAGAAACTAAGATCAGATTGTTTTCAAACTTTAGGAATTTTTTTTATAATTTAGTAATGACATGTATTAATTGATTACATGTCAATATGAAGAACTTTGTATCTGACATGACTCATAGTGTGTGCTTTCAATATAAAAGTGAAATTTTAGTTTAAAATATCTATCACATAGCCAAAACCGAACCAATGAGGTTAGATTGATTTCAAAATTTTGAACAATAATCCATAAATCATTTTGGACAAGTAGGAATTTACTACACTTCAATCCGACACATGAGTAACTAATAATATCATTTATATATATATACAGAAATTAAAAATATAATTTATGATATGTAGATTATATAACATTAAAATTATAATTTGGTTTTTTATTTACTATTAGAAAAATTAAAATTAAATTTATTATAAGGAAATGATTATTTGTAAAGGTTTATCTTTGGATAAAGACTATTATAATAGTTATGATTTAGTAAATTAGTTGTAATATTTTTTGGATTAATTGTAAGTAACACATCAATGTAAATGTTCTGTATATAAATTTTGAATTGAAATGATAGTTCAATGTTATATTTTTATTTCAATATTCCTCTTTTATGTTTGAATTTCATTCTATTTGGTTTCTAATTTTGTTTGTTTTTATAGGGCTGCTACAGCTTTGCAACAACTATATGGCCTTTATCAGTGCTACCAAAAGCATTGATGAAGATACCCTTTATCAGCGCTAGTAAAAGTGTTGATAAAGGACCCATTTATCAACACTACAAAAAGTGATGAAAAAGGGGATCTTTATGAGAACTTTCACTAGAAAAAATCACCCTTTATTAGTGCTAATAAAAAGAACCAATAAAGGATACCCATATCACTACTTTTGTTTCACTAATAAATCATTCCTTGATCAGTGCTCATTTTAGCACTGATAAAGGCTGAACACTTTTAACATAGCTTATTTTTTCAATAGTTTTTTGCACTGACAAAGGATTTTTTAGTGATATTAAAATAAATATTTTTAGTGATATTAAAATAACTATTTTTAGTAGTGAATTACTTCCTAACACAACACAAAACAACCCATATTGGTTAGGAATGATGATGTTTTAGGGAATATTTAAGATACAAGAAGTTTTTGAGCACTTGATATTTAAATTGTTTTATAACCAATACATATAATGGATTTGGAATGGGTAATGATACATTATAGAAAGTTTTATCAGTTATGTCCTTCATTCAGATGAATAATCTACTACCCCAATAATTGAAAATGAAATTTGTAGTTTTATAAACTATGATTTTGAAATTTTATAGAAACATCATCAACTTTGTAACACATAAATAAATTCTCCTATTAATGTTGTATATGTTAACATAATAAATGATGATTTCACAAATTGTAGGACAACTTGATAAACATGGTAACACATTAATGGATTATGTTGTGGAGAAAAATATGGGGAAGGATTATCTGAGCCAAAAATAATTTCCTTAATTAATTAAATAAAAAATTATTGAATTGTATATGGGATGTTTCAAGTATTCAAAGTTGTATTTTTCTACTAATGTTATAGAATATCAAGTTCATATGTGGAATTACAGATTAAGAATTGTTAGTGATCTTGGAATTATTGTATGACACTTTTATTAAAACTTAGACCACTAAATCATTTTATCAGATAAATAAACTTATTAACAAGATTTTAATGAGTTATATAAAGATACATGCATGTCCTAATGATTTTATTACATATTGAGGATAAGGTTCAAATAAGTAATAGTGAAAAAGCTGTTTCATTTTTAGATGAAAGTCAATAAAGAATGATGCAAATATAAATCCATGTACTATGACTAATAAGCATAAAAATAAATATCATATTAAGATATCATATTAATTTCCTTTAAATCTGTGTTTGTAAAGATTATTTTTGTCCCATAAAACTTTTTGAGTATATAAAGTAACATGCCATGGATAAAAATAAGGTTTGGTTTATGTTACATTAGAAATATTCAAAATCATTGAAGACCTTTGATACTTTAAGAAGAAATTATAGAATATTACCAATTAATATGATTCCTTATAATATTATTCCCTAGATGTGTATATAATACACTGCATTCATCATGTCAATTATTATTCCTATAAATAAAATGTTTGGAAATGACATTGAAGTCCACCTTTATCTTCTTACCCAAAAGTTGTAGGAGTTATGGAATGATGGTGTAAAAATGTATGATGCTTTTACCATAAAATTGTTTTGAGTGCTTGATAATATAATATAGATGGTTAGTGCTATTTATAGAATATGAAATTATTATATTTGTATTAATCACACTAATTTATGTTTTCCATTTTTTAATTCTGATTTTGAGTCTCATCGACTATCCTAATGAAATTTTATTTCATGTGTCATCGTCAAATTAATAACATATCTCATAGACTTTAGGTTAAAATGGAAATATTAAATGGAAAAAAATATTTGGGGATACCACCAAAATTAATATTTGGATCAGAAATATTTAAATAATTATCAAATTTTGATATTGAGCTTGTAAAGTTTTTAGGTGAATATTGGTGGGAAAAGAGTTTGTACCCCATTAGATGTAATTGGAAAATAAAATGGAAAAAAAGAGAATATTTTTTCCAAACACCCATATTGGGAATTTAATTTTTTACATCACAATCTTGATTTCATGAACATTGAGAAGAACATGTGGGAAAATGTGTTTTTTTACATTTTTAAGGAGTAAGGAAAATAGAAATATAATATAAATGATCATGAAGGAATATAACTAATGAATATTAAGTGAGATATATGTGAAATTGTGAATATAAAGTGTCTTGTAGTAATTTTCACTTTAAAAAATTACAAAATGTATAGTTTCCTTAAAATATTAATGAATATTAATGTATGCAGTAGATATTCATGTTAAATATCCAGATTTTTTTGACTTAAAAAATCATAAGTTACATGGATTTAAAATTCATGACTCATATATATTGATGGAGTAGTTGTTACCTATTAGTATATGTCTTGATTAGATTACTGATAGGGTGTGAATCAGTAATCCTTTTTTTCTTTTAAAAATTTATCCTATTCAAACTCAAACTCTTAAACCAAAGATAGTTTTTGATCCACTCATTATAAAATATCAACCTTGACTCATATAAAAAAGTGTAATATAAATCACAATGAACAATATTTAAAATTGTTGACACCCATGAAAAAACCTTGCCATGTTGGTTAGTCCCCCCAATATTAATTCACTTCACTACACCACAAACATATTTACAATACTAAGTACATAGTGTTATAATTCTATAATACACTGAGAAATATAACTTCGCTACTATAATTAAGATTCCAAATAAAAAACTCTTCATATGTTGTCCTCATATATATACAGGAAAATCAACAAGACTTTGCATGTACTCCTCTAAAATCATCAATAGTCGTTGATGTAGAGTTGCTGGTCTAGAGAATTCATCTTGGTTTTTGAGGGAACTAGCTCTTCTTACCTTGATATAGATAGTACAAGGTCTCAATTCCACTTCATACATATGATCTACCATGCTATCACTACTTTAGGAATTCTCCCTTATCTTCCTATTTTCTATTACTCGATATCTAAAAAACAAATAGATTCTCTCATAAATTCTACACAAAGAAGAATAAATACTCCCAACTAAAATAAGAATGTTCCACCCCAAATAATTTATCTACCTTTTAACTCCTTAATTTGAAATTCAAATTCTCATTAACTCCTCAAAAAAATTCCATAACTGTAGTTTAAGAATAACTGCTCATGGACCTCACCATTCCTCATCAAGAATGAATTAAATCTCCATTTATCAACCATATTAAATACTTCATAACTCCTTATAATTCAAATTGAATCATGGCCTAAAACTATAAACTATGATTATTAAATCACTGATGAACCATTCAATTATTATCACAATAATTCCAAACATGTTCTATTGGTTTTTAATAGAAATAACTTGAATCATGGCTTGGTGTAGAGTAATTTTACATTTTACCTCACCACACCAAATACAATATGTGTGGTATCCTTTTTCTAGTAATTTTTTCATTCTAAAGAACCTACCATGGGAGTGGGACTGTCCATTTCAACCATTTTAACCAGAAGTATCTACCTATCAACCACAACTCACTCTAGTCATTTTATACATCCTTGTTTCTCATAGGTAGACATCAAAAGAACTATAAATTGTACCATGAGTGTGGGACTGGCTGTTTTTTTCCTTTTTAAACTAAAATTAGTGAAACTCTTAGAATAAAACTTCCTTATTCGTATTTTGGGCTTAGTTATGTGGCATATGTGAACCTTTTGTTCACCACGAGGACCACCATGGGAATAATACCTATCTATTTTCCCATTTTGGGCATTTTCTTCACACCATGCCTTATGAAATGGTCATGAAATGCTCTTGAAATATTCTCCAGCATCACCATGACCTCCTCTAGGGTGTGTCCTTACCTTTGTTGGAAAGTCTACAAGATTCCTTCCACCTTATTTGGATATAATAAATCATATCATAAATCTATCTATTTTCAATGGTTTACTTTCTTATTGTAAAAAAATATAACTTAATACTTTAGGATTGATCAAAACCTCCCATTTAGAGTTTTTTTTGAGAATACTCATCTTTATAAAAACATAACCCCTTATTAACAATAAAATTTAAAGGTTAATAAATGAGATCATCTTTTTTTTTCCATAACCATATTATCTTCCCTTTTGTCTCTTCAAGGAGATGTATGAAGTCACATAGTTCCTTAACAAACATCCTTTGATCAATCCACTCTATGACTATGTAGGATATACTAGTGTATAAAAAATGAGAGATGCAATCATGGAGTTCTAATATATCAATAAAAGCTCTTCATGTGATGACATGCTAAATACACATTAGATTGTTCAACAAAGAGCTATGAGATAAACATAAATATCCTATGCACATCTTAAGAAACCATTAAAATAGTTCGAGTGCATGAAATATTACCCCTCTTTTTCTTGACCAAAGATCAACCAACACCCCCACTGAAAAATATACTCAACATATTCATAACAATGGAGTTAAGGTGAGATTATCATACCATATTTCCAGATTTCTCTAAGTTTCCAAAAAATTACATATTTGACAACTTTATTCTCAAAGGTATCTCCCCTAAAATGTTTCAATCCTATCCTCTTAATTATGAAGGAGTAATACATGTTTATATCATCATATTATCTTCCCATATATGACATCCTTAGGCCTATCCTTAAATTATTTACAAGTTATAACATGATATATAAAAGATTAATGGAATAAGGAGGTACCACTCAGTGCCTAAAGGGAAAATATTAGGTCAAGATATTCCTCTTAAATTAGGAAATTATTTACTTAAAATATCAATATCTTTATTATGCGAAGCCTCTTTAATCACTTCAGGATTCAAGACATCTTCAATTTCATGATTTTTAAGTGACCTATTTATAGTCTATTATTGTGCATGGAAAATAGTCATACAATTTTTTTGAGACATTCTAAACTTTCTCACAACATTCACACATATTTAGATTATTACTTATAGATGACTTATCATATACCTATTTCTATTTTTTTTTGAAAAAAACTAATTTATCTGATTTGTTATCCACCTTTTCTCATTGAAACTCCCCCTAAAATATTTCTTTTTTCCAAGTAAATACATATTGAACCAACACAAGTTGGATTTGGGACCATACCTTCCACAACACCAACATTTTAATTTGAATTGTGATATTATTTCCCAATTTTAGCCTAGTTTAGAATGGTATTATTACTATCCTCCTTGAGGATTCCATTTAATAAGGGGTTATGATTTCTTTGAAACATTATTTTATTCCTTTAATATTGAAGGTTTATTCTTATAATCCTAAAACAAACTTTATTAGGTTTTTTTGTAACAATTTCACCATAAAAAGAGATAGATATATCTTGAAGATGATTTGGTGTAGGCCTACCTTGTTCCTTTAATACTCTCTTTTCACCATCATGAGAAGATTCTCCCAAAACCTCAATATTTTTTCTGAAATTTTCTATGGAAACGTTCAAATCTTATTGAACTATAAAAAAGAGAGTTTCTCTCACAATTCCCCTCTTATGTAAAAATAAAGTTTTCTTTGAGGTTACAAATTATATTTTCTTTTTTAGAAAATTCCAACTTTTTTCTATTTATTTATTCAATAAGGAATGATTACTTTTTGAAGATATCTTCCTTTTATTCATTAATAATCCATTTTTACTTTTTAATGAACTCAGTCCCTAGAATATCCATTTCCTTTTTCTTCTTCAAATGTTTTTTCTTATCTCTATTGAGTCATGATATATTATAAGGATAACATTATAACTTAACATTTAGTTCCAATTCAAGCTATATTCTCTCTTCTCTATTGTCACTACTTGAATAAGAAAAATATTTCTCTACCTAAGAAACAAGATTAACTTCGTTGTCATAATTTCTTGAATAACCATCATCCTTGAATAACAAACTTCTTATTTTGGTGTTGGAATTATTCTTTTACTTTTTTTCCTTTTCCTTATTTGATGGAATTTATTCTTGTTCATATAATTAGATTGCTGAACCCTTTTATTTGGGAAAATTTTTTTCAATATGACCAATATCATTGCAATTAAAAAATATAACAATTGTTTACATTTGAATTTACTTTTTAACTAATAGAATTTATTTGATAAAATATCAACAATCTGATTAATATCTTCATCATCCCCTGAATCACTAATGTTTTCAACAACTTTTTTCAACTATTTTATTATGGATTCAGTGAAAACCTATTTCTTCTCACATTTTTTGAAACCGATTCCTTCCTTATCTCATATGTAATAAGAATATTGTGCATTCCATATAATTAAAGGTCATCTTAATTTTATTAACATGATACATTTGGATCAATTTTATTAGTAAAGCTACTCAAAAAACCATTCACAATAGCGAAGTATTCAATTTTCTCAAAAAATATACAAATATTACTAACTATTTCATTTAAACAAGTGAAATGATTATCAACATCTTTATCTATAATCATCTTAATGTCCAAAAATTCTCTCCACAAAATTTGAATCTTGGATTCCTTAAATTTTATTTTTACCTCATAAATGCCCCTAAAATTATCCCATATCTCAATTTTAGTTGTAATAACCATCACCTTGGTATATAACTTCTATGAAAAATACATAAAAATAGAATTTTGTGACTTCCCATACATCTATATATTTTATTTATCCACATTGGTTATATGAGAATTATTAATATTAGGTTAAAAACAATTGTATTAGAATTTTGTACCTCAAGCTTGAGAGAATGGAGGCAAGGAATAATTTGATTCCTCTAATAATGGTAGTTTGTTCAATAAAAGATAAGAACACCATAGATATTCACAAAATTGCGACTCTTCATTCTTCTTAGATAAAAGAGTTAACCTTCCCTTTCATATAACTTGTTTGGATCCAACCTGATTAGATTAATGATAGGGTGTGGGGTGAATGAATGATCCACTTTTTCTTTTTTGAGTTTATCCCCTTTAAAATCAACCTCTTTAAATACTGAAGGTTATTGATCCATTTTTTATAAACTTTCAACCTTAACTCATATTTAGAAGTGAAATATAAAGTACAACACATGATATTTATAAGGTATGACACCTATTACTACTTCTTTACATGTTGGTTAGTGCCCCCCAATATGGATTAACTTCACTACTTCAAAAAAACCTGTAAAACACTAACTCTAAAGTGTTACACTTCTAGAATACATAGGAAGATATAAATTCACTACTGCAAAAAGATTACAAAAATAATGTCCTAATATTTTTTTGTACTCTATGTATAGGTGATTCAAAAAGACTGTGTGTGTACTTCTCCAAAATATCCAATAGTTATTGATGGGATGTTTCTAGTCATAAGACTTACTAAAGTTTCTAAAAGAACTGGAACTTCTTAACTTGATAATGAGAGTTTCATGCCTCACTTACTCTTTATGCAGATTTTATACATTACCAGTACTACTTTATACAAACTCCATTCTCTTTTTTTCCAGCAACTCTATATCTCATAAACATAAAAAGACTCTCACAAATTCCACAAAATAGGTGCTGATCCTCCCTCATAAAATAAAAAAGGTTCATCCTAAATAATTCATCTACCTATCATCTAATTAATGGGAAATTCATATTCCCATTAACTCTTTAAAAAATTCCACAACTTTAGATTAATAATAACTACTTGTGGACCTCATCTTTTTTCATGCACTATGGATTAAATATATATTTAATTACAAATATTAAATACAACTTAACTACTTTGAATTATACTTGAATCATGGACTAAGACTATGGAATATGATTAGTAAATTAGTGAATAACCATTTAAGAATCATCTTAATGATTCCAGATATGTTCTATATGTTTTTCCTCAACATGCCTTACACCACGCCCAAATGTAGAGTTCTTATCCATTTTCCCCGCACCATTCTGAAGACCACATGTATGGTCTCCTTAATCTAGATGTTTTATCATTACAAACCACCTATCGACCATTAACACCTTCACCAAAGGTGTGGGACTAGTCATTTAAACCATTTTTAACTACATGAGTGTACCTATTGGCCACACATTTCCATATCCATTTTAGGAATCCCCATTTCTCACATGTAAACATCATAAGCACCAGAAAACCAAGGGTGTGTGATTTTCCATTTTGGAATTCTCAAACTCTAGGTTTTGAAACTATTAGACAATGAATTAATTGAGGCCATTTTGGGATTATTTGTGTTAAAAAATTCAACCTTATCTTCACCACAAGGACCACCACGGGCTTGGTTTAATTCAATCAACTCATTTTGGGCCTTTTATTCCAACCACACCTACTGAAATGGGAATGGTACACTCCTAGAATCTTCTACCACATCACCACTACCTCCTCTAGGGTGTGTATTTTTTAGTATTTTGAAGTCTCCATGATGCATTCCACCTTATTTTTCCATCATCAATCTTGTCATCAACATCTACATTGTACATTATTTTATTCTTCACTGTCAAAATATCCAACTCCACCCTTGAGGGGGGACAACAATACCCTTTTCAATGAACAATTTATTACACGATAAAATAAAAATAGTTCTAATTGACTTTTTTTCATATTATTCATAAAAATTTGTGAGAAAACCTGAAACCCTATTGATTTTGACAAACTTTAGGAAAGAATTATAAGGATTATTTTTTAGTAAGAGATGATATCTCCGACAAAATGTTTTACTACAATGATTAATTTAACTATGCATTTTGTGGAGAAAGCTAAAGTTGGAGGAATAGTAAATTACCATTAGATATATCCCATAGTGAGGTATTTTTTATTTTATTATATTTCATAATTTATAAATTTCCTAGTAATAATTAAAATAATTATCATGTTCATTTGTTACTTTTCTTCAATTGGTACCAAAGTAATTTGAAGTATTATATAAAAAATAAATCTTAACCCAAAGAATATATTATTGATTGTTACATTGTTGAAAAGTGTTTGACCGTTTTAAGGAATTTTTATTCAATGGAGATAAGGTTCCACTGATTTTGACATTTTTAAAATAATAAAAATCATTCTTAGGTCAATAATAAATCTTCAATATTTTTAAATTTAGGATGCGACGTTGGAAAAGTTTTTCTACTTTCATTGATAGATTTTAAATTAAGGTATGTATAAGGATTTTTTCTCTTAAATAAGGATTTATTTAATCCATATATTAAATAATTTAGGACATAAAAAAATATATGTCTTAGGAGTAAATCTCTAAATGAGATATAGATAAAAAATTTCAATAAAGAAATTATTGAATGGTTTTCACATCATGTAATTTAATAATAAAATACATATTATATGTTGATAATTTATTTATATAATTAAAATTTTTAACTATTTTTAATTCATAATTAATATTGTTATTCAATTTGGTCTATCTATGGATTTCAAGTATTTGGGTTGTGTTCATTTAAAGTATTCTAGGATATGCAATGCTTACAACATTTGTAATGACCCCAAATTTTATTAATGAAAATTAATCTTGATATAATTTAATGTCTTATTATATGAACTTCCTTGGTTTTATGTTTTTGGATTTTAAAATACCATTAAGAATTATTACTATTTTTAATATATCATTTGAATAGTGATCACATGATTAGTATAAATATAGGGCTTTAACAAATCCAATTTACTCAGAAAAAGGAAGCGACGGACTCATCCGGTCGAATTTCTCCGTACGAAGCCCATTTTTTAGAGCTCAGAAAGAAGTTGGAATAACTGAGATTCTCTATTGACCAATCCCAAGCTGAGACTCAATACGTTAATCTTGAATGGTACCACCTATGGGAGAAGTTTAAGTTGATAGAGATTACGACCCGAACGATGTTATCCGAGCCACCCCAAGAGTTTGTCACCATCGCACACCTTACCCTTAGGTCTTATCCAGGTGCTATAAGGGGTTATGTAACAATGCCTTAGCACAATTACTATGTGCATTATTTTTGTATGTAATATAGGATATACATTCATTTTATTATTGTTACTTTGTAAATGGGGTTTAAAGCGCAAATAGAATTTTTAGTTATTATTCAATTAAGAAATCTATTTTGAGGAATTAATATATTTTTTAATTAAATAATATTTTAATAAAATATTATTAATACATTAATTTTTATTAAATATAAATGATCGTATAATTTTTATGAATACAATTGTAATTTTTATTAAGGTTTGAAAGCCGTTTTTGTCAAAACCCATGAATTTTTTATAAATTTTGGTTTTTATTTTAGAAGTAAAAATTAAAAAATTTAGAAAATATTTTAGACAAAATTAATATTATTTTTGGAATCAGGACGTCAAAATTTTCCAATGGTTAAGTTTTCATAATTTTCTGAGACAGTCGAATTTTTGGGTAAAAATTAAAGACCGTTTAAATATGTAATGTGTTTTATGACATCATAATGACTCAATAGTGATGTAATAAAATACTATAAATGATATTTTCGGCCAATATATGTTTTATCTTTAAAATAATGTGATTTTAGATTTGTTTTATTAATTTTATGGTGCCTTAGTGGACCCTCCCAGACTTATAAAACATTTTAACTTCTTAAATTGATTTCCATGAGAGTTTGACTCACCTACACATAAGAAAGCCACATATTTTAATTATTTAGGCCATTATCCATATAAAATAATGTTTTATAATAATTTTTGGTAAAAACCATGGGAAAAAACCATGGGATGGTTGGTGTTTTTGATTAGTTTAATGTGTAGTTTCCAAAACCTAAATAAGAAAGAACTCCCTCTCTTTTCCAATATAAACCCACCCAAGCTCCCACTTATCTTCACTCAGAACCTTTACAGCTCATCCAAACCCTGCCATAATCTCTCTATAATCCACCCAAGGCTCCCCAAACTCCCAATAATCCTCTCTGAATCCCCTCCAAAGCCTTTGGGACCACACTTCCAAGTAAGGGATTTATTCCTTTCTCATTTTTGTCTCAATTTAATTTAATTTTTTTTGAGAGTGACATAAACGGGAAATTTAGTCCATACCGAAGGAATTTATTAAATCAAAGGGTTACAGAGAAAATTATAGGTTTAATACACTTACACCATCTCAAAGTTACAGATACAAATTCAGATTTAACATTGAGGAATAAAAGATAAAAAAGGAGTTTCCAGACCTGATCTTAGAGATCTTCCTTGCTCATCAGATAAAGAGAAGAGCTTGCAAGGTATCCAGGGACTCGCGGATCAAGATTACATGCAGTTCAGCACTGCAGTCTGAATAAAATAAAAAGTACCTGCTATCATGTGGTAAATAGACCAAAGATAGATCAATGAAGCTCACAGAAAAATGGAAGGCTTCAATGTTGCACAAGTTCAAAAAAACCAAATAACATCTGAGCAGATAAAAATATATTTAGATGGGGCACCTCCTTAGTGAAAAATTTCTCATTATAACATGTGAGAATGCCTCCTCCAAAAAAGAAACATGAAAGTCTTCCATGTGCTTTAATAAATCACTGGGATTGAAGAAAGGCAGTGCTGAAAAAATCACAAGAAGATCCAAACATGAATCTCCAGGTTAAAAGAAACCACATCTCATCTTCAATCCATAAATCAGCCAAAGAATATCCAAGTAGGCTATTTCAATTGAAGGGAATTTCAAAAAGGTACATCCCATGTAGGTTTCTTAAAGAGTAACATAATTTTAAATCTCCAGCAAAGTCCCAGGAGGAAACATTAACAGAAGGAGATGTGTGATGAAAACAAGCAAGAGCGATGCAAAGAAAAACAAGATAGCTACAAATCAGGCATGGACTGATTTCATAAAAAAATATTCCCAAGAGATAGCATTGGATTCAAAGTTAGGATCCTTTTTAAACTCTTCCACCACTTTAAGAAACATTCTCTTTCTAAGTTTTAGGTAGTTATCAACTGTCATTTCATCATTTTTGTATTGTCAGAATGCATGTGTATCATTATCATCCATCCAAGATCCAAGTTCCTCAGACATATCCATCTTTTCTTCAAGTTGGTATGGATACTGATAAGTAGGGTCATTTTCAATATCACTCTGAGAGGTATCTGAGTCAGATGAATTTGAGGAGGTAGATGAGTGCTCTTCAGTTATGGGTTGTAGTGGGGCATCAGCCATTATCAGTGACAATGGAGGATCAAATATTTCTTTTTTTGAGGGATCCATAGCCCTTGTAACAATAGTTATTTCTAGTTGGTAATTTTCTCTAAATTTTCTAGTTTTTCTTGGATTAGGGGTAATTAATCCATCAGTATCAACCATTTCTTTTTTCCCCTTTCTGGATCTTGAGCTTAAAAAGGCTTCCTCAATCTGATTAGGCTGATCATCAGCCCCTGTAAAGAGTCTTCAAAATATTAAGAATCATTTTGATCCTTATTTTGTGTATCATACACTTCAAGGTGCTTCTCCTGTTCCTCTATTAGGGGTGTAGGATTCATATTGGGGTTATTGTCAGTGTTTAATGCATGAATAAGTCCTGACATGTCCTTAGTTTCAATAGGATGGAATATATAAGGTTCTCCCTTTTCCATAGTGTTGTAATCCTTATCCTCATGGTTGTGCTTAATGTCTTTTGATATTGATGTCTTAGTGATAGGTCCAGGGAAATCAATGGGGTTTTTGGGTTTAGTGCTAGCAGCAGGCCTTAATTTTTGAGTAGTAATGCTCTTTTTTGAAGCAGTCTTTTCCACCCAAAGTAACCCAGGACGAGGTGGGGGAGGTTCAAACCTTTGAGCCTCACATTCAGTTATCATATGACCAATTCTAGAGAATCTTTTACAGTATGCAGGAACATTCTCAAAGACAACATCCTGTATAAATCTATAATCTCCATTTTGAATCCAGAAACGAGATGGAAACTCATGTGAAATTTCGACTTCAGTACAAATCCTAGCAAGAGAAGGTCTCGATTTCATTACATTGTTATACCCTTTTATTTTCAATTTAAAATGTTGGGTTATGATTTCAATCCTCACCCATACTACCCTAAATATATTTTAATTATTATATACCGCTTTCTGTCTCATTAATTCCTCCTATGTACACCCATTACTATGCTGAAATTCCGTAAGGTATTTCTCTCCCCTCATTTATATTCAAGACATTATTTTATATTATGAATATAAATTCCATTAGATATGTTGGGACATGTATCTATATGACCTATTACAGAAAATTTTATTTAAATATGATGATATACCCCTTTATCTCTCATCAACCATTTTTATGAATTCTTATGTCATGCCGTTATGCTGCTAAAATTGCACCGTGATTTTCCAAGCCAAAGTCATTATGCAGTGAATACCATGCATATTTCTCTGTCAATGGTATTCACCTTTATGAACCTATAATTATTGATTATATAGTTTCATGTAATAGTTTTAAATTCCTTCATCATGGAATAAATGATGATGTTTTATGAATCTATGTTATATGATCCATCTGGCACACTTACGCATGAAATAAAAAGATTAATAAGGGTGCACTCAGATATTGATCTAATGAATTGGGTAAATAATAGTATCATGATATTTCAAGTGCAATGAGGGTTTAATCATGATAATTCATGTTCAATGAGGGTTTACTCATGCTCCATGTTCAATGAGCCTTGGCTCATGAAAATATCATGTTAAATGTTATTTCCACATTTCCATGTTATGATAATCATGCTATATCATACCTTTATGTTCATGTTTCTCTTATGAACCATTGATATTCCTATTTTCTAACATGTATTGTTTTTTTTCATGTTATGCCTTTTTTACTCCCTTACTAATCTTTATATCTCACCCTTTTCTTATGCATGTCCTCAAGTTATCGTATGCAATGCTATGTACAAAGCAATGTGCATGGTCATGTAAAATAAGTTTTCAATAAAGATGTGTATTTAATGATTTAAGTTGTTATGTAATGCTCATAATCCCCAAAGACACTAGAAATATATATCTTCTATGTTTTATCAAGTGAATACTTTATGTAATAAATTATGTTTAAGTGTTAATTAAATAGAAGGGTTGTTATAGTTGGTATCAGATGATAGGTTTAGTTATTTTTTGAGATTATGATTTGAAAAACCTAGTAAAAGCCTTAGGGATAAGACTATGTTTAATACAAAGATCCCTAAATTTTGGTGAGTATTGAGTAGGTGGTTTATCAAAAAAATACATCCTTGTTTGGATATGATCAGGTAGAGGCGACTCTAACACAAATGTATCTAGTGGTAAAACCCAAAAACACCGCTTTGAGCTAGACTCGAATGAGAAATGGTGCACGACAATAGATCTTTCTTCACTCTTGGTTATGACACTCCTAGGGGATATTCTTCGGTAAATTCATAAGTTTAGTATGAACCATTATTAAGGGAATTAAAAAAATTCCTCTAAGAATATATGTTGGGAATCAGATCATGGATAACATATATTAAAGCCTATAAATTCATATGTTAAGGAACTAAAAGTAATTTATAAGTAAATCATTTTTGTATTTGGATTACCCTTTATGTGTTACCCCTAAAGTTTCGTTTATTCCATCCAATGGATGGTAATGGGAGGACTTGAAATAAAAACTGATTGGAAGATCAATGTGATGACTCATCTAATGAGATTCCCAATCTAATGGGAGAAGGAATCACAAACTTTGTCATGATACTCTCTCAGTTAACTCATGTTTTGAATTGATAAGTTTACTTTTTTCCTAATAGGATGAGCCCGTAAGGGGAAAATCACGGTAGGGTTTTATCTCTGGTTGTCATCTCCCTCTCCTCGGGTTGTCGCGACGATCCTCTCTGCTCACGACGAGATCGACATCGAGTCTTCTTATGATGGCGCTTCGTGGTCTCAGTTGGCTTGATGTTCTGTTGCTGGCCTCTCCTCACTCGATGCCTTCTCTTTGGATAGGGTTTCTAATGTGGCGTGGTTCATGTCCGCAATCGAGTTTCTAGATCCAGCGTTCGGAGGTCTCCATCTCATCTCTGGGGTGTGCGGTGGGTGATTTTCCATGGTCTTTGCGTGCGTTCTGGGTGGCGGCGATGAGATCTGGCGACCGACCTCTGTCTGGCGGTCTGTTTTTTTTCTTTTGATTCTGTTTTCTTTACAGTTATCTAGTTCGGGTTATGCTATTTCCTTTGCTGAGTCCATGAGTGAATTTTGGTTTCCTCTCTTCTGAATCTGTGATCTTCGTTTCCTGGTCATCCTCTTTCCGTGAGGATTGATATTTCTTTGAAGGAGGACATTGGCATTATACTGGAAGTGATTAGATTTGGTCTTGATCCTATTTGAACTCGGCGATGTTGGTGATTTTTTCTGTGGAGTGGATGGTGGTTTTGTGGATTAGTCCTTTGAGGGTTCTCGCCGGTGATGATCAACAATAGTTTGAAGCTGGCTCTTTGCTCCAGTGGAATGCTTGGTGGATGGATGGTGGACTCGAGGTGGCAGTGCATCATGAGACATGTGGTGTATGGTGTATCTGTCAGAGATATGGTATGATTATGTCTGCTTTTGAATTTTGAATTTGAATTTGAAGTTGATTTTGGATGTGGTTTCTGGATTTTGGATGGTTTAATGCCTGTATATGGGAACTAGATACCCAAAAACCAGCTATTTGAAAATGAAAAAATGGTGTTGCCTAACTCATGTTTTGAATAGAAACATGGTTCAAGAGTAATATTCAACCTCCCATAAGAAAGAACAAGTCACAATCTAGAGCTTTATGAGACAAAGACCTCATACTTTTAAAGTATAATATGATCCTTCAATTTCTAAACAATGGATCAAATCCATTAAGAAGATCTTATCTATTATTCAATGTTTTAAACAAGAGAAGGTACTTCTGGCTACTTATTGTATGTGGGGTGAAGCTGATCAATGGTGGACATTGATAAAAAATATGAAGCCTGAGGAGGAGATTGAGGCATTGGAATGGGAGGATTTCCAGAATTTTTTTTGATAAATATTTTCCTCGCAACCTCAGACTTAAGTTGGAAAGGGACTTCCTTTCCCTACAACAAAAATATGACAAATACATCAGAGCATATGAGGAAAACTTCACAAGGATTTCACAATATTCCTCCAGCTTTTTCATTACCCCTGAATGCAAGTTTGACCGCTTCTTTGGTGGGATAAAAACTATCCTAGGGAAATCTATAACAATCAGTAAGTTCGAGAGTTATGTGGTAATTTTTTGATGTTCTATAAAAGTTGAAATGTACACTGGAAAATCTCAAGGGTATCATGGGGATAATAAGAATAAGTTGGACTTTAATTATGATGGTTTGATGGATAAATCCATCTGTACTTAGAAAATCCAGCACCTCACTTGCAGAAGGTGCGAAAAGAAACACCTTGGAAATTTCTTGAAGGGGAAAAATAAATGCATTAGGTGTGGAAGATAAGGGAACCATGCAATTAACTGATGACAAGAAAAACCCACAACTGCAATAGAAGATAGTAATTCTCTGTTCGACCCTCAACGTGTTGTTCATTGCTTCAACTACAAAGAACTAGGGAACATTTCAAACCAGTTCCATAAGCCAATTTCAGAGGCAACCAACAACCTACAAGGTAGAAAGGGAGAGGTTTTTCTATCACTATCGCCAAAGTGAACCCTGACAACAAAGTGGTGATAGGTTCACTAGTTATTTATTCAAGAATAGTGAACATACTATTTGATTATGGTCTTACACATTCTTTTATATCCCAAAAGTTTAGTATAACAATCCCAACACCACCACAAAAAATGGAAGTAAATATGTCGGTGAGAATGAAAAATGGGGAAATCATTTCCTCCCATGAATATAACTCCTCCCCTATTATAATTTGTGGATTGAACTTCCCGAAAAACCTCATCATACCCCCTCTAGTGGAATTTGATACAATTTTTGGCATGGATTGGATTTCCTTTTATAGATCCAATATAAATTTCCATGAGAGTGAAATCACTCTTTATATGGATAATCGACCCCAGATTCTATACAAGTGCAAGGAGGAAGTTGAATATTATTTATCATCATCATATCAATCTTGGATATTAATTCCTTATTAGCACGTTTATCTTGCTTACATTATTGAGTCTAAGGAAGTAACCATCCCTGAAGGCATTCTTGTTTTGAGGGAATTTTCTAAAGTGTTTCTCGAGGAATTGACTGGTCTTCCTCTTAGAATGGATGTTTAATTCTCAATTGATCTTATACCTAGGGCGTTTCCAACATCCAAGAATCCATATAAAATGGATTTTTTGGAGCCTGAGGATCTTAGGAAACAACTACAGGAGAATCTGGATAAAGGGTTTGTACTCCCAAGTGTTTCATCATGGGGTGAACCAGTCCTCTTCATCAGGAAGAAGGATGGGTCATTGAGCCTTTGAATTGATTATTGTGAGCTCAACAAAATCATGATAACGAACTAGTATCCTTTAACCCAAATTAATTAATTGTTCAATTAGCTATGTGGAGCACAATACTTCTCCAAGGTGGATCTATTGTTAGGATATTATCATGTAAGGGTGAAGAAGGACGATATCCCCAAGACTATTTTTTATACAAGATATGGGACATATTAATTCATATTAATGCCTTTCGGACTCACTAATGGTCTATAAATCTTCATGGAATTTATGAATAGAGTCTTTAGATATTACCTCAACAAAATTTTGGTAGTCTTTATTGAAAATATTCTAATGTACTCCAAAACCAAGGAGGATCATGAGGAGAATCTAAGAACTGTACTGGAGACCTTGAAAAAGGAGAAACTCTATGAAAAGTACAGAAAGTGTGACTTATGGTTAAAGGAGGTCTCATTATTGAGTTATATCATCACAAGAAATGGAATATATATGGATCCCTCCAAGAAAACTATAATTGAGGTATGACTAAGGCCAACATCAGTAACAAATATCTATAGCTTCCTGGGATTACCTGGATATTATCGTTGATTTTTGAGAAATTTCTCATGATTTTCCAACCCTCTTACCAAGAAAACTTGGAAGAGAGTAAAGTTTTCTTAGAGTTATTAATGTGAAGAGAGATTCAAGGATTTGAAAAGGATTCTTATCAATGCGCCCATGCTCACACTACCCACAAGTTGATAAATTTTAGTGGTATTCAGTGATGTTTCAAATAAGGGTCTGGAATGTGTGCTGATGAAAAATGAAAAATTAATTGCCTATGCTTCAAGGAAATCGAAAGTTAATGAGTAAAACTATCCAACAAATGATCTGAAGTTGGCTGTAGTAATCTTCATATTAAAAATTTGGAGACATTACCTCTTTGGGGAGAAGTGTAAAATATACATGGATCAATAAACCATCAAGCATATATTCACACAGAAAGAGTTGAACATGCACTAACAAAGATGGTTAGATATGATCAAAGACTATGACTTCTCAATACATTACCACCTTGGGAAATAAAAAAAGGTGGAAGATGACATATGTATAAAGGACCGAACAATTATATCATTTATGAGAATTGAAAAGGATCCAATATTCTTATATTTGATAAAAATGGAATTGGGAATCATAAATAAGGGAACATAATCAATCCTTTCACACATTATTGCTCAACTGTCTCTTTTGAAAAGGGTAAAGGATGCTCAAAAGGATGATGTGGGAATTCTGAAGAAATTGGAAACTATCATAAAAGGTAAATCCTACGATTTTAATGTTAATGAGTAAGGAATTGTGAGATTTGGTTCAAGACTATGTGTTCCATCAAATCTGGTGTTAAAGAAAGAACTTTTTGATGATTCACATAGTTCAAATTTCTCCATTCACCCAAGAAATACAAAGATGTATCGAGATCTATGAGAGATTTATTGGTGGGATAACATGAAGAAGGATATTGTTGAGTATACATCAAAGTGCCTAGTTTGTCATTAAGTAAAGACTGAGAGGAATAAGTCTAATGGTATGATGCAACCATTAACCATACCATCCTAGAAATGGGATAAAATCACCAAAGACTTTTTCAATGGACTTCAAAAGACATCCAAAGGAAACAATTCTATCTAGGTTTTTGTGGATCGTCTTACAAAGACAACACACATCATTGAAATTCGAGAGAATTTCTCATTGGATCATCTAGAAAAGATATATATCAGAGAAGTGGTAAGGCTATATAGAGTACCACTATCTATTATATTAGACCGAGATCCAATATTCACCTCTATATTCTGGAAGAGTCTTCAACATGCTGTGAATATTATGATAAACTTCAGTATGACTTATGATCCTCAAACTGATAGCCAATCTAAGTGTACTATCCAAGCACTTGAGGACATGTTGAGTGCACACTCAATGGACTTCAAAGGGGGATGGGTTCAACATATTCCTCTGGTTGAGTTCTCTTAAAATAATAGTTTCCACTCAAGAATACAAATGGATACTTATGAAGCCCTATATGGGAAGAGGTGAAGAACACCGACATGTTGGGATGAAGTTGGGTAGAAAAAACTAATAGTTCTAGAAATGGTCTAAGAAATGGTGGAGGAGTTTAAGACCATATAGTAGCACATTAAAACTACTCAGAGTTGACAAAAGAGTTATGATAATAATCATCAACAAGACCAAGAGTTTGATGTTAGAGACATGGTATTCCACTGCATATCACTGTGGAAGAGAGTTATGAGATTTGGGAATAAAGGAAAGTTTAGTCCAAGGTATATCGGCCCTTTTTAGACACTTGATTGCATTGGAAAAGTGGCCTATCCACTAGCACTACTACTATACCAATCTCAAGTACATGATATATTCCATGTATCACTCTTGAAGAAGTACATACTTGAACCATCGCATGTACTCAATCCATAGGTGGTACCATTGGAGAATGAACTCCTCTATGAAGAGAAACTGATGAAGATCATAGATTGTAGGGAAAAAGTTCTATGAAATAAGATAATTCCCCTAGTAAAAGTGCTGTGGAGAAACCACAAGTTTAAAGAAGTAACATGGTAATCAGAGGAAGTGATGAATCATAGTTACCCTCATCTATCTTAGTGTGGGAAAAGAAAATTTCGAGGGAGAAATTTCATAAGGGGGGGGATGATTGTAACAACCAAAAATTTTATTAATGAAAATTACTATTAATATAACTAAATGTCTAATTATATGAAATTCCTTAGTTTTATGTTTTTGGATTTTAAAATACCATTAAGAATTGTTACCATTACTAATATAGCTGTTGAACAGTGATCAAATGATTAGTATAAATATAGGGCTTTAACAAATCCAATTTATTCAGACAAAGGAAGTGATGGCCTCATCCAGTATAATTGCTCCATACGAATCCCATTTGTTGGGGATAGGAAAGGAAGCGATTTCACTGGGTTTAACTCTTGATCAAGCCCAAACCAAGCTTCAACATGTTAATCTTGAAAGGAACCACCTACGATAGAAGTGGTAGTTGACAGAGATTTCCACCTGAGCGATGTTATCTCAACCACCCATGAGTCTGTCACCATTGGACACCTTACCCTTAGTTATTATGTGGGTGTTATAAGGGGTTATGTAACAATACCTTATCATAATAATTATTTTCATTATTTTTGTATGTAATAAAGGATATACACTCATTTTATTATTATAACTTTGTAAATTATTTTTAAAGCACAGATTGTATTTTTAGTTAATATTAAATTAAGAAATCTATTTTGATGAATTAATGGATTTTTCAATTAAATAATATTTTAATAAAATATTATTAATAATTTTTTATTATATATAAAGGATCATATAATTTTTATGAATACAATTTTAATTTTTATAAAGGTTTGAAAGTCGGTTTTGTCAAAACCCATGAATTTTCTATAAATATAGGTTTTTTTTAAAAGTAAAAATTCACATATTTAGAAAATTCTTTAGATAAAATTAATATTATTTTTGGAATCTGGATGTTGAAATTATCCAACGGTCAATTTTTCATAATTTTCTGATACAGTCGAATTTTTGGGTAAAAATTAAATACAGTTTAAATGTATAATGTGTTTTATGAAATAATAATGACCCAATAGTGATGTAATAAAATTATAAAAATGATATTTTCGGCCAAGATATGTTTTATCTTTAAAATAATTTTATTTTATATTTTTTTATTAATTTAATGGCACCTTTGTGGACCCTCCAAGACTTATAAAACATTTTAACTTTTTAAATTGATTTCCTTAAGAGTGTGACTCACCTCCACATAAGCAAGCCTAATATTTTAATAAGTTAGGAAATTGTCCTTATAAAATATTTTTTTCCACTCCCCTTTACAGAAAACCATGGGAAAAAATATGGGATGGTTTTTCGTTTTGATTAGTTTAATGTGTTCTTTACAAAACCTAAAAAATAAAGAATTTCGTCTCTTTTCTTATATAAACCCACACAAGATCCCAATTCTATTCACAAAAAAACTTTTTAGCTAGAAACAAATATTCTATCCTCTCTCTATAATCCTCCCAAGGAACCCTAAACTCCCAATAATCCTCTCTCAAGAACCTCCCAAGCCTTTGAGACTACACTTCCAAGTAAGGGATTTCTTCCTTTCTCATTTTTGTCTTAATTTAATTATGTTGTTATACCCTTTTATTTTCAATTAAAAATGTTGGGGTATGATTTCTCACCTCCCCCATACTACCCTCCTCATTTTTAAATGATTAGATTCCCCCTTATATTTCATTAATTCCTCTCATGTACACCCATTACTATGCCGAAATTCTGTAAGGGATTTCTCTCCCCTCATTTACATTCATGCTATTCTTTTTATAATATGTATCTAAAGTCCATTAAATATATTGTGAAATGTATATATATGAACCCTAATGTACATTTCATATACTTATTATGAGATACCCCTTTCTCTCTCATCAACCATTTTTATGAATTCTTATGTCATGATGTTATACTACCGAAATAACACCATGATTTTCCAAGCCAGAGTCATTGTGTAGTGAATACCGTGCCCATTTCTCAATCAAGGGTATTCACCTTTATAAACATATACTTATTGATTATATAGTTTCATGTATGAATTTTATATTCCTTTATCGTGGAAAAAATGATGATGTTTTATGAATCCATGTTATATGATCCATGTGACACACTTATGCATGAAATGAAAAGATTAAGAAGGGTGCACTCGAATATCGCTCCAATGCATTGGGTAAATACTAGTATCATGATACATCAAGTTCAATGAAAGTTTACTCATGATAATTCAAGTGAAATGAGGTTTTACTCATGCTCCATGTGCAAATATCCTTGGATCATGCTAATATCATGTTAAATGTTGTTACCACATTTTCATGTTATGATAATCATGTTCTATCATGAATTTATGTTCATGTTTCTATTATGATCCATTTATATGCCTATTTATTAACATGTACTGTATTATACATTTTATTCTTTGTTTACTGCCTTAATGGGCTTTATAGCTCACTCTTTTCTTATTCATGTCCTCAGTTTATCCCATGCAATGCTAAGTATGAAGGAATGTGAATGGTCATGTAAAAGAAGTTTTCAATAAAGATGTGTATTTCTTGTTTTAAATTGTTATGTAATGTTCCTAATCCAAAAATACACTAGACCTATTGATCTTCTATGTTGTATCAATTTAAGTATTTATGTAATAAATTATGTTTAAGTGTGAATTAAAGAACAAGGTTGTTATAATATTAGTGGGATCATGTTTTATACAATTTATCATGAATTAGGTTTGAACACAAAAATAAATGGTATATATCAATTACAAAGTTGAGTTACTATGAAATTTTTTTTAAATTATATAGTTAAATTATCATGGTAAATTTTTAGTTATGTTATAAAAATGAAAATGGATTAATATCAAAGGTGTTTAAAAAAATAATCATTATAGTTATGTATTCCAAGTTCTCTTGGTTAATTAATACCGATCGTGATGAACATGATTAATATATCTTGGTTTCCAAAGTAAACATTCTATATAATATATATGATATACTATCTTAACAAAGGATTTTTGTTGTCTATAAAAATGAGAGAAATGTATGCTATGGTAAATGAAGTTTTAATATTTTATGACAGTAAAACTCATAAAAAAACATATGGAATCGCTTATCCTTGATGATATTAAAATAAAAAATCTTATAAGGGAGAGTGAAGATAAAGAAGAAGAAATAATGTTACCGATGGATGCTAATAAAAATATAGCAAAATAAGAGGAATTATGATTGTATGAATTTCATTTTATATTTATATTTAATATTTAATTGAATAAATATGAATGTGATGAATTGTAATTAATCTATTTACTACTCCTTAAATACAATATTTTTAATATAAATAATATATGAATTATAGGTTTTTCAAAAATTTATATGTTTTTATTATGTTTTTATCTTTATATTTTAATTAAATAAACTTGTATGTCATAACTTATATTTAATAAATGGTATATATAATTTTTTCCTTATTGAATTACTTAATTTATTGTTTTTTTGTTATAATTATTTTATTTAAGATATTTTTTTATATGGTTCAATTTTTTATTGTAGGTATATCAAAGAAAAAAAGTTTAGAGATGTTAGTTGCTCAAAATTATAGAGTAAATTAGTGACATTTCATAGTATATCAATAAAATTATACAATACACCAATGATATCACAAGATACATCAATGCCATCATTAAGTACACTGATGACATCACTTAGAAAATTAGTGACACAACCTAGCCCCATGGCCCCTATATCTTTATGTGGGATAGAAGATGTGATACCAACATCTTTTATTAATATTATAATTGCTACTAGTATGCTCCATCAATCATCATGTACAACTTCAGGTGAGGATGCTTCAATATCAGGTATACTAGTAGTGATTCCTCCCTCTAGTGATGACACAATGACTATTCCATTTAACGGACCTTAGAATGTCACCATTAGTATTATGTATTTCATTTTGATAATATTAACCACTTAAATAACTACACAACCACTTAATTTATTTTTAAATAAATAAATAATAATTAAAAAGATAAATAAACAACAACAATCAAGATGTTTTGAGATTTATTTACTTGAAGGTAGTTTTTCCACTTAGTGCATTTGGGGTACCCATCAAGGATATTTCATTAATTTATAAGTATATTGTAGGACACCCATATTTTGAGGAAACATCTCTACCCATACATTATTTATATTGGAGGTGTATTCTATTGTCATAGACAAATGGATTGTTTAATATATAGATAAAGGTACTATACTTACTAATTATATATTCTAATATGATAAAATTTAATAATATTAAATATTATGTTAAAATTATAATGAATTTAATATATGTTATTTGTAGATGATATTCCATTTTGATATGCTTTATATTATTGCATGACCATGAAAACAAAAAAATTTAGGGAATAAATGGCAATATTTCAAATGATGATTATAACATGAATTTTATGAAACTTCTTTGACAGTGACACATATGTATAAAAAAAAGTTGTTGAAGGAATCCCAAGGGACCAGTGGAAGATATTTATTTAATATAATAATAAATAATCATATAAGTTATTTTATGATATTAAAGTTGATTAATATTGTTGTTTTAATAACTTTTCAAATTTTACTGGTAAATGTAATTTATTTTTTCAAGGGATTTTTTGAGAAATATTACCAATTCAGTGAATAAACTTCTGACAACCACAAATCCCGTAACATAGAGATAATGTATGATTTATTACATTTTAATATGATATAATAGATCATATCTATACTAATCAGTTTATTAGTCTTGAAGTACCAGATAAAAACATGCTTCCTATTTTCAATTGGAAATAAAATATTAAACATAGTGAAAGTAAATATTCTACATCATTAAATCCATTCAAATATTCCTTATTCATATATTGGAAAAGGAAAAAAATAATGGTGATATAATATTATCACTATGGGTTACATACAATGGAATATATCATGATTAGATTATCCACAATCAATATGGAAAGGAAAATAACTGAAAACACATGCCATTTAAACAATAACTTAAGCATGAACTGCATATATGGATAATAGAAATTCAATAATCACATGGATAATGATAACTAAATTATAAATGAGAGAAATGGAAAATATTTGATATCATGATATTAGATTTCATGATATCTTTACTATTAGGGCTTTTCAACAAGACAGTTTAAACTATTAGTAGGCCTACTCCAAAAACCCATTTAATAATTTTTTCAAAAAAGTTTATCTTATGAGTCTCATCAATGCATTGAGGGGATAAATATAACTTACCCCACCAATTACTACATTCACAAAAAATTCCTCATTTACTGAATGATCAATTTAATTCATTAACAATATGTCTAATTAAAAAATTTATTGAGTAAATAATATAGAATTTGAATATTTACCTGGTAAATCAAAAGACTTTAATAGTAAAACACCATATATAGAAATGATATATGGTTTAGTAAATAAGAATATCTATGATATAAGGAATATGGTTATTTAAAATAAATGTAATGTCCAATTAAATATGATCACAGTAAAGTTAAATTTTTAAGAGAAATTAAATGAAAAAAATTAATATGAGATCAACTCATAAAAAATATAGGTTTTATAATAAATTCATTTATTTTCGAGAATAAAATAAAATATAATAAAAATATTAAAATAAATTTTCATTAATGTTTTTTATTTGTAAAACCATTTAAAACATTCAAAAGAATATAAATATTCTAAAATGGTTATGGCTACAGGAAAGGATGTTAACATCCTATACATTAAAATCAAAAATATTTTTTATTTTTTATGAAGAAAGAAATTAATGATAATGTCTAAACATAACTAGAATTATTGATTTAAAACAATTAAAAAATTCAAGGATAAATTAAAATGTATGTAATAACTCATTTGGGTAAGGAAATAACTTTTGTAAAATTATTTTTAAAAATACGGACATGGAAGAAAAACATACTAGATCAAAATGAGAAATAAAGCCAGTTTTTATTTTAAACATTTATTTGATTTATTAAAATTAAAAAGAGAGTAAATATAAGAATAAAACAAATAACCTCCTTAAATATCTATAGTATAAGAAAATATTTTATGTATTTGAAGGATAAACTTTATGATTCCTTTAATGAAAACAAAGGCAATCAAAAAATTAGTTGGGGTTTGGCTTAGTGGTAAGCACCCCATAATTCTATATGGAAAATGGGGGTTCAAAACCCATTGGGCGCAGGTTACTATAGCAGCACTATAAAACTACTATAGCAGCCGAGATACTATTGCAACGACGGCACTGTAGTGGCGGTAGGGTACTGTAGAGGTGGCAGGGGCATTGTAGCAGCGGCGGGTACTGTAGTAGTGCGGGTACTGTAGTAGTACTATTCACAGAATGGGCTTTGGGCCAAAAAATTGGGCCTATGGGCTATGTAATGGGATAAATGCCCACTGAGCCTTCAGGATATATAGAGAGTCTCCCTCTACCCAGTTAAAGAGGTCTTTGCTTTGTTTCAATAATAAAAATGAGGCTTCGGCCCCAACCAAAAAAAAAACAAAGGCAATCACAAAAATGACATTAATAAAATAAATCCTTACCTATTTAGTAACTTTTAAATTGAAACCCCTTTAAAATGTAAAAGTGAATTGAAAAATTAATTATAATGAATATATATATATATATTCATGTTAAATATATTAATGGGGTGGTATATACACCAAATAAAAATAAATAGATTCATAATTCCAAATATGTCTCAATGGACTCGAAAGTGAGAGAAAATACCTTACAAAGATCATAACATTGAAGTGATAATTAATCAATGAAGTGATTATATATAAAAAATGTAGATAAAAAAAATAATATTATATAAAAAATAATACAATAAAATGTCATTTCCCACATAATCATGGCATAACATAGTCAATGAAGTAGAATTATAAACTAATAAATTGAAATGGAGTTAAGAAACTCATTACCTCAGACTTACCTTTAGTTGAACATAATTTAACCTCATGTATAACAGTTTTGAAAATATTTATAATTTATAAAAGATCAATATTAATATTTATAATATCATATATGATCCTATTATAATATCTTACCACTTTTTCTTTAACAATATTTCATTATTACCATTTCTTCAAGTGTTAACTAATTCTTTTTATCATGCATGTTTTATCACATAAGTTCTGGTTCTTATGCATAAGTTATATTTCCATCATCAATGTAATGATATTAATGATACAAGTATCATATTTATTTTTCATTATATACATTTTTATAATATTTATTTAAAGTTTGACATGGAAAATTAATAACACCACTTTGTGGATATGGTATGTCATACGTATGCTCAAGTTACATTATCATTTACTTATTGTTTGAAAGGGTAAGTAAGTGGATGATATAATAATTTTAAAATATAAATTTTATTTCATAAGTATCATATATATTCATTTTTTTCATAATTATGACTACCAATTTGATTTGTTGCTGGAAAACCAAATACATCGGTTCCTGAGGTAGTAGTCCGATATTCACCCAAGCAATGTTTTTTTTATTTGAAAGAGAAGGATATGGATACAAACTATTATGTAAAAAAAATAAAATCTTAGTATATTTTAAATACTATTTTTATTATATTTAAAATTTTGAGATATATATTATGGTGGTAAAATAATAAGTATAAAGAAACATATTAATTGTTAAGATGATTACCTTCTCTTAGAGAAATCTTCTTTGGATCTCTTATTAAGGACCCTAGGGTTGGTATTTTGGAAAGAATAAAAGCTATAGATTATTTATAAGGATGTTATGGAGATATTATTATTATTCTTTGGTTTAGATAAATGGACTAGGATGTGTTAATAAGTTAGGGTAGGAGGTTCCATTTTATAATTAAGGTGAGTAGCACACTTGTAATTCTTCAATGTTTTAAAATACTATCAAGTCACTTTCGTGAGAAATTACTATGAAATGACTCATATTTTAATTTTATAGGTATAAGGATTAAATAAAACCAAAAAATTAACTTTAAGAGTATTTTTAAGTCATTTAAACCCTTATCGTTTGGTTTAACCCAATCGTTAACTATTTTTAACCTTAACTCGACTATAAAATTTTTCAATGTTAAAGGGATATAATTTTACATATGAGGTCAAAATTGGATCATAAATATAAAAAATATGAAATTTTAGAGCATATATTATCCCCATTATCCTATTTTAATATTTTTATGATATTTAAATAATTCAATAAAATACTATTTTCATAAACTATCATTAATTCCATTTTTGACACTATTTATTTAATATGATATTAAAGACACTAAGAAAAAATGTAATTCAAATATAATCCTTTAAAACATCCCTAAAATAAAATATTAATCTATTAAATTCATGGAACACAATAATATATCCAAATTTTATTACTTTTAATATTTTTTAAATTGTTTATTTTATGTTTACATTACTTGAACTAATATTATGTTAGAGCTGTGTAAGAATTTAAGGTAATTATACCATTAATAAAAATTAAAAATAATTTACCATCATAAAATTAAATAAATTATGTTCAATGTAAAATTTTATATTCATTCACAAATTATTATTATTCCTATATGAAAAAATAAAATAAATTAAAAATAAGAGAATATCATTTTGGAATTTTCTTTACTTAAAATAGTATAAATGTCATTATCAAGTTCAAGTGGAAAATAAAGTGACCTATATTCTAATTTGGGAAGTATTTGGTATAATTAAACACAAAAAATGAAATAAAATAATGTTTTGAGTTGATTTTGAGACTTTATATCTTAGTTTTGACATTGTTTTACCAAATTTTCTCTTATTGAGGTGACAAATATTTATCACAATTAGTATTCATAATTAAAAAAATATAAATGGGATATATTTACCATGTATGACTATACTAATTCTAAATATGGTATATATATTTTTTAATATTTAATCTCTATAAGTGTCATAAATCAATTTTAATATCAATGTGTAGAAAACAATGAAAAATTGTTTAAAAAAAACAATTTTATGCATAAAAATTAACTTATATCAAAATCATGAATATTGGAGATTAAAATGGAATAAATTATTACATTAAAAATAAAATGGACCATATATTACTTTAATACCAAATCAAAAAAATAATGATACTTTTAATTTACTTTATTTAAAAAAATGAGAGTATTTTAAAAAATTGGTATTTTTATTATTCACTAAAAAATTAATCATTAAAAATACAAAATATTTCACCTAAATTTAATTTTAATATGATGAATTAAAAAATTATATTAAATTTCTAAAAGATCCATAAATTAATTATTATTTTCACACTAAAACTCCATAAAATTATTTTTGAATAAAATGACTTTTTGATGCATAAAACTACTATACTAAAAATAGAGTACTTGTTTCATAAAAATTAATAAATAAATTTTTATTGAGTATGACTATTATAAATATTTTTTATAATAAATTTACCCATATTCATGCCCACTGATTCAATGACAATGTTATGATGGTCACATTAAAATAATAATATTTTTATAAAATATTTTAATTTCTTTAATGATATGTGTTATGTGTTAAATAAGCCACCAAGAATATTATCTTTTTAAACAAAATTTTTGAGGTGTTACATTCTAGAAACTAAAATAAATTTCATTGTTGGAATTTTATCTCAGTCATCAAATGTTTAATATTTGAAAATATTTTTACTCAAAACCTACATCATACATAGGGATAATATAACTTCTTTTAAAAAGGGAAAGTGGAAAGGATAAAGGTTACTTGAAATAACACATAAACGGGTTCCAAGATATATAAAAGATCAGTGGGAAGATAATTTATAATAATGGTTGAGAAAACTAACATTCAAGGACTAATAAAGAGTGATAGAGATCATGGTCCTGAGAAAGTTAATTAGAAAGAAACCCCAAATCAGTGAGGGTTGAAATGACTATCAATTCATCAGAAATAATAGTTAAAAGAAAATAGTTTTATTTTAATACAATTTTCCTATTGTCGGTGGATTATTTTACTTGTCAAGATATAAGCATGATAAAATTTACTTACTTTATTTCTTTCATTTCATAAGAAAACTTTTAACCTTGGGTTGTGCTTTGATGAATTTACACTTCATATCTTATTCCAAGAAAAGAATATTCAAGATGATTTTTCTTGCCTAAAGAAATAAAATTAAAATTTAATGGATCATAAGATTCATTAAAATAATTAAAAGTAATTCAATCTTTCTTCAAATATTTACCCAAAACAAAATGGTTACCATAGGTTATAAAATATGAATAAATACAATGAATTAATCTCTATAACCTCAATAATGACCCCCAAAGTTCAAATAAATCCATTCTATATATATTTAATCTTAAGAATCTCCCATAATATGTCTATACAAATTCAAAACCTAGAAATATGAAATATTTTCTCAGACATTTATCACGATACAACATAATGTTTCTCATAATGTCACATACCAAAAATGTGAATACCATGGTTATATATTATATTAAAACAATCTAATAACCTAAATTACCATAAAACCTCAATGAGAACATTTATTCATAAAAAATTAACACAATCCATATTCCTAAAGTAAAATAAATTTCTATTAAATGTATTCCTTAAATGAAATAAACATCATCAAGGATGACATAAATCACATTTTCATCAAATCAATAACTAATTTCAAGGTTACCAATACTATCCCATTTACTTGATCAATTTAAATAATCTCTTTATCCCAACTATACATTATCATCTCAACATAAAGTATATATTAATGATCATTTTTCCATTAATCACATATTCTCCAAAAATATCAGCTTACCTAAACCACTTTTCTCGGCTATTAGTACCATTCAACATATGTATTCAAATACTTAAATAAAAAATAATATGGAACAATATTTAGAGGTTTCTTGATTATCATAACTGAAATATCATTGGTATAACACATATACAATGTAATTATCAAATCCCAATACTTAAACACTTCGATCTATTTACTTAAATGACTGGTATAGTTTAAGCCATTCCTTGGTCTAAGAGTTAAACCATAGATTAAGGATTTGACTCATATAATTCCAATGTTCTCCATAAATAATAAATTAAACTATAAATGGTACCTTAGGATGAAATTTATATATCTCCCATCAAAATCTTCATTTTTATTTAGAAATCACTATCCATTACATTTTTTTAACACATAAAAATTCTTCTCATTACTCTAAGACATTTACCTGATTGTTTCCCCATATATTTGACATGTAAGAAACTAAATATTATTTCATCCATGGTCTTCATGAAACACCATTTTTATTTTATTAGGTTTGTTAGTAAACTCACCCAAGTTGAGATTTTTAATCATATAATGAGATACCCGATAAGGCATTATCATAATTTTTCACCTTCCAGATCCCATTTCATTTGGATTTTTAGGAGGAAAATTATTCTATTGTCCATAAAATTCAGTGTTTACACAATTCCTTCTAGTTATATCAATAAACAAAAAAGTAAAAAGAATAGTAAGATCAATAATAATCATAGAGGGAATCCACATAATATTGAAAATAATTTATAGTACATATACATCATAACACATTATTTGCAATCTAATACTCCTTAGTTTTAACCTTGGTAATTCTTGGTCAAAATCTATTCAAATACATCAAAATTAATCTTAAATAAAATATGAGTTAACCCAAAAATACCCATTAGAAGTTTCAAACAAGGTGTGTAGTAATGGTATATTTACAGTGCACCTGAATGATAGTCAGAATATAACAGACTAACTCTTTTTAGGGTTATTACCCCTAGATATATATGTTACAAAACATTATCCACTTTTAGTATCCAAATATGGACATGTTTCTAGAAAAAATGGCAAAATATCTACCTTAAAAAACTTTTTTATGTAATAATATTCTTATAATTATCCTCAAAGTCTTTCCTAGTGTTATGTTACTTAATTTATGTTTTCCTAAATATAGTTCCCATGGTTTCTACTAAATTTACTTTGATAATTATTGTAACAAAACCAAATATAGTACCTTAGATCTATTTTACACTATAAAATTTACATAAGATACAAGATATCTCATCCTAAAGGAACAATTAGTTTAATGTTATTAAAGAACCGGATACAATCATGATTTTTTTTATAGTGGAAATAAAGTATAAAATGTAGTCAAATTAAATATCCTAGATCCTTTAACTCATTCAAATATTTAAACTACATATCCCAAGGAAAGGGAAAAAATTAGGGTGATATAAAATGTTCACTAAGGGTAAGATATAGTGAAAAATATCATGTGTAAATAATGCATAATAAATACAGAAAGATAAATAACTGAAAAAACTTTCCATTTAATCAATAACTTGAGAGAAAAATGTGTCCATGGATAATAATAATTAAATTTTCAATTAATTAATTGAATAATATTGGACATCATGATATCAGATATCATGATATATTTACTATTAATCCAATGCACCAAGATAGTTTAAACTATGGGTAGGCATACACCAAAAAATCATTTAATATATTCGACCAACTAGTTTGTCTCATGATACATATTAATGCATCAAGGGGATATCTAAAACTGGACCCCAACCATTATTTTATGTCTAATTAATTCCTTATATTTTGAATGATCAATTTAATTCATTAATAACATATCTTATAAAAAAATGCACTGAGTAAAGGATATGAAATATCAAGATATCCCAATCAATCAAATATTTTTAATATTAAAACATCATATATAGAAATGGTATATTATTTTGACTATAAGAATATCCTTGATTAAATAAATATGGATATCTAAGATAAATTCAATGTCTAATGAAAGATAATTATAATAAAGTGGATGATTCAAAAAAACTTTATTGAAACCAAAATTAATAAGATATCAATTCATTAGAAATATAGGTTTTGTAATAAATTCATGTATTTTACAGAATAAAAGAAAATATAAGAGAAAAACTAAAATAAGATTTCAATAAAGTGTTTTATTTTTAAAACCATTAAAAAATTATTGAATAATATAAATATTGTAAAATGGTTATGGTGGAGGGATAGTCCGTTAATACCATATATCTTAAAAATAAAATATTCCTTTTAACTTTTTATAAAGAAAGTTAAAATTTAACCTTTCAAAAAATCATTTTAAAGATTTTTTTAAAAACCTCTTAAAATTAAATGACAACATAAAATTCCCTTAATTAATCAATTGGGTAAAATAAAAACATTTGTAAAACAATTTTAAAAAGATACGGACATGGAAGAAAAATATACCCGATCAAAAAGAAAAATAAGAATAGATTTTATTTTAAACATTTATTTGATTGATGAAAGTGGAAGATAGAAGAAACGTTAAAATAAAATAGGGAAAATCCTTAAATATATATAGTATTATAAAATATATGATGTTTATTAAAGATAGATTATAAGATTCCTTGAAAAAAAACAATGGCAATAAAAAAATGTGATTGTTAAAATAAATACTGACATGTTTGGTAACTTTTAAATTTAAACCTATTGAAAGTGTAAAATTTAATTCAAAAATTAATTATCTTGACTAAATATATATTTACGTTCAATACATAAAATATGCAGTATATAAACCATAAAAAATTAAATAGGTGTATAATACCAAATATGTCTCAATGGAGTGGAAGTTGAGATGGAATCCCTTACAAAGATAATAACATTGATGTGACAATTAACTAATTAAGTGGTTATGTTTAACAAATTAAAATAAAAAAATTTAAATAAAACATAATATAATAAAAAAAATTCACACATAATCATGGCATAACATATTCAATGAAGTAGAAGTATAACCCAATAAATTGAAATTGAGTTAAGAAACCCCTTACCTCATGCTTCCCTTTAGTTGAAAATTACTTAACCTAATATATAATGGTTTAAAATATGTTATTAATTTAAAAACAAACCATATTAATATTTATAATATCATATATTATAATTTATAACATATTACTACCCATTTTTTGACAATCTTTCATTATAACCACTGTTTCAGATGCTAATTGCTTCATTTTCCCATGCATGTTTTATCACATTAGTTCAAGTTCTTGTGCATAAGATATAGGTAAATCATCCACAAAATTATTTTAATTATATAAATATAATATTTTTTAATTATATATATTTATAATATTTCTTGAAATTTGGACAAGGAAAATGAATCGTATCTCTTCGTGGAGAAGGTAGACCATAAATATGCATGAGCAACATTATCATTTAATTAATGGGTGAAATGGCATGGAAGTGGATGACATATTAATTTTAAAAGATTAATATAATATCATAATCAACATATATATTCATTTGTTACATCATTATATCTATGTATATTAGTCTGTGATGAAAAACAAACATCGATTCACGAGGCAGTAGTCTTCCCTACACATGAGCGATGGTTTTGTTTTCCATTTATTAGATAATGAGGTGGAAAATTATTCAACCAGGAAAAATAAATTTTGGTATATGTGATATAATTTTTTTAATTATATTTTCATTTTTAGGACATAATTGAGGTTGGTAAAATAATAACTAAATAAATAAAGAGCTTCGTTAAAAGGATTACCTTCTCTTAGAGAAACCTCCTTTGGAGCTCTTCTTAAGGACCATAGGTTTGGTCTTTTAGGAAGAAACAAATATCTATAACACAGATAACTATTTTTGAAAGATATTTTGGTAGGTTTTGGTCTAGTTAAATGGTTCAAGAGGTGCGAACAAGTGAATAGAGGAGGTTTCCTTTTATAATTATGGTGAGTGACAAACTTGTAATTTTTCAATGTTTTAAAATATTACTAAATAAATTTCTTGCAATAAATGTCTCTAAAATGAATCATATTCTATTTTTATATGTTTAATTAAAAAATAAAACTAACCCATGGGGTTTAATAAAGTTTTTAGGTAATTTTAAGTCTTACTAATTGGTTTAACCCCTTTATTAACGTTTTTTATCTTTGACCGTGGTAATGAATTTTTCAATGTTAAAAGTTTATAATTTTACTTATAAGGTCAAAATTGGATAAAAAATGAGAAATAAATGAAATTTTAGAGCATATAATATCACCATTTCAACCTTTTAATATTTTTATTATTTTTAAATAATTTAATAAAATATTATTTTCCTACAATATCAACAATGTCATTTTGACACTATTCATTAAAGATGAAATTAAAAAAAAAAGAAAAAATAAAATAAAATCCTAATATAATAATTTAAGACATCAATAATATTATATTTTAATATTTTGAATTTATGTAACACAATAATTAATATAAATTATATTAATTTCAATATTTTTAAAATTATTTATTTTATTTTTCTCTTATTTGAATAAATACTCTGTCGGCATTGTGTAAACATTTATGAAAATTACAAAATTATTAAGAATTAAAAATAAATTACCATAAAAAAAATAAATAAATTATATTCAAAATAAACTTTTATATTAATTCATAACATATTTTTTCCCTATGTGAACAAATAAAAGAAATCAAAAGCAGGAGAATTATATTTTGGAATTTTCTCTACTTAAAATAATATAAATTTCCTTATCAAGGTGAAATGGTAGATAAAGGTCATATATTATATTTTTTTATTTATTTGGTTGAATTAATCCCTTAAAAATGAAATAAATTCTAGCGTTGTGTTGATTATTAGACCTTATCTCATAGTTTTAACCATGTTTTACACACAATACCCTTACCGGGGTGACATATATTTACTACAACTATTATTCATAATGATGAAAAATTAAACGGTTGTATTTTGAAAAAATAAACATTATGATTAAAAATATTTTACCAATTTTTTAATATTAAATCTTTATAAGTGGAATAAATCGATTTTAAAACAAATGCAAAAAACACAATAGAACATAGTTGTTAGAAAAAGTTCCTTTTTTAAGAATAAAGCATAACTTATATCAAAATCGTTAATATTTTTGATTAAAATAAAATTAGTTATATTATTACAAAAAAATGGATCATATTTCACTCTAATACCAAATTAAAAATAGAATGGATGTTTAAATTACTTTATTTAATGAAAATACGTGAGAGTGATTGAAAAATTTGTGTTTTCACCATTCATTGAAAAATCTGTCATTTTAGAAAACCCCCAAAATTTTACCCTATTTTTATTTTGATATTATTATTAAAAAAATTATTTTAATTTTATATAATATAATTTTTAAAAGTGGTAGAAACTAATAATAATTTCTATGATGAAATGCAATTAAAATCATTTTTGAATAAAATTCCTTTTTGAAGCTAAAAATAACTTTACTAAAAATTTCATTCTTATTCCATAAGAATTAATAAATACATTTGTATTGTGTAGTAACATTAGACATATATTTCATAACACAGTTAATAATATTCTTTCCCACTGATTCAACTACTAGGTTATAATGGCCACATTTAAATGATATCATTTTTATAAAATATATTGATTTTCTTAGAGATTGATGTTGCATGCTAAGATAGATATATAGATTATTATTCTTTTAATATATTTTTTTGGCTATTACATGACTAATTATATATATATCATGGTCAAATATTTTCTATAGTAAGATATTTGGTATGGTACAATTTCATTTTATTCAACATCAACTTATAAGACTTTAAGTAATTTCGATTATTTAAATCTACACTATGTAATTTTAAATATAGGATTTGGAGGTAAAAATTTATGTTGGAAAAACAGAAACGTGGTTTAATATCCATAAAATATGATTACAACTATGTAAATTATCTTTCTAAAAACTTGGGGAAAAATTGGAATTACCACATATTTTTTATAAATTATTTCATATTTACCATTAATAAATTAATAATGTATATCGAAATACATATTTTTAAAATAAATTCCATTGAATAAAATTTAAAAATATTTATAAAGGAGTTTGGGTAACTGTTTTTTAATTATTTCATCACGGTCCTTTGAAAAATATATAATAAATTTAATATATAATTTTTAGTCATGCACATACAAACATACAATAACTCATAAAAAGAGTCTTAAATGGACATTTTGACACCGGGATTGTGTTTGAAAAGGGTCATTTCCCTATAATAGGTATAAGTTTCATATTTGGACCTCGAACCCCTAGACCAAGAATTTATGGGTCTTTATTTAAACCACCCATTTATCTAAATAAAAATAATTTTTTTTATCTAAGGATTGAAAATATAGTGTCGAGGTGGATGGGTGGTGATGACATGACATTGTAGATTATTTGTCAACCTTATATTTTTTATTTAGTTGAATAATCCATGAGGAGGTGAATAAATTATAGGATTTACAATAAGAAATTATTATGGGATTTGATGATGAAATCATAGGGAAAAAATAATTGGGAGATTAATTCCTAGAAACAATTCAAATTTTCCTGAGTGTTTTATATTATATCCCTTTTATTTTTATAGGAGATAACCCTAGATAGGATTAATTTGATTATTTTCACAATAAATGACCATTTTTCATTGAGGTGACCATGATGATCAAAATTCAAGACATGATCATCAAACCTTCGGTGGGGACACCATTGAAGGTGGATGATTTATCATTCGAATTTTACTCAATATTCACATGTTCAAGTTCTAGAATCCTAATAAAAATCTACATAAATATAAAATCATGATAAAGCTTTTATAAAATTAGAATTCATATATTTTAATGTAAAATATTTGAAATTGTTTTAAATGTGGATTATTTCCACATTATACAAAAAATTTAAATTTTTTCATGAAATTATTTATGTGCATGTGTTCATGATTCCTTATTAATAATTTCATTCTAACATGAAATTAACATGAGGTATTATTTGATTATATTTTTATAATATTTTTTTTATAAGATATTTATTATTATTCTTGTTTATTTTTTATAAATGATTATTAAAATTTTTCATCGATCCATTTATCCTCTGAAAAACTATACATTGAATACTGATTCAAACCCCCCTTCTCACACCCCATATTATTCAATGAATACAAACCATATTTTCGGTGGTTAGGCTTCACACCGAACATTATTCTTTAATTTGTTCCTCTTTATTATTCTCATAATGATTTGACTATGAGAGGAAGGAGCAATAATGAGAAATAACCAATGGATAAAGTTCACTTTGGATAATGGGCACACAAAAATGAGATTATTATGAAGTATTTGTTGGAAACAATGATGTAAGGGATGAATATTATGAATAAGATAATTAATGAGAAAATATCTTCCCATCAAGGGATTATGGTGGAAATAGTGGCAATGATATCAACCAAAATTAGAGGCGTGGTGGGAGGTGGGGGATACAATGACTATCACAAAACAAAATTTAGTCCAACTATTTTTTCAACTATACAACACATATTACTTTAGGTGGAACATTGTGTATATCACTATTTTCTGTTTTACATCATTATAAATTCCACGCTACATGTTCTTCTAGGATACACCACATGTATTATTAATTCTTCGGTGATACAGTTATGTGTAATTATAAATATCAGATGTCATGTCACTATGATTTATAAAACATGTATTTCTAGACCATGTGTCTCAGAATTTACACAAGTATATTACATTTCAACACCTTTATCCTACACATCATGTGGTATAAAGGACACACCATATACATCTAGTGATATGCCTCAATGTGAATAAAAAGTACACATAAAATGGGCTATGTGGTCCCATACATGGTGTCGCCTTCTAGAAACACTGTGTTGGTCCACCCTATTTGGATTAGGTGGTGGAAGTACATACCCAACTATTGGTTGAGGCCAACACATGCTGTGATTTAAATTACATGCTTTGTATTGTACCTCAATTAGTATTTTATATAACTTCTCACCCAGGTGTCAAAAATGATTATATGAGTAGTCCATTATTAGTATATTTCCATTATATTTTGATTATGTATATCTATTCTTCCTCTAAGGTTTCTTCCAAGGAATATGAATAGAGAAGGTTATTTATCTTTATATAATTGGTGATAGGTAAAGGGTGAGGTAGTTGGGGTAGACATGAGTTTAGTAACCCCCTTTACAGGGTTAGGTCTCACAATAGGTCTGGAAAAGACATGGGTGGGGGTGGGTGGGTGAGTTTTAAATCTTAAAATAATCAGAGGAATAAAGGAATATAGAAAATTTTGGATAATAATATTAAATAATTCAAATATAAATAAATGATGCAATAGATGTTCAAAAAGTAAGAGTATTAAAAATAAACAATAAATCACAATATATTTATAGTAGTTTAGATCCAAATTATCATATTTCTACTCTTCATGATTATACACAAGATAATGAATATCCACTATGATATAGACTATTACATGAGTGTAGACCGAAACTGGATTTTTTAAGGAGAATCCATAACCTCTAAATTTTATTATGTTCTAACATAACCTGTGAAACTAGCTTTTTTTTGGTAGTAGAACCAAGAAAGTTCTTTTTAATGGTGGAATAACTCGTGTGTGCGCTATGTTATCACTTGATAAAAAATATACAACATAAGATAATAAAATACAATGAAATAATAAAATTATCAAACCAATGAAATATTGTATATATTGTTTATATTGTATAAAAATTACCTTTGTCCATTGATAATATGGTGAAATGAGGTATAATTGTGAAAACCAAAAATGCCCCAGCAATTGAAAATACGAATGAGTAAAAAAATAATGGTGTTGAACTTTAAAACACTTTAGTGTTTAGTAAATGAATCATTGCAAGTAATGTGTGTCTCACTACCTGATTTCTTTTTTCCTTATATGGGATATTCATCAATGGATAATAGATTTAAGATAATCTCCATGATATTCTTATACTTAAATCACCTAATATCATGTAATTAAATCATTATATTAATTAAAATAAAGAAATAATATAATTACCAAAAATATCATTACATTTATGAGTCATATAATTTTGATAAAAACACTCAAGTTCTTTATAAAAATAATTATTCAAATCATCATTTAAATACTCTATAATAAATAGAATTGAATGAGTTTGAATAATCCTAGAAATCATGCAAAGAAATTCCTTCTAAAATCCCAACATTTTAGTTTTTAATATCATAACCCATATTTTTATTCATATAATACAAATGATAACCCAATAATAAATAATGATAAATAATTATCCATTCATTTCTAATAATATGTAATAGTATCTCCAAAAATAATATCTTTCCCTTAGTGAAACTCCAATAGATTCTATGAAATAGATCATAACATCTAAAACTTTTTGAACATAACTTATATATCACTTTGTACTAAACCTCTAGATCCTAAATTAAAATTCTGAACAATACATATGAGTAATTTTTCAATATATAAGATAAATTTATTTTTCTTTTGAACATAACTTCTAAAACCTTAACTTCTGATCAATAAAAAAGAGAAATTTACTTTGATTTTGAACATAAATTCAAAAACCTTAACTTATGATCAATTTGTAAGAGTAATTTCTAAATTACTTAAAATACATAAAAGTAAAACATTGATTTATTGTAGTCCTTGATTTAATAAAATTTAAAAACCAACAATCTTATGTAAGATTCATCTTATTTATGAAAAATCAAAATGTAAAAGTAAAATCCATCATCCTCTATAATACATAAAGGTCATTTCCTTTTATAAAATATGACTTATAAGAGTTTATTTTGACTTCCATTGGAATATTAAAGGGTCATTTACTTAGCCAAATTACATACTTTAATAATATTTAAGGTTCGTGTACTTATCTAAATTCATGACTTTGCCAATATATAAAGTTACTTTCCACTTATCAAAAAATATGGAAAGGTCTTGTACTTAGAAAAATCATTCAACAAAAAGAGTAGGAAACCAAAATAATAATATAGAATAATAAAAAAGAATAATTATAAATACATAATAATATAAACAAGATAAACCACAATAAATAATGAAGGAATAAACCAAGAGAGGGATACATAATTATAAAAATACAAATAAATAAAGGAAAACAACCACTCTATAGGCATAAAAACTTTTCCAAGGCATGGTTCCTCTATATACCTAGTGGGTAAGGTATCCCCTATAGTTATGGGGCATGGGTCCTCCACTTATGGAGAAATTAACCCCCTAATCCAATTTATATTACATGTGATGAGGAACATGTCCCCCTAGGGGTTAGTACCCATTTTACTAACATACACACCCTTCAGTGAGGTTCAGGTACCGAACTAGTTTTTTAGAGGGATGATATAAGATTATTTGATACTAACCAGTTTGAGTTCCCTTGGTCTGGTAATGTTCCAATAATCTTGGTTACCTTTTATGTACAATTTTTATTGAGATAAAATCTGAAGAAAGTGACTCCTTATATCCTTGGATGTTGTAACCCATAAAGCATATGTAGGTTTATACATATTTTGATAAGACCAATCGTTCTATTACTCCTTTATATATTTAGGTAATTCCACTAGGAATATTTATTCTTACCTATTGATAGGCCTCATACCCACATGTATTGTTTCTATTCTGATTAAGAACAATTAAATGGTTACTTTGGGGGGTGTGTTGTTGGGGAGTATTGATGCTCATAGTTGATTTTTTTTGGTAACAATCAATTCATTTTTGTATATTTGGGCACCTATTCCATTTTTTTAGGTTGTCTTAATCATGAAATGTAGGGCCTTGAATTGTTTTCGTGTTTATCATATATTTATTTATTATATCATTAAGATATTCAATATGTCTCAACAATGGAATATTCTAGTTTGTTATTTATCAAGATTGAATTATTATATTTTGTATCATAGATATATGGTTTTATATAGATTTTATAGTATAAGGCCTCTTATATATGAAATATTTCCTCTTAGTGCTAGTCTCCAGCCCTTGGCCTATTAGAGGTGGGCTTGGGATGGAACACTATGCTTACTACTAACTTAGGGGTGGTCCTATAGGGTTGAGTCATTTCAAAATTGTATTTGAAAAGTTTGAGTATTAGGGAAGTAGTTTGGAGTTAGTAGTATTGTGAGGATTGGTTTGCGATATATACATGGAAACTATGTTAATGAGTCTTTATTTTGGAAAACAGATTAGGGAACATAGTGATTGGTGTGGGAAATATATATTTCCTTTCACATGGATTTTGATAACCGTTTATTTGGAATATAATTCAAATTAATTGATTATAGGCTTTCACAATAATGTACATGAATCATAGGATATGTCTGCTATGTTTTTCATCTATATTATCCTTTAGTTAGCTCTATTAGATACACTTTAATAAATATGGGTTCATCTTTTCAACCATAGGATTCCACCCCATAGACAACCATATCAATTTTAAAGGTGTTTCATATTGGGACAAGTCTAGTGATCAAGACCCCATATTATGATCAATAAAGCGATGAGGATTCTATTTATAGATGAGATAGGGATGTGTTTCCCCAACCAGGGGAGAATAAATTTGATCCCCTTATAGTTGGGAAGGGATAAAACCCATAAAAATATATATGATAGAATCTATAGAGTTGGACAATACTACCAACATGTTAAGCATGATTCATGAGTTTTAGAGACAACAACCTCCCATGTTTCATGGAGATTTGAATCCTTAGGCAGTAGAGGACTGGATAGTTTCAATTTATCAAGTTATATATCTGGTCAAGACACCCAAAAACCATATAGTGGGTCTTTATATAATTCTTATTTACGGTTAAATAGGACAATTATTTATAATTTCTAGTACTTAATCATAATTATTGTATTCTACCATGTTCAGAGTTTGAGTTTCTATTACAAGAGGATTAATATCAAATAATGTTGAGGATGGCATGAGTTGAAGAGATGAAAAACCTCCACCTGGAAAACATGTATTTATCTTTGTAAACCATGAGGTTCATTGTACTTATAATTTCTTCACAAGATATTATTTAATATGAATGAATTCATGATCATAAGTTAGATAATGCATTTCAATGGAGGATTTTATCTTAGACTACACCATTGTGTATTTATACCAATGTTGAAGTTCTATAGTGCGATTTAGTGTTCAAGAGATTCTTGGTGGAGTCTCATCTACAACATAGATTAGGTTTAGGATTTTAAGAAGTAGATTCATTGGTAGTATTTGGTGGGTGACAATAGTCTTAACCCTATCAACAGAGGTAGACATGTTCATGTTCATAGTATTAGAGGTAGGCAATAGGGAGATTGATGATTGGATCTACTCATCTAGGGTAGAGATCTAGTTTTACTTTTGTAGGAAGAGGAATCCTAGATCATGTTTATACCACTAATTGATCAATAGGGGATAGTTATGGTGGAATGGAGGAAAAACCTCCTTGATAGTGGTGGTTTATAGACTAGGGGGCTTCTAGAGGAGGACAGGGTATTCCTCTTAGTGAAATATATATAAGAGGAGGAGATTGGGGTGGGTGAAAATTTGATACACTCCCAAAAAAACTCGCTCAATATTAAACACATCTAGAATATGGATTTAGATATTAGGTAAAATTTTAGATATAGGAAATTGAGGGATTTGAGTAGGTGGCACTTAACATTTTTTTAAGTATAACCTATGAGTTTTCTACTTTATAACTCATAATAATTGATACTGATATATAATTTTCATTTCATGATACATCCTTTATTTGTGATCTATAGATACCATTAGATCCTATAGTCTAACCACTTTATCATAATACACCTACTATTGGAAACGATCCTCTATCTATATCTCTCATTCTCCATCTGTGTGAGACCACTCTTAGTAGAGAGATGTTTTCTTAGGATCTTGTCATATATGAGATGAAACCTTATTAAAATATCCTCAAAATGGAATGGTCACATATAGATTAAGCCTAGGAAAATTGGTTTTGATGTGGGTTGATATTTCATTGATAAGACAGGTAAAGATTTACCATAAAAGGTGAGTAGGAATCTAAGGTAGGATGAACAGGGACAACCCTCAAGAGATTGTTGCCGATCATTTTAACATAAATTTTTATTAAGATGATAAAATTCCAAATTCATGATCAGATAGTTAAGAAGTTCTAGAGGATGAGGGAATTATCTTAAAAAAATATTTTTATAATCATTAGGTAGGGGATGTCCATTTCTAAACACAACTAGATAATTATAAGGGTTCCTTTAAAAGCATTAATATTTTCTTCCTTATTTCCCACATGAAAAATATGTTAGTTCCAAAAATTTCATCCAATTAAAAATTTTCATCCTCTAATGAAGTATAAAATAGAACAATGAACCAGATCACTACTAGAGAAGAAATTAATAATGAGGTTTGAATCCATCTTGATGGTCATGAGGAAGATATGATATATCCTTCAAATAAGAGGTCATGTATGTAAATATCCATCTTTCATAATGAGAGATTCTATTTCCCTATAAAAATCACTATAATATATAATAATTATACCTTGATAATATCAAATAGGACTAACTACTCACATAAATCTATTAGGATATACATAATTAGAGTTAAGCATGAGACCCACATCAAGATTTATGCACCATGAATATTATAGATGAGAAGTTTCTTATAGTAATAGAGGATTATATAGAAAGATTTCGTAAGGAAGTTCTTGGTTTACCCTCTCATCATGAGGTTTAATTCAGTATTGAATTTTACCCCAAGAACATAATGATATTATCAATGGATAATTGGATGGAACCTATCCAAGATCAAGGAGATATAGGTGTAGTTAGAGGACCTTCAAGAGAAGGGATTTTTTAAACCCAGTAGGACCCCTAGGTTTCTCCTATTTATTTTTCAAATAATATGAACAATAAATTGAGTATTTTTATTTAGTATCAATTCCTTAATTAGGTGGTTGTCAAGAAAAAATTAAATCTTCCATAGATCGATGATCTATTCAATTATATAAAAGGAGAAAGATGGATCTTTAAGATTTATTTCAGGTATAGGTATCAGAAGATTTAGGTATAGGAGGATGGTATCTTGAAGACGGTGTTTATGTGTCAGTAAAACCACAGTGAGTTTTTGGTGATGTCGTTCAACATGAAAAATTTCCTAGTGGTGTTTATGGGAACCCTGAACTAGATTATCCAATCTTATCTGGATCGGTTCGTGGTAGTTTTCATAGATTAATTGTCATATATTCCTAATCAATGTAGGAGTATACTAGTCATTTGAGGGCTATCCCAGAATTAATTCTCGAGTATCAAATATATAAAAAAAATTCAATGTGAAATTTATAGATTTTGTAAGTTAATTTCCTAGGTAATGACATGTCATAGGGCAGTGTTACAATTAATACCATGAAGGTTAAAGATTTGATGGCTTGGGATCCACCCAAGATGGTGTTTGAGGTGAGTAGTTTCTTTAATATGGTGGGATATTACTTGAGATTTATGGAAAAATTATCATGTATTTTAGACCTTATGATACTTATTAATGAAAAAGGTAGCCATTGATGTGGTTTGAGTATTGTTAGTAAGATTTTGTGAAGCTGAAGTAGAGGTTGATTGGTACTCTAGATTTTTGGTATTCATAAGAGGGAGTTGAGTATAAGGAGTACAATATTGCTTCAAGGTATGTGATAGACTGTGTGCTAATGTAGAGGTAATGTATGATTTATTATGATCTTAGGCTACTGATACCATAAAAGTATAATTATATTACCCACGAATTAGATATTTTAACAATGATGTTTTACATGAATATGTGGGTACATTCTATTCTTAGTGAATGGTTTTTTCTATTTATAGACCACAAGAGTCTTGGGTACATTTTATTCCAGATAGATATCAACCTATGGTAAAGGTTTTAGTTGGAGTTATTTTTAGAAAATGTCTTTGAGATAGTCTATATGATAGGGAAGGGAAATATAATTCTTAGCTGATGGAGAATATTTCTAAGAAGTTAGCCTCATTGCAGTTGGATTATATAGAGGAAGAAGAATTTTGTTACATTAAATCAAAAGTGGTGTTTTCTACACTTATTCATTGGGTGAAAGTGGATGAACATAGAGATATTGATTATTAATTCTTATATCAATAGATATCGTTAAGTGATGCACCGAAAGTATTCTTTAAATGTGGGGATCATGTCACTCTATTTCAAAAGTGGATCATTGTTCCATCTAATATGAGATATCAGTTATTAAGGGAATTTAATATATATCACTTAGTGTTATATAATGATGTAATTAATATGTAATAAGATATCAAGTATTGGTTTTAGTGGGCTGGAATGAAGAGAAGTGTTTCTAGGTTTATTTCATGATGCCTCACCTATAAGAAAGTGAAGACTGAGAACCTGTTTTCTAAATGTTTGAGTCAAACTATTGGGGTTACAAAGTGGAAATGTGATAGTATATCAATGGATTTCATGAATAGAATTTTTGACTTGGTGAAAATTTATAACATTTTCTATGTGATTTTTGACCATCTGACCAAGTTGGATAACTTCCTTCCAATTTTGGGGAAATATTTAGTAGATATCATGGGGCATCTAGATGAGACCATATAGTTGCATGAGAAAACCACGAAGATTATATATAACCATGATTCTTGATTCACTTCCAAATTATGGATGATTTTATAGGAGGATTTCAAGACCCAAATATTTTTGAGTACATAATTCTACCCTCAAACAAATTGTTAGACTGAGAGGACCATTCAAGTTCTCAAGGAGATTTTTCTGGCCTGTGTGCTAGATTTTGGTAGGATTAATGTTGATCCAAAAAAATATAATTTCTAATTCCCCCACACACATGAGGTTTTTTAGTTATATCATTTTTTATGATACGGATATATTGTGTGGTAAGGGTGTGAGGGGATTTGTAGTGTATAGTCCATACTAACACCTTATAATATGCATGGAACTTGAACATTAATGGTTACATTTCTAGAATCTTCAAGCCATGGATCTAATTATGTAAGAGTTTTATAATATTAAATTAATTGAGGAAATAAATTAGTAAAGGGGTTATAATTTTTTTATAACTACATGCATAATTCATACATTTCATAATGTATGAATCCATACATAATTACCGATGGAACATCTTCAAAGACTATAAAAGGAGACATAACATTGAGATATGGTTTTGATTACGCTCCTTGAATTATATGGACAGTACCCTAAATCTAAATTTCCTCCTTGTCCTTATCCATATGTGATACTTGTATATCATGGAGTGGAGGAGAGTCCTACCCATACAGTATGTGATTTAGCCGACCCGTGGATCCACTACAATGGTGGGATTCCTTAAATACCTTTAGGATATCTCTATTAAACATGTGGGATGAATAAAGTGGTTGAAATATATCTATGTTGAAAGGTATAAAAAATTTATTTATTTTCATTATGCATGTTTTCTGTCTCAATCATGTAAAATCTTGGGTTTTAAGGGTTTTAATTTCTTCCGTTATGAATAAAAAGTGTTGTTTAATCCTAATAAAACATTAATTGACATCATTGGATTATAATGTGATTTGGTACTTTAAATCATATTCAAAATGATGTTTTTTTGATGTCATAAGGCTTGGAATAAAATATGAATAACAATTTGTTCTCTAGATTTGGTTTATGGCATAAGATATAGGTTATTGTAGGCTGATACACTGTTCAGACCTTAAATTTTCAATGTATTATATTGTATGATATATTATATGATAATGTATGTTTGAGATGATGAAGGTTAAAAAAATAGAGTATCATATCATCATATTGATATAATACATGTCATAAATTACCTCTTCTTGATGATGAAGAGTTTATTTCTACATGGGCCATATTGTAAGCGAGGTGAAAAAGTTATTCTTATTCATATGGATGCACATAACATATTAATCCTACATGGGATACAATCATAGAACACTATCACCACAAAATAATTTAATCCCATGAAATCTATCAAGCACAATGTTAGTATTATTCGAGGCCAATCACAAGGAGTGACAACCAAGTGTGCTAGGTTTTTACTATGTAGGACCCTACCGTAGAGGGTTAATGTTATGTGTGATATGATTTATAAAGAATGTTTTTTTATTATGAATTCTGTGTGCACCCAGATTTTATTATGTGAGATACTTATTATCTATCATATTCTATGATTGGTAGTTCCACAACACCTATCACATGAAACATATCATTGTTTACAATTTATCCATATCATTTAAAATGATATGTAGTGAAAAAATAGAATTGTAAAAAATTCAATTTAAAATTGAATTAAATGTTTTATAAAATGTTTACAAATCATACTAAAAGTAAACATAGGAAATTTTATTAATTTATAATATTTTTATAAATTATTTAATTAGAAATTGTTTATAATTAAATATTTAGTGTTTTTGAAAGATTTAATAACTAAATATCTATAATATCAAATGTTTATATTGGATACAATTTAAAATTATATTTTATAACATATAATATTGATATAAATGGTTATATAGAAACTGTATGTGTTATTTATAAAATGCCTATAAATTAAAAAAATATTGTAGAATATAAAAGGATTTATATTAAAATTAGGAATTGTTCATAATTATTTAATTTTAATTGTTTGAATTAAAAATTAATTATTTGAGAAAATTCTTTAAACCATATAAAATGGGTGTTTTATAATTGATTTCATCAAATTTTAAATAATATTAAATATATGATATTTAGATTATGTAAAATTTTTACCTAGTATAATTGAAATATAAAATGATTATATTTCAAGTAATATCATATATTTAATGTAAATTCCATACAATGAATAATATGAGAGTTCATATTAGATATAAATATAATGTGATTAAGTTTATTTGATTATAGAATGTCCATAATGTATATTTAAATTACAAAGGATTATAATTATGTTTATTTATGAATTGTTCATAAATTATGTAATGTTTAAATTTATAGCTGTTAACTTATTTTGTTTATTCCCTTATTTATTATTCATAAACATGAAGTTTTTATATTATGAATATGTGTGTATGCTTTAATTTAAATTGTTAAACTACTTATAATTCATTGTACATGAATTCTTGGAGTTATATTATAGATATGATAAATGATTTAGTTTTTCTATACCTTGGCATAGGATTGTGTTAGGTCATAAGATGCATTGAAAAGTTAATTATATTTTATACATATTATGTGTTAGAATTATGAAATAATTGAGATCTATCTTGAGTAAATAATCCTTGGGTAAAGGAACTTTGGACCATACTTCTCATTGGCTTGAAGGCTAATTCATTGTCTAGAAAATTGGGGGTTGGATATCTATGGATTTGGGAATAATAATGTGGGGATTGTGTATTTCATATTATTCTAAAAATTTACATGAAAGGGTTTTATATAATTTATACATGGGATGCATTTTTATAAATTTAGATATTGTTGGAATTTGATTTGGGTTAGTAACAAAAGTTATGAGTTGTGTAAATAGTTACACATAAATACAGTTTGAATATATTGATTTGTTGGAAGGAATATTATTATAAACTAAATAAACTGTAAAATGTATACATATAAAGGGAATACATGAAATAATATGAAGATATTAAACCCCCTTTAAAAATACTAAGTGTTAGATTCCATCTAAATAGAATAATTTTTAATACCTAGACCATCTAACTGGGTAGTTTTATTTCAAAGTATGGTGCCAATGGATTATAATTTATAAGGAAATAAAGTAATGTGGTAACCCTAAGGCTTAGGTGAATCATTCTTATTTTTTTTATTTGGGTTACACATAGTTGGAAAAACCTAAAATTTAGGTTAATAGAGGAATGGTATTGAGGTTATCCATATGATGGATTGGGATAAGGGTTATTTATCAAATATACATGAGTTATATATGACATAATTTACATAATGGCCAAACTAAATAGATTATAAGTGAGGTTTACTTCAAATAGGGATCAATTTATTAGAGAAATATAGATCTTGTATCACTAAAGCTTATGATAAATTTTAAAAGGGGTTATCATTATAATAGGATCAAATTTAATAAAATTACTTATTAAATGAATATAGAATATGATACCCATAAGATAAAATCTTTTGTTATATAAATGTGGAATTATCATAATCAAACATGACTTTGTGATCATTCTAGAATCGAAGAATCTTAATGTAAGTAACTTCTTAGACTGGAAGAAAAACTTAATATTTTTTATTAAGAAAATGCAAAATTATATGTGTTAAAGAAACCCCTTAAAGTGTAACCAAATATTATATTTGTTCAAAAAATGATATGATTATGAGAAACATAAAAAGGTTCACATAATGATCCAATGGAATTTTATGTAAGTTAACCAAAGGAAAAATATTCTTCACTCATGTACTCAATATGATTGAGTAAGTAAAATTGAATGGTGAGGATGAAGGATTAATTTAATGATTATTATAGTAATGTGATTCATAATATAACTATTTTTGGAATGGTTTTGGAAATTTTAATGAGTTAAATAAATATTTTTCTTATTTTGTAAAATTTCAAGGATAAATGAACTGGCCATGATATATCTAGGTTCTAATACTGTATTAAAAGCATAAGTGGGTAAAATTTGAAACCAGAAGAAAAACGTTACTTGGGGTGTCTAACAATGTTTCTCTAAAATAACCAGTCATGGTCATTAAAATCTAAAGGAGGATTCTGAGAGAAGGGTCGTTGTTTCTATAGGACAAAAATTAGATACAACAACCCCGACCCCAGTAGCCCAGAGTTAGTGGTAATTTTATTACAATTGAATAGAAAAAAGAGATCAAATCACCAAGGATAGATCAGTTTAGTTATCTTGAATAACTATATACATACATGGTTCCCTTATTATATTAGTAATTAAACATAGATCATAACAAAGGAAAATAAACCGATTCCTTGAAACTTATTTAAAGATTTTATCTTCATAACTCGAGGAAGGAAAAGAAAAAAAGGGTGAGCTCAAATGATCAGTAAGTTTTACATGAATTAATAATAAGTGATGAAAATTTAATACAAAATAATAATTATGTAATGGTAAATAACTTAAAAAAACATTCCATCAATAAACTAAGAATGAAAATGCAACCATAGATTTTTTCATAGTGAAAATATCATGGAAAGTAATAACTAAATAATGAATGATGAAAATGATTAATTATAGGACATAATGTACCTATAACATGAACCAATACCATAAATAACTTTAATAATATAGTTTAAGTATGTGGTTAGAAACCCATTTGATTATTCTTAGAAACAAATGCAAAGGATTTGTCGCCAACTGCTTTGTCTCAGGAGACCCATTGATGCATCGAGGTGATATATAATGTTGGGGCCCATATTTCACTATAATTCAAAATATTTCTTCATACATATATTTATTTCATGAATAATATGCCTTATCAAAATATTCGTATTGAGTAGAGGATATATATTTATCAATATTTCCCCAGTTAAAACAACATTCATAGTAAACACTGTATTCAAAAAATGGTATACATATAAGACAATAATAATACATATAACACAAGAAATATGGATATTTAATTAAATATAATGTAACATGGTCTCAAAGGGGTAGCAGATACATCACATAAAAATTATTAGGTGCATGATTCCAAGAAAGTCTCAAAGAAATGGAAATTGACTCGAATTCCCTTACCACTTTTTAACCTTATTACCCATAAAATTAATGATTATAAAATGAATCATTAAATACCATGAATATAAATAGATTAATTACATGATATAATAAAATTAATTAGGTACACCACACACAATAAATAAATGTTTAATAAATAATATATCTCACAGAGGTAAAAGTGAGATGAGAAAAACCTTACATTATGTCCAAAACGCCATACACTTGTACTTAGTGCCCTAGATAATCAAATTAGATCCATTAATTACTTAAATAAAAAAATTTTTACACATGTATTTGATTTATTATTATTTTATTAAGTTTATGCAATTACATTTTTATGAGTTATAAGATTCAATTTCATCATTTCAGGAGAATTTGTTTCATGATTTTATGGTTAGTTCCCTTGAGTTTAATTATGGGAGCTCTTTTATAATGGGAGTAACTTCTCTTGAAGAGAAATTATTTAGTATTAGTGAACTTAAATAAGATTATATGGTCTCTTATATTATTTTTTATATGGTATAACATTTATTCAATAGATAAAATGTTAATAAAAAATGATTAGTTTATTTTGGTGGTTTTATGACCATTATGAACTAGCATCATTTTATTTAATATTATGTTTATATAATAGTTCCAAAAAATTAAATAATTTGTAATAAATATATTATATTATTTTTTAACCATAAAAATTGTTTTATTACCATTCTTTAAGGGAGTAGTATAAAATGAAAATTCATTATCCATGATGGCAGTAGATCTACTCATCACGAATGGTGTTTTCATTTTTTGAATAAAAGGGAGAGGAGAGGGGGTTTGATGACAGATATTTCATTAACATAATAAGAGTTCAATATATATAAGATAATAGAGTTATCATGTATGTTTTTATAGATTATTTAAGGAGAGGAAAATAAAATAAATTAAATTAAAACAAATTAAAAGAGAACAATAGAAGATTTACCTGTTGTATAGAGTCTCCTTGAGAACCTCCTTAAGGCACCTGGAATTGGTATTTTGGTGAGACCAGAAAGACCAGGACACAAGGAAGAATATTTGGAGAGAAATTGGGTATAGTATAATAAATATCAAAAGATTATAAGCTGTGAGGAGAAGAAGTTGTGAGGTGTAGAATTTATAGTGGCGGAGAGGAGTGTTTTTTGATTATTTTTTTATTTGTTTATTATTTTGGATGAAGACTATTAATAGTGATGATTCTTGTGACCAATTATAGTAAATAGTGCATGTGAGTTAAAAATAATGGTTCTTAAATAACCCATAAATTATCCAATACTCAATTATTTTTGTATTTATCTAATACTATAAATTACCATATTTCACTGTTCACCAAAATTTAATTTTTTTAGAAAAACTCAAAAAATTCACCAAATTTTTTTTTCGATTTGTAGATTTTTAAAATGGAATCCATTTTTTGAAAATAAATTTCTAAATATGTGTAATTTATTTTTTAATTAAAATCATCATTTGTTCTAAAAATACCAATTTTAAAATTATAACTGATTTTATGCCACTTGGAAAAATTAATGAAGGTCTCATAAAATTATCTTATAATAATAAAAAAATATTAATTTAAAATTATTTTTTATGAAAATAAAATTTATTTTTCATAATTATATTAATTATAAAATTCTAAAAAAACATTTATATTTAACAAAAATATCAACACTTAATTTATCATTTTTAAAACATTTATTTATTTATTATATGATATAAAATTTCACATTTTCATTTATGAGACTCCTAAATTTTCCTTATAATTTCATAGGTGAGTTTATTATTATAATGGTTAAATTACTTTTCCTAATATTTACATTACAATTCCAATTGTAATAATAATATTTAACAGTATATCATAGTTTGTTTGTGCAATGTAAACTATCAAATAAATTGAATTTATTTAAGAAGATACATACCACAAATTATTAGGATGTTATATTAACAGAATAACTGAAGGGGTTTATGGAAACTTTGTGGAATGTACATTTTAGGATATACTTTTATAGGAATCAATTATTTCATTTTGAATAGTATTCGATACCAAATGTATACTTTATAAATGTTATGAGTATACTAATGTTCATAATCAAGGAAAGAATTGATAGTTTTTTGGTATTCATTTAAATTATGAGGTAAAGGGCTACCTAATTATGGTTTAAATGTAAAGGAATAATTCAAGATCAAATATATATTAATAAAAGTTATGGATTATCATCCCATTATATTATATAAAAATGGATTTTTTTATTAACAAAGATTTGTTTTGAGCAATATGAGATGATGGATTAGATATACATGGTTTATACTTTATCATATTTTGTAACATGTATTCAACAGAAGATAAAGATAAAATTATTTTTATCTAGGATAAATGGTTTTATCTAATATATTCATTAAAATATGAGTGAAGGAGTTTCCACCACCCAATAGAGGAATATTTTAAAGAAATAAATATTTATTTTCAGAATATTCTTTTAATAACACAAAATACCATATATTTTGTAAATGAAATAGTTAATTTGTTAGTATTAACACTAAAGGAAATATTTTTTTGTTTTTTATTGATAAAATAGTTTATATATCTTATTATGATATTATAAAGAGAGTAAAATTTCTAAGAGGCTAGTGGGAATGTGTTTTGGACATAAATATGGTCAAATTTAACAAATAAAAGATAATTCAAAACAGTTTTCCAAGTGATTATCACTCAATATTCTTAAATATTTTAGAGTTTTATAGTAAATAGAAATGAAAAGTGTTATATTTTGTTAACATAAAAAAGTTAATTCCCTATTATATCCTAATAGAGTTTAGGATGTATTGGTAATGAAAATATAAATATTAATATATTATTATCACAATGATCACACGAATTTTTTTTGATTGAATGAGTCCTGATAATGATGATGGTGATGAAATTAGAAAAGAGTTATAAGTAATAATTTTTCTTCTAGCATCATAACATTTTATGTTATCATGTAAATGAGTTTGAATGTATTTGTTTCGAGTATTTTAATATTAGGGATATTATTATGAAGTCTCACTGTTATTAAAATCAAACTACTTCATAGATGTTTCTCACTAAATGATATTAGTTGGGGGTTTTATTAGGAGGTCAGATATATTTATGGTAGGAGTTACATAGATATTAAATGAATATAGAAAAAAAGTGAAAAAAACATAAATATGATCTAGTATTTTATCATATGTGATATGATAAAACTTTCACTTGTGCATGGTTTTATTAATATTCTTAAAGGAGTTTAAGATTATAACATGTATCATGTTAAAAAAGTAACAATACTACACATTATATTCCTTCTTGTTAGTTGTGTATATGTCATTAGTAAAATGATAATTAACCTCTCAATGTATGACTTGGTGTTATCCCTAACACACAACTTAGAGCTTGCTATGTATATTTCTTCTAGTCCCTCAATTGAGATATGATAAGAAAGTATAGGTGAAAACCTAGATAAGACATAAGATGAAATTATATATTTTATACTGGTTATATAATGTACTCATCCATGAGGATGAATGATGTGTGATTTATTCATCATCCTAGGTAGTCTATACTCAAATAATCAATAAAATATTAATAGGACATATGAGATTGACATATACTATGTCCAAATTTTACATTATATCTTTGAAAAAGAGATCTTAAGAAAATCATGGTTTCATATGATTCAGTTGGTGGAAATAGGTATAGAGATATATGTTTTTAATGAAGATCACACCAGATCCCTTTGTAGCGTGAGTAACATTGATTCTTTATAAGAGGACTCTCTTTGCATACATTTATGAATTTGGGAATTCATATTTTTCAATGCTAAAAAGGTTCATGGGGTAACAAATTTGGTTTATTAAATTGTGATTTATTTTTTACTTAGGGATAAACTATAAAAGTGTTTTAGAGTTAATACAAAAGGAGTTTTGGATGGATATTACCAAGGTATTTCATATGATGTGATGTGTAGTGAATTTCAAGATAGTGTTCCAAAAGTGTTTTTTTTAAAATTTCCAAAATATTTTTAGGTATGGATTCAAAAGTTATTGTGTATAATAAAATCTAAGGTGATATAACCCTAAGTATATAGGGATTTATTAAAAGTGAGATATTGAAGGAGACATGACTTAAATCCCTTATAAATATTATATTATTTAGACATATTGTTTAGTATAATATATAGTTTTCATATGGAAAGTCTATGAGTGGATTCATTGTGTATAATCAACAAAACAACCTATGATATGTGCGGAACCCAAATGTTAAATGTTATTGTTCAAGAACCATCCAACTATGGATATCAATATTTAAGCATTTAATAATATAAAATGAATCTGAAAAATGAATCAGGTGAGGGTTTTGAAGTTTTTTATAACCACATACATAATTCATACATTTCATGGAATATAAGTTAATCCATAATCACTCAAGGAGCATCCTCATAGGTAATAAAATAGAGAAAAACCATTATGATAGGGTTATAATTGTGCTCATTACATTATATGGATTCTACCTATAATTATCTTTCTTCATCACCATTTACCATATGAGGTACTAGTGTAACACCCCAACCCCAGTTACCCAGAGTCGGTGTATTATTTTAATACATTGGCATGATTACATAGAATTAAGTCCATAAGGACTGATCAGTTTTGGAGTCTTGGAAAATAGGTTACATACATGAACGTTACATTATATTATAAAATGAAAAACAATAACAACATGAAATCCATTGACCACAGTCATATTCGTTAGACTATGCCTATAGTTCAGTCATAATATACTTCTTTGCATCTTAGGAAGAATAAAACATAGAAAGGGGTGAGCTCAGATGCTGAGTAAGGATAACAATATGGCAGAAAATTTCGTAAATAAGCATAAACACTTAAGGAAATGTATAAAACTAAAATAAAATAATTTTAAACTTAAAATTTAGCATAATATGGAAAAGAAAAATCAAATAATTCCATTTACATATTTACATAGATATTATACTAGTCGAATGATCACATGTATATCAATAGATAATTTCATAATGATGGAATTCATAATGTCGGACATCATAACCACATAGTCAAGGAATCATACCAAGACAAAAAATAAGATTTTTTCAAGGCCTTGTTCCAAGACACTAGTTTGTCTCATGAGACCTATCGATGCATCGAGGAGCTATAGTGGTCTCCACCTGTCACATACTAAGTCCAATGCATTCTTCATATGAAAATTTTGAAAAATAACATATATATTCATATTAAAACTAGCATAGGAAATGTCAATAATTTAACCATAAACCCAAAATAGAATAAAAATAGCACATTAACAGTAAATCATATAATAACCCATTCAATAAATACTGAAGATTGTATTTATAATAAATCAACCTCAATAAAGAATAATATCCAAAAGGATATTGACATAGTTGAAACTGATTAGTAAAAATATTTGAGAGAAATATCCATTTTTCATGAAAACATTTAAATTTTACACAATTTATAAAGGAACACATTTAAAAGACATTTTTTAATCAAAGTGTCCCATACCACTTTGAAACTTTTAAAATAATTAATATTTTAAAGCATTCATGTCCATATAAATAAATCCTTTAAAAACCATTTTGAAAACATGGATATTAATTAGAATGATTTAGAAGAATAAAAATTTAAACTATTAAAATGATATTTTAGTTGAATAGTACCTTAAAATAATCCTTTTGAAAAATTCTTTATCTAACATGTACATGGATAATAAATATGTCCCAGTAAATACTTACACATAAACAAACTCAAATACTAATGACATCGAGGAATTAACCCTTACTTTGTACTTTAATTTGGCCGAGGGTAATTTCACTTCTGTATAATAGTTAAATCATTGTTATTAAATTATTAAAGTACCACATACATAAATATGATATCATATATGGTCTTCTAATATTTCTTTGTTAATAATATTTTAGTAGTATCACTGTTTCAGGTGTTAACTGATTCATTTTCCTTTATATTTTATGTTACGTAAGCCATGTTTGTTTTGGATAGGATGTATTTGATTAATATCCATAATTATATTAAGTTCTTTAATTTTTTTAATAATCAAATGAAAATTATTCTTGAATGGTTACGATGGGTAATGAATCTCATCGTGTTCGTGGAGACGGTAACCCGTACGTACGCAGGAACGCTACTTCCATTTCATTTTTTTATTTTAAAAGGAAATAAAACCAAATGATACATATGTATATTATTATTAAATTATAATATAATATTTTATATAGGTTACATAAGTTAATTAGCACCATCCTTTATACGTTCCACGTATGGTATAAACGAGTCGTATCACTTTGAGGGGGCGGTAGTCCGTACTTCCTCAAATGAAATTATCGTATATATACAACATGAAAAGAATAAAGGTATGAAATAAAAGATAATTACAGAATATTATAGATAAAATAAATATCATAAATATTATATATTATTATAGTGCTATCATAATTTCCACCATAAGAGGTTGTTGTAGAAGATTGAACAATCATTGTTTTGTGAAGCATTAGTTCAGCATCCGTAGAAACATTATGTTCCAAACCCATTAGATGGAGGTGGGTGTAAGTGTAGCTAAAATACTTCTCATAACAACAACCTAGTATATTTAGGATACCGGTGTTGTTATAAAATAAAGGAATAAAGAGAGTTTATGGGGTTGTTGATGTAAAATAAAAGGAAAGAACTTAAGAGGAGACATTACCTTTAAATCGGGTAACTCCCTTTGGTTTTAACCAAAAGGCTTCTTTAAAGTGCCTTATACCTAGGGTAAGGATTATAAGTGGAAGATAGAAATTTAGGGAGCTTAATTTGGAAGATTTTGGATGAGGCAAGTGGTTTGATAGGTGTGTGAAATGGGTTATAGATGAGGGATTTTTATAAGGGGGAGGAGGGGCTCTTTAGGAAAGTTTGAAAATGTTATTTTATTATATAATTATTTTCGGTTTCTAAAAATCCAAACCTCATTAAAGTAAAAGATAATATGAATAATGTTATAAATAAAATCATCCAACAATAATTGGATAGGTTTTGGATATTGTTTTAATTTTTATAAACTCATTTATTTAAATCATTCATTAATTAGGTAAACAATGCATCATTATTGTGTCATAAATATTTTTTATTTATTTGATGTCTAAAAATTATAAAAATATACCATGATGTATTAAATACTTTTAGATTTAAAATTAATATTTTTATTTAAAAATATAACTTATATAACCCTTGGTAAAAATTGTTTTACTAAAAGATATATGTTTATGTCATTTTTGTATTTACTTAAATTAATTAATATAAAGTGTCATTATCACTCTCAAGTGGCTCCATGTGGTCCCAAAATCGAACTATGGATGCCCATGGTTTGAAATGTATCAACCAATATGAATATAAGACATGTTAGGGTAATTTAATATTATAATAATAATATTTTTTTACCCTTATTTACCAGATTTACCCTTTAACCATGGTAAATAAAAAATTTACTGAAGTAAATATTCATAATGCCTAAAAATAAAAGCTACCTATTTAAAAAATTTGGACCTTCTAATTTGAAATATGGAATTAATTTTTCCAAATTCAAAACACAAAAGTGGCAGAAATTAATTTAAAATTTATTCCCGTTGTCAAAACAAAAAGCGTGTATTTAAGAAATAATAACTATTAAAAGACTGACACTTGTTTATGTCCAGTTTAACTGTGAAATTATATCCAATGAAAAAAATTATATTAAATGATTAAAATATAATCTAATGATACTTTAAAACCACTCAAATGTATAGTTTAACACTATAAATTATTTCTATTAAAAAAGTTGTTTTAAATTAAAATGTAGTACTTTCACTATTTATCAAAATATGAAAGTTATCAGAAAAGTACCAATTTTTTTCCAAAATAAATATTTATGTCCCAATTATAAATAATAATTTAATTTCATTAAATTTAATATATAAAAGTGTCAAATATTGGTTTTTAAAAAAGGTTTTCCATTAAAAGGCGGTAAAATTGCATTTTTTGAAACATACTTCTTTTATCTGAAAAAATGAATTTGTTATTATATTATGAATAATAAACACACAATATGGATTTTAAAATTATATGGAGTATATAAAATTCATATTTCAGTTAATACGATTCATAACCGCTTTTTGAACGGCTAGTTTGGTATGTCGTGGTGCTCTGGAACTCGGTGTTGTGTGTAGCCCAAGTTATTGAAATTATTTAAAGAGATAACATACTATGAAATATTGGGTTGTTACATTATATCCTCCTTCAATAAATTGCATCCTAATAATTTAAAATTTTTCTTTGAAAATAAATGGTTAAAAATAGAAAAATACCTTTGTGGAAAACCCACATCAGAAATTGGGTTATTGAAATTTAGTCTTAATAAGAGGGAAAGAGTAATGAAAAAGTCACCACCAAATTATGATCTTTCTTAGGAGAACATTGGTGGAAATTAGAGACACATAATTAGAGGAAAAACATAACTATTTATAGGAAGTTATTGAGGTCAACAATCACAAAAAAGTGTAAAATTGAGTGCCTCAAATCCATCAATCTGTGATGATATATAATATCACCAGTTCAACAAAACATAAGGTATTAGGATAACATATTTTTGGTTTTAATATCCCTTCCATAAAGTTTAATAATTAATTTATTCATATAATAATAGGAAAAAAATATACTTGACAAATAGAGTTTAATCCTTCAACTAATTCCTACCACAAACTCATCTTTCACTCAAAAAGATAATAGAATAAAAAAATATTCTATTTATCATAATCCTATAGGGTTACAAAAATAATTAATTTATAATTCATTTGTCAGAATATTAAAAAAAACTACATTATACAAACTAGGACATCACGTCGGCTAGTGGTAGGTGATGTACCCTTGTCACCCTTCGATTGCAGGTTCAAGTCTTGCAGCATTTCTGAACACGACGGGTTGTTGCCTGACCTCTAGGTTGACCTTTTTATGAAAACCCAAAAACAATCTTAAGAAATTCATTGAACTTTAGAATTATCCACAATACTTCTGTCCAAACTCACATTCCAAAATTTATAAGGAAGGTCACATAATATACATGTGAATACCTTCATCGTGTATTCTCTTAAAATGTGGTAATAAAATTAATTTCAAGAAAACCATATTTGAATTGGTATGTGCTTTCTTATTCCTTCTGTAAATCATAGAATACTTGATATACTCCTTAAATCCAAAAATGACGTAATCACCAACAAAGATGGAATAAAAAAAAATTAATTAGTTCCAAGGTAGTGAATAATATCCAATATAATTTATCCAAATCAATCATCTCTTATTCCAAAATCAATACCATAGTATCAGGACCATATTAAAGTTTATCTTTTCTTCAACCATGTATTTTTCAAAAAGTTTAAATTGTTATTGAGTCTATTTTCTTGGTACCACACAATCTCAAATACTTAATGAAATATTACTGTAGTACAATCCTTATATACTCTATAATTATTATAACCAGTGCATCATCGATACAACACTCAAATGACATAATTCTTTAATATCAACATAAGAAAACTAGTCATTAATCTTCATCTGTGGTAACATCATAACTTGATTATTATCCCACAAAATCATTTTTGGTATACTCTGATGATTGGAACATTGATTTGAGTAGTGTCCCAAATCCTTGTAGATGAAACATTGTACATTTAAAACCATTTTCTTACCCTTTGAATCATGTAATTGGTGTAATTTTTCTCCACACTTATAATAAACTCCCATTCCCTTCAAGAATTTACCAAGGTGATTCTTTCCATAGTTATCACATATGGGAAAATCCTTCTTTCCCATATTCCCATTATCCATCTTTATCTTTACCATCCTTTTCTTTTATGGCTTACCTTCAAAGAAATATGGCTCATAGAATTCTTTACTTATGTAATTAACACATGATACTATTTCTTCATATGATGATAATATGTGGGAGATTATTTCCTTTCCAAATGTTGTCTTAATACCATGAAATATATGATCCTTCTTACTCTTTGGATCATGCGTATTGCTGGAGTTCTCATTCCATCTACTGGGTTACATTTCTAAACAATGACATACACTAGGTTAGTTTATGAACCACAATGCATAATTCCAAACTTGTAGAATACCTAACATAAATTGAAACGATTATTCATATAATCTATAATCATAAAAAATTTCTTTAAGGAAGTATTTACTCCTTAATCCATCATAATGGATTTTAAAGGAAATGTGAATTATCTTAAGCATATCTCTTTGGGGTGTCATAACCAAGAGTGCAACAAGGCCTGTTTTCATGTACCAGGATACCCTGGGTCAATCCCGAAACTCCCTGTTGGAGTTTTCACTCCTAGGTACATCTATTCTAGAGCTGCCTCTACCTGATCGTATCGATACAAGGATGTATTTCATTGAAAATTCAAAAAATATCAACATTACCAAAATCCTAGGATGTTCTTCTATACTAATCCTCAAATTATATCTTAGGGTAATGTTATATAATCAGAGTTTGTCTAAATCTAGTTTCCAAGGTTATTTCTAAAAATTATCTGATACCAATTGTAACACCCTGACCCCAGTTACCCAGAGTTGGTGCATTATTTTAAAACATTGGCATGATTACAAGGAATCATGTCTAGAAGGGTTGATCAATTTAGCAGTCTTGGAAAATAGATTACATACATGAACATTAAATTACATTATAAAATGAAAAACAACAACAACAATTTATCCATTGAACACAGTCATATCCCTTAGACTATCCTTACAGGTCATTCATTATATACTTCTTCACATCCTGGAAAAATAAATCATAGAAAGGGGTGAGCTCAGATGCTCAGTATGGATACCAATATAGCGAAAACTTTCATAAATAATAATAAACACTTAAGGAAATGTATAAAAGTAAAAAAAAAACCATTTTAAACCTAAATTTAGCATAATATGGAAAAGATAAATCAAATAATTCCATTTACTTATTCCCATGGATATTATAATAGTTGAATAATCGCATGTAATATCAATACCTAATTTCATAATGATTGAATGCATAATGTTGGACATTATAACCACATAGTGATGGCATCATGCCAAGAAAAAAAATAATATTTTTTCAAGGCCTTGTTCCAAGACACTAGTTTGTCTCATGAGACCTATCGATGAATTGAGGAGCTATAGTGGGCTCCACTTGTCACTTACTAAGTCCAATGCATTCCTCATATGAAAATGTTGAAACGTAACATAAACATTCGTATTAAAACTATCATACAAAATGTCAATAATTTAACCATAAATCATGAATGGAATAAAAATAGACATTCAAATTCAATCATATCATAACTCATTCAATAAATATTGAAGATTGTATTTATAATAAATCAACCTCAATCAAGAATAATATCCAAAAGGATGTTGACATAGTTGAAACTGATTAGTAAAACTCTATCAGAGAAATATTCCTTTTTCATGAAAACATTTAAAAGTCACAAAATTTATAAAGGAAGACATTTAAAATAAATTTTTGAATAAAAGTGTCCCATACCATGTTTAAACTTTTTAAATAATTAACATTTTAAAACATTCATGTCCATATAAATAAATCCTTTAAAAACCATTTTGAAAACATGGAAATTTATTATAATGATTTAGAAGAATAAATATTTAAACCCTTAAAATGATATTTTAGTTGAAGAGTTCCTTAAAAGAATCATTTGGAAAACTCCTTTATCTAACATGGTCATGTATAATAAATATGTCCCAGTAAATACTTACACATAAACAATCTCGAATAATAATGAGATTGAGGAATTAACCCTTACCTTGTACTTTTCTTTGGTCGTGGGTACATTTACCTCCTGTATAATAGTTAAACCATTGTTATTAAATTATAAAATAACCACATACATAAATATGATATCATATATGATCTTATAATATTGATTTGTTAATAATATTTTAGTAGTATTATTGTTTCGGGTGTTAACTGATTAATTTTCCTTTATATATTTTGTTACATAATCTATATCTGTTATGGATAGGATGTATTTGATTCATATTAAGAATGATTTAGTGTTCTTAAAAATGATTTTTAATAATCAAATGAAAATTATTCTTGAATGGTTACGATGGATAATGAATCTTTTCGTGTTCATGGAGATGGTAATCCGTACGTACGCATGAATGCTACATCCATTTCATTTTTTTTATTTTAAAAGGAAAGAAAAACAAATGATACATAGGTATATTATTATTCTAATATAAAATAATATTTTATATACTTTACATATGTTCATTAAAACCATTATTTATATGTTCCATGTATGGTATGAACAAGTCATATCACTTTGAGGGGGAAGTAGTCCGCACTTCCTCAAATGAAATTATCGTATATATACAACATGAAAAGAATAAAGGTATGCTATAAAAGAGAATTAATGAAGATTATAGATAAAATAGATAAAATATAAATAATATATAATTACATTTCCATCGTAATTTCCACTATAAGAGGTGGTAGTAGAATATTGAACAATCACCGTTTCATGAGGCAGTAGTTCGCCGTCCACAGAAACATTATGTTCTATACCCATTATATGGAGGTGTGTGTAAGTGTAGTTAAAATAAATCCCATAATAGAAACCTATTATATTTATTATACTGGTGTTGTTATAAAAGAAATTAATTAATGGGGTTTAGGGGGTTGGAGAAGTAAAATAAAAGAAAATAACTTATGAGGAGATGTTACCTTTAAATCGGGTAACTCCGTTTGGTTTGAACCAAAAGGTTTTTTTGAAGTGCCTTCTGCCTAGGGTAAGCATTCTAAGGGTAATATATTGATGTAGGGTGCTTAATTAGGAAGAGTTAGGATGATCCAATAGGCTTCAGAGGTTTGAGAAATTTGTTAGAGGTGAGGTCTTTTTATAAGGGGGATGGGGGCTCTTTAGGAAAGTTTGAAAATATTATTTTATTATTTAATTATTTTCGGTTTCTAAAGCTCCAAAACTCATTAAAGTCTAAGATATGATGAATCATGTTAGAAATAAAATCATCCAATAAGAATGGGACATGTTTTGGATATTGTTTTAATTTTTATAATCTCATTTATTTAAATCATTCATTAATGAGGTAAACACTACATAATTATTACGTCATAAATAATTTTATTTATTTTATGTCTAAAAATTATAAACAAATACCATGATGTATATAATATTTTTAGATTTAGATTTAATATTTATAGTAAAAAAGATAACTTATATAACCCACTGGTAAAAATTGTTTTACTAAAAGATCTATGTTTATGTCATTTTTGTATTTACTTTAAATTAATTAATATAAAGTGTCATTATCACTCTCAAGTGGCTCTATGTGGTCCCAAAATCTACCCAATGAAGCCCATGGTTGGACATGTATCATAAAATAGGAATAGGACACATGTTAGGGTAATTTAATATTATTATAATAATATTTTTTTTACCATTATTTACCAGATTTACCCTTTAACCATGGTAAATAAAATATTTACTGAAGTAAATATTTAAAATTTATAAAACTAAAATTTACCTATTTACACAATTTGTACCCCCTTATTTCAAATATGGAATCATTTTTTCTAAAGTAAATATATAGAAGTGTCATAAATTAATTTAAAATTAATTCCTGTTGTCAAAACAAAAATCGTGTTTTTAAGAAATTATAACTATCAAAAGATTTACACATGATTATGTCTAGTTTAAATGCGAAATTACATCCATTGAACTAAATTATATTAAATGATAAAGATATAATATAATGATACTTTTAAACCACTCAAATATATAATTTAACACTATAAATTATTTCGATTTAAAAAGTTGTTTTTAATTAAAATTTAATATTTTTCATTATTCATCAAAATATGAAAGTTATCAGAAAAGTACCAGAAATTTATCCAAACTAAATTTTCTATCTTTATTCTAAAGAATAATTTAATTTCATTAAATTGAATATATAAAAGTTTCAAATATTGGTTTTAAAAAAGGTTCTACATTAAATGGCTGTAAAATTGCATTTTGGAAAAACACTTGTTTTATCTAAAAAAATGAATTTGTTCTTATATTATGTCTAAGAAACACATAATATGGATTATAAAATTATATGGAGCATATAAAATTCAAAAATCAGTTAATACTATTCATAAATGCTTTTTTAATGGCTTGTTTGGTATGTCGTGGCGCGGTCGAACTCGGTGATGTGTGGAGCGCGAGTTATTGAATTTCATTGAAGAGATAACGTACAATGAAATATTGGGGTGTTACAACTAGAATAACGTGGAGTGAGATGTATTTTTTCCTATATGATGGATGATTTAGGTAGACTATATATATACCATAGAGGAGGGAGTCCTTTGGCTACTTCTACGAGATCTTCATCAAGCATGTGGGGTGAATATAGTGGAATCAATTACACTATAGTGAAAGGTAATCAAATTTTCTTTATGCATGTTTTCAGTATCAAGCATGGAATATCATGGGGTTTATGGCTTATAATGAATCGAATTATGATTAAAAAGGGATTTTTTAATCCCAGGAAACCTTTTAGATCACATAATCTTAGTGTATTTATGTACAATAATAGATTCCACTTTTTTATAGGCAGAAAAACATTTTTGGTTCTATATGAGAGAACCAAATTGTCATTATATTATTTTATGGAGATTTATGAGTCATCTCTTATTGGGATCAATCTGGTGTAGCTAAAAACAGAGAAGGTACATGTGGTTTGAGAGCATATGAGGATAACCTAGAGCTATAATAATTCGTGAACATACTAAAGAAGAAGACCTTTGAGTTCAAGGATTGTTATAATGTGTTCTATAAAGTTTTCCATGTCATGGGTTAAATAACTTCAATGGATGTAGTCAATAACCCCAAGGTTCATTAAATCATTTTATATTTTTGAGAAGAGTGGGAGAGGGTTCTTATCTCCCAACGTTACCCCCATTGATGGACTGAGTGCACAAACATTTCCATGTGTGACGACTGAGGTGTTATGTGCATGATCATTTAAAATTCATTGACTATAGAGAGTGGAATGTTAAGGATGACACCAAATTCATGGAGTACGTGGCCTCTATCTAGGATTGAAAGGAGAAGATCCTTTAAGGGTGATTGATTCATTTGTTGTGCATTTTGTGGTGGCACAAGAATCTCTAGAAGAGCACATAAGAGCATTGTAGTCAGACATAAACCCAGTAGACTCACCTCTTTGCATGAGATTTTTTCTTAAGACAAAAATACATGAAGTAATCGAGGATTTAGTGAAAAATATTTTTAAAATAAAGTCACTTGGATATTTTTTTAAAATATTTACAATCATTCTCAAATCTGTTTCATTTATTTTTATGTCACGATCCTTCAAAAAATATATAATAAATTTTATATGTATTTTTTATTTGTGCATGTTTGAAAATTTATATCTCTTAAATAATATCCTAAATGAAAATTCAAACACCATGATTCTAATAATAATGAGGGTATTTTCCTAGGGTAGTTATAATTTTTATATTTGGGATTTAAAACAAAAGACCACATATTTTCAGGCCTTTATTTCAATCATCTAATCATCAAAAAAAAAAAATTATTATTTTCATTTGAGGATAAAGGATGTTACCTTCAGGAGGAAAGGTGATGATGACATATCTTTGAAGAGAATTTTAGTGAAAATATATTTATTTGGTTGACTAATGTAACACCCTTCATTATTCTATAGGTTCTGAACCAAAGTTCCATAAGTCCTCATGCACATCTCCCCATACATAAGAGGTTGCTAAATAGCAGTGAGGAATTAGACCATAATGTTGGATTAATATGACCTCAATATCACTAACTATTCAATATTAAAATAGTGAAAGTAGCAATAATCAATAAATTCATAAAGAATATACAATGGTTGTAAATAATAAGATTACATCACATGCTATAACAAAATGAAACAGTTCAGTCATACATCCATGATAAAAAGTATCCCCATAGGCGGTGGATCAATACTTGTGATAGAAAAAAAATGAAATAATAAAAATAAAAAGTTATAAAAGGATATTAGTAAGTATTTTCATCATTTGTAGCCTTATATTTATCCACCTTCTTAGCAAGCCAATATCAGGTTCTTACCCTTGGCATGATCCCTGACAATAATGTTTTCAAGCACACCGAGATGAACATGCAATGTGTGAGTAATAAACCTAGTAAGACACCACAAATGTTTCATTATGATAATTGTAGAATATTTATGAGATTTTATTAAATAATAAATGACAAATAAAAAAGCCATAATAAATCCATGATTGTTCATCAGGCACTAATTAGGCTTCCACGAGCCTCACCCCCACTTTGTTTGGATCTATGATAAAAGGAAGAGTCATGTCATGATGCAGGTATATCTCTGAACATGAATGATAACTTCTCACTCAAGGGGGTCATATATCATGATCTTAGTAGAAACCATATCACTCAAAGAAACATCATACTCATAATCCAACACAAACAATCTCTTACTCGTGGTGTGGTTACATCACTATATAATAATCCACCATCCTCTCACTCAATATACAATCACACAACCTCATCATATACAACCATTTTCTCACTTAGGACATAGTCACAACGTCATTTCTTCTATAAACAATATAACAAGAAGTAGAGTTATCATGTAATCATTGAATCCCATATGGTAAACTACTAGTCCCAATATGACATTATATACACAAATATTCCACATGTATAATACATTGGCTCATCCAAACTCATCCCCTATAGGCTACTCACACAAAAAAAAACCTTACTCACAAAAAAAAATCATTTTTAAAGGGAAATATCACTCATAATCGTAGTCTAAATGTCATCCAAACCTTATCTAAGCCTCAATAACTAACATTAATACTTAACAATTAAAGAAAACCCCATATAAAACTCCTTGATACTAGGATTAGTTTTATCCCACCAATGTCATTTCACAAAAATATATCCTTTAAGAGGTCAATTGCATCATACGAAACTCACCCAACCACTTTGATACCTAAGGTAGAACTATGTCATTCAAGAACATGCACTAAATTTCAATATAAACCATAAAACCATATAAAATGATGTAACATGCTAAGGACTTCCTAACTCAATATTTCCGGACCCCACTCATCAATCCATGTAACCATATTCAATAATGAACCATTAAATACCTAAATTATGTCATAAAACATTTTAATTAGTTATATGGAGTCAACCAAATGTAAATAATATACATTTAGATCATATAAGGGGTTATACTTATGAAGAGAGTACAACCATAATAACCCACAATTCAAACTGCCTTCAAATGGAGGTTTGAGGAGCTTGATATCCATGTAGAACCACAAAAATCAATCCTTGGTGAGTGGGAGTTGAGGGAGGAGTAGATAAAGGAATTATATCAGAATTTATGTATTCATTTATGTATTTACTACACGTGATCCTATTATATTATTATAGCCCATGTGTCATTATTAATAACCTTGGTTTATCTATTACAAAAAACTACATATCCTTATTTGTATATCTACATGTTATGTATTCTTTTACCAAGATCAGAAAAAACACCACACAAAAAATAACAAAGTATATATAGTATAAAACAACCATTAGAATATATAAGGTCCCCTGTAAACCAATTTCACTAGTTAGTTCATAGTATTCCCCCAATACATAACATCATGTTATTAATCCCCTATCATAATCACAACACATACAATTTCTCTGTGTGAAATGAATCTATAATCACATCACATTCAATTAAAACATGTGAGTTGAATCTTTATAAAACCTAAACCAATCAATGGTAGAAAGGGGGGTTTACTAATCTGGATATTTAGTTACCATACATGAATTGATTGTTGGTTGACACTTGACAACACTACTTCAAGTTGATCACAATTAAGAAAATGGAAATCCCATCAATGATGTAAAAATAAAAATATAAAAAATATATCCCAAAATTATTAAATTAACAAGTTATTTTAGTATATGTGATCATCCAACCAACCATTCCAATAAATCCACATAACTATTGATTAAATTATTCCAACCGGTCCTCATGACTATCTGATCATTTAGGTAAACTAGTTCCCATAACAAACCAATGGAATGTTAGCTAGCCCTAATTATTACCCATGTCATTATCACCTTGGAACTTTTTATTATATTTCAATGATTTATTATTCCTTAATGCCTACATAACTTTTATGAGTGATTTTGGAAGCACTCTACTGGGAATAGATAAATGCATGGCTAGAAGAACTATATAAGTTTGAAAGTTGAAGCTGGAGCAAGAAACCATGATATCAAAAAACCAGATGATTGGGTGAGGAAATATATTAGACTCATTTATGATTAAATATATTGGACACATATAAGAATAAGTTATATTTATTCAATAGATATGTAATAATCATTAAGTGGATATATAAGGAGATCCTAAAATGGGTTTATAAATTTAAGGTGGTGCATCATCCGATGTCTTTGACTTGATGGAGGTCTACCCACATATATTAGAATACATTGGATATTAACTACATCTATTAGTTAGAAGTGGAACTATATCTACTAATGGGAATCTTCGATAAATTTTGGTGAGAGGTTGGAATCATGTAATACCCTGATATTTGGGAATGCATTTTTTTCTAAATTAATACCATGTTCGATAGGTTTCTCCACAAGCAATACCATACTAAATTGCACCACAACATATTAGATGAATATTATTAAGAAAATTATAATAATAAAAAAACCTCTACTAAAAAAAATATTACTAAACTGAAATTACTTACATTTAGATGATACATAATTAATATGATTTAATATTAAAAAGGATTGTTCTTTATCAAATAATAGTTTTTTAAAGGGTTGTATATTTTATCCTAATAAATTAAATTAACTAATTTTAAAATATTATTATATATGAAAAAATATATTAACATTATTTAAAAGATAAATTTATATGAAAAAATATTAAGAACACTTGAAATTGTATTTTTCAAAAGAAAACAATATTTTTTATATTTTATATTTTCATTTAAAAACTAAATTTACAAATTAAATAATTTTAATTTTATAAAATTAATTTAATTTTTGAATTCACCATTTCCAATTTATCTAAATATGAAATTTTTATATTTTTTTGAAAAGATTTATTTTTATGCGAATAGTAAAGAATATAGTTTTTATTAATAGCACATAATTTTTGACATTAACATTTACTAAAAGTGACTTTAAAACATATAAAACATTTTCATTTCTAAAAATATATTTAGGGATTAAAATTATTAAATTATATAAATTCTAGTTTGAATTTATAAATCACATGTTTAACATGTTGAAACTCAAGTAATACTTGTTTTAATAAAAACTATTTTTGGTCTGTTTCTTTTAATTAAGTTTTCAAAAAGTGGAATTTAGTTTTAGCATGATTTGAAAGAAAAATAAACCTTATTTGGTTAACAATAAATCAAATAATTTTATATAAATGAAATATATTCATTATTTTACATTAATCATATTTTTAGTGATAAAAATACAAATTTTCTTTAAATTATTATTTTTTCATTATTAGAGCTAATAATAAAATTAATTTTTATAATTTTTTTAAATTATACCCGATTAGATGAATTTTATATTTGAAATCATTATTTACAAATTATATAATAAGGTCAATTTTAATTTTTTTCATGAAAAATGAATTACTTTTGTAAAAATTAGTTATTTTGGTATAAGTAAATTTAGTTAAAAAGGGTTTTACCAAGGGTAAGCATCTTAAAAAATGTTAAAACATGCTTTAGAATGATTATATTGTCATGATTCAACCCACTAAAGATCACTTGGTTGGAAATTATTTGAGATTGAACCCCCGATCCCACCTATAATAGGCCAGTGGATGGAAACTAGCACTGAGTAGGCTTATCACACACATGGAAGGCCATAACCAAAAGTACCTACACACACACATCTCCATATCCACTAAGTAATGTAATAATGAAAGATAATTGGTAATAATGTAATTCATTATTGAACTAATAACATCTCATATCAAAGTATGATAAAAAAATATAAAATGCAAAGGGGGAAATATAAGTCCACAAATACTGTAAAAGAGTATGACCTACTAGCAAAAGTGGACTACTACTAAAAAGTAACTCCTTGTCCACATAGGACTCCATCTAAAGGCCTATCATCTACATCATACATGACATGTGTATGAAGATACCATGTATTGGTGAGTATAAACATACCTAATAGGACACCATAAAATCATCCAACATAAAGTATAGAAGATAGTGTAAAAAATAAACCTCAAAATAATGGAGGATAAACAAGATAACCTAGATATTCTCAAAGGAAGACTCCAAGAATCAAGGTAAGGTTCATCCTCACTGTCATATTGTGGAATCTACTAAAGTCTATATGATAAAACATAAATTAGGGAACTCACTTATTGAACCATTCTAAAACTGATGGAACTCATCAAAGAGGTCATACCTGTGACAACTTTCCTTGTTGAAGTATGGAATAACTGAGAGGGATTATCCAAAATACTCAATCAATTAGGATAAACCTCATTGAAATATATCAGATGTCATTAGATAGTTAGGGGATCACACCTGACCCTAACTAGAATAACCCACCAGGCAGGGGAATGAATACCTAGTTTGTGGGTCACATGATACTTGAACCTACCCAAGGAAAGATGGGAATGATAATATAATCTTAGGCCTCTGAAAGAGGTACCTACTCCCATTAACTTACGGGATCCTAAGTCTAATTATTTTGATCATATTGTTTATTGAACATTCATGGGGTAAGACCGAGGGAACTTACCCCAGAACTAGTGAACTCACCCACATTTTATAGGAATCTTTATTGAATATATTGATGGATCTAACCTATATTAGAAGGAATAAATTCCATGATCAAGGGGTATACAACATGTATTAATAAGTCTGGCCCTACCCGTGTATTTCCATCTCACATGACATGTTCTTAACCAAATACATGACATGTTGTGATGAAACACAACATGATGAGGTTGGGCCTGGTACTTAGGCTTGTTCCATATTCATACTTTTGTGTGATCTCTAATGTACATGGGGTGTCCCCTGTCATACACACATAATGTGGGGTTACATGGACCTTGGGTGTCTACTCACTATATATGTCATTCCATCTGGATAAGGATCACATGACATGTGGACTAGGCACATGACCGTGTGATATTAATCTTCCACGTAAACCTTAGCCACCGTATGAAGTGGGTACACATGCATGTGTTCTTATAAAATACATGTCATGTAGATCAAAATTTCAGAGAGTTCTAGAACTATAAATTTGTTTCCAATTTCTACTACATTGACTCGTTTACAACTAAAAAACTTGGGCCATGATGTTCACCATAAATAATGGAAAATACCATGTTGTTTCTAGTGTTAATATTCTAGACACACTTTGTTAAGAAATAACCTATTGTTACACCTCCAATGTACCCACATGATCTAGCTCATGAAACCACTATCACCCACACCATCATCAGATTTCCATAGTCATCATAAAACCTCCATAATGTATCTTAACTCAACACCAATCCAATATAAACTATATAAAGATGAAATGAGAAATTGTAACATGAAATGAGGTCCCAAGTATAGGCTAATCCCCAAAAATATCGAGCATTGATGATGAATGTTTGAGGAATAGAGGGAGAAAGGTCTGAAACAAAAAAAGTGAGCATCAAATGTGGGTTATTTTCATTTGACCACCATTAATGAAATCCAAATAAAAAGGAGGATACTTAAATCATAAAGAATAATAAATCCACAATTATTAACCTATAATACAAAGGATTTGATCATATTGAACAAGGATTCAATGGTATTGAGTTTATCCATGTTGAATCTAGGATTCAGAAAAATGGGGGAATCCAAAAAACAAAGCACCTACCTCAATAATATATTGATCACTAAAAAAGAACAATTTCACATCATTATCATTGGTGTGATCCATGAAATTGGTTTTTGATTACAATACCCTTGGTATTTTTATCATCTGTCCTTTGTACACCTTCAATCAATCATCAAATCCTTCCCTGTGGTGATGATCAACTCCTCTTAATCTCATAGGGTTATGTGGATAACTTTAGATATTGGATCAAATGGAGTTTTAACGGGCCCAACGGGTGACTTTCCCCCCCTCAGGTTTTATAAAAATTTAAAATTTTAAAACTCAAAATATGCTACTAATTAATTAAAATATATTATTAGGAACATTTGATGTTGAACCCAAAATATGGTGAATTAGTTTATTTATGGTTTTAAAATATTTTTTTGTTTAAATTTAATAAATAGGTAAAGAAAACATGGGATTGATTAATTTGAAGAAATCATAAGACAACAGAAAAGCATATTGTTTGTTTTGTTTGAAATAATATTTGGAAGGCATGCATGGTTTTGTAGTTTTAGTGTTTAGGTGAAATTAGATAAATTGATTAATCCATTTTTGGTGTTATAGTTCAGACAAAGGGGATCTAATTTTCCTGATATCCCTTATTTGATGCAGTAATCCACTATTTCAATTGGTCCGGTAATTTAGGGTTTCACTAAATTGAGTTTGAATTGTTTCTATGTTTAAACATGGTTTCCCTAAATGTGATAATCGTTATGCCTCAATTTAAGGTAACTGGTTTCATAATCATAATGTTACTTTCAGATTCAAATACCAATGGTCATGATAAAAGTAAAATAAAGCAATTGGAAACTGATTAATGATTTGCTTTAAACCAAATACATGAATAAAGGAAAATGAATAAATCCAAAAACACCTTCCCCCTTTAGCTACATTACCCTAACATAAGGCATGTTTACCCCCTCATACTAGTGATGAGATAATAAGAGGTAAGGAAAAAAAATAAAATTATGGAAAATGAAAAACCATATATGAAATTGGTGAGAATCCTACACAAAAAAACTTCTAACTATAAAATATTGTCCATGGATCTCCCTAAAAATAGTAGCATGGTCCTTTATTTATATACTCTATATGAACTCACACAAAATTTAATAACATTTAAGGTGGGTTAATAATTTTTAAAGGGTGGTCCTCTATCCATAAAATAGGTCAAACCCCTTGATACATAGAATAAAGACATTTTTGGTTCATCTCAACCTTTTCATGTCATGTAATGATTACACGACTTGTAAATGGTGAACCAAATATAAGGAATTCATGGAATATAATATTTCTAGGTTATCATCACATGTTTCATGGTGCGACACTTATGTTTCACACCCTAACACATGTTATCTTCACTTAAAGATGGTTTCTTCCACCTCAAGACAAGTATTACTTTCAATACATTCATTGTTTCATGATGTTTAATGAATACATGATGTGTAAAGTTAATTTTCAGCTCCATAATCCTTATTTTGACTTGGTTCTTTAGTTTCATGTCCTAGAAGTGCTCCATGATCATATATCTTTATGGGAAACCTTCTTTTATATGGATATCATGATCTTTTCCACTCCTTTTTCTCATTTCCCAAAACATATAGAATCTTAAAAAATATGAAGAAACCATAAGGTCTATATGCATTAATTAACAATAAAAACCCTCATAACTAATGTATTTTATTATACAATTATAAACAATAAATGAACTTATCATATCCTCACACACTTGATTTCATACATGTTAGGAAGGATTAATCTCAACATACTAAAAATTACATTCACCTTACTATGATTTAAATTAAATGTGAAAAAAATAGTTGATCAAAAAGAAATTTAAATGTTTAATCATCACATGAATAAAATATATAAATGCCTTATTTTTCATAGAATAATAAAAAAGTATTTTAATTTTATATTTTGATATATCCAATCTTTTTCATTCATCCATATTCATTTTTCAATTCATTATTTATATACATAACCTTTAAAATTTACCTTACATGAATTTTTCCAACCATCACCATCGTAAAAATGAATAGAGTGAGGCATATACCTCAAGAACATGTCAATTACCATAGGTTTTCAAGGAATATAGAATCACCACAACATAAATATAGAATAAAAATTAATCATAAGGGCTTAATCATTAGGTTTAAATTAATTTTAAGCTTTAGGTGGGTAAATGACGTAAAATAAAATCTCAAAAATGAGGTTTTAATTTAAAGTGTAATGCATGATATCAAAAGATAACCTCAACATAAATATCCATCAAATATATTATTTCTATATTCCCCCCAAAAATATCAAAGTGGTCCTATGATACATGTATGCACAATAAAGGAATCATCCTGCTCTTCTTCATTTTCATTATTATTTTTTAAATATATTCCTAATAAAAATTTCACATCCACCAGAAAACCACATACGATCAAAATATTTACAGTTTTATAGTGGTGATTTTGGATCCACCAAAGACACAACCTAGTTATTTATTTTTATTTATTTATTTTATTTTTAGTAGTAGAATTGAGTTATAATATAAAATTAAAAATACATGGCCTCTCCCAAGATGAAAATGAAAAATGAAAAAAATATCGTATATAAAGTATATCCTGATACAACCTTGAAAATCCTTCCCCGTACTTATTCTTTTAAATATCATGAAACAAATTAGTGGAATGTAGGAATGGATAAAATATGATTTTACCTCATATAATTTCTTAACAAGGCTATTCAGGGATTCAACGAGTTTTAAAAGTGATTAATGCATGGTGGTTCCAAGGATAAAGGGTTAATAAAAGACTCTTCAATCAAATTAAAAGTGATTATGTTCAGTCATAACTTTGATAACATGAAAAGGATGTTCTAAAAGAGAACATTCCTGAGTTTCAAAATAAATATACTACAGAAAGAATGGGAGATATTAGTATCAAAGGATGTATTGGGAATGATACAAATGGTTGGGACAACTTCAATTAGAAATACATAAAAATAACTAAATCAATAAATGCAAATATTTGAATTTCAAAGTATGAAGAATTCTTTGAAAAATTTAATTTAAAATGATTAACATGATCCTAAAATATTTATTTTCAAACCCTAATTCAAATGATTATCTTAAAAAAATTCTTTCCACCATTATTCTCATTAAAATTTATTGAAAACGAAATTTAAATTCAAGAAATGGTAATTATCCTAGGTAGTTTTTGTATCATAGTTTGGTTGATTAATGAAATAATCATGTACAGAAATGAAATTAGTAGTTAAAGATATTTAATAGTTGAATTTAGGGAATATCGTTTAAAAATTAGGAATTGAAACTATTACTACCCTTTTGAATTATTCTTTAAATATTGATGTATAATTACTTACTATACAAGTTTACATTGTGAATCAGTCTCATGATGTGTAATTGTACTGTAGTTTCTTCTTGTGCATTTGGATACATGCTACTGGACTTTTCCTTTATGGTCAAGTAAAAATAAAAATACAAAACCCAAATTATATTCCCTAATCAATAAAATTTGAAAGATATTAGGGTGAGTACATGTGTGCCTCTAAGAAAATATAAAATAAATAAAGAAAACAAAAACTAGGGTTACCTAATGTAAACACTTTTGTTTATAGTATCTGGATTGAACTCACCCTCATTAGTTTCAAATCATGTTACAAATGATTGAAATTTTTTTTCCTCATTAGGGTCCATAAGTGATCTCAATTATATCTCATATACATAGGTCGGTCCCCGTGCTTCTTCTCTAAACAACTTACTTATTCTTAATGGATTTAAATTATTGATCTCTAATTGAATGATCCACCATTTCTTCCTCAATCCTAATGAACTAAATGAAAGGTTATGTACCATAAATACCTATTTTCCTTTCTCAAATATGGTGGAGTTAGTCTCTCATATAGTGTTAGTGGTCTGACCCTTCGACTTTACTTTATTCTTTTTAGTGTTTTTAAGTTGTACATCATCTTGGACAAAAACAACTATCTCATGTACCTATTTACTTTCAAATAAACTGCCAAATTTTGGAATTTATTATTCTCCAAAGTCATTATCCTCTTTCACATCACAGTTCTTCTTTTAATTATAGATGTAGAAACTTACTTGTTCACAACTAACTATCATATAAATTTCTATACTTTGGACATCAATTATAAATATGCCCAGTGGATAAAAATAGTCACCCCAGAATTAGTGGATTTCTCTCCTCTTCCATATCCAACATAAATAAGTCATGAGGGAAGTATAATTATTCAACTTTGATATGGATACCCTCAATTATTCCTCTTGGGTATTTAATTTTTGATTCTTCTAATTGATGAAGTTCTCCCATGGGCTTCAAGAATTCTAGTACCAAACACTTGAATGTTGTGTATGACATGATATTAACACTAACACCTATGTCATGCAATTATTTTCCACTTTCATTAGATTTTATAAATAAGGGAATTGAAAATATATCTAGATCATGTTGCATCTTAGGTAGGTCCATTGATACCATTATTGAAAACTCTCACATGAGTGGAATGGTACTTATTTCCTCCGGATTATTCTTATTAGTTTCCATATATTTCATAAATTTATCATAGTTTGACATGTTTTATAGATCCTCTGAAAAAGGGATATTAATATTTTATTTTTTTAAGTGTTCTAAAAATTTACCTTTTTTATTGTCGATCTTCAATTTTTCCATTCATTATGGAAAATGAAGTCATAGTTTGTACTATTTTGGTTCTTCTTTATCTTCTTATTCATTACTATTTCAACTTCTTTTTCACTTTCTCTCAATAATTGTTGTCCTAAAAATTTTATATCACTTCCTTGTGTCTTATTCCTACTTCAAAGAAGTACATATTTTAAATATTTATGTGGGAATACTTCAGGGCATCTTAAAAGTACACTACAGGGTATCTCTTTGAGATGTTCAACAATTTGGAAAACTTGATGCTTTAGATTTTAAAATAGAACTTTTTGGTTCATTGATTCTTCCTTTATTTCATTGAGTACAACCTAAATTGTGTTAATGAATATATACAATGTTTTCTCCAATGTATGAACTTTTATTTTTACTGTGGGGCCTTATAGTGACTATTTTTGGTAACTTGCAGGCATTTCTTAATATCCTTGTGAAAACTATTGTTGTGGATTACAACCCTAAATTTGATTACCATGATTATAATTTGTATTATTTTTATCTTCAATATAGGTACCTTATTGGGTTTTATGATAGAACATCATCATATCCATATTCGTGGTCAGTTATTCTATCTATTTAATCATCTATTTTTTATTATTGATTGTGTAAATTCCTTTTTTATTTCACCCCTTCTCCTTTCTACTAGAAACTGTTGCTCTCCATTTCATCCAACAAGATATAGAACTCTTTATATGGCATCATCATCAGTGATCCTCCAGCTTTATAATCAATAATCAATCTGTTTCCAAATGATAAACCCTTATAAAATGTTTTTATTAGCTTCCGTAGATCTATACCCTGATGGGGGGATTTATGAGTTAAATCATTAAAATGTTCCAACGAAGAGTATAGTGATTCATCCACAAATTTATAGATTTTTAGCATGGTTACCTACATGTCTATTTATTTAGAAGTTGGGAAGAAGTGGGTGAGGGATTTCCTTAATATCTCATCCCAAATAGTGATGGAATTTTTGGGCAGGATTTGGATCTATTCCCAAGATTTCTCGTGTAATGAAAATTGGAAAAGATAGAGACTTACTACATCGATCAAAACATTCTAAAATTACAATATGTTACAGATTTTGTGGAAAATTCTTGGGGTGTGGTCATATCTTCATTTGGTAGTCTGTTAAATTGCACGTTGTTTAAGATCATCTAGATAATGTAAGGTTTGATCTCAAAATGATTTGCAACAACAAGAGTATATATGATACTTGTTCTCAATCCTGTATTGGATAAAATCCCATAATCTATAATAATTCTATCCCACAACCTATTTTCAAAATTCCTCGATTATATTGACTTATATCTGCACCTACCATAGTCATAGTGACTTTTCTCTCCAGGCTTGGTTCATGATGAGGGGTGGACTTGATGCTGTATTTTTTTCTTTGGTCGAGTGTTATAGTTGTGTATTAATGATTTCAATATGATAATTGTAGCACAAAATAACCAATGTAAGAATTTAATTTAAATAATTAAATGAAATTAAAATTAAAATAAAAAAACTACAAACTCAAAAAATTGTCCCAAGAAATGATTTTTTTAACGGGCCCAAAGGGCATTGTCATTTCCCTTGGTTTTAATCAAAATATTAATTAATAGAAATACTATTCTACTCAATTAATTAAAATATAGTATTATGAAATTTTGATTTTTAACCTAGAGAAATAGTGAATTAGTTTATTTACATTTTCAAAATATTTGATTCATTTAAATTTAATAAAGTTTATAAGAAAATATGGGTTTTATTTTCTTGAAGAAAGTGAATCATAAAAGAAAATTAGACAAGTTGTTTTGTATAAATAAGATTTGAAATTCATTTTTGTGTTTTTAGTTTTAAGGTTTAGGTGCAATTTGAAATTTTTTTAATTCATGTTTGGTATTTTCATTGAGACGAGGGAGATCTAATAGTCATGGTATCCCCTACTTGACGTGATAATATTATATTTCCCTTGGTCTAGTAATTTTTGGGTTTCACAAAATTGAGTTAGTATTTACACAATTTTTAAACATGATGGATCTGAATGTGACAATGGTCATGCCTCAATTCAGGCTAACTAGTTGTGTAGTTATAATTTTCCTTTCAAATTCATAGACCAGTGGTCAATATAAATTTAAATGAAAGATATTGGAAATTGATTAATGAATTAAAAAACCAAATACATGAATATAGAAAAATGAATAAATATAAAAACACCTTCATAATTCAGCTAAATAACCATAGAACAAGGTGAATTTACCCTTTCAATGTAGTTATGAGGGGATAATAAGAAAATATTAAATGAAAATAAATTATAATGAATAACTGGAGATGAAACTCATGAGGACCCTGCATAATGCATCTTCTTGCTCCATGATTTGGCCTATAGATCTCCCTGATATCAATATAATAAACCTCTATTTATAAAATCTATATGGGATTGTTCATCATTCAATAGCATTTAATATGGGTTAAAAAGTGGTCATAGTTTTTACCTAGGCTATAAAACAGGTCAGCACCCCTTGAGGGATTGAAAATTGATTGAACTTACAACGAAACTCCAAATATTTAAATAATATATAATGAGATCCGAGAGAATATTTACCCTTTATCTAGATAACCATAGAATTATGAAATATTACCCTACATTATAGTGATGATATAATAACAGGGAAGGAATAAAATAAAAGAAAACATAATGAAAATCTAGAGAGAAAGTGGTGGAGGATCCTGCGACAGTGCAACCTCTCTCCTGAGAATTTGGTCTTCGAATCTCCCTGATAGAAACAACATGGCCCAATATTTATATACTCTACATGGGATTTTTAAGCATTTAATAGCATTTAATATTTCTCAAAAAGTGTTCATGGGTGGTCCTTGAGCCAAAAAACATGTCAACACCCCTTGAAATGTTGAATCTGTCCATTTTTGTGTCGTCCCAACCTTTTCACATAATGTAATGATTACAAGATGTGTAAATGTTGAAACATGTGTAATTAATTGATATCCTATAGTAATTTTGGGTTATCTTCACATGTATTAAGGTGTGACACATTTGTTTCAGGCCACAACACATGTTATCTTCAATCTGGGATGGTTTCTTCCACCTCACAACTTTTATTACTTTCACGCTATGTATAGGTTCACAACATGTAATGATTACATGATGTGTAAAGTCAATTTTCATATATAGAACCCTTGTTTCACCTGGGATATTTAGTTTAGTAAACTAAAAGTTCTCAATTATCACCCATATATATGGAAAACCTTCTTTTATGTGGATATCATGTTCATTTCCACTCATTTTTCTCATTTCCCATAACTTATTGCATCCTGAAAAATAGAAAGAAAAAATCTTGTGTACATATGTACATTAATAATAAAAATTATCAGAATCAATGTATTTTATTGTAAAAAATCAAAAAAATATCTACACTTATTAGGTTTAAATAGAGGCTACACTGGGATTATACACTAACTAGATAGTAAAATTAAAAAAGAAAATATTTTTTTAATATCCGATAGCGTTTGTACACTATTGAAACACACAACATTGAAAAAACATATGTTGAGACTTTGATAAAAGCCATTTTATAGATTTAATTAAGGTCTCAAATTTCCCATTTGAGACAATGTTCAGGAGATATTACATTGTTTTAGAATGGGTGTATTACTCAGTTGAAACGATTGAGACACATACATTGTATTAGTAGGAATATCAATATAGTGGGGTAGTTAGAAGATGCATTATTTGGAAATACTTTAAATAATGATGTCTAGAAGGTTAATTTGGGATCCACAGTGGTGGAATGAGAAGTAAAGGACATAACCCTTTATCTAAATGGAAGTTCAGATGGGAGTGTAATGGATAGAATTTCTACCAATGAAAATATGAAGGTCTGGAATTATAGATAGGGTCACCTTAGTGAGAAGAAAATGATGATTCTAGTAGGGAATGGAATTTTTTATCTCAATTATATAATTATCATATGTTATGAAATCATGTTCTTGGATATAAAAGATGGTTTTATTCAAACTAAATAGTCCAAATCTTGGATCCCAGAAGTTAGATCTTGTTTACATAAATGTTTGTGGATTTACTTCAGTTCAATTTCATAAAGTATTATGATATCTTTACACATTAATTTATGATTCCACATATAGGTATTGGGTTTATTTTCTTATAAATAAATATTATGTGTTTTATTCCATTTTATATTGAGGAAAACCATGGTGGAGTTGTAAAGTGGTTAGAAATTTAAATGATCAAGATCTGATAATGTTGATGAATACAATAATGTAACATTTTAAATCATCTACTAGAAGAAGGTGATTTGTCTTGAGATAATAGTAATTATAACTCCAAAAAAAATATTTTTATAGAGGATGGACCGTACATTGATAGATAATTATAGATTCATGTGTGTGCACACTGGTATGCCCAAGTTCATTTGGTTAGAGGAAATTAACATAATAACAAACTTGTATAATAAGAGTCCATCTTCTATTATAGTAAAACTTCTAGGTGGCGATATTTAGTCTAATAATATTTTTTTTGTTTCACACTTGAATGTATTCAGTTTCATTGGTTATGCTCTTATTGATGCAAAAGATATAAATAGTATGGAGGTAAAGTCAAAAGCCTGTTTCTTTGTAGGCTATGGAAATGAATAATTTGGATATTGAATTTGGTTTGATGATTAATGGAAGATCATAAAAATTTTATATTTTATCTTTAATGATAAGATACAATGAAAATATTAAAACTTGGTTGAATTAGGAGTTGATAAAAAATGTCATCTTTTGAAGTACAAGTTGGTCTATATGAAAGTTCAAAAAATTCACAAATACTGGTGATACCAATATTTAGAATGAATGAATTTGTTTTTTACCAATAAAAAGTGTTACATAGTTCTTTTAAAATATATTAATCCAAGGGAAAGCTCTGTTAGTAGAATAATTGTTAGTAGGATCAATCAATTGTAGGAGAACCGGATGTTGAAGTTCTAGAAACTTATGTTCTTTCAAATTTAAAGAATTATATGAATATATCTTCTAGATTTAGATGATTATTATACAAATACATGTCTGAAAGAAACTTATTAATTCTAATGGATGCTGGGTTACCCAAATTTCCAAGAGAGACATCAAATATCAGTGACTCAAAGTAGTATGATTCAACCATGGAAGAAGAGATTAATTCCTTAAAGTTCAATAGAACATGGGAGCTAACAAAATTACTAAAAGGGAAATGATCAATTGATAAAAAATTGGTCACCATTTTAAATTATAATCTTACAGAATAATAAGATATAATGAATTATTTTTTGTAAAATGATTCAAATAGAATGAAGGATGATATTTTTAGAAAAAAATTTACAAGTTGTTAAATATATTATAGTTTAAATATTGTTAAGCATTATTTACTTTTATGGTTTACACCTAGATAATATAGATGATTATACCACCATTATTCAAGGAAATTTAGATATGGATATCTTTATAAATTATCCTAATGTTTTGATTATCATTTGAAGGAGGGAATAATTTTCAAACTTAAGAGAACCTATATTGATTGAAACATTAATACCATGAAACTAGAAGATTAATGCATTATTAAATGAGGAAGGTTTCAAAAGGATTGACTCAGATCACCAATTCTATAAAAATTAATGGAGTTATGAAACTCATATAACTCTCATACTATACATGTATGACATGTTTATGGTAGGACCAATACTTCTATTGTTGAAGCAGTTGAAGAGTAAGCTATATATAAGATTTGAAATAAAGGATCTCATCCAAGATAAGAAAATATTGGGGATGAGTATAGAATGAGATCATGAATCTGATACTCTAGTGTTTTCCTATAAGTAATACATCTAAAAGATCATTAAATGATTTCAATTATCCAGATGTAAATCTATCAGAACTCCCCTCATCAGACACTTAATTCTACCCACAGTATAAAAAACTTCAATGAAACTTAATGTATAATACATAGTTAATATACCATATATTTCATCTATTCATAGATTGATATATTTTATGGTAAGTATATAGATAGAGATTTCCTTTTTTGTGGGAGTTCTAAGTTGTTTTATGTTTAAACTGATAAAGGAGCACTAGAAAGCTATTAAGTGGACCATCTAATACATGAAAGTATTGACTGATTTAAAATTTTTCATTGAGAAAAATATCCTTATTGATATGAATTTTGTAGTTATTTTGATGCTAAAAAAATTAAAACTATTAGTATTCTAATTATAGTATCCCATAGGTGGTGGTTACTTTATTACATCGGTACTAGATATAAGCGTCCATATCCCAATGGAAAAATTAGTTTATTATTATTGGATAACTATGTACATTCTTAAATCTAATAATACATTTGAAAACAAAATATACAATGTAGTATTTTCTATGAGAACATTATTATTATCTCTAGAATATATTTACATATCAATCATAGTACACCTTCTGGAATTATGGGGAAATAAAGCAAAAGAAGTGGGGTGAGATCAGATGCTCAGTAAGGGAAAGCAGAAAACAAAATCTATCATAGAATAAATAAGGAATGAATAATATAACATGCATAAATAAAGATAAAATAATTCTGTATTAATAATCAAATGATCTTTAAACTTAACCACATATAACTTAACAATTAGAATAATCACATAGACATCAATTTCTAATTTTATTATAATGGAATGCATACAATAAGACATCTAAAACATATTGTTGAGGCCTCATGCCAAGAAATATTACATAAATGGATAAGGAATTAGCCAGATACCCATACGGTTTTGTCTCATGAGTCCTTACATTTCTTTGAGGGGATATATAATTCCAGTCCCCTCCCATTACTTAATTATTCTAATGCATTAATCTTATAAATGAAGAATAAAAATTATTCAACGTTCCATAATAATCAATAACTATCTATATTGAAAGAACTGGAATATGAAATTTCAATACCTTCCCTTAAAAAAATGACCAGAATCCATGTATATAAATATATGGTATGGTATCATTAGATTATATCCTTATTGAAGAATAATATTCATAATATTATGTTGACATAGATGAAAATACTTTAAAAATATCACTAGAAAAATTCTTGATGAAAATATCATTTTCGTTTTAAAACGACTTATTAAATATATAAAAACATAGGAAATATTAGGGAAAAAAATTCCTTTTAAAAGAAATAGGGAACCTGGTAAAGTAATCTTCAAAGAAAATAATGGCCATGATGGTGGAAAAATTGTTCTCACAATAAACATTGGATTTTTTTTCATTAATACCTTTGGTAAAATAAATCATTCGAAAATTGAAAAGAAAATTCCTTTTAAAAAATTTTATAGAGGTAAAAGAGGGTAAAAATTAATTTAATAATTTATTAATATAAAAAAATATTTCTGACAATATTTTAAAGTAAATATATACATGTAAGAAAAATATTTGTTACTGAATAAAAAAAAGTCAATTTTCTTTAAAAACACTCTTTCTGTATCTTGAGTATAAAACAAGAAAATAAAAGGAAGAATTGTAATTTCCATAAATAACTAGAGGATATAATAATATAATTGATTTAAGATAATGAAAATCATACAACTCCCCTAATGAAAACATCAATATAAACAATCCCAAATAATGACGAGATTATGAAATAAACCCTTACCTTATGTACAAATTTCATTGTAAGTGATTTTAAAATAATTTATATTAAATTTAAATTTATTATAATTCCATAATATAAACTTATAAATACTTAAAATATCATATATTATTCTCTTATACCATTTTATTACTCATTTATTAATTATTCCTTCATAAAATTTTTATTTTTGAGTGTTAACAATTTCATTTTTTCATGTATGTTTTAGTATGGCAGTTTTAACAATTTTATATTTATCTTAGTTCCATCATCATTATAATGTTAATAATGATATAAATATCATATATATATTCATTATATAAATATTTATAATCATTATTTAAAGGTATATATGAAAATTGAATCACATTGCTTTGTGGATGTTGTAGTCTACACGTATGCATGATCGACATTATCATTTTTTAACGAGTGAAAGGGTAAGAAGGGAAATGATATAATATATTTATATAATAATAATTATTTAAAAAATATAATATATATTTACTAGTTTTATCTTGGCAACCACCCAAATAAAATTGTGATGAAAAATTAATTACACCTCTACATGGAGACATTAAGCCCCACATGTACATGAGTGACATTTTCACTTTCCTTAGGATGGAAAATTGGTGGAAAAAGGTTTTATCATAACAATAATAATGTAACATCATATTTATAACAATGTATTAATTATTTTATTATGGGTAGAACATTTTTATAGGAAGTATAATGAGAAATAAATTTGAAAGACTCGATAAAAATGATTAACAGTTCTTCAGTAGACCTCCTTTCAATCCCATATTAAAAACCCTTGGAATGTGGTTTTAAGAATAAAAAAAACATTAATACATTCATAGATAATTTTAGAATATAACTGGGTTAGGTTTATCCTAGATAGGTGGATAAAAATGGTGTAAATAAGATAGAGGCACGGTGTCCTTTTATAAGCGGGGGTACAGACTATCCTTGAATATTTTAAAGAAGTAAAATATTACTTTGTAATTTTCATGGAAAAGTGTCCCAAAAATAATTAAATTTATATTATAAGGTTATAAGGGTGAAAATATATCCATCTAATAAAAATTAATATGAAATGTTATGACCTTATCACTTTGTTCGAACCTTGGTTAACCATGTTTACCCTTTTACTATGACGACAAATTTTTACTATTTTCACCATTTATTATGAAAAAATTAAATTGACCTTATTACATAATATTAATTATTATGACAAAAAATATGAAATAAATTTTATAAAATTCAATTTATACAAGTGGAATAAATTCATTTTAATACAAACCTATAAAACTTCGTGAAAAATAGTTTTCTACCAAATACAATTGTTATGCTTAAAAGTATTTTTATACAAAGATATTTTATAATATTTGACCAAAAGGTATAAATTGAATTTTTTAATAAAAATAAACTAATTAAATTTTAAAACCAATCAAAATAAAAACGTATCTTTGAAAATATTAGAAAAGAAAAAGCATTTTTCTATAGAAATCAGTATTTGTATTATTCACCCAAAACACAGAATTTTTAAAAACATCCCAAAAATTATCCCTATGAAAATTTTAAAACAATGATTTAAAAAATTATTTAATTTTTATAAATTAAATATCTTAAATTGGTAGAAATTAATCATCAGCTCAACACAAAAAATTTAATAAAAACCATTTTTTATGAAAAGATATTTTGAAATAGAAAACAACATTACTGAGAATTGAGTACTTATTTATAATGTATTAATCAATGCATTTACATTAAATAAAACCATTATACATATTTTTAATAATATTTTTAATCCTATTTATACCACTAATTTAATGGCTTGTTTATAACTGCCACATTTAAATAATAATATTTCCATCAAAGATCGATTAAAGTTCTATATTGTGTGTCAAGCAAGCAATTAAACAATATATTATTTTAATCAAACTTTTTAGGGTGTTTCATTATCTCCCCTTAGATAAATTTTATCCGAATTTTTTTAACTTGGTAATAAAGGGTACAAAATTACAAAATACCTTTATTGAAATCCTAGATCTTATAAAGTGATAATAAAAATTACATTGAAAAGGGGAAGTGAGAAATGAAAAGGTTACTTGAAATAACACATAATTTGGTTCCCATATAAGGATAAAATTATAAGGAAGTGGAAATAAAGGCATGGAGAAGAAAATAATTTCTTAGGAATAATAGATAGTGATAGAGAACATGATCATGAGAATTATAATGACTACAAAACCATAAATCATTATGGGATAAAGAAGTCATTGAATTCATCATAAATAAAGGTAATATGATGAAATATTTATTTCAGGATCTATTTACTAGAGTCAAGGGATTATTTTACTATCAAGATGGAGAACACAAGAAAATATAATTACTCTATTTATTTCTACTTTTTAATATTTTAATCATTTTCCACATATGATTATAACTATTAATAGATAAGATTAATTTTGTTTTTATACTTGAGCACATAAATAAACCTTTATTGGATCATAATATCCATAAAAAGAAGAAAAGTTTTTCACCCATATAAAAAAATTATTAAAACAAGTTAAAATGATACTTGATATGAAAAAAACTTCTTATAATAAATAATAAATTGATTTATAAAACATTAATAATAACACCCATAGAAATGATACAATACTATAAAAATTAAAATTTAATACCATAACTGTGAAAACAATTATTTTATAATTCATATACTTATTTTGAAATCCTCAAGATTAATTAAACCCCAAAATTAAATGGATTAATTAAAAGTCAAACATTGATATAATTACCATGTTTGTAACTGGAGAATATATATGCAGTTTATTAGAGATCGCCCATTATATTCTCACGAAAACAATATTCCCACTATGTTTTTATTAGAAAATTATTCCTCATAATTATATGAGAGGGTTCAATATTAATTTTAGATATAAAATACTATGTATATATAAAATCAAATGAAACATTATCTAATTTTGAGTTTATGATCCAAGTAACTACTATCATAAATTAAGGGATTTAAACTTTAGCTATAGTAATTATATAATATTGGGCTTATCACCTTTTATTATTTTAGGTTAGTTCCCTTTATTTTTGGGTAATTTGTTGGCATAGTTTCCCACCTAATTATAAATAAAGAACATTAATTTTATGAATTATCCCTTATATTTTATTTCATAGGAAAGATGTAATTTTTCTCCACACTTTTTGAAAAATTATACTCACCTAAAGCATGTACTCGAATTTTTTATTCTATATATATCACATGTTTGAAATTATAATCTTCCCATTTTTAAAATTTTCCATATTTCTATTTAAATATAGTTCATCCCTTCTATTTTCCTCTTGATTTAATTTTAAAATAAAATACTTTTGGAATTATTTCTTATCCTTGAGGGAACTTGATACTATATAATCATATGATGAAAAAATATAAGAGAGTAACACCATTTAAATCCTTGAATTTATCCCACAAAAGAAACAATAAATATTACCCTTTTACTTACATACATAATCAATAACATTCCTTGCATGTCCTGAAATGTTTGATTCATTCTTAGAATCACTTTCCTCTTCCCATTTTCCTAAATTTAAAAGAAGCCTTTCCAAACCACTCATGGCTCACGATGTATGTATTTTTTGAAAGAATACCTGTATAAAATTATTATCTTCATTATATTTTATTTCCTTATAATTCTTAGTATTTATAATCAACATCCATTATTGATTATAATCTATCTTTAATAAGATAACTTCCAAAATAAGCTTTTACCCTTCATTAGATCCCATATATTGAAATATCTTTTCAAGGGACTCAATACACTATTTTAACAAAAACGAATTAGTATTTCCATTAAATGATATATCTTTCTTCTATATGAATTAGTCAAATATTATAGTATAATAAAGTTAGGAAACAAGTTTAACCCTATAGAAAATATTACTAGTCATAACTTTCCCTCATATTCTTATAATCTCTTTAACTCCAACTCTGGTATTATAGAATTTCATAGGAGAAAAATCTTTATATAGATTACTGATGTTGTTATGTTATCCATTAATTTCATGAGGAATAATTTCTATACAAATAAATAAAATATATTATCTTATAAAATTATGAATCATAGTTTATAATTCCAGATATAATGTAATACCTAACCTAAATTGAAAATTTATTCATTGCTAATCTTAACATCATAAGATTAGTATATTTGGGAATATCTTAAAATGATAAAAATATTTTCAAATATTTTATAATTTTTTTTAAATAAAATGTTAATTAATTAAATAATATCCACTATGAGTGTCAAACCAAGTCCACATTAAGGTTTTATACACCATTCACTAGAACAATGGTTGAGATAAACTTAACCCTCTCTTCTTGAGGTTATTAAACCTATATGCATCTAAGCCAAAACCATTTTAACTTTTTTTCCCATATACTGTGATGTATTTATAGGAAAACCACATAATATATACCTCACCAAAAACTTTATGATATCATTATAAATGTAGATAGATCCTCAAATTTTGTTATTGGGTTATGTTCCCAGATCTATATTTTCATAAATCAAGTTCCCAAGGTTTCTACTAAAATTTATCTGATACCAAAATTAAATAATCTGATCCTACTAGTCTTGAGGTGGTGGTTACTTTATTAAAATGGTAAGATATACAAGAATTCACCTCTAAAAGGATTTATTAGTTTAGTAGTCTTAGAAAACTCGATATATGCTTGAATCTGATATTACATTTGAAAAAAGTAATATAAAACATATTATTTTATTTGATAACATCATTAATCTCTCCAGAATATCCTTTTATATCACTCATAGTATAGTTATTGGAATACCATGGAAAGGAAACACAAGAAAGGGGTTAGCTCAGATGCTCGTTTAATTAATGCATACATTGTTAGCTATCATATAATAAATAGGGAAAAATTATATAATGGGAATAAATTCTGATCAAATAAACCAATATAAATAATCACATGAGTTTAAAACATAGCCATGGATAATATAACTATTAATTTAATAAAATAGACATCAATAACTAATTTTATATGATGGAATTAATAATGTGGGGCATTCGAAACATACAGTTAAGACATCATGCCAAGCCATCATACATAAATGGGTAAGGAATTGGTCAAATACCCAACCAATATTATCCCATGATTCCTAAAAATGCATCAAGAGTCTATATAATTATTTTCCCCACTGTTCACTTAATAAGTCCAATTTATTCATTATATTAATTAAAAATACAACTAAATCAATAATACTTAATAATCAATAACTATTCAGAGTGGAAGAAATATAATACAAATTGTCAAAACTTTCCTGAGTCAAAATTATCAATAACCATCCAGGTAAAAATAATGGATGGTATATTTAGAGTATATCCTTATAAAATCATATGATTTTTCAAAGGATACTGAAATAAATGAAAATATATTAAAAGATATCTGGAAACAATCTTGAGGAAAATACCCATTTCATATTTAAATCACTTATTTAAAATATAAAAATTTTAAAAATATTAAAAAACTTTTCATTTTTAAAGAACCATAGAAACTTATAAAGTAATATTCAAATTAAATAATAGTCATGATGGTTTAAAAATACATTCATATATCAAATATTGAAACAAATATATTTTTCACACATTTGGTAAAAGTACCTCATTATTCAAATAAATAGAAGCTTCCATTTAAAACTTCTTTTAGAAATCTTTACTTGTGTAAAAATGAATTTAAAAATTATTAGAGAATAGTAAAAATATTCTTATAAAAATTTGGAAGAAAATATGGACATGGAAGAAAAATATTCCTGTCTGAATAGAAAAAAAGTCCATTTTCTTTTAAAATGTTATTTTGATATCTTGAGTACCTAAATAGGAATATTAAAGAAATTTTTTTAACATAAATAATTAAAAATATTAGAAAAAAAATATTGGGTTTAATATATAAATATAATAAACATCCCCCAATGTAAATATAAACATAAAAAATATCTAATAATGATGAGATTGTGAGATAAACCCTTACCTAAGGTACAACTTAATTTGTAAGTGATTTTATTATCATATATAATAAATTAAAATTAATTATACTCATTTAAAAAACTATATACATAATTGAATTATCATATATTATCCACTTATAAAATATAAACACTCATTTATTAATAATTCATTCAAGAAATTATTGTTTCTGAGTGTTAACTATTTCATTTTTTCATTTAAGTTTTAGTCTGGTAGATTTGGTCCTTAAATATTGATCATTGATTCATAAAATAATATATATTAATAATGATTGAAATATATTATATATTCATTATATACATATTTATAATCATCCTTTAATAGTGAACATGAAAAATAAATCATATCTCTTCATAGAGGTGGTAGTCCACACATATGCATGAGCAACATTATAATTTTATAACGAGTGAAATGGTAAAAAGATAAATGATATAATATATTAATATAATAATAATTATTTCATAAATATCATAGATATTTATTAGTTCTATCTTTAAAAACGTCCAATTAAAATGTCTATGAAAAATGAATTACACCACTATGTGGGGATGGTAAGCCGTACATACCCACAACTGATGTTTTCACTCTCCGTAGGATGGAAAAGAGGTGAAATATGGTTCTAAAATAATAATAATAACGTCTAAATGCATTTATAACACTAGAGTAATGTTTTTAGGATGGTTATAATATATTTATTTTATTTTTAATAAGAAATAAATTTGAAAGAGTTGATAAAAACGATTACAACTTCTTCGATAGAACTACTTTAGGTACATTTTTAACGAACCTTGGAATAGTATTTCAAAAATAAAAGTGCCTATAATTTATGAATAGATAATTTTATAATATAATTGGGTAGGTTTTTGTTGATATATGTGAATCAAAGAGGTGTAAATAAGAGAGAGGAGGGCTGTCCTTTTAGAAGTGGGGGGAGGGACACACCTTGATTTTGTTAAAGGATTAAAATATTATTAAGTAATTTTAATGGTAATGTGTCCCATAAAAAATTAAATATCAATAATAAGGTGATTAGGTTTGAAATAACTCCAGAAAATAATAATTATGAGGAAAATTCATGGCCTTATCACTTAGTTTTAACCAAGGTGAACCTAATTTACCCTTATACCATGGTGAAAAATTTTAACTGTTTTAACTATTTATTATGACCAAAATTAAGGTAACATTATTAAATATTATTAATTATATGGATTAAAATTATGGAATCCATTTTAAAATATTAAATTTATATAAATGGTTGAAATTCATTTCAAATCAAACCCTCAAAACGCAATGAAAAATGGTTTTAAAAAAAAATCTATTTTAATTTTAAAAGTATTTTTACACCAAGATAAAGTACGATATTGATCAAAAATATATAAATGGAATTATTTTTAATAATAAGAAAATAATTCAATTTTATAAACATTATAAATCAAAATAGGGTTTTTAAAATACTCGAAAATAAAAGGCAGTTTTCATTAAAAATCCATATTTTAACTATTTTACCAAAAATAATCTTTTATTAGAAAATTAAGAAAAATATACCATAAGATAATTATGATATTATTATTTCAAAAATTATATCCCTTTTATAAAATTAAAATTTTAAAAGTGGTAGAAATTAATTATAATATCTTTTCCCAAATGTAATAAATTTTTTTTTTGAAGAAGATATATTTTTGTAGCAAAAAATGATTTTTTTGAAAAATGAGAACTTAATTATTATGTATTAATCAATAAAATTTCATTCAATATAACCTTTATAAATATTTTTTATAATATTTTTAATCCTATTTATACCACTAATTTAATGTATATCTTATAACTGTCACATTTAAATAATAATATTTTTATCACATTTCTCTTAAAGATCGATGTTGCGTGTTAAGAACGATATCAAGTAAAATATTATTTTCAAAAGAATTTTATAAGTGTTAAAAAATTTTGTTTTTTGTACCTTTTTTTGAATGATGATAAGATATATTTAATAGAAACCAATGGTGGTGACTTTATATACAACTAAAACAGAATATGTTGAAACTGAAGAAGTTGAGAAGGAATTGATATAGTTAATGAGCTTTTTGAATGAACTCAGAAATGAATTGTAATGAGAAATATTATTTTGTGAAAATAAAAGTTCTATTAATCTTCCTAATAATTAAATATTTCATGTAAGAGAAAAAAATATTAACCTGATATTCTATTTCATCATGAATATGCTGGATGACAATGTGTTTGAGCTATAAAAGATCACTAAGTATAAAAATCTGGCTAACACGCTCCCAAAGGTGTTGGTCCAAGAAAGAATGAGGTAACATTATGCCTTAGTGGGACTTAGATAAATGAAATAAGGATAAAGAAAACTATAATTAATGAGTAAGATGATTTTTGGTTTAGCCAATGTGTTGTTGGATGCCGATGAGGTTCCTTGAATAAATATTCAAGTGGGAGATTATTGGGTCCTTGAATGTTTCTTCATGTCAACTAATGTTCACTCATAAAAATTTAGTCTCTGGTAGTTCACATCATTGTTTTTTGTTCAGAAGAAATATGAACCTTCACAATACAATTCCAAAAATTAGAAGTTTGTGAACTTTTAATAAATGTTTTGAATATGGGTATATGTGTGCCATGACTAGTATGGTTGAGTTAGTTGAAGTATGAGATGAAAAATAAAGTCAATAGATAACTGAACACAAATTTATGAGATCGGTGCTACCTGTTTGACCAGAAATGGACATCTATATAAGGACAAGGGATGAGTTGCACATAGGATGTACTGTACTGAATTATCAAAATTATAACAATGATTTACTAAGATATAGTGTTTATAAATCTTATACTTCCTATAATACAAATCATTTTTAGTATTCTATTATAGATATATGATGAAATATTGTACTATGTAAAATCAAGGTCCCTTCATTGATATCCCATTATTTTAATGTTTTTAAGTTTATGTTTGTGTGTGTTTTTTATTTTTATATTTTATTAGGGTGAAACTTGACATTCTAATTCTGATCCTCTAAATTATAGATAGAAGATATTTTATTTGAAATTATATATTGTTGTACTACCGGTGTATATAAATTTTTGGTGAACTCAAGGACTAACCATCTAGTGATTCTATTAGATTTACAAGAATCTTATTACCCAACAGTGATAAAAAATGGTGCTTAGAGGTCAGGATTTGTACTCTATAAGATCCCTACATTTTCTAGGGATGTTTAGAGATTAATCTCAAATTTTTCTTTCTTTTTTTAGGAATATTGTTTTTTGGGTTTTATCTTAGGGTGAGTTTGGGAGAAAAATTGGATGTTTTGGAAGAAAAGAGGGAAGTGCACAACTGGTGCATGTTTTTTCCCAAACCATGTGCCCTAGCCTAGAAAATTGTGAAACCTTGAACAAATAGGGTTTTCACGGCTAGAAAATGGTTTAAAAGAATACATAAAATGAGAGACTACGTACCCCTTAGAAGAGGAACATAGTTAAGGTGCACTGTTAGGAGAAACCATGTTCCCTGAGCAACATACCATGCATATGGTATTGTAATCCCATGAAAATTAGTGTTCGAATTTATTAAGCCCTCATTTTAACCCCTATTTAGTCCTAACACAAACCTAATGTTCTCTCAAGATTTTGGATCCTCCTGGATAGATTCCAAGCCATTTTGACATCATTCTTGGTGATTCAAAGTTGGGATTGAAGATCTGCACCCCTCCCAATAAGAGGATCTCATTCCGTGTGGTTTCCTTTATCTTTCCAATTCTTCTCCAATTATTGAGGGTCATTCCTAACAATTTTGATTATATATAGAACTAGTTTTTATCTATATCTTGGATTGTGGATCTAGATATAGATTTATGGGATCTCGATTTATTAAAACATAGATTTAGGTTTTAGATCGGGATATCGCTCTATGTCGTCACTCCATTCAAATTTGGAGATTTTCATTGGGCGATTACTCATCAAAAAAATGTGGTAGGTGGTATATTATTCAAATACCATGGTCATGATTTGAATTATGTGTATAAAATGGTAGAATTTATATGGTTTTTTAGAAAATGGTTTTTCTAATTGAATTAATTAGTTTGGTGAATTAATTAATTAAGGGATTATAAATAGGGAATAATTAATTATGCGATATTTGGATTGTGAATTGAATAATTAATTATTGAATTAATAATGGGATATTGTGATTTTGAATTTCTTAACTAATTATTGTATTAATTAATGTAGAATAATGTGTTTATACAATCATTGACGTGATTAAATATTTATTGAATTAATTAATGGAATGATATGAATATGAAATTGTTGAGTTTTATTAATTAATTGGAAAATTAATTAAAGGTGATATTATGATATATGTGATATTGTGATATTATGATATGTGTGATATTGTAATATTGTCATGTGGGAATGGAGACAATGAATTGTAACAATGGAATTCATGTGTGAATTTAAATAGTGAATCGTAATAATGGAATTAAAACAGGAATTGAGATAATGAATGGTAGAAATTAAATTCAAGTGTGAATTGAAATTGTGAATGTAAATAATGGCCTTCCTCTATAAATTAGGACAATTTATGGTAACAGTGAAATTCAGATGTAAATTGAGATTAAGAATGGTAACATTGGCATTATGAAATGTTAATTGGAATAATGAATTGTAAAAAGGCATCTTGAGGTGTGATATCCCTTGGGAATAGTATATACCCTAGCATGGGACAAAGAAGGTATTAATGTTTGGGTTTCCTCGAGAACCAATGGATTTGTGTGGTTAAATAAAGAGTAATAGAATAAATGTAGACCTTTTTACTTTATTTTAAGTATTTACTATTTATACAACTATAAACACTATTTGATGGGATATTGTTTCAGAATCCATTGGTAAAGTACTATTTAGTTGTATTTACACCCTACTCAGGCTTCTTGATTAGTACCTAAATAGATTTCATGTTTGCAGAATAGGTTAAGGTCAAATGTAGTATGTTAGAAGGATGATTGGGATAGAGCATGATGAAGGAACTAGACTTGGTGCCAGGACCCAATTAGAAGAGTTATCTACGTATTTATTCATTTTGGGTTTTATATATTGAAACTAGGCATGTACTTTATCATGGAATATCTACTATTTTAGTTTTGACAGTGTATTTCTAGTTTTTGTCATCTTGTGATACTGGTATTACTATAGTCATTGTTATATCATTTGACTATTTTTTATTTATTTCTATTGGTGTATTACTCTAGTAAAGAGGGTATTGTCTCCCTATGATAGAAATTAGATCCTCACAATTAGTTGAAATTCTATGGTGTATTGGGAGGAACACTTAAAGTCATGCGACCGATCGAATCGGGGCACCGATATATGACACCCAGGTCAAGACGTTAAAAAGTGGTATTAGAGCATCCATTTTTCTTTTATTTTCTATTGTCTTAATATTTTAGAAAGGTAGAAAATAGACTACGAAGGGTAAGGCCTTGGTTATGAGCTCTTTTAGGTGAGTATCTAACCATTTCAAGGGGGAGAACCCAAGTGACTAGGGTGGGTTTTTTGTTTTTTTGGTTTGTTGTTACAGTTGACATTATTCTACCTTTGGCGACACACTTGTGGTGCAACATGATAATTGTTTTGAGATTTTTTTGATAATTGACTCACATACCTGTATGTAATGAGGGTTTATTATACATGCATCATTTTAGGCATTCATGATTATTTTTTGACATGTATCATTTTATGCATGCATGAGAAAATAGGTTTTTGGAAAGTTGTTGAACTTTAAATGTCTTTCCAGGGTTGAGTGTTTGAATTGAAAAAATGGTGCCTAATGATAATTGAAAATTGTAAAATGATGAAATATGTGAATAAATGGGTGTATAATGAGAAAATTAAATATGGGAATGTGTTTAACCCTATTGATCATAGCCTAGATATAGGATGGTTAGGTGTGTTGATAGTGACCTAGTTTTTACCGTGTGGCGAGGTTTGGGGAAAAGGCTTATTATGGATTTTTCTAATTTTTATATAAATGTGTTAAGGTGGTGTTATGTATACAAAGGTGTGTGTTTGGAATATTAGAGTTATTCATATATGAAAAATCTTTTTGAGAGGATAACATGAGGACATAGCTAGAAATGATCATCCTATGGTGGAACCTGAGGAACTGACAGTGTCAGGAGAAGAAGCGGGAGAACAGTTCTATGAGGAATTTTCATAATTCATGTAGTTTATGGAGAGATACCCAGGATGGGATGTGAAGAGTTCGTATGAACTTACAAAGGAGTTTCAACTATGGTAATATCCAATGTTTACTAGAGAGGGTGGACCTGATGTAGGAGATTTTTGGATTGAGTCTATCTAGATGATGCATGACAATTTTGAGCCTCTAGATAAGAATAGGGTCAAGTTAGATGCTTGTATGATGTGAGGATTAATGAAGAGATGATGTGACATTTAGACACAGACTAGATAGGATGATGGTATGTTATAAAAGGAATTCTTGGAGAAGTTCATATAGAACTTCTATCCAGAGACGCTGAGGTAGGAGATAACAGTTGAGTTCATGAGGTTTACTCAAGGGAGTATGTTTGTGATGGACTGTACTAGAGTCTTTATATATCTTCAACAATTTTCATTAGCATTGGCTGGGGATGAGATAGTTATGGATATTAATTTTCACAATAGTCCAAAATTTTATATTAAGTCTCAAGTTAACAATTTTAGTTAGAGATGTTTTTGAGGTAGTGGATTAGGATCTTATAGATTAGGGGAACATAAAAGAGGCTTCTAGTGAAAGAAATATGGTTACTGTTGTATGGTTAGAAGGTATGAATTTTGTGAGTAGGATGTTTTTATATGAGGATGTTAGCTAGGGGGAGAAAGGAGAGTGTCCAGGGAAAAGAATCAATTACTCAAGATCTTAACCAAATTCTTCTCCACCGGTACAGTGGGTTGGGACACTATCATATACACTATCCTCAACTACCTGTAGAGTTCCAATATTGTGGAAAGATGGGGAATATATAGAAGTTCTATTAGAACCCATGGAATATCGGTAGTAATGGAGGAGCTCGAGAGAACCAAGGTGTGGGAAGGTGATCTTCTACTCCATATCAGGATGGAAGTTGGAGTTCTACTAGCCATGGTGGTATAGGTAGTGAAAAAGGTAATACTGAGCTAGATCACTGATGACAATAATGTGGCGTAGCATGGGGGACTCACACTACAACATAGGGAAGAGGGGTAGTACAATTACCTTTCATTATTCCTACAATTGGTGATAGCAAGGCTGGACCATCGATAGTGAGAGGTACTATTCTTTTAGATTCTAAATTAGTTAGTAACTTGTTTGATACTAGTTTTTCTATTTCCTTTATTTCATCACAAATTGAAAATGTTTAGAGAATGGTGGAATTTGTTAGTAGGGTGATGATGATAGACATACAACTGGGAGTATGGTCTAGAGACATCTTCTTGTGAAATGGGTTCTCTCTTGAGGTTGGTGAGTATAATTTCAATTGGGATCTTTCTATCCTAGACATGTCAGGCTTTGGCCTAATTATGGGCATGGACAGGTTAGTATCATATTGAGCCAATAATGATTGTTACCGTAGGAGAGTGAATTTTACATATCTTAAGGGTGAAAAGTATATTCACTATGGGGAGTAGGATATTAATGTGGTTTGTGTAGGGCCTATTCAATAGAAACTAGGAGATTTTACCACCTAGGTTTCTGGATTTTTGGATGATAGTGGTGTAAAGAGGGATGTCTTTCCACTCGTAGTGGAAAATTTTCAAAATGTTCTTGCTGAAGACTTCCCAATTATACCACCAGATAGAAAAGTGGAATTTACAATCGAGTTCATGTAGTGGGCTGATATAGTTTCTATTCCACCATACAGAATGGAACCCAGAGAGATTCAAGAGCTCAAGACTCAACTGGAAGAGTTGACAGGTAAATGGTTTATTCATCTGAGTACATTGCCTTGGGGATTCCTAGTATTTTTTTTCAAATAATATTGACATAACTTTGTTCTTATGTGTTGAATACTGAATATTGAACCGGATGATAGTGAAGAATCAATATCTACTTCCACATATCAATGATCTACTGGAAACGTTTATAGGATATTGTGTTTTCCCAAAGGTTTACATGAGACCAGTTTATCATCATTTGACAATTTGAAATTTTGATATACCAAGTACTACTTTTAGAAGAAGGTATTGCTTATATGAGTTCATCATCATGTCATTTGGGTTAACAAATACCCTAGTAGTGTTTATGAACCTAAATAAAAGGATATTCCATCCGTACATGGATCAGTTTGTGGTAGTGTTTTTTGATTAAATCTTGGTGTACTCCAAGAATCATGATGATCATGCCCAAGATCTTAACATAATCCTATGTACACTAAGAGAGCATAGATTTTATGCAAATAAATCTGTGTTTCAATTTTGGATTATTCAAGTATGCTTCTTAGGTCACATAATCTCATAGTAAGGGGTGTCTATGGACCCATAGAGGGTTCAAGAAGTGATTTCTTGGGAGCATCCCAAGAATATGTTCAATATTCGTAGATTTCAGGGGTTAGTTGTATATAATCCAAGATTCATCAAGAAAGTTTCCTATTTGGTAGTGCCACTTTCTGTCTTGACCAAAAAGGGGATAAAGTTTTAATGGTTGGAAGCTTGTGAGAATTCTTTCTATAAGTTGAAGAAGAAATTGACATAGTCACCAATTTTGATCATACATGAGATAAGTGAGGAGTATACAGTGTTTTTTGTGCTTCTAGGATATGGATTGGAGTAGTTTTGATACATGGAGATCGAGTGGTGGAATATGGGTCTCGAACATTGTGGCCACATGAACAGAAATAACTAACACACAACCTTGATTTGGATGAAGTGGGTTAATATTTAACGGATTGGAAGCATTATTTGTTGTGTGAAAAGTTTGTTGTGTATACAAATCACAAGAGCTTGAAGTATATCTTTTCTCAGTGAGATTTTAATCTCTAAAACTAGAGGTGGGTTGATTATATGAATTTATTTAATTTTGATTTAGAATATAATCCCGTAAATGGGAATTGTTTTTCTAATTATTTATGTTAGAAAAATCAGACATAGAATCTTCTGGAGTCTAGTTGTAACACCCCAAGATTTTATGAAAAATATTCTTTTTAATTTCACTAATGTCTTGTGTTGTACGCTACACCAAAAGGAGCTTGCACAACACGCATCCTTGACTTGCCTTGCATTACACGCAATCGAAACCTTCCTCGATAGCGTGTGTGGTACGCAATACTGAGTTTCACGAAACAACGATATGCATTAAAATATTATTAAAACTAGCCGTTATGAATAGTAATAACCACTTTTTGAAATTTTGTAAATTTTATTTTTCAAAATGGAATTCATTTTTAGATTCGGAGTATCGAATTTAGCCTAAGGTGAAATTTTGGTACTTTTCGGATAACTTTCATATTCTGATGAATAGTGAAAATTTCTAAATTATAATTAAAAACAACTTTTTTAATCAAAATAATTAATAGTGATAAATTATTAATTTTAGTGGTTTTAAAGTATATTTAGAATATATTTTTACAATTTAATACAATGTTGGTCATTGGTTGTAATTTCACATTTAAACCAGACATAATCAAGTGTCAATCTTTTGATAGATATTGTTTTTTTAAAAACACGCTATTTGTTTTAACAGCGGGATTTAATTATAAAATTAATTAATGCAACTTCTATGTTATGAATTTGGTAAAGTAGACTTCATTTTTGAATTCGGAATATGAAATATAGCTTAGGATGAAATTTTGGCATTTTTCTGAAAAACATCAATTTTTGATGAATAGTGAAACTACTAAGTGGTAGTTAAAAACTGAATTTTTCATAAAACATAATTTTACCGCTTCTGTGAATGGAATTTCAAAAATCCGAGAGACACGGTTGATGTTAGTAAGTAAAATGTGGTTCAATGAGATGAAAATAATTTTTGGTGAATAGTAACTTTTTACTTTTATTTACCACGGTTAAAAGTAAATAGGGTAATTAAGGGTAAGAATGATATTGATATTACCCTAACACATGTCCTAATTCTATTGGACAAGTGTATCTCGACCAAAAACAACCTTAAGTGTAAAATATTATCATTTAGACCCACTTGGATTAGATTAGGACATTTATTATTATTTAATTCAAAGAATAGTTAAAAGAGTTAAAATCAAAGTTTATTTACTAAAACATTTTTAATATATGGTTATACATAAGATAAATTCGATTTTGAATATTCATTAGAAAGATAAAACGATTTCCTACATGATGGTATTTTATTTATAATTTTTAGACATTAAATAATTTAATTTATTTATGACACAATTATGATTCAGTAATTATCTTATTTATGAAATATTGACATGATTGATGTTATAAACACGAAAATAAATGTAATTTGAGACTTTTTATGAATTCCAATAATTTTCTAGGTTACTATGATATATTAGTGTTGATTTAATAAACTTGGTTCGAACATATAATTCTGTTATGACTTTCACAAAAATCATATATCAAATAGTGTCAAAATGACACAAAATAGTTTTTAAATCAAATATTATATTATTAATTGTTATTTTATTCCTAAAAATCTAAGGTTCGGACAAATGACTTATATAAGGATATATGTATTAGTAATAAACAATTTGGGGTTCCTTTGGCATGTTATAGTAAGTGTATTAACCATATAGTGAAAGAAAACAAAAAGACACGGAAAAAGTTAAATTATTTAACTTAGAGTTAAATCTAATTGATAAGGTTAAAATAATATCCTAAACTTGTCTAAATCTTATTGGTTGATAGGATTTCGACCCATCCCCACTTTATCTTCGAAATAAGACCCTTTGGAACCATTATAAACCGATTTTGACTTTAATATAAAATAATATTTTGAGATATTCCTAAGGTGCCCCTCTCCTCCCTTATAAAAGGGTACCTCCTCTCCCTCCTCCTCACACCAAATTGAGCACTCAAGCTCGTCCAAACCCTGCCATTTTCTCCTCTCCACTTCCCTAGAATAATCCTAGAGGTCCTGGTCTTCTTCAAAGACCAATCTTAGTTCCCTAAGTGGAGGATTCAAAGAGGCGTTCCAAAGAAGAGGTAATATCCATTACCGATCTTTTCAATTTCTTTCTTCTTCCACTTCTTCTTATTAGGTTGTTTCATTATGAAGTAATAAAATCAGTATCACTCATATACTGATATGTTATTATAATTATGAAACAACCCTATTTCACCATCTATCCATCCTACGGAAAAAGAAATCACCGCGCGTGCGTACGTACGGAATACCGTTTCCACGCCGTGGTGTAATCTATTCTCCACCACCACCTTACATGGATGGGTATAATGGTGTAAAGAATAACTATAAATAGTTATTACAACATCATATTGATTCTGATATATTGTATAATACACTCCAATTCAATTCAATATTTATGGAAATGATATCATCGCTCGTGCGTACGTACGGACTACCGTCTCCACGACGCGATGAGATTCATTCTCCATGTTAACCATTTAAGAATGATTATAAAGTATATATAAGAAATAATAATGAAATATATGACATTATAAAGCTACTGGATTTATGTATATATATATATACATGTATGTCATCTACTTACTTCCATTCAAGACAATAAGGAAAGGAAAACAGCGTTCATGCGTACGTACGGACTACCGTCTCCATGAACGGTGTTTTTCATTTCATTTATCTATATATTATATATATATATACTGAATATATATGATATATAAATCATATTTTATATTCTGGAAGTATGTAAATCATGATATAAGTAATAATAATGTCCAGAACAACAAGTCAAAACACCTACGATAAATGAAACGATTTTACCCAAAACGCTTCTTTAACATGGAATTTACAAAAGAACGGGTAATATAATGTCATAAGTGAACCATATATGATATCATAACAATGAATATGATTCTGTAATAAGTCAATGATATTATTTAAATCATTATACAGGAGGTTCGGACACATACGAAGCAAATCGGACCTAAGGTAAGGGAAAATATCGCAATCTCATTTTTATCCGAGATTGTTTGTACTTTGAAATTTACTGGGGTATATTTTATCATCCACATCCATGTTTCATCAATATGTAATATTATTTCCATCCACCTACAATTGTTTAAATCCATTTTTACCCTTCGGTGAGTTTTTAGTAATATCTATGAAAGGAATCTTTTGTCATACGAGGTACTTTTTGACTTTTCCGACAAAAGTACGAAGAATTTTTTTTTTAACTTATACGACATGAATGGATTTTTAAAACATTATTTCCAAGAAGCTTCCTTTACAAGTTTTCAAGTTTATTTTTAATCAAATTCTTTTAGTTTAAAATTGTATGACATGTTAAGAAAGGAAAAGTATTTTTGAAGTAGAAAGGATATTTTCCTCAAGAATGAAGTTCAAGTATTTTATCAAAATTATTTTCTATCTAAGATAATAAAAGGGTTCTGTTTTTATCCCTATTATTACATTGGTTTGATTATGTTGTGATGGAAATATTTTTATGAATTCCTTTATCTTATATGGTTTGTTTTATGATGTCATGATGTTTAAGATTCCCATTTGTATTACATGGGTTATGCAATGATGTATGATTTATGATTTTGTGGCACACATAAGAAAGGATTCATTATAAGATGGGTGGGACCTATATCTCCCTCCAATGCATTGGGTAAAGATTTTATATCTCATGAGATAGACAGGGCTGGAACGGTAGGTTATACCGGTTCAGTGAAACAGGACTGAAACGAGGGTTACTCGATTCAGAAAGGGACTTTGTCCACTAAGATAGTCTTGGCAATGAGTCTTGACTAACAAGAAATGATTCTCTATGATTATGTGTGAATGACACAAAGTTTCATGTTTTATGTTATGATTATTGTGATTACATTTCACTGCCATGATTTACCCCATGTTATGAAATTATGATCTCTTTTACAGGTTAAGATTTCCAATAGTTATGTGCTTATGTATATGATGTGATTGATATTTCTTTTGTTTACCCTTACTGAGCATTTGAGCTCACCCTTTTATGTTTTCTTTTCCCCAGGATATAAAGAAATGTTTTAGGTAAAAAAAAAATGGAAGATCTTTATGGGAGATATTGAAGATCTTTCACCACGATTAGAAGATTACGTTCCGAGTTTCCAAAGACACTAAACTATTACGATCCTTGTGTGTGTGTTTTTGTTATGTACTAAGTATTCCGCTAATGTAATGTAATGTCTATGTACGTCAGGCTTCGGGTCTCTACAGTTGGTATCAGAGGAAAGGTTTAGTCAACCTTTGGAAACTAGGATGCGAAAACGTTAGTGAGATCCCTAGAGATATTTCTAAGGTATGTCTAGGGATGTCCCTAAGGATAAGTATACGTATAGGTTATAGTACTAGAATTACGCTAACGATCATAGAATTAAACCTAAGATGTTAGATATTGAAGGTACTCCCCCTTTATTAGGTTGTTTTCTCAAGCATGATTTTTGCCTCTCACACTATTCTTTTTGGGTTTTAGAAAATGGATGGAAACAAGATGATTCACGATAATGGAGGATATGATGGACAATGGAATGATATTCTTCATAATGAAATGGGATTTGGAAGTCCAAACATCATTATTATGCTGAATCAGCAATCTCATAATATGATCAATAAAGTAAAATTTGGTAAGTTTCCTGACTCTGCTAATAAGAGAAAGATGGAGTTTCATGATGATCATAGAGGAAAGAAAGTTCAATTTCCCCTATGTAAATCATGTGGGAAGAGGCATCAAGGAGAATGTTTCAAAGGAACTGGAAGATGCTTTGGGTGTGGAAAAGAAGGACACAAAGCAAGTAAGTGCAAAGGAAAAGGTTCAGTTAACACCATGGATGAGGATAATGGTATTGCTACGACATCAACAATGGTTAAATGTTTTAAATGTGGAATGTACGGGCATTATGAAAACCAATTCCCTAAGGGAAAGTCTCATGAAGATAATCAGTATGGTCGTATGGGTAGTATTTATGTGGATGATGATGAAGAGACTACAAATGATACGTGAGATGAAAGAATTGTGGAAGCTCGGTCAATGGTTTAAGAATGTAGTGGAATGATTACATATTTATCATGTGGAATGTTGTATAAGTAATCTCATGGTACTGTAGAATAAAGAGACATGTAAGGATTGTTACACTGTTGTCTGATTAATGTTACCAGTATCCATGAAAGGTTATTCAGATATTTTTGGAATGTAGATGATATGTGCATAATGAAGGGATAAGGAGAAAATTAAATGTTTGATAGTATTCATGAGCTCATGATTGATATAAGGACTAAGTGATATCATGGTTTGAGTATATAGAATTTTGAGGATTTTGGTATGTGGAAAGAGTTAGCTTTTAATAGAATTCATGTTTTCAATAAGGTTCAATTGGTATTCAAGATAGTACAAGATTAAGGCCTTTGAATGTTTGGAATGTGACCAACAAGATATATCTTATGATATATGGGGATCAACGATGGTATTAAATCTCTGGTAATCGTTTTCACTATGTTATGAGAGTGGACTGCAGTATTATGGATAAGCCTAAAGATTGAAATGGATTATGTTGGACATAAGTGAGTATTGTTTAAGGATAGAAGTTTTTTTTCGATATTATTTATGGGATGTTATAGTAATGTAGTTTTTGAAAAAGGACAACCTGCAGGACGGGCGACAGCCCATCGCTTCGGACAAGGCTGTGGGAATCGAACCCACAACCGATGTGCGACTGGCCTTTATCACCTACCACTGGCCTACAGGAAGTCCCTGTTTAGTAGAAACTAGTTTTATTTTATTAAGCGGTATGATATACGAAGTATAAGTTCATTTTTGGAACCATATACGATTAATCTAACCATAAGATGAACTTATAACTTTTCGAACCTTTTGTTTGAGACAGATGGAATGACCCGTCATTCTATCACATGATCTGCTAACACTTCACGAATAACAAATTCAACTTCATTTATTTAAGAGATGAAGTAGAAATTGTTCAAGGCACGGACAACAGCGAGATTGTACCAAAACAAAGTAAGTATTTATTCTAATTCAAACTCTTCAACTTTAGGGAAATGATCTTGAAAACCAAAAATGTTGTCCTAGTGCTCTCATACCTGATGAATCAGATGGTACCTTATATCACCACAAATCTATGGATTTGTGATTACTGGCTTTTCCATAGCCATGTTCTCTACCACTCTCCATCAGAACATGATGGTTAGATTTCTCTTCCATATCCATATTTTCACCTATGTGGAAACCCAATGATTAGTTTATTTGGGTAACCGTTAAGTTTCATACTTTTGTTTTAAAATATTGGTTTTTGTATTCCTTTTTACGATGTGGGTTTCTATTAAATAAACTTTCTAATAGTAAACCATTTATAACCCCAACGAATTTCGAGGGAGAAATTCATTTTAAGGGGGGTAGAATGTAACACCCCGAGATTTTATGAAAAATATTCTTTTTAATTTCACTAATGTCTTGTGTTTTACGCTACACCAAAAGGAGCTTGCACAACACGCATCCTTGACTTGCCTTGCATTACACGCAATCGCAACCTTCCTCGATAGCGTGTGTGGTACGCAATACTGAGTTTCACGAAACAACGATATGCTTTAAAATATTATTAAAACTAGCCGTTATGAATAGTAATAACCACTTTTTGAAATTTTGTAAATTTTATTTTTCAAAATGGAATTCATTTTTAGATTCGGAGTATCGAATTTAGCCTAAGGTGAAATTTTGGTACTTTTCGGATAACTTTCATATTCTGATGAATAGTGAAAATTTCTAAATTATAATTAAAAACAACTTTTTTTATCAAAATAATTAATAGTGATAAATTATTAATTTTAGTGGTTTTAAAGTATATTTAGAATATATTTTTACAATTTAATACAATGTTGGTCATTGGTTGTAATTTCACATTTAAACCAGACATAATCAAGTGTCAATCTTTTGATAGATATTGTTTTTTTAAAAACACGCTATTTGTTTTAACAGCGGGATTTAATTATAAAATTAATTAATGCAACTTCTATGTTATGAATTTGGTAAAGTAGACTTCATTTTTGAATTCGGAATATGAAATATAGCTTAGGATGAAATTTTGGCATTTTTCTGAAAAACATCAATTTTTGATGAATAGTGAAACTACTAAGTGGTAGTTAAAAACTGAATTTTTCATAAAACATAATTTTACCGCTTCTGTGAATGGAATTTCAAAAATCCGAGAGACACGGTTGATGTTAGTAAGTAAAATGTGGTTCAATGAGATGAAAATAATTTTTGGTGAATAGTAACTTTTTACTTTTATTTACCACGGTTAAAAGTAAATAGGGTAATTAAGGGTAAGAATGATATTGATATTACCCTAACACATGTCCTAATTCTATTGGACAAGTGTATCTCGACCAAAAACAACCTTAAGTGTAAAATATTATCATTTAGACCCACTTGGATTAGATTAGGACATTTATTATTATTTAATTCAAAGAATAGTTAAAAGAGTTAAAATCAAAGTTTATTTACTAAAACATTTTTAATATATGGTTATACATAAGATAAATTCGATTTTAAATATTCATTAGAAAGATAAAACGATTTCCTACATGATGGTATTTTATTTATAATTTTTAGACATTAAATAATTTAATTTATTTATGACACAATTATGATTCAGTAATTATCTTATTTATGAAATATTGACATGATTGATGTTATAAACACGAAAATAAATGTAATTTGAGACTTTTTATGAATTCCAATAATTTTCTAGGTTACTATGATATATTAGTGTTGATTTAATAAACTTGGTTCGAACATATAATTCTGTTATGACTTTCACAAAAATCATATATCAAATAGTGTCAAAATGACACAAAATAGTTTTTAAATAAAATATTATATTATTAATTGTTATTTTATTCCTAAAAATCTAAGGTTCGGCCAAATGACTTATATAATGATATATGTATTAGTAATAAACAATTTGGGGTTCGTTTGGCATGTTATAGTAAGTGTATTAACCATATAGTGAAAGAAAACAAAAATACACGGAAAAAGTTAAATTATTTAACTTAGAGTTAAATCTAATTGATAAGGTTAAAATAATATCCTAAACTTGTCTAAATCTTATTGGTTGATAGGATTTCGACCCATCCCCACTTTATCTTCGAAATAAGACCCTTTGGAACCATTATAAACCGATTTTGACTTTAATATAAAATAATATTTTGAGATATTCCTAAGGTGCCCCTCTCCTCCCTTATAAAAGGGTACCTCCTCTCCCTCCTCCTCACACCAAATTGAGCACTCAAGCTCGTCCAAACCCTGCCATTTTCTCCTCTCCACTTCCCTAGAATAATCCTAGAGGTCCTGGTCTTCTTCAAAGACCAATCTTAGTTCCCTAAGTGGAGGATTCAAAGAGGCGTTCCAAAGAAGAGGTAATATCCATTACCGATCTTTTCAATTTCTTTCTTCTTCCACTTCTTCTTATTAGGTTGTTTCATTATGAATTAATAAAATCAGTATCACTAATATACTGATATGTTATTATAATTATGAAACAACCCTATTTCACCATCTATCCATCCTACGGAAAAAGAAATCACCGCGCGTGCGTACGTACGGAATACCGTCTCCACGCCGTGGTGTAATCTATTCTCCACCACCACCTTACATGGATGGGTATAATGGTGTAAAGAATAACTATAAATAGTTATTACAACATCATATTGATTCTGATATATTGTATAATACACTCCAATTCAATTCAATATTTATGGAAATGATATCATCGCTCGTGCGTACGTACGGACTACCGTCTCCACGACGCGATGAGATTCATTCTCCATGTTAACCATTTAAGAATGATTATAAAGTATATATAAGAAATAATAATGAAATATATGACATTATAAAGCTATTGGATTTATGTATATATATATATATACATGTATGTCATCTACTTACTTCCATTCAAGACAATAAGGAAAGGAAAACAGCGTTCATGCGTACGTACGGACTACCGTCTCCATGAACGGTGTTTTTCATTTCATTTATCTATATATTATATATATATATACTGAATATATATGATATATAAATCATATTTTATATTCTGGAAGTATGTAAATCATGATATAAGTAATAATAATGTCCAGAACAACAAGTCAAAACACCTACGATAAATGAAACGATTTTACCCAAAACGCTTCTTTAACATGGAATTTACAAAAGAACGGGTAATATAATGTCATAAGTGAACCATATATGATATCATAACAATGAATATGATTCTGTAATAAGTCAATGACATTATTTAAATCATTATACAGGAGGTTCGGACACATATGAAGCAAATCGGACCTAAGGTAAGGGAAAATATCGCAATCTCATTTTTATCCGAGATTGTTTGTACTTTGAAATTTACTGGGGTATATTTTATCATCCACATCCATGTTTCATCAATATGTAATATTATTTCCATCCACCTACAATTGTTTAAATCCATTTTTACCCTTCGGTGAGTTTTTAGTAATATCTATGAAAGGAATCTTTTGTCATACGAGGTACTTTTTGACTTTTCCGACAAAAGTACGAAGAATGTTTTTTTTAACTTATACGACATGAATGGATTTTTAAAACATTATTTCCAAGAAGCTTCCTTTACAAGTTTTCAAGTTTATTTTTAATCAACTTCTTTTAGTTTAAAATTGTATGACATGTTAAGAAAGGAAAAGTATTTTTGAAGTAGAAAGGATATTTTCCTCAAGAATGAAGTTCAAGTATTTTATCAAAATTATTTTCTATCTAAGATAATAAAAGGGTTCTGTTTTTATCCCTATTATTACATTGGTTTGATTATGTTGTGATGGAAATATTTTTATGAATTCCTTTATCTTATATGGTTTGTTTTATGATGTCATGATGTTTAAGATTCCCATTTGTATTACATGGGTTATGCAATGATGTATGATTTATGATTTTGTGGCACACATAAGAAAGGATTCATTATAAGATGGGTGGGACCTATATCTCCCTCCAATGCATTGGGTAAAGATTTTATATCTCATGAGATAGACAGGGCTGGAACGGTAGGTTATACCGGTTCAGTGAAACAGGACTGAAACGAGGGTTACTCGATTCAGAAAGGGACTTTGTCCACTAAGATAGTCTTGGCAATGAGTCTTGACTAACAAGAAATGATTCTCTATGATTATGTGTGAATGCCACAAAGTTTCATGTTTTATGTTATGATTATTGTGATTACATTTCACTGCCATGATTTACCCCATGTTATGAAATTATGATCTCTTTTACAGGTTAAGATTTCCAATAGTTATGTGCTTATGTATATGATGTGATTGATATTTCTTTTGTTTACCCTTACTGAGCATTTGAGCTCACCCTTTTATGTTTTCTTTTCCCCAGGATATAAAGAAATGTTTTAGGTAAAAAAAATGGAAGATCTTTATGGGAGATATTGAAGATCTTTCACCACGATTAGAAGATTACGTTCCGAGTTTCCAAAGACACTAAACTATTACGATCCTTGTGTGTGTGTTTTTGTTATGTACTAAGTATTCCGCTAATGTAATGTAATGTCTATGTATGTCAGGCTTCGGGTCTCTACAGTTGGTATCAGAGGAAAGGTTTAGTCAACCTTTGGAAACTAGGATGCGAAAACGTTAGTGAGATCCCTAGAGATATTTCTAAGGTATGTCTAGGGATGTCCCTAAGGATAAGTATACGTATAGGTTATAGTACTAGAATTACGCTAACGATCATAGAATTAAACCTAAGATGTTAGATATTGAAGGTACTCCCCCTTTATTAGGTTGTTTTCTCAAGCATGATTTTTGCCTCTCACACTATTCTTTTTGGGTTTTAGAAAATGGATGGAAACAAGATGATTCACGATAATGGAGGATATGATGGACAATAGAATGATATTCTTCATAATGAAATGGGATTTGGAAGTCCAAACATCATTATTATGCTGAATCAGCAATCTCATAATATGATCAATAAAGTAAAATTTGGTAAGTTTCCTGACTCTGCTAATAAGAGAAAGATGGAGTTTCATGATGATCATAGAGGAAAGAAAGTTCAATTTCCCCTATGTAAATCATGTGGGAAGAGGCATCAAGGAGAATGTTTCAAAGGAACTGGAAGATGCTTTGGGTGTGGAAAAGAAGGACACAAAGCAAGTAAGTGCAAAGGAAAAGGTTCAGTTAACACCATGGATGAGGATAATGGTATTGCTACGACATCAACAATGGTTAAATGTTTTAAATGTGGAATGTACGGGCATTATGAAAACCAATTCCCTAAGGGAAAGTCTCATGAAGATAATCAGTATGGTCGTATGGGTAGTATTTATGTGGATGATGATGAAGAGACTACAAATGATATGTGAGATGAAAGAATTGTGGAAGCTCGGTCAATGGTTTAAGAATGTAGTGGAATGATTACATATTTATCATGTGGAATGTTGTATAAGTAATCTCATGGTACTGTAGAATAAAGAGACATGTAAGGATTGTTACACTGTTGTCTGATTAATGTTACCAGTATCCATGAAAGGTTATTCAGATATTTTTGGAATGTAGATGATATGTGCATAATGAAGGGATAAGGAGAAAATTAAATGTTTGATAGTATTCATGAGCTCATGATTGATATAAGGACTAAGTGATATCATGGTTTGAGTATATAGAATTTTGAGGATTTTGGTATGTGGAAAGAGTTAGCTTTTAATAGAATTCATGTTTTCAATAAGGTTCAATTGGTATTCAAGATAGTACAAGATTAAGGCCTTTGAATGTTTGGAATGTGACCAACAAGATATATCTTATGATATATGGGGATCAACGATGGTATTAAATCTCTGGTAATCGTTTTCACTATGTTATGAGAGTGGACTGCAGTATTATGGATAAGCCTAAAGATTGAAATGGATTATGTTGGACATAAGTGAGTATTGTTTAAGGATAGAAGTTTTTTTTCGATATTATTTATGGGATGTTATAGTAATGTAGTTTTTGAAAAAGGACAACCTGCAGGACGGGCGACAGCCCATCGCTTCGGACAAGGCTGTGGGAATCGAACCCACAACCGATGTGCGACTGGCCTTTATCACCTACCACTGGCCTACAGGAAGTCCCTGTTTAGTAGAAACTAGTTTTATTTTATTAAGCGGTATGATATACGAAGTATAAGTTCATTTTTGGAACCATATACGATTAATCTAACCATAAGATGAACTTATAACTTTTCGAACCTTTTGTTTGAGACAGATGGAATGACCCGTCATTCTATCACATGATCTGCTAACACTTCACGAATAACAAATTCAAATTCATTTATTTAAGAGATGAAGTAGAAATTGTTCAAGGCACGAACAACAGCGAGATTGTACCAAAACAAAGTAAGTATTTATTCTAATTCAAACTCTTCAACTTTAGGGAAATGATCTTGAAAACCAAAAATGTTGTCCTAGTGCTCTCATACCTGATGAATCAGATGGTACCTTATATCACCACAAATCTATGGATTTGTGATTACTGGCTTTTCCATAGCCATGTTCTCTACCACTCTCCATCAGAACATGATGGTTAGATTTCTCTTCCATATCCATATTTTCACCTATGTGGAAACCCAATGATTAGTTTATTTGGGTAACCGTTAAGTTTCATACTTTTGTTTTAAAATATTGGTTTTTGTATTCCTTTTTACGATGTGGGTTTCTATTAAATAAACTTTCTAATAGTAAACCATTTATAACCCCAACGAATTTCGAGGGAGAAATTCATTTTAAGGGGGGTAGAATGTAACACCCCGAGATTTTATGAAAAATATTCTTTTTAATTTCACTAATGTCTTGTGTTTTACGCTACACCAAAAGGAGCTTGCACAACACGCATCCTTGACTTGCCTTGCATTACACGTAATCGCAACCTTCCTCGATAGCGTGTGTGGTACGCAATACTGAGTTTCACGAAACAACGATATGCTTTAAAATATTATTAAAACTAGCCGTTATGAATAGTAATAACCACTTTTTGAAATTTTGTAAATTTTATTTTTCAAAATGGAATTCATTTTTAGATTCGAAGTATCGAATTTAGCCTAAGGTGAAATTTATGTACTTTTCAGATAACTTTCATATTCTGATGAATAGTGAAAATTTCTAAATTATAATTAAAAACAACTTTTTTAATCGAAATAATTAATAGTGTTAAATTATTAATTTGAGTGGTTTTAAAGTATATTTAGAATATATTTTTACAATTTAATACAATGTTGGTCATTGGTTGTAATTTCACATTTAAACCAGACATAATCAAGTGTCAATCTTTTTATAGATATTGTTTCTTAAAAACACGCTATTTGTTTTAACAGCGGGATTTAATTATAAAATTAATTAATGCAACTTCTATGTTATGAATTTGGTAAAATAGACTTCATTTTTGAATTCGGAATATGAAATATAGCTTAGGATGAAATTTTGGCATTTTTCTGAAAAACATCAATTTTTGATGAATAGTGAAACTACTAAGTGGTAGTTAAAAACGGAATTTTTCCTAAAACATAATTTTACCGCTTCTGTGAATGGAATTTCAAAAATCCGAGAGACACGGTTGATGTCAGTAAGTAAAATGTGGTTCAATGAGATGAAAATAATTTTTGGTGAATAGTAACTTTTTACTTTTATTTACCACGGTTAAAAGTAAATAGGGTAATTAAGGGTAAGAATGATATTGATATTACCCTAACACATGTCCTAATTCTATTGGACAAGTGTATCTCGACCAAAAACAACCTTAAGTGTAAAATATTATCATTTAGACCCACTTGGATTAGATTAGGACATTTATTATTATTTAATTCAAAGAATAGTTAAAAGAGTTAAAATAAAAGTTTATTTACTAAAACATTTTTAATTTAGGGTTATACATAAGATAAATTCGATTTTAAATATTCATTAGAAAGCTAAAAAGATTTCCTACATGATGGTATTTTATTTATAATTTTTAGACATTAAATAATTTAATTTATTTATGACACTATTATGATTCAGTAATTATCTTATTTATGAAATATTGACATGATTGATGTTATAAACACCAAAATAAATGTAATTTGAGACTTTTTATGAATTCCAATAATTTTATAGGTTACTATGATATATTAGTGTTGATTTAATAAACTTTGTTCGAACATATAATTCTGTTATGACTTTCACAAAAATCATATATCAAATAGTGTCAAAATTGACACAAAATAGTTTTTAAATCAAATATTATATTATTAATTGTTCTTTTATTCCTAAAAATCTAAGGTCCGGCCAAATGACTTAGATAAGGATATATGTATTATTAATAAACAATTTGGGGTTCTTTTGGCATGTTATAGTAAGTTTATTAACCATATAGTGAAAGAAAACAAAAAGACACGGTAAAAGTTAAATTATTTAACTTAGAGTTAAATCTAATTGATAAGGTTAAAATAATATCCTAAACTTGTCTAAATCTTATTGGTTGATAGGATTTCGACCCATCCCCACTTTAACTTCGAAATAAGACCCTTTGGAACCATTATAAACCGATTTTGACTTTAATATAAAATAATATTTTGAGATATTCCTAAGGTGCCCCTCTCCTCCCTTATAAAAGGGTACCTCCTCCCCCTCCTCCTCACACCAAATTGAGCACTCAAGATCGTCCAACCCCTGCCATTTTCTCCTCTCTACTTCCCTAGAATAATCCTAGAGGTCCTGGTCTTCTTCAAAGACCAATCTTAGTTCCCTAAGTGGAGGATTCAAAGAGGCGTTCCAAAGAAGAGGTAATATCCATTACCGATCTTTTCAATTTCTTTCTTCTTCCACTTCTTCTTCTTAGGTTGTTTCATTATGAAGTAATAAGATAAGTATCACTAATATACTGATATGTTATTATAAGTATTAAACAACCCTATTTCACCATCTATCCATCCTACGGAAAAAGAAATCACCGCGCGTGCGTACGTACGGAATACCGTCTCCACGCCGTGGTGTAATCTATTTTCCACCACCACCTTACATGGATGGGTATAATGGTGTAAAGAATAACTATACATAGTTATTAAAACATCATATTGATTCTGATATATTGTATAATCCACTCCAATTCAATTCAATATTTATATCATCGCTCGTGCGTACGTACGGACTACCGTCTCCACGACGCGATGAGATTCATTCTCCATGTTAACCATTTAAGAATAATTATAAAGTATATATAAGAAATAATAATGAAATATATGACATTATAAAGCTACTGGATTTATGTATATATATATATGTATGTCATCTACTTACTTCCATTCAAGACAATAAGGAAAGGAAAACAGCGTTCATGCGTACGTACGGACTACCGTCTCCATGAACGATGTTTTTCATTTCATTTATCTATCTATTATATATATATATATACTGAATATATATGATATATAAATCATATTTTATATTCTGGAAGTATGTAAATCATGATATAAGTAATAATAATGTCAAGAACAACAAGTCAAAACACCTACGATAAATGAAACGATTTTACCCAAAACGCTTCTTTAACATGGAATTTACAAAAGAACGGGTAATATAATGTCATAAGTGAACCATATATGATATCATAACAATGAATATGATTCTGTAATAAGTCAATGACATTATTTAAATAATTATACAGGAGGTTCGGACACATACGAAGCAAATCGGACCTAAGGTAAGGGAAAATATCGCAATCTCATTTTTATCCGAGATTGTTTGTACTTTGAAATTTACTGGGGTATATTTTATCATCCACATCCATGTTTCATCAATATGTAATGTTATTTCCATCCACCTACAATTGTTTAAATCCATTTTTACCCTTCGGTGAGTTTTTAGTAATATCTATGAAAGGAATCTTTTGTCATACAAGGTACTTTTTGACTTTTCCGACAAACGTACGAAGAATGTTTTTTTAACTTATACGACATGAATGGATTTTTAAAACATTATTTCCAAGAAGCTTCCTTTACCAGTTTTCAAGTTTATTTTTAATCAACTTCTTTTAGTTTAAAATTTTATGACATGTTAAGAAAGGAAAAGTATTTTTGAAGTAGAAAGGATATTTTCCTCAAGAATGAAGTTCAAATATTTTATCAAAATTATTTTCTATCTAAGATAATAAAAGGGTTCTGTTTTTATCCCTATTATTACATTGGTTTGATTATGTTGTGATGGAAATATTTTTATGAATTCCTTTATCTTATATGGTTTGTTTTATGATGTCATGATGTTTAAGATTCCCATTTGTATTACATGGGTTATGCAATGATGTATGATTTATGATTTTGTGGCACACATAAGAAAGGATTCATTATAAGATGGGTGGGACCTATATCTCCCTCCAATGCATTGGGTAAAGATTTTATATCTCATGAGATAGACAGGGCTGGAACGGTAGGTTATACCGGTTCAGTGAAACAAGACTGAAACGAGGGTTACTCGATTCAGAAAGGGACTTTGTCCACTAAGATAGTCTTGGAAATGAGTCTTGACTAACAAGAAATGATTCTCTATGATTATGTGTGAATGCCACAAAGTTTCATGTTTTATGTTATGATTATTGTGATTACATTTCACTGCCATGATTTACCCCATGTTATGAAATTATGATCTCTTTTGCAGGTTAAGATTTCCAATAGTTATGTGCTTATGTATATGATGTGATTGATATTTCTTTTGTTTACCCTTACTGAGCATTTGAGCTCACCCTTTTATGTTTTCTTTTCCCCAGGATATAAAGAAATGTTTTAGGTAAAAAAAAATGGAAGATCTTTATGGGAGATATTGAAGATCATTCACCATGATTAGAAGATTAAGTTCCGAGTTTCCAAAGACACTAAACTATTACGATCCTTGTGTGTGTGTTTTTGTTATGTACTAAGTATTCCGCTAATGTAATGTAATGTCTATGTACGTCAGGCTTCAGGTCTCTACACTAGTTCTAAGTGGAAGATATTAACTTTACTTGTTGAGATTCATGTTGTCTTTTATGAGGGTTAGGAGTAGACAAATGTTGTACTGGTTTTAGTAGAGTATACACTTTTAATATGGATCTGAGATAAAAATTATGGGGATCCATAATTTTTTACCTTTAGGTAAATCCTTTAAGGTGGGGAGACACCTTCTGATTAGACCATAAATAAGGATACGATCGTCTATGTCAGGAATTAGATTGTCATGCCTACCAGCATGTGGGGGGTGGGGGTGGGGGGGGGTGTTAATGAGGGAATTTCATGCCTCTAAGTGGTTGGTACATCTAGATGTGACAAAAACGTTTCTATGACTTTTGATGAGAGTTTTTGTGGCTATACATAAAAAAGGATATAACAAGTTTCAAGACATGATGATAAACCTATCAGCAGGTGAATACTGAGAATCAACAACCTGGAGATTTTCTAGAACCATTTCCCATTTTATAATGGAAGTGGGATGACATGACTATGGATTTTTTTTGAGTCTCCCAAGGATGCCTCAGAATAATGAGGGTATTTGGGTGATTCTGGACCATCTGACAACATTTTTAAAAACCATGTTTAACATTTTGAAACCTATGTAATAATTATTTTAATAAAAAAATTTCTCAGAGTGGAATTTTTATTTTTCTTGATTTTAAAGCCACATAACTCTTAATTTGTTAATAATAAAGCAATTAATTTAAAAAAAATCAACAAAATTCAAAATTTTAGCTTAATTATAATACTTATGCATAAATTGAAAATTTATCTAGAAATGGTTTCAATATGTTAATGCATGTTAATAGCAATATTAATTTATATAAATTTTAGAAATTTTACCCAATAAATTGAAATAAATATTTGGAATCCATAGGTCCAAATTATTTAATAATTTTTATTTTATATTTATGCATAAAAAATGAATTACTTAGGTTAAAATTAGTTTTCGTGTTAAAGGTAAATGAAGTTAAAAGGGTTTAAATAAGAGAAATACACCTAATACATGTTAATAAAAAATCATTAAAATGAGTGTATGAGATGTATCTATACATTGAACTTTCCCCCAATTAATTACTATCTATTACTGGATCCTTTTTACCCTTGAATAATGGATTCTCTGTTATATTATTTCAAATAATTTCACTCTTCTCACTTATAAAAAGATAATTAAAACACCCCTCCATGACCAATATAATTTATAATTCCTCTTGAAACTCTACCCTTTTTTACTTTCCCTATATCCCTCTCCCAAATTTCCACCCCGTTGATCCATAGAAAATCCCCAAGTCATAAATTGCCAAGAAATACTTCAAGAGAATGTTTAAATTATCAACATAATTATTAGACCATATATATTTTTTTCTTATCTATATTTCTAACACAAAAATATATTACCCATTAAAACAGGTTCAAAATATTATTATTTATATATTGATATGTTTTTATTTTTATGGAATACAAATCTTCCACGTTTACCCATTTCCCTTAAAAAAATAAAGACACCATTCATGTGTATGTGTGGAATACCGCCTCCATAATGAAACACTATTTGTTATTCATAACCACATTAATTAGATTGTTAAAGAATGAAATTTAATAAATATTATTTTTATATCTTTTTATGATTATGAAAATATAAACTATTTTCCACCTTCCTCCAAACCACTCAAAAAACGAAAATGTCTCTTGTGCTACGTGCACACTACCGCCTCCATAAGTGTTGTGATTAATTTTTCATAACCACCATATATGAATGGTTAAAATGGATTATTTAATGCATAAATAATTTTTTTATAAAATTATTAGTTATATGAAAATATAAATCAATTCCTAATTTCATTCAATTCTATGGAAAATAAAAATTTCATCTGTGTGTACATTCAAATAACCATTACTATGGAACAAAATATTTACTTTTAATAACTACTATAAATAGAAGATTATAGAAATATATATAATTAATTAAAATTATTTTTATTACATATTTAATTATTCATAATGGTAATATTAATTTTTAACATGTTATTAATATACCACCCTTGGTTCACTAACAATTTTTAAAACATGCTCATCACTGATTTCGTATTTCCAAATTGTGACTAAAATTTTTATGGAATGGAATTATAAATATATAAATAATTTTAAAAAATTTATTCCAAAAACATGTAAAATCTAGGTATGATGAATTTGGTATCAATGAATGGGATAAAAAATGGATATTTTGAAGCATGCACAAAACATCCAAAATTGGAAACATCCCCTAATGAAAATAAACTATAACTAACTAATAAACATATAATAAATGATTATAACTAAGAAGTATAATGAGAATAATATGTGAATAATTTTATAAATGTTTTATTAAGATAGTTGTGTTTATTATATAGGATATTAAATCACTTTTTTGAAAGTTGAGAGTTAAGGTAAGGGTGTTTTGTCTCAAAATTAATTCTTTGAGATATGTTTTGTATTGTGCACATATTCTTTTTTATATGGTGTATATAATTCCTAATTTAATTATTATATCATGATTATCTCTTTTTTAATGGTATTTAATTTTTTTTTTCAAGTTTAATCTTTCAGGATATTTGGAATCAAATATTAATAAATATTTAATGGATTTTTTATCCTCAATATTTTTTTTCTTGGGTCATAAAGATTAATTTTTTTACTTATGATTTAATGAGATGCTTTTATTATATTTTATGATGATATTTAAATGAATTCCAGCCATAATATTTATATATAACATTGATTTATTTCATTCTTGATAAAATTTAAAGATTTTAAAAAAATTCTCATCCTCTCTAATGATCTCCTTTTCTTTTATATCTATTTTCACACTTCCCACTAATGTTATCCTTTTCTATTTTCATATAGAAATATGATTTATTTTTGGTTATATTCAAATTTACCTATTAGTATTTTCAGTTTAAATATTTATCTCTTTCTTTACTATATAGGTTTCAATAATGATTTTTTTAATAAAAATAATGAAAAAGTATCTGTTTTCCCAACTATAAAATTTCTCTTCCACTCCAAATTTACATTAGAAAAAACTTTATGTAATTTTACAAGACTTTATTATTGAATATTATTTTCAAGATTAAAATTTCTCAAAATATTTCACTTCATCGCTTTGAAAATGAATTTGGAAGGTGTCCTGTAACTTCTTATTTTACAAATTTGGTAAAAATTATTTATAAAATATATTTTACAATTTATTTCAATGTTATGAGTATTTCTATTTATGAATAATCCTTATATGTTTTAAAATGGTTGTATAAATTATTTTAGTTCTTAATAATTTTAGAAAAGTAAAAGAATGTTTTTTATTTTTTTCAAAAATAAATGTTTGATTTTGAAATGAAATTATTACTTTAAAAGAGGGTTTTAAAGGCTAGTATTTTTAATGAAGTGTTCATTATTTTTATCTCATCTCAAGGAAATTTTTTTTAAAAAAATTATTTATAAAAATTTATTTCTAAAAATCATTTTTGGTTTTAAAGGGTTATTTTTAAACATTAATATCAAAGTATTTTGTTTTAAATAAAACATTTCAAGTGGTTTTTAATAATTTTATTAAGGGATATTTCTTCCTGTTTTTCAAAGTGAACTATTCAAAAAAATTTAAAAGAGGTTTTTGGGTATATGAATGATGATCCAATAATTTCATTAAATTCTACATTGATTTTAATGATCACAAAGACCCTCATTTTTTATTAATGGAGTTAATTTATGTGAATTTATTGATTACATTATTGGAATACTTATTTTATTTTATAAGAAATTTTGGAAATAACTTGCATGAGGTTTTATTTTATGAAGTATTATGGATGTTTTGAAGAAGTCCAGAATCATTGTTCAGAACCATTCATTTGAGATAAAAATTATGTTTCAGAACCCAACATTTGATATAGGAAAATTTTGGGACAATAAATTTGAGGTATATATTAGGATTAGGAACACAAATATTGTAAAGAAACCTATGTTTGAGTATCTAATGTATGGTTTACTAATGCAATATTTGGAATAAATAATATGTTGTACCATACTTTTGAAGTTATATATTTGAAGAGTAATCCCTACATTGAAGTATTTTTATATAGTATTTTAATTTTAGACATTTTAAGAGATTTCCTATAATGATTAAATCAATGTAAACATATCATTAAAATAAATTTAATGAACATTTCAAAGTTTCTTAAATAAGGGATTAAATTCTTCATATTTTTAAGGTATGTTATTTTTTTAGTGGGTGATTAAATTACAATTTCAAACTCCCTATATGTTTTGATGATTTTGATTTTCCTGGTTATATTCCTAGGTTTTATTGACCAGTTTTAAATTATACTCATTCTTAGTTATCAATTTATTTATCCAGTTTAAGAGTAAGAATATCATATATAATCATTGAGTCAAATATTTATGAACAACTATCTATTTATATGAAATTAAAAAGTTGAATGTATTTTTAAAATTTTCATGACATTCAGATAATATTTTTGATCATACCACAAATATTATTTTATATTAATAATATTCTATAATTTATCGATTTTATTTAGAAGGACTAAAATTTAGATATATACTTTTTATTTTCTACAGTTTTATATCCATATTATTTCTAAAAACTGAATTTTTTCTACTATACATTTTTTATCTTTATCTACTACAACCTAGATTTTCTTAAAGATAACTATGTGGTGAATTCATTCTTATATTCATATGAAGATCTATTTTTTTAGAAATATAGAGGTAACTATGAGATGAACTAGTATTCAACATATTTCAATATCGTTTCTATTGGAGTGTTAGTTTCCTTTACTAAGTTGTGTTTCTAAAGTTATGTAAAAGTGCCTGAAGGCCCTATAAAATCTTTACTGTAAGGTGTAAAATTCCATAAATTTGTTCTATAGGTCAGAGGTAAAATGAATAGTTCAGTTAAAATCACCGAGCTTGCAAAGATAACATTGGTGGATTTGATGAGGAGATCTTTTTTTGCACCGAACCACTACAAAAATTTGTGTGTTATTTTCTTTATTCTTCCAATGCATAATTTTCTTGAATAAAATATTTCTTAAACACTTCTTAAATAAAAATAACTAATTAATTTTAAATTATCAAAGTGTCATTAAATATAAAAAATTCACCCAATCTTGTGCCTTCATGTTTCTTATAACAAAAAATTAATATCAAAGGGGTCATTTTGGAAGAATCATGTTAGGATATTGAAAATGTGAGCTAAAGGTATAAATTATGAAAAAATGTCTATGGATAATCTCAATGAATGGATTTAAATTGTCAAAGCACCATATTTAGATAGAAAAAATAATGGATGTTGGATATCCTGTATGGTCATATATTTAAATAATCTCATTTTTAAAGAGTTTATAAAAGTTGTTAAACCTTATAAAATCCCTAAAGAATTAACAAAAAAGGGGAATTATACCAAATAAGATGAATATGATGTTAATTCAATATCAATTCATATAGTCACTCATGTACTTATTCATGATGAATTCAATCATATTTCTCAGTTATCTACAGATTAAGAGATGTGGAAAACTCTTTTAGTATCCTACGAAAGATATGAAAATGTCAGATAGTTGAGGTAAAACATAGTTAAAATAAAAATTTATACTTTAAGGATGTATAAAAGATAATGTTTTAAAAAAGTGAATGGTATATTTACTAAAATATTCAATGGTGTTTCTTCCCTAGTAACTCCAATTCATGAACTATAACGTATGTTGAGAGTTCTTAGAGTTTTACATTCTATGTGGAAAGGAATCTTTGCTTCTATCAATCAATCAAAACATATTAAAAGTTTAACAATGAAGTATTTTATTGTTAATCCAATGATATATGAGGATGAAATATAATCTTTGGCTGAAGATAACATATTTATAAAAAGGGTGAATACCAATATTAAACTATCTATTCCAAAAATTGGAAAAAAGTTTAAGGCAGATGTTATATCCTCAAGTTATTTTGGATGTTAAAATAATGGATATGAACTGTCTCACCTATACAGAAGATTAAATAGGTTTTATAAGAGAAATAAATCCTTTAATAAGTCTTTCAATGATCCAAGAATAATGGTCTTAGACTGATAGATTTTAGGTGTTACAAATGCATATAGATGGGGGAATATCAGACCTGATTTCCAACAATATAAGGAGGAGAAAAGAAAAATAGATAATAAAGAAACGAAACAACAAATAAAAGTTTATTATAAGAAAAAAGATGAAAATTATATGAAGGATATGTGGTGTGTTTCTAAAGAATTAATTATCCCTTCTATTTCAAATTTAGAATATCAGAAATTGAATCTAAAGGAAAACATGTGCTTGATGTCTATGGGAGAAGAGATACAATAATATTACTCTTTTGCTTCTAATTATGAAATCTACTAAATTGGTAAATTAGTTTAATACTATTATATTCTTGAAACAATATAGATAAGTACTTGAAAAGTATAAATACTTAAATAATATTCATAATTCTATCCCAAGTGAAATAGATTCCATGTTGAGACAACAACTTGAATTAAAAGATAAAACAAGAAAATATGATTCAAATTTAACTATGCATGAAAATAAAACTAAATAGTTATAGGATGAATATGAATCCTTTAAAAGTGATGCTAGCATATTTTCTAGGGGGAAAAATATTTCAAAAATATTTTTTAAAGAATATTCACAAAAAATAGAGATATGGTATCGAAAATAATGGTGTGAAACCTAAGCAATATAAAAACTACTTTATTCTTAGTTTAAAGAACCACAAATGGTATGGGGGTATATGTTTTTAAAGTGGTATTTTGAGGATATTATGCTAAAAATTGTGGTATTAAAAAAATACATAGATCATTGTTTTGAAAAATGCTTATGATTTAAGAGATTTATCTAATATTCATTATTCTAAGGTTAAATAGATATGATTATCCAGATCATTACTCGCTAACACTACAGGACATAAGAGTATTTGGATGCCAAAAAAATATTTTATTTTATATTTTTTTAGGTGAAAATACATAGGGAATTAAATTTAATTTAGTAAGTGGATAATTGATTCTCAAGGAACATGGGTGGAGAATTTTCAAATTTCCATGATTTATCAAAGGTATATAGAGGATTGGCCACCTTTAGTTATAATGATAAAATAAATATCATCGGATTGGTTTAGTTAAAGATTAAAAAAATTCATAATCAAAAAATTTCTCTAAGTCCAGATGATAAAGAACAATCTGATAATCATTTCTCAACACTGTGATGATGGTTTTTGCGGATTTTTCTAAAAATATTACTTTATATTTAAATAGAAACGTCTTAATTTTAGAGCATGTCGAACTAAAAATATTTATAACTTAGACCTTAATTCATTGTGTAAAGTAAAAGTAAATTCTTTAACTACTGAAATAAATGAATCATGGACAAGGAATTAGAGACTTGGACATTGAAATATATTTTCTATATATAGGTTATCTAATAAACAATTTGTTTTGAGATCTGACCAGTATTAAGTTTTATTAGAATAGGCTTTGTGATGTATGATAAATTATCAAGAAACATAATCAATCTTTCTAATCAATTAATAAGGTTTCTACATCCAGAACTTTAGAACATATAATATAAGATTTTTTGAACTATTAAGAGTATAAATATTGTCAAAAATATTATTTATTTTTTTAGTTAATTATATTTTTATATTTACCTAGGTATATTTGATAAAATTTAAATATGAATATTTTTCTATTTTTTTATGTTTTTTAGGCTGGTAAAAATGAAAAATATTTCAAAACTAATTCCATTGAGAAGGGATCATAGTATAGTGTTTAAGAAACATCAATTTAGTTATTTTTTTATTACCATAAATAGGTATTAAAATTTATATTTCTGATCCAATAACACCTCAAAAATGTAGAATTATATATATAATAAATAATTCAATTCAAGAACTAGAAAGAATGATGTTTAATGAATATATTATTGCAATCAATTTTTGGGAAGTAGCTATTAATACTTATTTCTATATCATGGATATTGTTTTAATCATGCATTTTCTAAAAAATACACCTAATGAGTTGTGGAATAATAAAAAAACCTATATTTAGATACTTTAATGTTTTTTGATTCATGGTGTATATCTTCAAAACTAATGATAAACTTGATATATTTGATCCAAAGAACAATGAAAGAATATGCCTTGGATATTATACTACTTTTAAATATTATTGTTTTTATTAAAAAGTATAGGATATTTGATGAATCTATTCATGTTATGTTTTATAAAAGTGATCCTTTGGATAAAAAAATCCAATAGATGAAGTCACTGATTAATTAAATAACTTATTGAATGAATATTAAAAATATATTTTTGAAAGTAAATTAGAATAAGATAAGAATCAATCCAATTGTAAAGATAATGAAATTGTGAAACCTGAAAGTTTACTACCTATAAATCCTAGAACATTAATGGACCACCCCTTTTGACTATTTTGGGAGACCTAGATAAAGTATTTATGACTAGGAGAAGTGTAAGAAACCTTGTTGTGTTATCTATCTTTCTATCTTAGTTTGAACCTAAATATATAGATGATTCATTAAAAGATGAATGTTAGATGTTAACCACATGGTAAGAGCAAAACCATTTTAAGAGAAATGAAGTTTAAAAATTAGTTTATGGGACCTTAAACCATCTAGTTATAGGAACTAAATGGGTCTTAAAAATAAGTAATATGAATATGGTATAATTACTAGGAATTAGTCTAGGCTAGTTTCTAAGGGCCACAACCAAGAGAAAGGAATATATTATAAGGAAACCTACTACTATGTTTCTAGGATTTAATCCATTTGAACCAATTTGGACTATTCATATCATATAGATTATAAATTATGTTATATGGATTCCAAAATATGTTTTTTAAATGGTTATTTAGTACACGAGGTTTATGTTGAACAACCAATAGGATTTAAAAATCCTCGTCTACGAAATTTTATTTTAAACATACTAAATATTCTTACTACCATAAATAAGAACAAATAGATTAGTATGAAATATTGAGTTCTTTTATTTTCCAAAATGTTTTTTAGTAGTGTTGGTAGATCCTACTCTATTTAATAAAAACACTAATTGTGATATATTATTACTTAAAATTTCAGTAGCTATTTTTTTGGGTGAAAAGATAAAATATTTATAACGATTTTTCAAAACATATGGAAAAATAATTTGAAATGAGTATAATAGGAGAACTGGATTTCTTTATTGGTTTTCAAATTTTTTAAAATTATTTCTGAAATGTTTTTAATCAAATAAAATATATTATTAATTCATTGAGAAATTTTGGGCTTAAAAATATTAGTTCTTATATAACTCTCATCTATACTAATGTAACAATTGATTGGGAGAAAGATATAAAACCAACTAAAAACAAGTTGTCTAGAGGTATGTTCGGAATTATACAATATCTTACCGAAATTATACCAAACATCATGTTTTTGTTTTCCTTTGTGAAAAATTTCAATCAAATCCAGAAATAATCCCATATTACTACTATTAAGTGTTTTTACATATTTTAAAAAAACTATTTTTCTACCTACGCATTATCTATAAACTTATGATTTTTATTTAATTTCATATCAAAATAATTATATTAGAGGGTGTATATTATATTAAAAAAGAACCTATGAAACCTATCAAATTTTAAGAAAGTACCTGGTTTGATGATCTAGTAAAAATCTACATTCTATTGCATTATTATTCTTTAAGTAAAAAATATATTTCTATTGGATGTTGTTGTGCATAAGTGTTGTGGATTAAACCCACAATTTTGGAATTTGGAATTGAATTAAATCAAATTACTATTTTATGTGAAAATACTTATTATATTAATACTTCAAAAACTCATATGAGTCACTTTAATACTAAGCATATTTTTATTAAACATTATTTTCTAAGAGATAATTTCTATAAAGGGGATATATATTTAGAATTTTCTAATATTTAGTATCAATTTTCTAATATTTTCATTAAACCACTCCCCATTTCAAGTTTTAATTTTTTAAGGGGGTGTTAGATTTATTTAATTTTAAGGAATGATTTTAATTTTTCTTTTTAATCACCATTCAATATATTAATTTTATAATCTATGTTTTTTATTTTTAAAATGTTATTTGTTTATGTTGATTATAATGTTATTAGATTTTTTATTTTAAAATGTTATTTTTATAATTTATTTTGTGAAATTTTCCTTTTATTTAAAAAAACCTTGAATGATTACATTACAATTTTGGCTTGAGGAAGTGAAATATCTCTTTAAACCATTAGAGTAAAACCCATTCTCTCTCATATGATTAATATGAAACCCTTTTGAAATTTTGATATATCAAGCTCTCTCAAACCAAAGCTTCGGAACCTCAAATCTTATGATTCAAGAAATGAAAAATATGTAGTGACCAGATGAAGCCAGTTTGATCAGAATGAAAAGGTAGAGGTATTAAATTTCTAAAAGGAATGTGATGCAAGGGGAGGTTGTATATTTTGAATGGATTATTTTGATGAATCTATTACTAAAGTAAGAACTGAGCTTTCTGGGTATCGATTACATGTTCTATGGTGAAAATATGGAGTATGTCTTCAAATAATATGTAAAATAATTATATGATCATATAAAATTTTGTTTTTAAGTTACCAGAAACACATTTTTGTCAAAGGTTGATGATAGAGAATTCTTTTTTCAATAATGCATATAGCTCAAATATTCAAATATCCCCATGAAGGAGTTTTTCATTGTAGTTTAAGATTGATTAGGGATAATATTATTAAATACAAATATGTTATTTATTTCCTTTTTTAGAACCTATACAATATGGAATATTATTGTAAATTATTTTTAGGTTGACCAAAAATTTTTTATCTTGTTTATTCAGACTACTGTAGTGCCAAGGATAGTTGTTTCAGAGAATATCCTCTTCCCAGTCATGTAGGTTATGTTTTTGATGTTGAGTGACATGACGATGAATTTTTGTAGGTACATGTTGAGGTATATGCATCATTTATATTAAAATGATATGATAATATACTTCTACCCCTATGGAAGGATGGTTATACTTGTTCTATAGAAGAGGGGTATGATCAATGACATCTGAGCTATTTTAAAATGTTATAACAACTACATCCTGTCTATTGGAATGTGTAGAAAATTTTATTTTTTTGGAGCATGAACCAGGGTAAGTATATTCTTATTGATGTTTAGGAGGAATAATGATCAGGTTCTTACACTATGGGGGAGAACATGAGTTTGATGTTTATTGTTTATGCTAGACTTTTTGGGGACGAATTTAAAGAATACCGAGTTTAAGGAAGAATTTGATTACCTCATGTGGCTGGAGGTTTGTAAGATTCATCCATTGGAGTGTCCAACATTACTATTAGTACAAGGAGAAGGAAAATTGATAATGAGAATATCCCATCTAGAGTGGGAGTTATTTATTTTTCTTGAACCATTCAAGAGCCTTTTGATGAGACAGATAATGAAGATGTACTTATTCAGTAGCCTAAATGAAGAGATACACTTGTTGAGAAATATATAGTTTCTATAGTTAAAGAATTAGATTAACCTGTTTTTGGTGAGGAAAGGTTTGAGTAGGATTCTTTTATATTTTTTACTGAACAAATAGATAATAAAGCTTCTCAAGATAAGGAATATCTTGATGGGAAATCCCATCTTGGTGAGAATTTTAGTTCATTGAAACAATATAAATAATTAGATATATATCAATTTATTTGGTTGAAATTTCCTTATAAAGAACATTTGAATAAGGTTTTGAAGTGATAGAAGGTCATGGTGAGTTATCTTCTCATTCTGGTGAAGAGTTGGAGTTTTGGTCACTTCAGTTGGATAAAGTCAAAGATCTTTATTTAAGTCTTGAAAAGATTCATGAAATACTAATGGTGTATTGAATTTTGAGTATCATACTCATTATTTTTCACTAGGTATGGTTTCAAAGTTCAATGAGTTTAAGGATGAATCTATTAAGGTTAATGTGGAGTTTGAGAGTACTTTAATGTCTTACAAAGAGTTAACAAGTACTTCTATTTAAAAAAAAGAATTTGAGTCTCTCCATTTCCAATATCGGATCTTGAAGTAAATTTAAATATAAAAAAATTATTTTGATTATTTTATGGGAAATATATGTAATAAATTTGAATTGAACTAAAATTAAGTTGTTTAAAAATTAGATTTTTGGGATTTGTAAAAGATTTTTTCTAGTTAGTTTAAATCTATAAAATCCACTTCTAGTCAAGTCATAACTTCTACTTCTAGTGGCACAAGATAAAAAAATATATTGAGGAGAATAAACCAATTATTATAGGATATTAAATCCATATATAAAATTGTTCAATGATTAAAATTTGATTGTGTTCCCCTACACACATTGATATATAATCATAAAGATCTAGTGGATAAGTTCAGTTGTATTGAACCAAGAGTTTAGTTTTTGGTCAACTGGATGAGTGATATACAAGATAAGTATATCCAGTCTTCATAGAATGATCAGAATATTATAAAATTGAATCTAGTGGAGGTGATGAAGATATAACAGGAACAAGAGTTTTTTATGATAGAATGGGCTAGGCCAACAAATGAGATTTTAAAGATTATTATGGAAGAGTTATAGGTTGCACGTTAGCATGTTCTTGATTATCTAACCAAAGAATATTCCTTTGATGAGTATAGACCTTATTCTCATCCTACTCCATAATCAGTGGGACCCTTGAACCAAAATTCATTATAAACTAAGCAGATTAATGCAATTTTTTTTAAGTTTATAGTTTATAGTTTATATTTGTTTTTTACTACTATTTTATATTTCTAATCCTATTCATTTTCAGGATAAATTTATTTTTGTCTTTACATAACATACATGAACTATTTATTTCTACACTGAATGTTTTTACTCCATTTATATACTTTATTTATGACTTTAAAACAAAAGAGAGAGAAATATGGATAAACATAACATTCTATTATTTTATTTAAAAATATTTATTTATTATTATTATTATTTAAAACTTAAAAGAATTTCTCTATTTTTATTTATATGGCTTTTTTCAACAAAAGGAGATTTTATTGGGAAAATGAATATTAATCCAACATTTTCATTAATTTCTCATTGATTTTGATAATCTTATACACCCTTATCTATTTACTAGTGAATTTTATTTAATTAAATATTTGAAATATATTTATTATAATTATTATTTTATTTTCTAGGGAATTTTGGATATAACTCAATAGAATTTTTATTTTATAAATTACTCTAGATGTTTTAAAGATATCTGGAATCACTGTTCAGAACCCAATGTTTAAGGAAAATGATAAGTTTTGGAACCATAAATTTAATATGGAAGGCTACTTTTTGTATCTTACATTTGAAGTAAATGTTAGGATTAAGAACCAATTTTTTTAAAACCCTATGTTTCTGTATATAATGTATGATTTTTAACCCAATGTTTGAAATAAATAGTAAATTATATCATAGTTTTAGATTTATCCATATGGTTAGAAAACCCAACATTAAAGAAGTCATATGTGAGATTTGAATTTTTGATATTCTCAAATATTTATATAATGATTTAATCATAGTAAATACATCCTTAAAATCCATTCATATACCATTTCAAAGTCTCTTGAATAACTGATTAAATCCTTTCAATTTATAATGGTATTTATAATGTTAAATGGGTGATTAAATTTAAATTTCAATGATTCTGTATATTTTTATGATCATGATTTATATATAAAATTATTTTAGTCTTATTTACTACAATTAAATTGAATTTATTATTTATTCTTAGATGACTTATCTAATTTAAATTTGTGAATATCATAACAGATCATTGATTCAAATATTTGTAAACATCTAACTATTTATATGAAATTAAAAAAGTTGAATTTATTTTTAGTTTTATCTAGACTTATATAGAATAATTTTACCCATGATGCTTCTATTCCTTCATATTTATAATCTTATATAGTTCATCAAATTTCTTTCTCAAGACTGCACTTTGGAGACATTCATGTTATTATTTGATGTTTTCTATCTTTCCTCATACTAAGAAGTGAATTTATTGTTGATATGATTTGTGATCATTATCTATTGCAACTAGGAGTATCTTTTGGAGGATTATTTAGTGAATTATTTTTTATATTCATTTAAATATCTATTATTTTGTTTGTTATGAAGGAAACAATGAGAAGAAGATGTATTCAATTGATCTATATCTATTTTATTTTATAGTGTCAACTTTTCATACTAATAATTTTTTATAAGGTTTCTTATAAAATAACATGAATTCCATGTAAAATCAATTTTAATGTGTTTACTGCCAACACTTAGTTGTAGAGGGCCTCAGTAAAAGGACTTATTTATTTAAAATCACCAAGCTTTTGGAGAGAGTGTTAGTGGAGTGTATTAGGGGATATTTATGAAAAAATCAGTATAAAAATTGATGTGTTATTTGATTTATTATTCCACTATTTAATCTACTGGAATAAAAGAGTATTTTATCACTTCTCAAATCAAAATGGGGGATTAAATTTTAATTATCAAAGTATTTTTAAAAAGTCAGAATTCATGCCCCTCTTATGTCTTCATGTTTAATCTGACCAACATGTTTTTCATCTATTTCAAAATAATTTTACAATAATTACATATATCAAATATATGTTTTTATGATACCATCTACATTATTTATCTGGATGGCTTGTAATGACGATGTTTTAATACCTACTTTTCTTGTGGATTATTTAATATATAATAAAATCATGAATGTTTTTTGACCTTGTTACACAAGTTGGAATTGTTTTTGTTATGATATGGTTTGATTATATAAAATCCCTACAATGAATTGAATAAATTTTAATATCTTATGAGATGATTATGTGATATAAGGATATTTATTTTTGACCTACTATGTTAGGGGATATAGAGACGTGTATTACTGACTATCTATGTTATGGGAGATAGAGACATGTATTTTTTTACCACTATATTTTGGGATAAAAAATGCACATTTATCACCTTCTATGTTATGGGATATAGATATGTGTATTTATGACCACTATATTATGAGATACATGGATATGTATTCCAGACCCACTATGTTATGAGAGATAGAAACATGAATTCATGATCCACGATTTTATGATTTACTATGAACATGTTTTCTTCCATTTTTCTATATTATTATATATTTCAATGGAATGTTACATTCTATTTCATATTCCTATGATTACAATATAAGAATCCTATTTATTATCTCATGTTCATACACTCTTTTTCTATCATACATATTTGTTCATTTGAGATTACATGTCCTTCTACCATGCCTTATGAACAAATCTTATTATTTATATTATTTTTAATAAGATATTTATCACATGATCAAGTTTTATCATATACTTATGATCTTACCCTTGATTACATGTTGATAAAATTTTCATTTACTAATCATTAGATATTAAAAATTTATTATGTTTCCATAAAATAGGTTTTGAAGACAAGTATAACCTATAATGGGTCTTGAAGGGAGTCTAATGTGGTTAGATTATAGATAAATGTTCACAAGTATCATTTAATAACTTTCTTATGTAGATGATTATAAAATAAAATACACCATTCATTTTTGGGACTGTGTCATTATTTTTTAGTATTATTTCTTAAATCATGGAGATGATGTAAAATAGATATATGATTATCTTGGGTCATCTCAGTTGGTATGAATTCATAATTATAAATTATTTATTTTTAGAACCGGGCCTAGGAGTGCAGGTTTATGGAACCCTAGACCACTTACGTTATAATTTGAATACTGTAATATTTCTTTTTTGTTAGTAATAATGTTCCTTAACATTTCTCCCATGGAATAAAAATATGTTATTAATGACGTAAAAGTAATTTGGTTTTTTCTTTATTGTTAGTATGAGTGATTTTTCATTTCTAATTGTGTATTTCAGAACATATAAGGAGAGAAAGTAAATTCAATGTGATATTTTGGAGCCTAGTTCCCTAATTTGGATTTCACTATTTTGTGTCTCTAGTTCAATATCTCCCAACCGTATTACGTAAGTGAGGTTCTAGAAGCGAGTTCCATAATTTTGTGTCCATGCCTAAAAAGAGGTATCAGAGCTTGGTTTCAGACTTCTAGAGGCTTGTTACATTAAGTTATTCATTTTAGCCGGAGTTTACTATTTTATAAGGAATTAAGTTAAAATTATCTGTGGACTAGATTGAAAAGTGTGATGGTTCATATTTTATATTTTTGAAAATGTAAATTGAAGACTATTTGTATTATAAATATCATGGTGTTCCATTGAAGGGAATAAAACTATGAGAACTTTTTAAAGAGAAATGTTAAAGAATATTCTAGAAAGAACTCAGGTTCGATCAAAATATTTTGTCCCAAAATGCGTTCTACAATATTTTTTAGAAGAAAATCACTGATAAACTTATGGTAAAGATTGAAAACATGTATAAAAATCCTTCCATAGTGAAAAAATTGTTCATATTGTAGTAAAATTTTAGTACAGGGATTTGATTAAGAAGGTGAGTGGATGTTTATCATAATGAATTAAATATTATTTAGAGTCAACATGAATATATGAAGATGGAATTCACTAAAATGATATGGTCCTTATTCCTTTAGTCATGACTTCTGAAAACATGGGATGAAATGTTTATACTATTTTTCATTCTGGTGGAAATTATAACTTGGTGTTGGAGGAAATTCAATATCATGAGTTGAATAAAGATAATGATTATAAAAAAGCATAAGGTGTTACTAAAACAACATATAGTATAGAAGTTATAATTAATTTCAATCAAAGAGATAGACAATTTCAAAAAAGGGGATGGAGGAGATAGAAAATAATTAATGGAAATTGATAGGCCCTATACCCATTTATTGGAATTATGGGAAGAATGGGAACCTAATTAAATATTAGAGGGACAATAGGTCACATTATTGAAGGTTTACATGTAAAGGTTCTTCTATAAATACTATGCTCAAGGATGAAATAAATTTATTGATTAGTTTCTCAAGAATATTAGAGTCATGGATTATTGATTCTATGGATTAAATTAACTCAACTTATAAGAGGGGGAGGATGTATAAATATGTTTTGATAATATATACCAAGTTCATCTTATAAATAATGAAACTCCTGAGATACTTAGAAAGGGTGATTTGAACATTTGAAAATGAGTATATATTTATTTGCGTTACAAGGGATACAAGACATACCGAGGTAAAAAAAATTAATATCCATTGGTCAGCTATATAATTTAGGGTTATTTATGATTTTTGTGTAAGGATTGTGGAAAATATCACATGGTTAAATTTTCATATCAAAATGAGAAAAATATAGAATGTTTTATCTCTCCTAGTGTTTGGAAGAAACAACACTTATCAGAACAACAACTTATTAATTGTAAACGTTATTGAATGATCATTTAAAACTCTTGAGTGATAAATGAATAAAAATATTGGTTTCAAAGGGAATGTTTATGATTGACTATTTGGAGTATTAAACACGAAAAGATGCATCATGGGAATCAATGAATAGTTTATTTCAATATAGAATGAATACCACCTAATAATTGGAATTCAGAGCCAATTAATATAGATATTTTGTGACCAACATTGGTTCAATCTCACAAATGGTCATTAAATTATCTTACCTTCATCGAAGATAAGGAATAAAAGGTTTGGGTGTTATATTTGAAGCCCATGTTTGAAGAATTAGTAACCTTAATTTGATGGATATCCATGGTTTAAATAAAGGGTGGTTTAAAATTTCTGGGTTTGTTATCTGATAATGGTATAGAGTACAAATGAAAAGATTTTTGGTAATTTTGTTGGAATATTGGAATTCATTTTGAGAATACAGTTCCCAAAAAATTTGTAAAAAAATGGAGTAACATATCAAATGAACATGGAGTTAAGGGATATAAAAAGATAAATAACAATTTACTCTGGTTTTACAAAATAGTTTTAGGTAGAAGCATGGAATTATGTTGTGTACCATGTGAATATAAGTATTTATGCCCCATTTGGGAAGAAGATTTTTGAAAAATAGACTAAAATAAAGTTTTATGTCTCCAAGTAAAATTTTTTTCAGTATATTTCCTAAGTTCATGTTGATTCTAGTAAGAGTGAAAAAATAGAAGTACAATCATACGCATGTTTCATTGTGGGTTACAATAAAGAATATTTTGGATTTTTTCTCTGGAATAATGACCACTAGATTTTCATCAAAAACAAAATTGTTTAATTTAATGAATTGATACTTTATTAATATTTAATACAAGTGAAATACGTAGATGAGAACAAAGAATAACCACATATTAAGGTTCAAATGAATAAAAGTATAGAAAGACCAGTTAGTTTAGGAAGAACTCTAGTTTTAGAAGAACCTAACTATATAGAAGGTGGAGTTTTTGAATGAGGTTTTACTCTAAAGGTCCATCCATTCCTAGACATACTAGAAAGATTAATAACTATAGATCCCCATGTTGAATTAACCATTGGGGGGGGGGGGTAATCACTAGTTTACTTTTTACAAATTCTTTTCTTTTCAATACAAGATCCTAAACGTTTTTGATGTACTCGATCTACTAAGTGATTTATCTCAATCTCACCATGTATATAGATTTACTAATATAGAGAACAAAAATAATATTTACAAGGATAAATATGAATAACTACTTCTTTACATGTTGGTTATACCCCTAACATGGATTCTATACTATAATTTTTTTATCAATTACAATGGACAATAAAGATTCATAAAATATCTTAACTCTAGAGTCCACACAAAAGGATTATTAGACTACTTCAAATAGTGCTGCCAAATTCCATACTGGTCTTTATGCTGTTGAATCACACAATAGGATCTTTATACTACTTCACATAATGTTACTAGAGTCCAAACTAGCCTCCACACTCTTGAGTCTCATAAGTGGAATTTTATATTTATTGAAAAAATATTCTCATTCAATGGTAATCCTACAGTAAAAATTCCTCTTTCCTTTTATAAGTGATCCTACCCCACAAGCATACTAGATCTTCTATGCTTTTATACAAATTCATGTACCTTTAATAACCATTGATATTCTATGAGTAATTAATAATTAATTAAGATCACCTATATAATATTAGTTTCCCTAGTGAAATAATTATCAGACAATTATTCATTATACTGATGATGTCTCGACTTCACTTAAATATGTTCAAGTATTCACAAAATTTCCTATATTATTTTATACACGAATAATCCTTTATAATTCAACCAATATTTTTTTTATTCTCAATTATCACTTGATAACTTCATGAATGTAAGATACATTTCACGACCTCCTCAAAATTTAAAAACCTATAAAATAATAATTTAATCATCCTTATTATTTTTTTATTCTTCTCATGGTATTTATTATATATTATTTTTCTCCTATTCTTCAGTACTTAAATAATTTATTTCATGAATTAATTATTGCACTGTTGTCCATGAAATAACTTAGATGGGTGTTAATTTCACTATTATTCTACATATAAGTATATCACAAAAGTTCTTCCTTGAAATAATGGATTTCTTGATTCTCAATGTGTAAGAGTAAGTAGTTCTTCTCTTTTTTACATTAACCATGTAGCCTCATAAAAAACTGGATGAGATTCAGATAATAGTGTATATAGAAGATATAATCTTTATCTATTCATGGCCTAAGAGTATCATTTAAACATTCTCCTTAATGCGAATGAATCATGAAAATCAGATCATCATGAAAAAAATATTTAGTGATTCTCTATTTCACTCTAGAAAATGAGATCCTAAAGGATATTTGAATGATAACAACATCTAATGGGATAAGTCCCTCAGTATTAAAAAATTAGGTCTCCACTACCTATCCTCCATGTTTCATGCCTTTTCAAGGTAGTTTAATATCTTCCAAATAATATACCATGTTATGGTTTTCATAAACACTTTAGATCTCGATGTTTCTCAAAATACCCTGACACTAAAAAACATGGGGTCTTTTATTTGTTGATAAAGTCATGTTTGATCCTAATAGTGAAGTGATCAAATGTATGTGAAAATATCACATTTATCATCGCATTAATCCACACTAATTATAAATATATTCATGTCAATATCTTCATTCAAAAATGGATTATGTGTAAAAAAATATTTCATGCACTTCATGTATTTTGTCGATGAAGATCCAATGTATATTCTTCTCAAAATATCAAGAGTACAATGATCTCATGGACCAAATCGGTCATGGAATATTTTGAAATGAAGAAATATGGTGTAGATACATCTATTGAGATTCAAGAGGTTTAAGACGTCTTCCACAGCTGATCAGACAGCCTGGACCAGCCTTATCATGCATGCCATGTTTTATCTATGTGTTTTTAAAATGGATGAATATTGACCAAAAAACCAATTTCCCACATTAGTTCTCCACATGTTCGATCACTCCATTATAAGTTAACATGTCCCTTCAATAGATCAGTTTTGAGTAGACCGGGGTCTGCTTTTAGAACTACACCACACACATAGGCTTTTATGAGACATGCCTCCCCACATTGGCCCACCTTCCCACCTTCATTCATGCATGCTCACCTGTGTGCACCTGTACACCTCAGGGTGTACACCCACTTACTAATGGAGGCTATAACCCATTACTCCATGTTATCCACTAGGGATGGATCTCCATTATGGTTGATCTTTATACCATAATAAGGTAGACCGAGCTAGCCCTTTTGGCTTGTCTACTTGGACCATTTGTTTGTTTAAGTCCCATCATAAATACATTGAAAAATATTATGTAGAATTTATAGAACCAATAATTTATTGAATATAATTATTAATATCATATTATCCCTAAAACTTTATTATTATAAAATATAGATATATTTTCCATGGCCTTTTTTAATTGATTTTTCATTCTTGCAATCAATGTGTCAGTTCTTCAACACCATTAAAACATGCCATTGAGATTTAATACCAGTTCAACAATTATAAAAATTGATTTGAAGAAATCATGATTCTTAACTTCATACATTATTATAATATCCAAAAAATATTGACCCTTTATTGATAACAAATACAATTCAAGTCCATTAGGTTCAACATTCTCCCCCTTTGTATTTTTTGGAAATATTACCTTACATCATAAAAGTAAATATTTGGTTTAATATATTTTATCCCCCTTATTGATATTATAATTCAAAGGATAAGTGGGGGTATTCTCATATCACCAATTTTACCAAAATAATTTATCCTCTATTAAATGATTGATACTTGAAAAATTATGAGAGGGGATGATATTACTTTATTCTCTTAGAAAAGATAATTATTTCAACCAACTCTATGTCTACATGGGAAAACCTGATGTTGAAAATAAGAGAGATATAGAAAAGTTTTTATATGAAATCCCTAAACAACCATGCATGTGAAATATTGGTCTTAAATTCTCAATTCTCATTTTTGGAGTTGCAAGTAATTATATTTTTCAACAAAATGCTAAATCTTGTACACACTCCAAAAAACATATTAGAAATTTTTGGTGAAAAATATATTATTTTTTCTTCATAGTTGAAAATAAGCTCTCCTTGGTAAATATTATCTATTAATTTAAAGTTGAGAAATGGAAATGATTTTCATACAAAATATTTCATTTTTAAAAGTTAATTTATAAATTACACATTCATAGTGTAGTGAAGATAAAAAATATTTGACTCGTCAGTGCTCCCCCTTAAGGGATGAATCCATCTCCTTAAATTTTGTGCATGTTAGTAAAAAATAACACACACACAACTAGATATATATATATATATATATATTATTGGAATAAATAGAGACCTTCTATAACTTTAGAAGTAACATTCAAGCTGATAGATGAATCTCAACCTAGGCCGTTAAATTCTTTTAATCTCTTCATGGAAATATTTATTTGGAATATTATTTCTCTTTTGGGTGTCATTTTATTAATGAGAATGTTTCTTAAATTGAACTTATTATATATATTTTTTGAAATACCTTTTTCCACCGCAGTTTTTATATCCACTTTCTTTCCTTTATATTTTGTAATTTTTTTCATCTTCCCCAATTTTTCTATCCAATTCAATTGACTTATCCAAAAAACTAGGCATTATATATTCACATTCATAGTCTTCTTAAAATTGTCACATCACTTACAACTATTTTTATTTTGAAACATATTCCCTTTTAAAACATATAAAATATATCCCTTCATTCTTATCATGCATTTCTCATTTATGTGACCCTGCTGATAACATCTACCAAAAATTTATTTTAAGCCTTATTATCTAATTTTTCGAAGATTGGATGGATTTTTGGGACCAAAATTATTTCTATGAGAAAAAAATATTATATATTCACCATTACACCATTTATTAATTACTATTTCTTAAAATTGACATTTTATAATAGAAATACAAGGATTTGTGCCAATACCTTTAACAATTTGTTTAATAGTTTTATTCTTTTGTTCACATCCTAAGGTTTTATTTTCACCTTTTTTTCTTATCTACCTCCAATTTTTTTGTTCACTTATCTTCAAATAATTAGATTATTTGTGCATGATTGATACATTCCAGTACTCATCAAAACAACGATCCCTTCTATTACAATACTCGCAGTAATCTTTAATTCTTTCAAATCTATTCTTTATAGAAATATTCAGTTTATATGGTGTAGGTATTCTCTATTGTTTTTCATATTTTCTCCTCCTAAGTGAATGGATTATATTATTTTCATAAATTTTCTTGTGATGATGATATTATAATTTCTTTTGTTGAAAATCATAGAAACACCAACAATATCATATAAATTTATTTTTCTTATTTTCCATTGTAGTCTTTCTAAATTTACTACATTTTGAAAATTTATTCTTTTGAGTGGAATCACCACACCTTTAGAAAATTATTTGGGAACACATATTCGTAAATATTTTCTCATCCCCCATTGATTTTTTGTTAATATATTTATTTTTCACCTTCCATAATATGGAAATGTTTGGTTTATAACCTACACTAGAAATTAAAACAACATTAGTATATTGAAAAGTTTCCAAGTTGTGGGAAACCTTATTCTTGGAGGATATTTTTATTTGATTAGAATATGATATCATTACCTTATTAGATTCATGATCCTTAATGAAAAATTAGGGGGAATAATCTCTTTTTTTAGAAATTTGGGAAGTACATATTGTGGTGATTCTTGATTCTTTAATCTCCCCTATAGCTCAAAAGACTTCATATCAAGGGATTAATTTTAATTATAAAATAATATCATCATGTTTTCCCAATATTTATTTAACTTATTTATTTTTTATTTATGAATTCTACTTGATTATTGCAAATAATATTCAAGATCCTTAACCCTGTCTGATTTAACTTCAAGTTTAACAACTTTCACATCCTTATAAATATATTTCAAATTTTTACATGCATGTAAATACTATAAAAAAAACATTGAAAGATATATTTCACAAAAACATGAATTTGAAATTATTTAGTAAATGTTTTACCTCTTTTATTTTAATGGTATATGTTTTCCTCCTTTTCTATGATGAGTTTTATAAGAGTGTTTCAAATGCCAAAATTTTTATCCAATGCATATTACATATCATTATCCTCTTCTTCTTGTTGTAAATTTTCATCCTTAAGACCTTTGATACCTACAAAAATACAATTTATAAATTCTTTGTGAAATTTATTAATTTTTTCATTAAATTAAAAACAAATATCACTAAGTGACACATCATCATCAAAACTTGAACATGCTTCATTAGAATAATCATAATCAAAATAATTATTGAACAATATACCATTAAAATTACCTTTAATTAGAGTTTTTTCTCTAATTATAGTAATATTATACTTTAGCTTCATTTCCCATATATTCTTCCTATTCATCCGAGTCTAGGTATAAATTTTTATTAATGTTATCTCACTAATTTATTAAAATTTTCACTTTATAAAATATACCTTTGATATTTAGAGGGAACCTTGATCAGGAACCAACTATAGTACCCCGAGCTAGATTGACTATTGAGGGGGGGATCAGTGGATTACTTTTTACTAATTATTTTATTTTGAATTCAAATGATTGAGTACATTAAGGTTCTCAATCCACTTAGTGATATCTCCTTGTCTCCCCTCATATATAGAAATACTAAGAGAGGCCAAACCACATGGTATTTAAAAACTTTGGTATAAAGACTTACTTTTTTCTTATTAGTTTAACCCCCCAACATGCATTCTATAATTTAATATTATTATTAATTAAAATGGATAATATAAAGTCACAAAATATCCTAACTAATAAGTTCACATAGGATGATATTTATACTACTTCACACAATGTTACTAGAGTCCACACTATCCTTCACACTCTTGAGTCACACTAGAGGATCCTTATACTACTTCACATAGTGTTACTAGATTACAAACTATCCATCACAACCTTGAGTCACCCAAGAGTTTATCTTTAATTATTTAAAAAATCTTCTCATTCAATGATAATAATATAGTAAAATTTCCAATTATTTCTTTATAGTGATCTTCCTCCACAAGCATACTGGATATGCTCTCCTAGTGTATAAATTCAAGTAACTTTTACAGATACTAATACTCTATTATTCTTATTCAATAAGTATAATTAAATATATAAGATCAGTTTCCATATTGAAACAATGATCAAATAATTCTTTCTTATGTGTATGAATTCTTATTATCACTTAAATATATGCAAGTGATGCCTATAATTTTCAAAATATTATTTTATTCTAGAAAAATATTTTACAATTAAATCCACTCTCTTTTGAATTTTGAATTTTCATAAGAGAACTTCATGAATTTTTGAAACATTCCATGACCTCCTCAAATATTTAAACCATGTTACATAGATATTAAATCAACCTAATTATTTTTATGTGTTTATCAAGGTATTTTTAATGTATTATTTTTCCTATAGTTCTTTTGTATTCAGGTATTTTATGAAATAATTTATGAGATTTTATCCTTGAATCAACTCAAATGGGTTTTAATGTCATGGTTCTTCTATATAAATTTATATCATAAAGTTTTTTTTCAACCAGGGGATTTTAAAAACTCTATGTGTAGGAGTAAGCATTGATTATATTCATTGAATTTGGCAAGGTGCTTCCTGAAATCCGAGATGAACTTAGTATTAGAATGTAAATAGAAGATGGATCCTTTAACACTTCATGACCTAATAGGCTCACAAGAACCTTCTCCTTCACATGAATAAAGAAGAAAAATCTACTCTTAAAAAAAGGTTTCATGGTGTTTTTTTTCAATATAGAAAATGAGAGCCTAATGGTTATTCAAATGAAAAAAGTGTCTAAAGGACTTTGTACCTTTGTATTTATAGGCATATTCACCACCAAAGATCCTCCTAGTTCATTGCTTCATCAAGTATATTTAATATATTTTGAAAAATATTTCTTGTAAAGGATTTCATAAACACGAAATATTTCAGAATTTATAAAATATTCTGATGTTGAAGAACATGGTGTATTTTCCTTCAAGATGAAATCATGTTTTCTCCTCATAGTGAAGTGCTCACATGCATGTGAAAATATCACACTTATCATCGAATGAATCCATACTACCTTCATTGATCTTTATGTAGATACATTCATTCATTAGGGGATCATGCTTCAAAAAAATATTTATTATAGATCTTGTTTTGTGTGCGTAAAGATCCAATGTATATTATTCTCAAAATATCAAGTATAAAAAGATCTCGAGTATGACTATGGTTGTGAAAGAATTACAATTGTGAAATATGATATAAAGATATATATTGATCTTAGAGGGTTTAAAGAAAACATTTGTAGTTGATTGAATAGCATATATCATCCTTATCATGTGTACCGTGTTTTATCTATATAGTTTTAATATGTATGAACAATGAATGCTTTATTACTTTCCCACATTGATTCTCTCTATGGTAGATGAAGTTCCCAATCAGGATGTAAGTATCACTGAGAGGGGGAGGGGGTGAATTAGTGATTTCCTTTTCTTTTTATGTTTCCTTAAATTTGAAACAAACTTAGCCTCCTGTTAAAGAGTTTCTTTTCTGCTGAACACACACAACCACAGGAACACAAGATTTACAAGGTTCACTACTCAACAATAGTAGCTACGTCCTTGGTAAGGTACATAAATAATCTATTACCACACAATCCACTATAAAACAATCCTTTGATGTGGAATACAATGAGTAGGATATACCCTTACACTCGTGTAGCATTTGGTAAATAATCCACTAGTGTGTGTTCACCTTCTTAACACTAATAGGGAATTATAGTATTTCAGTGCTTCTTTACAATTGAATAGATGTATTTTATCAAGTAAAAATCTTCACATTCTTACCCAGAAGCCGGTAAGAACTATCTTATGCACAACCAAATATGTATGTAGACCATAATTTATTCGCGCAACCTTTAGGCTACCTTGCGCATAATTCAAATAGCTTGTGCATAAAAAATCTCTTTTAGCGTGGAAAATATTTTTCACAAAACTACCTTTTTCTGAGCAACTTTTCACTTTTCGCACAACTTCTCACCTTTTCACACACCTTTCCTCTTTTCGCGAAAACCTCTTTCTTCTTGCGCAACTCACTTAGCATATAATTTTACACACTTCCGATCTTGAGATTTCTCTAAGTGTCTAGCCTTTACAAATGGGAGGGGTTCACCTCATATTTATAGGCATTTTTAACCCTGCGTGAAAAACACTAATCCACAAATAAAACCCTCATCATGCACGTAAATTTTTTTTTGCGCAACATCATATTTCATGCTATGCTCCAATTTTTCATGCACCTCATGCCCTTTACAATTTTTGTGTTTGGATCTCGAAACACCTCTTGTGCGAAAATCTTAATTCCTCTATTTTGCGCACCATGCCAAATTTCACGTACTACTTTATTTTTAAAACACCACAACAATATTTTTCACACCACTTTATTTTTTTCGCATCCTGCTAATATTTCTTGCACCACTTTATTTTTCACGCACCTCCCTTTTCCAAAAACAACTCTCTCCATTTTATGATTTTCAGCCCTAAGATTTGGAAAACACTAGAAAATGGCGTCACCTTAAACTATTCTCTTATGCCACCTCCAAATTGTTCGTTCCTTTTTCATTTATCTCTTAACTGATTCCCATAACCATTATTCATCGTTCATCACAAAATCCAATATCATGATATATATCCTTTGATAGACCAGATTTAGCATCCTTAGAGTTACAATGGAAAGTACTGTAACTTCCCTGTCTTCCAGCAGCAACATTCCTTCCAATCAAAACTATATATGACTAGCATCATCATTTCTCCCCCTTTCCTTCATATGTCTTGTATCACAAGTTCTCCTACCTTATGATATTTTTGAAATACAAATCAGAAAAGCATCTTCTCATTTACAATTCTTTTACAAAGTGAATTGATTTATCTTCTTTGACAACAAAAAACAACACTCTATAATAGCAAACTCTTATTACTTATTTATCCGTTGAACATAGTCCCAAGAGTAGATAACTCCTTTATAAGTCATTTAAATCCTTCAATGACATATTTTTGAGTACCCAAGGGTTTTAACCTAGAACCACACCACACAAAAAGGCTTCTACAGACTGTACCTCCCTAGACAATCTCACATACCCACTTACATGCAATCACACTCACTAGTGTGATCCTATGAGCCTATGTTTGCACACCCCATTTCTATGAAGGAGATATCCCATGATAAAATTAATTCCACTCATGTTGGATATCCATTTATTATTAGATTTATCCCAAAATATGATAGATCGATCTTTCCCTTGTGGGTTGTATGGTTTGTACATTTTTTATAAGGCCCATTGGAAATACTTACAAAAATATTATGTAGAATTTATATATCTAATCCTTTCTTGAATATAATTTTTAATATCACATTATTCCTAAAATATTATTATTTAAAAATATAGATAATTTTCATGGCCTCATTTAGTTCTATATTAATTGTTGTAAATAATATGTCAGTTCATCAAGACTATTGACACATGTCTTTGAGCATCAACACTGATTGAATAATTATCACAGTTTATATATAGAATTGCCATTCTCTATGATTATTAAATTCATACACTCTTACAATATCCCACACATATATACCCTTTATTGACAAAAAATACAACTAAATACCATTGGGTTAAACATGAACAGTTAAATCTCCAGGAATAATTTTCGAAGAAGCACATCTTCAAAAGTTGAGGTGGTCTACCGGAGTTAGAAGATCAATGGAATGGTATGGGTATTAAATTCACTATTTACTTCTTTAAAATGGTGGAAAACCTAAAATATAAAAGTATTTTGAGATTCTAAATGATGAAAAATAGCGGGACTTTACAATGAAGAAGGATATTAAATCCTTTCATGCCTTTGAAGCGTAGGAGATTTTAGAAGTACCAATGGGAAAGAAGTAAATATAGAATAAATGGGTATGCTGGTTGAATGAATAAGTGTATATAAATAATTGGTATAAAGAAATTTTAGTTTTTAATGGTAATATATATAATTAAGGAGCCTACTTTGGTGAAATTGTTTCTCTAATTTTTACTAGAAAATGATTCGGATGGTAATGATAATGGCTGTAGAAGAATACTTACTTATTGAATAGTTATATTTGAAAATATAATTTCTAGAAGGGTACTTAGATAAATAAATGTACATGTATTAACCATAATAATTCATTTAGTAAGGGGGTAACATGGTGTGAAATATTAAATAGAGTTTAATAAATATGGGATAAAACTTTACTCATATATTCTAAACACAAATATTTAGTTATTCAATTTATGTGGCAAATTATACTTGAATAATTATTATTCAAAAATATGAGAATTATATTTATTCTTCAAATTAAATTAAATAGTATTTAATGAGAATTTGGATACACTTAGTGTGTGACATTATTTTCTTATTTCTCAGTGGAATTAAGTGAACTTACCTAATGTACAAGGTCAACTTTTAACCACATGTTAAGGAACTCATAGTAAAATAAATTTATATTTCAATGATAACAATATCCCTATGAACTCTAGTGTGTAATATAATCATTTTATCTCGATATCTAATCATGCATGATGCATAATGATTTCATCACCATAAATTATTTATTTACATTTCTTTAACCTTTTGAGATGGACTCCCAGATGAACTATCATGGCCATGGATTTAATCATATTACTCATGTAAAAATTATGAATTTATTTTTATTTAAATAATATATTGTTATTTATTTTATTTATATTTATTTAATTGGGTCATATTTTTGGTCGACCATGTGTGTATAGACCCTATAAAGGTATCAGGGGGTATCAACGTGAGCTAGGAAGCAAGTTCCAAAATATGGATTGATCTTGAGGATAGAGTTTTTCAATAGGTAGAATACGACACTAAAATTTTTGGAATCATAATGTGGTGAGAAGTTGATTGAGGAACATGTCGTAGCCAAGGGGAACTACAGTATGAAGGCTATAAATAAATAAATATTTTTTTGGTGTTTTGTATAATGGTTCAGAAAAATATGGTCAAGACCACATGATTAGGGGATAAACTTATGATGTACAAAAATTTACAAGGGAGTAAATAAATATTAACACTGGGTTCTTATCATGGGATATGTAGAGATTTTCCTTTGACAAAGGAAATATGTAAGTTTCAACACATGATACATGAAGGTAGCTAGAGTGATATATAAATGAGGCAACCTAAGCATAACATGCATAAAAATTACATAATTTTAGAAAAATACATAATACATATCATATATTTACAAGCTTGAGGACTAAAAAGGTTTATTATCTTTATATACTATATACATAAACATATTATTTCATAAAGGATATTTAAAATATCCCTAAACTTTCTTCTATATTACTACTCTTTTTATACACACCCTAATTAAATTTTTTTTTCATAACCTAGGGAAAATGGAAACATAGGAATGTGTGAGCTCAGATTACCAGTAAGCGTAAACATAGAAGATATCAGTCAGGGATCATTTGTGAGTATGAGGGTATGATAACATGATCATAATATTATAAAGACATACCCAATCAGTTAAATATCATTAATCATGAGTCACGACATAAGTATTTTTCATAAAATAGACAATATTCATTAGGATTGAGAATAATCTATTATCAATCACAATCTATGAGAGCATATCATAAACATAGGAATGTTTCACAAGAATTAGATTAAAATATTTAGAACAAATATAAATAGAAATTGGTTTGGTAATTAAATTAAGGACATGTAATTAGGTTGTTACATAAACACATAGACATGAAACTGGGTCTATACATACACTTATGGACATGAAAGACAATACTTTCATAAAGTTGTGAACATGAAATCAGGTAGTTATCTCATGAGGTATCCCTATTTATCCAATTCATTGGAGAGAAATAATGGACCAAAAAACAACATAAACTTCAACCATAAATATAAAAATATATCATAAAAATAATCATCAATTCATTATATTATAACACATAAAAAGGAAATTATTATCATTACATCATTTAATCATAGAATTACCCATGGAAAAGAATTGGTTTTCATAAATATTTAATCATAAATTAACTAACCATTATAAAATAATTTTGATTTAAAATAATCATCCTTGAATCACCATAATCATAAGACATCTAGAGAAAAAAGTGGATGATATCATATGATTTTATCCCCCCTGAGGCATAAATGTCCTTAAATTATGATTAAATAGATAAAAAATTCCTTTAAAAGATTATTTTACCCCTTCTTGGAAAACATGGGAAAAATATCTATTTCTATTGATAAAAATTTAACTAAAATTTCCAAAAATATTAAGAAAATAATTTTCATTGAAAATAACTTTGAAAACCTATAAATTATTATTTAAATCAAATAATGGTCATGATGTTAGAAAAATCCATTCACGACATATATGTTAAAATAAAGATTCCTTTCACATTCTTTTGTAAAATGTCATAAATAACAAACTCAAAAAACATTATAAAAAATAATTTTTAAATAATTTAAAATAAATAAAAATATATTTTAAAATGACTTTAAAAAATTATTGGTTCATATAAATGAAAATTGTTGAAAACTTTTTCAGGAACATTGACATGGAAAAACGTTTACCAACCTAAGAGGAAATATGTTTTGTTTTTCTAAAAACAAATTCCTTGATAAATTTAAGTACGAAAGAAAAAAATGGTTCTAATTATTGGAAATTATAGGAATAAATATTGGATAACAAAATATATGCGTTTCAAATGATAAGGATAATATAATTTCCCTTAGTAGGAATCTAACATAAAAAATACTAAAATAAAATTAGATTCTAACATACATCCCTTACCTCAAATATCGTATCTATTCATATGGTTTAATAACACATGTATAAAAAAATATAATTCTTAGAAATACATTAAAAAAAAATTAATACATATAATACTAGATATAATTTTTTAAAACATTTTATCACATATTTATTAAGAATTATTAATTAAAATCGTTTTCATGGGTGATAATTTTTTTTTCATTCATATTTTGGATTTACATTTTCGGTCCCACTACTTTGATAATGGTTTCAGCATCTTCATACTGTTAATCATGTCATAATTATCATATTAAATCATTATTTACATTTTTTGACAAATCATATAAAGTGGTTATGGAAAATTAATTATATCAATTTATCGAGATGATAATATGTATGTACACATGAGTGATGGTTCCAATTTTTAATGGTTGGAATGAAAGAAAGGTAAAAAATAAATAAAAATTATAGAATAATTATAAAATCATAAATATCATATATATATTAATTAAATATACCCTTATTACGCACTATGTAAATTAATAAAATGAAAAATGAATGTCATCACTTTATTGAAGTGATAGTTCACACATATTCCAGGGAAACATTATTAGTTTACAACATATGGGAAGGTAAGAAGGTAGATAAGATCTTATAATTATAGAAATATAATTATAACATAAATAAAATATATAAATATTAAATCCATAATAATAACCAATCATGAAATATGGTGATGAAAAAATGAATCATATTTCTATGTGGAGGTGGTAGTCCACATATACACATGAGTGATACTTTCATTTCCTATTTTTTGGAAAGGGGATGGAAAATGGTTTAATGTAACAATTATAATATCTCATTATATAGATGATATTAGATTCATCATGTAAGAATGGATACAACATATTTATAGGAAATAGAATAAGAAATAAACATTGAATTTTTTGGGTAAGATGATTACCTCTTTTTTGAGAGACCTCCTTTGTCTTACACCTCAAGATTTATTAGGATAGTCTTCAGGAAAGAACCGAAGATATTGTAAAAAGGGAAGGAATCTATAAAGGTATTAGTTTTTATTTTAGATATTTTATATTGAGTTTTTTAATAAAGGATAATAGGTGGTTCCCTTTTATTAGTGAGGGGAATGACACAATTGGAATTACTTACAAGATTTAAATATAATATATATCATAATATTGTAAAGTGAATCCAAGGAACCCAATATTAATATATAAGATACTATAGAGTCCAAATAAAGTATTATAAATATATTTAGACAATTTTGGAAAAATAAATTTTAATATAAGAATAGAAAATGCATGGAAAATAGATTTTATGAAAAAACATGATTTAAGAATAAAACTAAATTTACATTGCAATAAAGTAAAAAAGTTAATTTCCATGATTTTTTTGGTTATTTAATAAAATAATTAATGTTTTTATACTTATGGATCAATCCAAAATTTAATTCAACCATCTAACTATACCATTCAATACAATGACCCAAAAATAGTTTTTAATTTGAAGAAAATATAATTTATGTTAATAAAAGTCAAGCATGGGTTCCCAAATTCAAAATATTGTTTTGAAAGATTTATTTTATTCTATAGACATATATTTGGTTGAAAAATGTTTTAACATTTATTAATTTATGATTAAATCATAATAATGTCATAAAAGTGAAAGTATTTAAAAAGTAGGTATTTGTAACTATTCACTAAAAAACCATTCATCATAAAAAATTCATAAAAATTAATCTTAAACCTATTATGAAATTATAATTTTAAAAATTATATAATTTTTATCAATTAAAATGTTTAGATGTGGAATAAATTAATTGTAATTTTTGTGAAAAAATTCAATAGAAACCATTTTTGATGGAAATATATTTTTGAAGCATAATATGACTTTACTAAAAATTGATTACTTATTTATTAATAAATACATTTTAATTATATAAAAAATTTATAAATATTTTCCATAATGTGGTTATTTTTTTCATACAACTAATTTAATAACTAGGTTATAATGATATCATTTAAATAATAATATTTTTAGAGAATATCGCAATTCCCTTAAAGCTTGACATTTTGTGTATTGAATGATATCAATGATAAAAAATTAAAAAAGAGAAAATATATTCTAAAATATTGGGGTGTAAAAATAAGGGTTACCAGAGATGGGTCTGGAAAAATTGGTAAAGTATAAATCATAAGGGTTTCTAAGATTTCACTTATTATATAAAATGGTTACTTTAATACTTAATGGATAAAAAGATGGTAAATTATCTGATACATAAGGGTTACCTATAGACGATATCTAAGTAAAACTATGAAATTATCCTATAAACACACCCATATTTCCATGACTTATTTAAACCATGGATTTAGGATTCCCTATTTATATATATTAAATAAAATATGGAAATATAACCACGTGGGTAATAATATTTCAACATTTTGATTTGACCATGGAATTATATTTCCATGATCATCAATGACTGTGGAAACATAGAATCACTTATAAAATCAACTACACATCTCCCCCACATTCCCACATGAACAGTTTTCTCCCCTCTTCATGAAATAAACCAACTCACACCTCTAAAAATTGACTCCCCAATGCTTCCCTTATTCACGCGATTGACCAACTTGATTACTCTTGAAATTGACTTGCCCCACGCTTCCCCTTATCCCATGATTAACTAAATCAGTCCTCCCCAAATCATTTTTACCCCCACTTCCCCTCTTTTTGTGATAAATCAACCTAAATTCTATCTAAATATAATTTCTCTAAAAGTTGGAAATGTTGTCTCACAACACCTCATTTTTCCTAAAATCCTCATCACAATTAAAATTAGTTATTTATTTTCCTTTCCATATAAGTAATCAAAAATTATTTCACTTTAATAAGTAATTTGAATTTCTCTAGACCAAAATATATTTATTTTTTTAAAATTATTATTATGTTTGATATAAAATTTAAATTTTCATATTTTATTCAACAAAGTTGATTATTTGAATACATTTATGTTTCATTTGTTATAAATTTGGAAATTATATAGATTTTAGCATTTATACTTAAGACTTTAAAAATTTATTGTGTTTATATCTTTGAATATTACTATATTTATTTATTTTCCATAAATATTGGGGTTTTAATAATAATTCCACTTAGTAGAAAATCTATAGGACCTAGTGGGATAGAAATCTTATCCATAAGCTCATCTCAGTGAGTAAACCGAGTATAGTTTTACTCATAGATATACTTATTTGGATTTATTTAAATCATTTTAAATATACTCATAAATTGAATGTTAACATCTTTTATGTTATGTTAAATGTTTTATTACATATTATTCTATAATAACTAATGTTCAATCCCAAAATTCCATTTATGGAACCATTTAAATATAGGTGATTTTTTCTATGCTCACTAATTGTATACATTATTCACAACCAATTATCATCTACTTGATATTTTTTGTTCCTTATATATAGGTCTACTATAAAAACTTCTACTATAGTATATACATATTAAATTTTTATATATATTTATATACATTATTTTTTGTTTCAAGTTAACACCACCATCATCCACCCAACTTATCAGTCAGACATCAATATTATTTATGAATGTGTATTTCACTCAAAAAATATTTCAAAAAAATACTACTTAAAATTATTTTATTTTTTTGAGGTATCTAATATCTTCATAAATTTTTATATTATTATAGAAAACTAAAAAATTTCTATTATTTATATTTCCATTTTTTCGGTATATCACTTTTGTATAACATCTTATAAATAGTATATCAAAACTGGTAACTTCTATAAGTTGTTATGAACATTTGATGTTATATAACTCCTTTTCTTGACTGCACAACTATTTACCAAAACTATTTCCAAACTTCTTAATGATAAATTTCATTTCTACTAGTTAAATTAGTATTTTTAGTAAAAAATTTAATTACAACTATATTGAGATAAATAAAACAAGTAACACTTATTTTTTTCGAAAAATGTTTATCAAATTACATATATGTTAAAACTTTTTTTTCAATTGTTATAAATAGAATTAAACTATTGTTTTTTAATTATTTTTTCTAGATTTGTTTGAGAGAAATATAATCCTCATACTCTGTTAATATTATAAATATATCTCTATCAGAAAATAAACCAATATAAAACTTATATTCTTAATTTACATTAAATAAAAATAGTTAAAATGAGTATTTAGTTTCCATCATAACATTAATAACTATTTAATAATTTCCTAGACCAAAAAATATTTTGAGTTAAATAATGATCACAAATTAGAGTGGAATGATTTTAGTAGTTCTTATGAGTATGATTTGATACATTTTATGACTAAAAGTTACACTAAACATAGAGATAACTTTATTTAGGTATCAATTTTTATTCAATTTATTCCATATTTAAATTTCATTTAAAATAATGTGATACCTCTTTCCATGAATCTTTTAGGACAATGATCAGTTTGGGATTACATAACAATGTTTTTGTGTACTTGATATTAATTTATACATAAGTTTAAAATTATCATGTTTCGTAAACATGATTAAACTTTGAATTTGTTGTTAATGAGTCAATATGTGTTTTCTATCTTTGATATGAGTTAATGATTCTTGGATAGTTATTATGGAAGAATTTAATATAATTTAACATCATGATTGGGAAATTATCCCTGTTAATGTGATGATTATTGAACTAGTATTAATGTTTAAGGCATGAGGCAACGGTATTTGAAGAAGTGACTAATGTTTGAAATAAGTGAAGAAATCCCTTAATTGGGTGGATATTAGTTTACATGAAGACTATATGATATTTTTATTTTTTTCAGGAGGAGATATGAATAGTTTTTATAAATTTAAATAAAGATGAAATTAAATTTAAGAAGTGAAGATATATTTTTGAAGACCATATAAAACAATTTTTTATTTTCCATGATGTATTTTTGAGTTTAATTAGCTACCTATGTAAAGGTAGTGAGAATTTCAATACATGAATAAGGGTATATGATGAAGGATATATAGTAAGGTAAAGTTAACTAAAGTCTATGTATAGGTACATAGAAGATCATGTAGGGGTACATGAGATTCTGTAAAGGTATAAGGAAGCACACATAAGGGTATATGTAAGATAATATAAGGGAACATGTAGCCCATGTAAGTGTAGCTTTGAGTTCTTATGCATTGTGTAAGGGTATTCATTCCCTTTTTAAGGGGTCATGTGAGTTATTATATGCTACATTAAGGTACATGGGAGCTAGTATAAAGGTACATGCTATCTATATAAAGGTAAATAATGTTTTGTAAGGGTATCATGCTGAGGATGTAAAGGTAACCAGGTTAGGTCAGGCACTGTGTAAATGTACTTTAGAGAATTTCCTAAATGTATTGTTGTCATGTTGGGTGCTTCATAAAGGTACTAAAATGCACAACATAGGTGTTGATCCTAACTCATGTAAGCGTATAACATTCATGTAAAAGTTGATCCTATCTCATATATTGTTTGATCCCAGGTCATGTTAGAGTAGGCTACTCATGTAAAGGTTGAACCCTACACGCATGAGAGAGATATTTGAAGGATTTGAAATTGTGACCAGTTTTGCTGTAGAGACAATTATTATGGTGTAGAAAATTGTTTTATGAGTTTAAAATGTTTCATTCTTCATAAATAATAAATCCATGTCATAAATAGGTGATATCAACACTTATAATGTAGGCTATAAAACAATATTTCTTGATACCATTCAAGGCATGATATTGTTTGATGTAATAAGATGCAACTAATCAACAGTAAGAGATGCTACCATCAAATGTGATTGTAGAAGGTTCTATCATTGGTTAGGAGATTTTTTCTCCAAATATGGTGGTCGAGGGTGCTATAATTGAGTATGTGGTGATATTATGAGCCCCAAAAGTAGAATGAGCTACCAGTACAATTTCACAGTTGAAGGATATTCACCCAATTGGAAGATCAACCATGTATATGAGACAAGCATAGTGTGTGTTTTCATCCAATATTTATAATCTCATCACCCCTAGAGTCATTAATCCTTCAATTATTATCATGAGGATTTATAAGAGATTATACTACCATGTAAAGATATTCTAGATTATAAAACATGGATCATAATCATGTCAGATATATGCATGGGGTGTGATTTAAATAATGGATCATGCATGAAGTGTTACTTGAATTCATGAAATAAAAATGAGAAAAACAATGGAATTAACATTAATTTTCTTTTCATCAATCTAATGGACCATGAATTTATTAAAGTATTAATGAATAATAGTTCTGGTATATTATTAACTAGATAATAGCCAAAAATAATGAGAATTTAATTCTTATTTCAGTTAGAAAAATTTAAAAGAAATAATAACTAACTTTAAGTTAAGTTCACTTACGAAGAAGAAATTATGTAGGAAAAAATCATATGAAGGAGAGACCAAAACTATTGTAATTATTATTATTATTATTATCAAATTCATATATATTTCATTTTTTTGATGAATTATTTTTTGTGAGATGTTTTATTGATCTAATATAAAATCTAAAGCAATATATACTGGTATCAAAGGGGAATAGAGTGAAATAATGGGATTTTAGTAAGAGAATTATTTTAAAATATTTATACATATTTATATCTAAGATAGAAGGAATCAATTCTAGTAAATTATATAAGAATATGATCACATGTGCCTAGTAAGTTGAAAATTAAGTAAGAAGGCATCTTGGAGTAATCTGCATTCAATACTGCTAATCAATCTACAAGTGGTCTCATATAGCCAGATTGACATGCGTGAAATACCTTTGATATTACTTTGGATATCAAAGATCTATTTATTTAGTAAAATTATCTTATTCAATTGATGTAGTGATATCCTTGAGATGAATTAAAGATCTTATTAAACTGTTTTTTGGATAATCTTTAAAGGACTAGTGGTGCCAATATAAACCACACCAATGTAGAAATAATGGTACTAATATAAACAACACTGTATTAGGGAAGTGGATGATACTGGTCTGAGACTTGTGTATGAATTTTAATATACTTTTAATCACTATAATATTAGTAAAGCAAAATCTATGACACAATCATAGGTTGATCATAATATGGAGTAGGATTTTACATTGAGGTCGAACCTTTTAAAATCTTTGGTTGTTATTATTTATTTCATTATCCACATTAGATTTGAATGTTATTATTGAGATCTTATATCATATCAATTTATCTTAATCGAGGGAGAGTTTTGATAATGATAGGGGATTATTTAAAAGTAAGTAAAACTTTGTAAAATTTGGGTATTTGGATTCACCCCCTCATATTTCCCCTTCATGATATATTTGTGATCTAAAAGTGGTATTAGAGAATATGTTTTCATTTGATTAGATAAAAGTTTTTCCCCATTTGATTTGATAAGGATTATTTAATGTGAAAAATTGAAGTTGATTCTGAATTGCCTCATGTGGAAGAATTATTATTCAATTATGCTGAATAAAACTTCAAAGAATCTTCCAAGAATCTGAAAATAGGAATAAAAGGGAACCAAAGATATTGTAGAAAATATCAATGAAAGATGAAAATGATAGATGTAGTTTTATTAAATCTATTGAAAATGATCCCTTCAAAGAAAATATCTTTGGATATGAAGATTATGATGAATATGAGTATATAAAAACCATTGAATTATTTTACTCTCAATTTCAATGGTATATTTAAAATTATCCTGATGATGTGGCTTCATATATACCTTGTTTTGTAAAGGATATTCTAGATTAAAAATAACATCTTGAAGGGAAAATTAATAAAATTCGAGTATGCACTAGGTTATAAATTTAAAAGTTGTAATGCTCTCACCGACCCAATTATGGAAAATTAAGAATCTATGAAACTTTTCAATGAAAATATTCCATTAATTGAAGAAAATTTTCAAATCTATATTTATGAGAGAATCAAGAGTAAAAATGTTTTTGTGAAGTAATCCATGAACTGGAAATATTAAAAAATGTTTACATGAAGGTTATAGATGCTCATATTTATGAATAAAATTTATGTTCAAATATATTGACATTTTAGTGGAAGAAAATAATAATATTCATGAAGATTATATTTAGAAGATCCATGATCTCAAATAATCATATAAAGGTTCTAATTGTGTCCACAAATCCCAATTGAAAGTTAAATCCAAAAAAATAAAAACCATGAAAAATATTTGAATGAATATCGTAGAATTAATAATGATCATATTAATAAAATGAATAGTGAACAAGAAAGAATTGTAGAATCAGGTGAAAATGATATGTTCTCCCTTGGTATGAAGTAACTTCAAATAGATGTTATACTCAGAAATTTAAAGGAGACACATGTTGGGACTTACCAAACCGCTGATAAGAATTATTCCACCCAAACATATTATGAGAGACATGTCTCTAAGGAGAATCATATTTGTGACAAGAAGAGATCAATGTAACATCTCAGACCAAGATTCTACTCAACAATGCCCTAAGCCTGGTTGGCCACATGGACTCAAGCGTATCTCCTCGAATGCTAGAGCTTGCTGACTACCAGTGAGGGCTAGGGTGTGTTTGTGGGGAGACTATGACCACTTTACTAGAGTTTTACATAGAGGAATATAAATATTAGTAAATAGTGAAAGAAGATTCAATAATTAGACAATATATACATAGTAGGAATATATAACAATTCTAAAAGGTATCTCACATACAACAGATGATGAGACATGTCATGTTTCTACAAATCTACCTTAATAGGTACACAATAGTACCATTTAATACATGTAAAAAATACAAAAAAACCAAATGTAATATCTGTCGATAGAATCATGATCCTCAGATCAGTCCCATGCTCCCCTTCTCCCAAGAATGGTACAAATTCAAGCATCGATCTATGGGTTCTTTCCCCTATTCCTAACAGTATCCAAAAAGTTGATCCAAGTACCCAATATTGGTCTGAAAAGTGTGTGAGAAAAAATACCAATAGGTAACCACCCAAAGATCTACATCAATTCCTATAAGTGAAAAATAATCTATGTATTCGGCAAGTATAACGGGTAAATTTTATGAAATTAAAGTGCCTAGGCCATATATATAAGACAAAAAGTGATACTGTATAGCCATACAGGGCTCCCATCAAAACAAGTGTCAAGCTCCTAACAAGGTAACTATAAAACATAATGAAATAAATAATGTTACAACATCGTAAATATATACATAACATGTCAACCATGAACTTTTTGTGTAACTAGAAGTGTCATATCAACCACGATCGCTCGGTATAGAAAATATAATCAAAATCCCACAGTAGTTTCAGGTAATTCAGTGTTATAACACTAAGTCATGGATATAAGGTGTACAAGTCCAAGGTACCCTCATCGAGTTGGAGGAGAATATTAATGGAATCTTGGTAATGAAATTAGTGTATTCCAAGGATCATCTTATTATAACATGTCCAAATTGAGTCCAATCAGTTAGATAAAAGGGGTAGAAATGCAATAGTCATCCTATGCAATTAAGATCTAAGGATAATGCAGGTCCATAGAGTCTTATACCATAAACAAAAGCCATGGGTGAAGTGACCATGGAATTTAAATGGATTTAATAACATTTCTATACCATCCAAGGCATCCAATACCATTTCAATTCACATCACATACCATTCAACAATTCAAATTAAATTCATATAAAGATTATTCCAAATCATTCAACCATCCACTTTTGAATGAAACCACTAAGTATACACACTCATTTATCAATTTACAGAAAATATCTTTTAGTAAAATAATTATCATGTAAGGGAGACAAACCATCTCATAAACAAGAAATTCAATCCATTCCATTTCATTACTGGATTCCTTTAACTGGTGAAGCTCAAAATAACACCCCTTATGTGATTTAACAAGGAATGAGGCATCCAAAATTACATTATTCAACCCATGGGTACACTTAGTTTGGGAAATGATCTCCAAATAATTTCGAGGGAACTGAAGGGAATCTGTAATATATTCTATTTCATTCAATTCAATTAACCAATTCAATATTGAGGCAGAACAAGAAAATTTGGTGGGCAGCACAATGATACCTAGCTTAATAAATCTACAAAACAAATATAAAAAATATAAACCACATACCGTAGCTCGGTAGTATAGTTCTTATCTAGTATCATCTCTTGATTCAACTTAGACTAAAAGAAAATTGAATAATGGATAAAGAACCAAAATTATGGCATATTATCTTGAACCTAAATAGCACTTCTAAAACCAAGATAAATGTGGAATGAAAAAAAAGAATTGAGTACTCATCAATGCAGATCCAACAAGATAGTCACTGCTCGATTCTGAGTCTGGATGGTAGAATGAGATCATAAACTATGTTTTGTCTTTCGAAGAAGCTCTCTATGCTTGAGTTCTATCCAATGCTTGAGAAAGAAAAAAATTTCAATTTATTTTTAAAAGTATTGAAAGTATAATTTTGGAATTTTAGCCAAAATAATTGGCCACAGCATTTGGTCGTATGGTTGGACAAAATGTGATCCAACTGCGAGCCCTTTGATTTATGAAGGGGAATCCCACACGGTTAGTGCACAGGGTTTGATTAACCGTTCCAAAATCATATGTCAAAAAATATTCCATTTTTGTGTGGCTCTACACCCCAAATCTCACATTTTTTTAACTATGCATTAGATAGGTCTCTAATATTCACCCTCACATGGTTAGATGTAATATAACAACCTTCCCTTCTTGGTGACATGCCTATTTCACGCTTAAAGATAGGTTTCGGGCTCCGAACAATCTCTAGATCCACTAAAACACACATGATTAAATTGGGTATTAAAATTAGGCCATAACTAAACATTTAAATTAAAAAATAAAAGACTCATACATTATATAAAAACCCATATTCTTACTATCTTCCCCCTTAAAGCAATTCGTCCCCAAATTAACCTCTCAAGGGTGGTTGAGATTTAGATGAGAACAATTCTGACCACTTAGCACATATGTCATACTCCATCTCCCAAGTCTCATCTTATATATAGTCATGATTCCAAAACACCCGTACTAGATGAAATGACTGACCTCGATGAGCCCTCACGCTCCTATCAATGATACGAATCAGATACTCCTCAGAGGAAAAATCTACATGTAACTCAAACTCCTCAAGATGAAAAGTATGAGATGAGTCTGAATAATAGTGGAATGCTGAGATACACAGAAAATTCCATGTGTGTCTCATCAGTTCTGAGGTAACCATTATGTTAACATCTCAAGATTTCATAGAACAATACTTTTATAAATAAATTCAATAGATTATGTTTCACAAAACCCTGACTTGTCTTAAATTACACACAACATTGGGTTTTGATGAAAAGACTCAAATATTTATAAATTATCCCTTAATTTCAATAATATGAATAGTAATAAATAATTTTTAAATTTTAATTATAATGTTTTCACATAAATAAAATACATTTATAATGGAATTTATATGTTTCAGTAAAATAGTTATTTGTTTAGAAATACTATTTTCCTAGAGAAACTAATTTTTATGTCCTTTTGTAAACAATATTAAAACTAATTTTTTAAACTCTTAAAAATTTAATTTGTTAAAATATACATCATATTTGAATTTGTAAAATCAAAATTTTCTTACGGTGAATTTTTGTAATTTTCTAGAAAAACATTATTTTTTATGAATAGTGGAAAATAGTGAATTGTTGTTAAAAGACGACTTTAATTTTAATAATTATTTTACATTAAATTTATTTTAATGTAAAAATACATAAATAGTACATATATTAATCTAATTTGGGTTATTATTATATTTCAGATATATTTTTTTAAACTTTTAGACGTCTCTTTTACTCGCCTTCCAGCCACATCTACATGATTAACATTAAACACAATTTTACCACTTATATCAATTGAATTACAAAAAAAGGCATACATGGTTTTAATTAGTATGAAATTTTTGGTATGATATGATGAAATTAATTTTTGGTGAATAATACCTTTAGTATTTTTTCCACAGTTAAGGGTAAATCACCAAATTAAGGGTAAAAATAATATTATAAGAATTATAAAATTACCATAACACTTGTCCTAATTTAATTATAAAAGTTTTTTAGACCAAAACAAACCATATGATAAAAATATGATCCTTTTTAAAACACTTGTGTTAGATTATGACATTTATTATTTTTTATCTCAAGAAGAGTTAAATATGTTATATTCAAATTTTAAAAACCATATCATTTTTAATATGAGGTTATATTAGTTATATGGATAAATATAAAGAGAATTTATAAAGATAAAATGTTTCTATACATCATTTTAATTTATATTAAATTTTATAAAATAAATAATTAAATTAAATGGTGACACAATGATGACGTAGTAATTGATTTGTTTAAAGAAAAACTAAATAAATTATATTTAAAATATTAAAATAATTGAAATTTGAATTATTTAAGGTTCCCAAATAATTTTATTGCTGACCAAGACATGTTATGAGTGTATTAGATGATTTTTTTAGAAGTTATCTTTCTTGTTTAGAATTTATTTAATGTCAATGTAATGAATAGTGTCAAAATTGACACTATTGATATTTTATAAAAAATAATAATTTATTAAATTATTTCAAAATGATTAGAATAATTAAAAAAGTTGATTATTATGTGCTATTAAATGTCATAAATCAAAAATTTATGGACAATTGGAACCATATAAGTAAAAATTTATAATCATTTAATATTTAAAATGTCATTACCACAATTAAAATTAAATAGATTAATTAAGGGTAAATCAAAGTTATAAGGTATTAAATAAAACCAAAACATGTATAAAAATTATTGTATGAAGTAGATTCGACCCTTATCAAATTATGATATATTTTGAGTTGTTTAATGGACACTTTTCTATGAAAATAAATTATATATTATTTAAATCAAAGATGGTTACAAAATATCACTATCTTGTATTTAATATCTTTTTTGTGTCCACATAGAGAAAAAACGAGCTATGAACATATCTAAATTCATATTTCAATATTAATTAAATTATTATTAATATATAATTTTATTTTTAAATTTTAGAAGTTTTATTATTACCTTAAAAGCCTCTTCAATTCTAAAACAATACTGATTTATTTAACATAAAAATAAAATAAATGATTTTAATAATATTAATTTTGATATATTCTCAATTAGCTGAAATGTATAATGAATTTAATAGATCTATAAGATATATTATATATTTTTGAAAGAATTAGATTCAAATTTACACTTTTCTTGAAGTATTTTAAGTCAAATTAAATGAATAGTTTTAAAATTGAAAATAATGATATCTTATTGAATTAGTTTGTTATTAAATTATTTAAAAATAAAAAAATGTAAAATAATCAAACGGGTATCAGATATTGTCTAATATGTTTTCTACATTTCATTTATGTTCCATTTTTAAGTACATAGATATATAATAGTCTTAATATATTTTAATATTTTGAGAGTTTCCTAAGGTGCCCCTCCCCTCTATTATAAAAGGCACCTTCTACCTCACTTTCTCACACCACCTTGAGCCGTCTACCTTGATAAAACCCAAAAAAAATCTCCATTGAAAATTATAAGTTAAAATTTTTTAGGTCTAGGTTTCCTAGAAATACCACCCCTAGTTTCCCTAAGAGGAGATCTAAAAGAATTGCACTTAAGAAGAGGAGTTTTAGACACATACAAAGGGTATCAGACCTATGGTTTCCAAGATGTGTATTATGACTGATATGCAGTATTAAACTAAGATACTAATGGATTTCTCAATGAATTATCCATTTTTTATTTTTTATTTTTTATTTAAATGAATGTTATATATATGTAATCTACTTTCCAAGATTTCTAAACTGATTGGTCCTTCAGGATTTGATTCATTATAATCATGCCAATGTATTAAAATAATACACTGGCTTCGAGCTTCTCAAGTAGACAAATTATAGATAGTATTAAGGGGAGTTTAGCAGAAACCTTGGAAAATATATTTTGAAATCAATGATTAGAAAATATAACCTGTTGAATGACTTTGAGGAAAAGTCTAAGTATAAGATATCATTCATCAGATTTCTTAATGGATAACCTAAGTTAATCCGATGGACTTATGTAATGAGAAGAAGATAGAATAATTTAGAGATCCTTTAAATTATTCTTCATGAATGTATCACTATGATTAGTGTTTCTAAATTTGTGCATTGAGTTTTGGTCAATGGTTAGAATCAGTTAGATTAAACAAGTAATGGATATACTGTTGATAACAAATAGATCACAAAAGAAAAATGAGATGAAGGAGGTATTAAGGAATAAGATGTTGAATCATAGTTAATGATTCAAGATTGAATTACAATTATTTAGTTTAATTTGTATTTTTTATTTCAGAATTATTACATTAATGGTTCTATGGTTATAAGATTCATGAGATATATAAGGATTGTAATGTCGTAATTATTCTTTTTGTATTTGGAAGAATAAGAGTTTTAATTAAGGATTAAAAGGTGATCAAATGTATGGTATGTGAAAATAAGAGATACATTACATTGTTTTTGTAATCTGATGTTAAGATTGATTTTTGGAAGCATAGATACTTTTTTATAAAGTGAATTTGGATGAATGTATTATGGCAGAGTCTTAAGGTTGAAATGGGTTAAGTTGAACATTGGATATTATTGTTTGAGGTTTAAGTATGATTTATTATATATTATGTGCCAACCTTTCTGGTTTTAGTATACATTTAAAGTAGGAATGAAATACTTATAGACCATATGATTCTCTGAATGTGCTTCATGCATAAAGAACCAGCTTGGATATCCATCTCTATGTGAATGAAAAGAAGAGAAACTAGATCAAGGAACAACTAAAGGATAACATTGAGACATATAATGAATCAAGTAAATTTTCTCGAGTACTTGTATAGATAGTAAAATAATCCCCCAACTCTTGAAAAGAGTATTTAATTTTTTTATCTTAATATGTTAATTTATTTTTGAACCACTGGTATTTTAAATCATCAGAGATTTATGGCTTTTAGGCTATAAAATTTCGATTTATCAATTACTTTTTTGAGATTGATGATGTCAACCGATCCCTAAAAATATTTATGTTTTTCCTCCTTGTACATATATTTTCATTCCACTAATGGTATCCTATTTAAAATCATAATTTTGTAGTGACCTTCTCATTTCCCTTTTCCACTAATTAATAGGATTTTTTACTAACCCTATTTTCGATGTGGGTTTACCACAAAGGTATTTTATAGTATCAATATTTTATTTTTAAACTAAAATTTTAAATTATTAGGATACAATTTATTGAAGGATAGAAGAATGTAACTACCCAAGATTTCACATTATGTTATCTTTTTAAAGAAATTGAATATATTATATTGCATGCAACACCAACTTGTCTTGCATTACATGCAACATTGAGTTTCTGTGAAATAACACTTTATTATTATAATTATTTGAATGATATATTTATAACTTATCTATTAAATATAATAATATTAATAATGATAAATAATTTTTAAATGTTATTTATAATATCCTCACATAAATAAAACATATTTATAATGGAATGTATAAGTTTTGGTAAAATAGTAATATGTTTAGAAATACTATTTTCTTAAAGGAAATACTTTTTATATCGTTTTATGAAAAATAAAAATATTAGCTTTAGAAAATATTCAAAATTGAATTTGAAAAAATATACTTCATTATTGAATATGGAATATGAAAATTTTCATAGAATTATTTTTTTTGTTTTTAAGAAAGAAATCAATTTTTGATGAATAGTGAAAAATACTGCATTGTTGCTAAAAACCGACCTTTTAATTTATATTGATTTTAAAGTAACATTATATAAATAATACATATATTAATCTAATTTAAGTCATTTTTAATATTTTAGATATAAAAATTCATTGAACTTTTAAATGTATATTTTACCCTTCTTCTAGCCACATCTGTGAGATAAACATTAAATGTAATTTTACCACTTTTATGAATTGAATTTTAAAAAATAGACATAAATTGTTATAATTTTTTTTAATTTTTTTTCTAATAGAAACAACTTAATTTTTTTCTGAATAGTAACTTTTCTGTTTTTTCTACCACAGTTAAGAGTAAATTAGACAATTAAGGGTAAAAATAATATTATAAGCATTATAAAATTACCCTAACACCTTTCCTAATTTAATTGTATAAGTGTATTTTGAGAAAAACAAACATTTGGATGAAAATATGATCTTTTTTAATCTACTTTTTTAAGATTATGATATTTATTATATTTTACTTAAATAAGATTTAAAAATGTCCTATTAAAATTTTATTAACAATTTCATTTTTAATATGATGTTATATAAGTGATATGGTCGACTATAAATTGAATTTAGAAAGGTAAAATATTTATCTACATCATGGTAATGTATTTATAATTTTATAAAATAAATAATTAAATTAAATTGTGATATGTGATGATGAAATAATTGATTTGTTTAAGGAAATACCAAATTGATGATATTAAAAACATTAAAATAAATAAAATTTGAATTATTTAAGGATCCAAACTAATTTTATAGGTGACTAAGACATGTTAATATGGTATTAAATGGGTTTTTTCGAAGTTATATTTCTGTTTGGATTTTATTTAATGTCCAAGTAGTGGATAGTGTAAAAATTGACACAATTGATATTTTATAAAAAATAATTATTTATTAAATTATTTAAAAATTATAAAAATAATTAAAAAAGAAAAACTAATTATTATATTGTCAAAAATTTCATTACATGTCCATTTATGGACAATTGACACCATATATGTAAAAATTTATAATATTTTAATATTTAAATAGTGATTTCCACCACTAAACTTAAATAGATTAATTAACTATAAATCAAAATTACAACATTTAAAATAAAACTAAAACATATCCAAAAATTATTGGATGAATTATATTAGACCCTTATCAAATTATGATATATTTTTAGTTGTTTAATGGAAACTTTTCCATGAAAATATATTATATATTATTTAAATCAAAGATAGTTACAAAATATCATTATCAATTATTTAATAACATTTATGTGTCCACATAGGGGAAAAATCAATCTATTAATAAATATAAATATATATTTTTATATAATGGAAATTATTTTCATCATATAAATTTATTTTCAATTTTTAGAATTTATATAATTACCTTAAAATTCTCTTCTATTCTAAAAAATATTGATATAACTAAAATAAAAAAAGAATAAATGATTTTAATAATATAAATTTTGATATATTTTGGATTATTTGATATGTGTAATGAATTTTCTAGATCTATACGATATATCATATATGTGTGAATGAAATATATTCAAATTCACACTTTGTCTTGATGTATTTTAAGTCAAATTAAATGAATAGTATTAAAATTAACAATAATAATATCTTATTGAATTAAGTTATTATCAAAATATTTAAAAATAAAGAAAATGTTAAATAATGAAAATGGTATAGGATATGGTGGAACATATTTCATACTTTTCATTTATGGGTAATTTTTTAGTATTTGGATCTATAATATTCTTATTATATTTTAATATTTTGAGAGTTTTGTAGAGTTCCCCTCACCTCTCATATAAAGAGGAACCTCCTAACTCACTACGTCACAGCACCTTGAAACTTATCACTTGATAAATCCCTCCAATTCCACCTCTAAGCATTCTTAGATAACTTCTAGAGGTCTTGGTTTTCCAAAAATACTATCCCTAGTGTCCTTGAGAGAAGATCCAATGGAAATCCACTGAAGTAGAGGAGTTTCAGACATGTACGGAGGGAATCCGACCTACAATTTCCAAGATGTGTATTATAAATGATATGAAGGGTTAATCTAAGAGATTAATTTCATTCCAATAGGATTAAATATGATGTATTTCATGTTTTGAGTAGAAATTAAAGGTTCATCTTTGTAATATTTTTTCCAAGGCTGCTAAATTGATCGGTCTTTCAGGATTTGACTCCTTGTAATCATGCCAATGTATTAAAATAATGCACCATCTTTAGGAATCTAGGGTTATGGGGTTACAAGAAACAATAATTTTTCAGACCGAATCAACCAAGAATCCCAAACGACATGACATATTGTAGTGAAATCTTACCCTTTCTCATGATCCGTCTGTGTCACAGCCGTAGTGAAACATGTAAAAATATCCAACCCTGACCTCAAAATATAGAGGATTTCTATGATTATTTGAGAAATATTTTTATCGATATTGTGTAGTAACCATCCATTTTGGAATCAACCAAAATTGGTTAGAAGTCTCTTGTATGAGATGTGGTCCCATTAAATCAGCCTCACCTACCTCTAACTGGATTATGGGTGATCAGTTTGGCATGCCATTGAAATCCTCATAAGGTTCCATCTGTAATGTTGCCTGATATCTATTATTGTAGGTGATCTAAAACATGGTTATATGCTTCCCCAAGAGCCCCTAAAATCCAGGATGCATGCTTGAAGGATGTCCTCAAGCACCTGTATTGTATGATCCGAATGGCCATCAGTCTGAGGGTGGTATGTTATAAAAAAAATCACTAGTGTACCTAATTCCGTAAATAAAATTTTATAGAAATGAGATGTAATATGAGCATCCATATCTAAAATGATAGTGCATAGGACCCCATGAAGTCATACTATCTCACAGATATACAACCTCCATACTCATCCACACTGAAGGTCTCTTTGATCAGTAAAAAGTGTGAAACCTTTGTGAGACTATCAAAAAAAACCCACACAACATGGATACCTCAAAGAGACATTGGTAAACCTATCCTGAAATCCATTGTGACATCATCCGATTTCCATTTAAAAATAGTTAAATATTGTAAAAGTCTACTAGGTTACTGATGTCCCACCTTCACTTGCTGACAGGTGGCACATCTAATAACAAAACCGACTACCTCTCTTGTCATACTTAACAACCATTACTAATGAAGTAAGTCATGGTACATCATGGTGAATCCCGTGTGAACTACCCAATCTGAGGCATGAAACTATCAAATAATCTCCTTGCGTATGTCCAATGCAACCCTAATGAGATCATGAATATATAGGATATCATCCTCACGTATAGTCCAACAAGGAGGTGGTTCCTCACATGCCACACTCTCCCATAGGACTAGGCCATCATAATGTGATAGATGCCTCATCCCCACTCTACTAGTAAGAGTATAGGTCTAGATAGGGATGAAATATATAACTATCCATGATTTTTTTCACCTCCAAGTGCATCTTAAAGAACATAGATATAATTGTCCACTTGCTACTGGCTTCCTAAACTACCTATATATGAGTCCTCCTACTTAGTGAATCGGCCACTGCAATTCACTTTCTAGGAATGTAGGAAATATTGAGGTTGAAATACTATATGTTCTCAAACAACCTTCACTACCTCATATTCAGATCATGCTATGTAAAAACGTAATTAAGGATTTTTTGGTTTTTGTAAACCATAGAAATATCCCACATTAAATAGTGTCTCAAAAATAACAATACATGAACAACTATATCTAACTTCAGATCATGCATTAGGTATTTCCTCTCATGTGGCTAGGAATGCTGAGACCCATACACCATGAATCTATTTCCTTGAATCAGAAATTATCCATGACTGATACCTGATGATTTAGAATAAATAGTGTAGTTCTTCCCTGATTTGGTATAATCATGATCAATTCTAAAGTCAATCCACCTTTTAGCTCCTAGAATGATTTCTCGTAAGTATCTATCTACAGAAACTTCACAACCTTCTTAGTCAAGACTATCAATAGTGCTACTAAGAATGATAAATCCTATATGAAATTCATGTAATATCCATACATCCCCAAGACCCTCTATATATCAAAGATGTTATTGGGAATCTCCTAATAAACTATAGCTCTCACCTTCTCTGGGTCTACTGATACTTATTTATTTAAGATAATATGACCCATGGAGTGAATCTTTTCCATAAAGAAGTGGTAATTTGTGATCTTATCCTATAACTGACGATCTCTCAGTTTATAAAAAATGATGTCAAGATGTTTGGCATGGTTTTCTTGATTTTGAGAAGACACCAATATATAATCCATGAAAACCACCGCAAACAAATCTAGATAAAGATGAAACACTCGATTAATTAGCACCATGAAATCCACAGGCATGTTTGTGAGACCGAACGGTATAACCCAATACTCATACAGACTATACCTTTTATAAAAGGCTATACAAGGGTTGTTTGTATTTCTGACATGAAACTAGTGATATCCCGACCTCAAATCAATTTTCTAGAACACCAAATCTCTTCAAAGTTGATCAAATAGGTCATCTATCCATGGAAAGGGATACCAGTTCTTAACAATCAACTAGTTAAATATTTAGGTAATCCATATATATCCAAAGAATAAAATCTTACTATTTAGAAAAAAGTTTTGGTGAACCCCATGTAGAAGTTTTGGATCGAATAAACCCCTTCGCTTTTAAGTCCTCTTACTGCCTCTTGAGCTCCTGTAACTCCATCGTAGTCATCCTATAAGGAGGAATAGATATGGGGGAAGCTCCTAGAACTACCTCAATGGAGAAATATACAACTATCTCATGAGTTAAACTAGAAAATTGATATAGGAACACATCCCTGAAATATTATACCTTTGGAGGAAAGTCCTCCTAACGTTCTCCCTAATCATATAGATATAAACTAGCAATTTCAACTATCATCCCACCTAACCCATGATGTTGTTCTCCAGATCGACTATCCGGGATATCTCATTCAGCCTTGTGAGTATAAACTACACCCTCTAGTGATGTTAAATTCTCCCTCTAGTGATAATTGACAACACTTTCTTGAAAAGATACTAGCCATTGCATTCCAAGTATGACATCAAACTCAGTTATCATGAGGAAATAAATATTTTTGATGAAGGGAAACCCACCAAACTCAAGGGGTCACTCCCTTTACTATTGAACATCCGTAATTATGATCCCCAATTGAGTGTCAAGTGTCATTACACCCTCAAATTCCTTCAGGTTACTCTCTGTAATCAATGCATGATTCCCAATCTCTGTAATATAGGTCAATTTGAACACATTTACTTGAGATCAAATGACATTTCAGAGACCTTCCTCGAAGCGTCACACCCTTGATTACTCATTAACAAGGTATGTATGTGGAAAACATTACAATTATATAAAGTATGTTGAGTACACCATAAAATTCATCCCACCCTGTTCTAGACGCATGAAAAAAGTAGCCCTCTATACCCTCGTTGTCTCAGGATAAAAGTAGTCATATAACCTGGTTTGGAAATCACCAAAAACCATATATCGTAGCTTATCAGCCTGGTTTAGAACATTCCACCAGTGATTTTCTGCTCTACATAGCATATCCATCACGAGATTCACTCTCCTCTCAGGACGTGTCTCTAGATGCTTGAATATTGACAACATAGTCTCAATCCATGGATCAATAGCCTATGTACTAGTATACCTTAAAAACATGGGTTCTTTTTGTTGTTGGAACACACATGTTATCTTATACTCGATAATGTAGGCTATAATGCTCTCTAAAAATCCTGAATGAAGTGATAAAACCCCATGCAGAACTCTGCCTCACCAAACGTGTCTAGAACACCAGCTGGTGTTGTAGTTGGAATGATAGGAGGATCCAATTGTAGCCCATTGACCACCAATTCTAGAGAATATTCTTTGGCACCCTCCTAGTGTAGGAAGAGAGGCTGTCATGGTGGCATGGATCTACATTTCAAAACACACACCTCATAAAATAATGATATTAATGTTCACAGTTCAAAAGAGTAGGATATGTCAAAACTATCCAACAACCTAGACATAACACACATCCTACTCCAAATCCCAAGACAATATAAAAAATTCTAGTCACAAAATTCACTGGAGACACTACCTCTGGACCTCTCAATTGTTGGTTCTATGCTGAGTTCTCTAATTAAAATTTCAATTTAAATTTCAATTTTATATTTCTTCGCAATATCATTTTCAATGGTTGAATGAAATTGTTCATGAAATTCTAATCCATAAGGGCTCATACTTCTTATGAACTGAAATAGGACACCCTCTTAATCCACACCATAACATGTTCCCGTCCATGTAACCCGTGGTCCATGAGTCAGTGTGACAAAATTGGAAACATAGGGTGTCTGTTGCACCCTGATAATAAAACAACTTCTTAGGTTACCATAGTAATGTTGAGTACCAACCATTTTTCTTAATTACATTCACAAAATTCTATCATAATAGTAGGTATATCTATCACATAACATTTCAAAACATCATAAACACAGTTAATTCATCCTATATGGGATGGAATAATTAATGGCATGTGATTTCTAAAAATTTTCCTAAAGGATTAATGAGATGTAATACCCTCATCTAACTAGGTTTCAACAAAATAGAACTTAAAATAATATAAAAAATTACCCCACAAATCAAGTGCATCACCCAATGGTTGAATCAAATCAACAATATTTGAAAATATCTAGAAAACAATAATTTCATTTGAAGAAATGTTTCTTTTTCATATATGTGGGTTATCTATGTACATGCACAAATCATTAAAAAATTCAAATACCTACTTATCCTTCTAAATAATTTACAAATAATAAAGAAACTAAAAAAAATAAAGATGCTCCGATACCACTTTGCAATGTCCTGGACCTAGATGTCACTCAACAGTTCCCTAAAACCAGTTGGACACATGGCCTCAAGCGCATCTACCAAAATGGTAGAGTCTACCGACTAGTAGCGAGGGCCTAGGGTATGTTTGTGGGAATAATATGCACTCTTTACCAAAGTGAAAAACATTTTCATAGAAATAATATTCAATAGAAGAAGCATATAAATCAATTTGGAAATAGATACACTATAAGAATAGATAACAATTCCAAATTGGGATCTCATATAAAAAATGATTATACATTCCATGTTTCTAAAATGATTTCAAAATTGGTACACAATAGTACAATACACCACATGTAACAAAATACAAAAATTACCAAAAGTAATATCTCCAGATAGCATCGTGATCCGTAGCTCGGTCCCATGCTCACATGCTCCTGATCACAACATGGAATCAAGAACCGAACTGTGGGTGATTGACCCCGTCCTCACCTACATCCATAAAGTCTGTCAGAGTTCCCAATGACCTAACAATCAGGGTTTGAGATAGAATCATAGTAAGTAACCACCCAAGTACCTATATAAAGTCATGGTTTTGCAATTTAAGCTAAGAAATGAGAATGTTTAGCATGTAAAAAGTATTAAAGTAAAGTTCCCATGTCTTATATAAAAAAATAAAGTGATACTGTATATCCATACATAGATCCCTACAAAACAAGTTTCAATCTCCCAACAAGGTAGATATAATAGATATGGAAATAACCTACACAACCTAACCGTACTTACATATGTAAAATGACTTTCATGGCCTTTCCATATAACCAAAGGCGTCATATCAACCATTTTCATAGAGTACAATAGTGATTATCAAAATCCCATGGCCATTCCATGTAAATAAAGTGTCAGACAATAATGGGATAGATCCTAGGTGTAGAGGACCAAGGAATCCTCATCAAGCCCTAAGAGAATCTCGATGGAAACTCAGTAACAACACTGGTGGAGTTGAAGGATCATCTCAACATAGCATGTCCAATGTGAGTACAACAAGCTGGATCTAAGGGGTAGAAATTCCCATGGCATCCTAAAGAATCAAGATCCATGTATAATATAGGTCCATCGAATCTTCTACCATTAACAAGATCCACAGGTTAAGTGACCGTGGAATATAAATGGAATCAATACCCTTGGTATACTAACTAACGAATCCACTACCATTTCAATTCATATTCCATTCCATTCAACAATTATCATTCAATTTAATCAAAGAGTATACCCACTCATTCAAACATTCCATTTCAAAAGAAACCAATGAGTATACCCACACATTTATCAATATACATAATATTCATTCAGTAAAATCATTAACTTGTATGGGTAGTAAAAAAAACTCCAAAAAAAATAAAATAAATACATTCCATTTAATTATAGGGTTCCTCTAATTGGGAACCTCAAAATCACACTACATGGGTGATTTTAAAATTCATTAGGAATATGCAATTACATGGCGCACCCCATGGGTGTCCTTGGTTGGGGAAAAACCTCCAAGTTGTCTAAAGGTAACTACAGGGAGTCCATAATAGATTTCGATTCATTCAATTCAATTAACCCATTCAATTTCCAGGCTACGTTCGGAAGTCGAGCATGCAACACAATAAAAAATAGCTTATTAAAGAACCCAACCAAATTGGAAAAGTTTAAACCACATATCATAGCTCTGTAATAGAGTGATCATATACTATCATCTCTTGATTCAACTAATATTATAATAAAATTAAAGAACAAATTAGGAACTTTAAATTTGGTAATATTATCTTATAAACAAATAGTGCATCTGATACCAAGACAAATGAGGAATGACACAAAAGGAATTTATTACCTATTAATATAGATACAACATGATGATCATCACTCAATTCCGAGTTCAGATGAATGAATGAGAACAAATCCTAATTTTTGGATATCAAAGTATATCACCACACTTGAGTTCTATCCAATAGGTGAGAAAGAAATAAATAGATTTATGTTTAAAATTATTTTGAGGGAAATTTCAGAATTTCACCCAAAATATCGGGCTGTACGGTTTGGTCAATGGTTGTCCAAACTGTGCACTAACCCTGATCCAACCTCACATCCTTTTCTATAGGAAGGGGAGCCTCATATGGTTATTTAACATGGTTTGACTAACCATGCATAAATCATATGTGTAATACTCCTCTTTCAAAAAATCCACAGTTCTTGCACGACTGTACACCCCAAATCAATCTATTTTTCAAACTGTACAACCAATAGGACACCACTGTCCAGCCTCACATGGTTAGAAGTAACCATAATCCCTACCCCAGATGGTTTCTACTAACAATGTGATAGGCCTCTTTCACCAAAAAAGCTAGGTTCTAGGCTCCGAACAAGCCCTAAAAACCATTGAAACACCCATGATCAAATTAAGTACTCACATTAGGCCATAATTAAACATTTAAACTGAAAACAAAAGGATTCATACCTCATATAAAAACTCAATTTATTACAATAAAAATCATATATTTATCAACCTTCTATAAGATCATGGAATAATTTTACCCATAATCTAGTAAATTCTATTTCTACTAATGAAGTCTCATATAATAGTATAGGATTAAAGACAAACGTTGAGGATATGTGGAATGATAAAACTGATAAATGGTCCAAAAAACACCAAGGGAGGATACAAAAAATATCTATAAAATTAAATAGTAAAATTACTATACATAGAAAGAAATTTAAATTCAGAAATAGAAAGGTAAAAAATCTAGATAGACTTGTACTACAAGAAAAAGAAGGACATTTGTTTGAAACTATTGGTGTTGCTAGAAGTTTGGAAATTAAGATGATGTGTGTTAGAACACCATAATAATGTATTAACAATACACAATGTCAAAATTTAGGGGGATTATATGTGAATAAAAACAGATATCTTCTAAATGAAATCATATCCCATAGAAGAAAATGAATCTTTACACTAAAAAGAGATTCAAATGCCTTGAATATTTTTGTTAGTACTAATACATTTTTTGTCACATAGATGAAGAGTGATGGTATTCATTATCCAAGTAAAAATCCTATTCTAATATGAATAGAGGACCACAACCTATACAAAGTAGGTAGTAAAGAAAGGACAAAAAGTTCCATAAGAGTTTAGTTGGTGAAAGAAGGTGTTTTAGAGATGAAAATAACTAAACAAATTACTCCTACTAAAAATGAGAATATGTATTCCCAGAATTTCATGTCAATCATGAAAAAACAATTCTACTATATAAATAGAGTTCATACTATATACCACTACATATTATATTTAGAAATTTAAATTAATGGAGGAAATATAAAATAAATAAGAGAATAGAAATAAGAATATATATTTTATTGAACACATTATAGAAAAATATTTTCATATGTTACCTAATAATGGTAACTCAAAAACTCAAAACATTCAATGTGGATTATCCAAATAAGAATGTATTAACATATAATTCCTAATAATTTTCCCGATAAAGTGCAACAATCTAACGAAATGAAAATAGATAAAGATAAAAGAACTATATAAAGAACAATGAAAAAAATTGGGTTTCCACATGAATAAGATATTAAATTTCCTGAAATATTTTCACAAAATGAGAAATGAAATGTTTAAAAAAAATTGTGTGGAAGGTGTAAGAATACTAAAAATAATGCAATAAATTACATGACTGTTCTACCTGCTCATGAAGAGATGCTGAAGATAGAAAAACAAGCACCAGGGGATGCAACTACACTAATTAAAATTTTAAAGATATATAATGCACACAAGATTAAGATAAATGGAAGTAAAAAAATTCAACTCTAACTAATAAATCTCTAAATGTTAAATAATACACAATCATGATGTGTATCAGGCACTTTAAAGATATAAGGAAATGAGTCTATGGTTTTAGAGAAAATAATTATCCCTACTAAACTTATTAAGAAACCCATAAGTGATCCAAAATATTAACTTATTTATTGTTCAATATTTGTGTTCTTACATTATAGGTAATTGAAGGTAAATTTCATTCTTAAAAGGATACCTAAATGAATAAATTTGGAGGCAACACGTTGGAATGATTATTCAAGATCTGATAGAAACTTGAATTGTTTTCTAATGGTGGATCATCAATATAATCTTCTTGAAGACTATCTGATTAAACTATACATTAGGTAAAATAAGTACAGTGTACTCCTTGAGGGGTGAAAACAGAAAAAATATTCTATCAAAGTTTGTTCCATTAATATTTTTAAGTTTAGGTAACCTCTATAGAAGTTAAAAATGAAGGTAACCTAATTACACATCTAATAATTTTCTTGATTATATCAAAAATATGTATAAATGGGGAGTGGTGATGGATGAGTAATTTCATTGAATCTGGTGAGGGTAAATTATTTTTTCATATTAATTTCAGATTTATTTTTTGAGTAAAGTTCAAGATATATATTTTTGGAATTTTTTTATACTTCCCCAAGGATATAAATATAAGCTTGATGCCACAAGCATGGTATTTTATGGATAACATATAAAAACATGTTTGTGTGTCTATTTTTTTTTCTACAATGAGTTTACCCACATATTGTTAGAGTATACCAACAAAAATATCTTTTCCAAGACAACCTTGTGGAATCATCTTTCTCTATTAGAAAGTGGAAGAGAATATAGAATGCCTTAAATTTTATAAGAAGATTTGAGTAGACTCCCCACTCATACATTGAATTTGATCATCATTAAAGGATATAAAATATGTTTTCTTCACCACATATTGACTTTATTCATTTTAATTTATATTGAAAAGAAAATATAAAGGGGGATATTTTTGATCTTAACTGTCAATGTTTTCCAAGAAGTCAATATGTGTGTAATAACTTTGAAATGAGGTAATTATGCATAGAGAATTATTACGGAACATTTTCATGACAATAGATTTAAATTTTGAACAATTATCCTTGGTAATGTGATTATTTTTTAACTTGTCTTAATTCCTAAGAAATGTGATAACATAATTTGAAGAAATATATAATGTTTACAACAAGTGAATCCATCCCTTAATAGGGTAAGGTATAGTTATTAAGATGGACATGAAATATTCTTTTTATTACATGAGGATATATAAAGATTTTTTGATAATTTAAAGGAATAAGAAATCAAAATTGAGAAATGGAGATATATTTTTAAGTCCATGAAAAATAATTTATTACTTTTCACGTTCTATTTTTGATTTTAATTTGAGTCCTACATAAAGGTATTGATAATTTAACTACCCACGTAATGGTGTATGATAGAGTATATAGAGTAATTTAATGGTAATTTAAGACTACATATAGGTACATGGAATCTCAAGTAGGTGTATATGATCTTGTACAAGGGTATAAGGCACTCACATAATAGTAAATGGAATCTCGCATAAGATTATAGGTAGCTCATGTAAGGGTTTCTATGAGATATTTTGTGATGTGCAAGTGTATTTATGCCTTACATAAGGGTATCCATGAGTTCTTATGTATTGTGAAAAGGTACATATAATCCTATGTAAAGGTACATGGACCCAACATAGAGGTAACTAAATTTATATAAGAGTAGCTTGACCAGAGTGTAAAGGTAACTAGGTAAGATTGGTCGCTGTGTAAAGGTACTTAGGGGAATTGTGTAAACGTACTCAAGTCAGGCTAGGAACTACCTAATGTTACTGAATGTGTTATGTAATATTTGATCCCATATCACATAAGGTCTGAACACTCATATAAAATTTGATCCTAGATCACGTAGGGTAGACCACTCGTAAAACGGTTGATCCCTGCTCACGTAAGGGTAATACAAAAAATTGAAATATTTGAGGATTCTGTAATTGACCCCAACTTCACTACAAAGACATGGGTTACACCATAGAAAATGGTTGGAAGAGTTTATGGTTTTTCCTACTTCATAAGGAACAAAGTTTCATTACAATGAGGTAATATTCACATCAAAAGGTAGGTGATAACATTATATATCTTTCTACCATTATAGGTATGCCACTGTATGATGGAATAAGATGATATTTGTTAACAATAAGAGATTTTACCATCACCTGTGATGATATAAGGTGCTACTATTGGGTAAGATATGCTTATGTCCGCCTTGGTAGTATAACGTTCTACCATTTGCTGGGAGGTTCTACCTTTTGGTTGGAGGTTTTACCATGAACTCTTATGTTAGTATGAGATACCATGTACTTTTACTGGTATAATTATTTTTGCATGATTCAAGGATAAATCATGATTATGAGATAAGAATAGGTTAAGTGTTCATCCACTATTTACAATCTTGTTATCCTCCAGAGTCACGCCTTGTTCAATGGTTGTTATATGGATTTACAAGGTCTCATTCTTCCATATACACATATTAATGAGTAGAAAAATTGGATAGTAATTTATTTTAATTTTCTCATAGGGATTGATAGAAAAAATGGATCATGCATGTTGTTTTACTATTATACATGAACGATGAATGAGACAAACAAAGTCAATAATAAGAAATTTCTTTATATCGAAGGAATGGAATGTGTATACTATGAATGGGAAACTCATAAATACATCTTTCATGATCCTGAATAAGGATATGCTACACATAATGTTAAGTGAAATAATGAATTACAAGGATATAAATGAATAATCTATGTGGGATAACAATGATGAAATATTATGTTAATTAAAAACCATGAAAAAATTGTGGGAAGAATACATGATTACTTTGGATATTTAAATGAGAATATTATGTAAGAACATTATGGAAATGTAATTAAGAAAATATTTCAAATGAAGAATATCAAAATATCTAGATTATGATTCATGAAACATTGATAAAGAATAATTCTAGTATATTATATCCTATATAATATTCAGAATTAATGAGAAGTTAATTTTAGAATAATTCTTTTCAAATTAAAATAAAGAATAACTTCTTTTCAGTTACATGCATTTATAAAGAATAAATTGTGGATTAAAATATAGTCGAAGTAGAAACCATTGATTTGGTTATTATTATTATCATATAAATATATATTTTAAGTCATCAAATAATTTTTTGTTTTGAGCTATTATTATTGACCCCATATAGAATTTAAATATAATATCTTCCGGTATCAAAGAGAAATAGAGATAAATCTTGTGATTTGTACGAGATATTTTTTCAAAATGCGCAATACATCTTTGTATCCAATAAAGAAGGATTAAAATCTTTTTAATTCTATAAAAAGGTGATCTAATGTGGCCATGCATTTAGAAATTGAAGAATTAGGAAACATAGAGTACTCTGCATTCCACAAGTGTTGATCATTCTGACATTAAGCTCATATAGCATGATTGATAGGAATAAAATAACATTGACAAAACTTTGGGTTTTAAAAAATATTTTTATTGAGGAAGAAGATCTTATTAAATTTATGTAGTCACATCCTTCAGCTGATTGAAAGATCTTATTTAGAAGTTTGGTGGTAAAATATTTTCAGAACATGTGGTGCTAGTATGAATAATGCCATTTAAGAACTGATGGTATCAGTATAAACAACATCATATCAGGGAAGTAAATGATAATTTCCTAACACTTGTGTTGGAATCTCACTAAAAATTTAACCACTATAATTATATGGATTATGCAATTTCTGAAACAACCATAGGTTAACCACGAAAAAGAGTGAAATTTCTCATTTAATATAAACCTTATAAAATCTCTATGTGTTATTTTTTCTTTCATTATCTATATTACATGTGTATGTGATTATTAAGAGATCATATAAGATCCATTACTCTTTACATGGATAGAGGATCAAGAGTAATAGGGTCTAATTTAAAATAAAGTAAAACTCATTAAAGTTAGGACATTGATTCACCCCTTGTTTATGTCCTTTCAAGATCCATCTAGGGTTTACAATGGTATATTAAGATATTTTTAGTGTTATCTTTTAATTATATACAATTAATTATTTATTTCATTGATTTAAAATCATGGGTCCTTTTAGAGTTGTGAAATTATGATGGGATTTTATATTTTTGAGTTTAGTGGTAGGTTTTCTTTTTGAAATATGATTTATATCAATATTTTGTATGTTTGAACACCTTGAGGATATGTTTTTAGTTGTATAATGAGTCCATAAGACTGTTTGGATGATAAATAAATGATTACAAAAAAATATAGGTTAACCTTTAAGAAATATTCATTGTAGGTGAACCACCACAGGGTGCACTATAACATGGTGGACCACATAGTGGATGGAGAAACACCCAAGACTAGGGTATGGATCCCATGACTGGATAGGGTTCTTGAGGATCCTCATATAATGAAATGGGTGTATATAAATTCCCATAGTAGAACCCTTTGGGTAATAGTGATTGGATAACCCTCCATGACATAAATCCCCATGCTTGGGTGTTTTAGTGGGCATGTTGTGGGTATGGTATTCTAATCATAAATGAAGATAAGGGGGGATACCTATCCATGTTCTTGGTCTTATTGTTTCTATATCATGTATATATAGTTATTTAAATATAAAAATACATTAGTATTTGATATAGTGATCCTAAAAGGGTTGGCTCTTGTATATGGATTCCCAGTGAGGATTCTCCCAATATCTTGATTCCCAAGGGGTAATCTTGTTTCTGTATGATTGGTGAGGATTAGTTCCCTAGTGGGTTAGAGATTTTAAAATTAATACTTGATATACACATGAGATCCAAGAATGGTTATATTGGAATTTGAGTTTCAATGTGATATGTGGGATGAGATAAAAGGTAGGCCCCATGAGTTGTGACCTATATGAGATATAAATGATTTTAGATGTGGTTTATAGGTTAAGTAAGAAATCGAGATCCTTGATATGTGGCTCAGTGTATAGGTGAGTGAGGTATTATGGTTGAAGTGGTATGTATTATACGAGAGGGTAACCCAGGATAGGGTTTAACTTGGTATTTTGAGTTCCCTAGAGATGGGAAACATTAGTATATGCATTGATTCATTATGATGGAGCATGTGAGGTGCTTCTTTTTATACGATATAAGTGGGGAGGATCAATATAATTTTATAACATAAAGCACCTAAGTGATTTTATATTGAGGTTGAGATTTAGAGGGAAGGACCAGTTCAGTTCCTTAACCTATTTTATATGTCTTTTAAGGAGCCTAGTGAGAGTGTGGGTGGATTCCTGTGATTTTGAGACAACATCAAGTGGTAGGTGATTGTGTTCTAGACCGTGGAATGGGTGAAATGACCAATTTCTAACAATAGAGTACATGTTAATTCTATATGGATGAGATTGATATGTCATGAGAATGGTCAATGACTTAGCACTCAATCCTAGGTTTGATGATGAGAGACTCATGGGACCATGATTCAGGTTCTCCAATTGGGTGGTATGGGAGAGTACTCTTGTTTTATTTGAATATAATTGAGATGGATTGGTGAGTATTAATGTGAATTCCAAGGATTTATGGGATTGATCAAATGATTTAGGGCATGGTTTTCATGAGTTGGGATGAGAATTGAGGATGCACCTATTGTAAGAGGTGACATCAGAGAGGTAACAAGTGAAGTGATATGGTCAACCCAAGTTGTTTCCTTGGAAAATATTTTAATCTAGGCATATTTATGGAATTATTATGGTCTTGGTGACATAGATTTTTTATTTGGATGACTAGTGATGCCTTTGGGATGATTATGACATTTTTGATGGTACTGTGTTAGGAGTTGATAGTGTATGTGAAGGGATTGGGAATAGTAGCATGAATATGATAATATAATTTTTAGAGGTGGAGATTTAGGATTGTTATACATGAATACATATGGTGTGGAGTGAACTATATTACATTGAATAGTGTGACCCTAATTTTATATGGATTTTTGGTGAGTTTTGAGTATGATGTTATAGTGATCTCAGAATGGGAATCATTTATTATTTCAGGTTATCACTCAGGTATGAGAAGTATGGTCATAGCCAATCATTATGTGTGGTAATAGACAAAGCATAGGCCATAGAGTAATAAACCTCATGCACAAAGGGCCAAAGATGCATGGGATCTATCATTGGATGGATACTATGGAATTAAAATTTTAGTATACGTGTGAATATAATTCTATATAGTTCCTTGGTGAATAAAAAATTTTTGTTTCTAATATAGATATGGATGGAGACCATGCGTGGGTATTGGGATTGGGTTTTTCTTGAGGTGATTTGAGTTGAGTTGAATTAGGGATATACCAGTGGTCAGGGTGAGGGCATGATGTACAATATCATTGGTTGAGAATCCAACTATAGATTACACTAAGAATTGTGTTTTAACTTCTATATGTGTGTTTGAATGATCTTGAAAAGACTTTATAGATTTAGACACTGAGATTGAGTAATTTTAACGTGCATTGGCAGGTAAGGATATGAGTTTTTTAAAAATTTCAGATAAGGGGGTTTGACATGTTTTTTCATGTAGTTAGGTATGGTGATAAGGAAAACTCATAAAAAAGGTCCCATGACTACTGAGAATGAATTTTGGATAGGTTATTCTGATGGTGGGGAGCACCATCTACTAAAATTGGTTTTATGAGATAATGATTATGGTGGGGATCACATTAATATTAGTGGTAAACTGATTGAAGATATCATGGTGTCTCTAGATATATGGGTGTAAGTAAGAATTGTATTTTTTAGTAATAATAGCAAGTGGTGGCATGGGTTTTGGTGAATAATGCACCACATATTGGAAGTTACACAGTGAAATCACATTCAATATTATAGATTAGAATGCTATGAGCTGGTTATGAACTGATGACTGAGATAGTTCATAGTTAATGGTTAAAAGTACATTGAAAAGTCTTTTTTATTTTAATTTCTATGGTGAGGATGTCTTAAACCCCTAGGCCTTTTATGAGCTTTGATATTCTAGAGGAATTTTATTTTTTTAATTTAGTGATGGGTTCACTTTGAGAAGTAGGATTTAGATCATGATTTTCAATTTTTTTTCATCACGAGGGGATGTTTTTGGAAATGGAATAAGAATTTAGGAGTGGTCAACTTCTCAAGAAATGATGGTGGAGATATCAGGGTGAACCTTTAGTCAAAATTTGATGAATGTGCACCACCATGGGATAGACTATTGTGTAGTGGACCCCAGCATTGAGGGGGAAATTCCCAGGTCTAGGGAATGGATTCTTAGAAATGGTGTCGTGATTGGAGATCCTGGCAGTGTGCAGTGGGTAGGGTGAAACACTCATTGTGGAACAATGTTTGGTGTGTTGATTAGGTATACCACTATTCCCTAGTGCCCTATAATTGGGAGTTTCAGTGGGCATGATGTGGGTGTTGTATGCTTATCAACCAACAGAAAGTAGAGGAGATCCCTGGAAATTTTTTGGGTATGTTAAGCATTATGTGTTTATGGGGGGGTGGGGGGGCTAGCTGGAGTACACTAAGGTATTCTGAAATCCTTTTTTAACTATACATTTTTAAAATTTGCGGGAAAATTCTCCATTTTACCCTTTTATTATTTATGGGTTTGGGATCTCTTTATTTAATATCTATATGAACTTTCCTTGAGGATCTCTTTCCATTTATTTATTTTATTTACATGAATTTGGGTGGGGTTTTGAATTATTTTCAATGAAGATTTAAGGTGATAATCTGTTTACCTACCTTTTTGGTTCCCTCTAGATTATAATTAACTCTGGAGACCCATATTAGAGTTTCATTGATGATTCCATCAGAGCATGGTGGAATTATACTGATATTATGGGGATTTTTCAAGCAATGGATATACGATGTCCCATGATAATGATCACACCCCTCTTCTTGATGTTTCATTAAAGGTATGTTTTTCAAAGAATTTATTTGATGTTTTTGATATATTTGGATGATTTTGGATTTTACCACTTGATTACTGTAAAGTATTTTTCATCAGATAATGGAGGGTGTGCACTATGGAACTTCTGTGGGTTGTTGGCTGTGGTTTGTATGTGACTTGGTCATTTAGTGAGTTATTAAATGATTATAACTAATCAATTTTAATTTTAAAATATATTTCATTTATTTGACAAATTATACTTTTATTATGATTATATAATTTTTTTTGGGAATAGATAAGGCCTCATATAAATGGATGATGGCTTGTTAGAATTTGAAAGGCTTCAGTGAGGATAATAGAGCTACCTAAAAGGATGGTAAATTCATATTTGAGGTAGGTGGTCCTTCATACATACCTATTTGGCATTATTATTTATTTTTTATGGAATGTGGCATGTGTGGTATTTACACTTTGAGTGATTGACCTTTTTAAAAAACATAAATTATTTAATTTAAATGATATCCCTAAAATGAGATGAACAAAGTGCCAAGGATATGAGGGACCTTGGGAATTATCTTGATTTACTCTACCATCAATGCTCGAGGACCTAGTCATATTTAAACTCCATGTGATACTTGGACCCTAATGGCTGTAAATTGAATGAAATGAACTAGGATAATATAGTGAGCCTTAGATAGGTTCCCATAGCTCCGTTGAGTATGGGTGAGTGTTGGATAGAGGAAAATGGCCATAATATTCTTTGGTGGGCTTGAAATACCTAAGAACTACTAGGCTAGTATGATGAGCCTAGGGTGAGTGGTTCATCCGCATTGAGATGTGAGAACTAGGTAGGAATACCTTGGGTATAATTTGGATTGGCTAGGAACATGAGGACCAAAATAGATTTGTTTTGAAAAGTGAGATTGGTATTGTGTCATTAGTTGAGATTGATGCTAGTGAGGATTGTCTTATGAGTCCAATGAGGTCATGATGTTATTTTGAGGAAGACGCAAGATGCTATTCCCTCCATGTGATGGGTGTTGACACAAGTGATGTTTATAAGATAAGGGAACCCATGAAGGATATCCTAGATTTGGTGATACCTATGAGACCAAGATGAGTTCCCTAGTGATACATTAACTCATGAGAGGTTGTGTATGTGAAATAATTACTGATGATATGGGTGTCACCTTATAACCCAGATAGATAATGTAAACCCAAGTAGGTAGAGGTTGTATGTGAGATGATTTAGGTGGGATGCACTACCCCTAGAGATGTATATGTGATACATGTTTTTTCTTGTATTTTATCCTTATATTCAGAATTTTTTCAATATACTATACTGCTTTTATTCCAGGTAGGGTAATCCCCCAGAGTTTCCATGTGATTTTGGATTTCCTAGGACATTCTCCTTGGATGTAGTAGCCTGCGAGCATAGTTTGGATCTCCTTGGAATCAAATATATGGGATTAAACCCTCACATATGAACTTTGATCATGGTTTATATTACCTTAGACTCATTCCCTAGAATCAAAAATAGAGGTTTTGAACCTCCCATGTTGAATTCATGCATGGTTTGAATTACTTAGGACACATTCCTAGGAATTATCCACTGAGAATGATGTTACTATATTTCCTAGGTCTCACTCCTAGGAATTATACATGGGCCATATATTGGTTATCATAGATGTGTGATGTTCTCAAAGACACCTCAGCATTGGAGGATGTAGGTTTGGGCCAATATAAGCTTTCATGTGAGAGTCAGAGGAGAAAAACTGGTTATTTATTTATGATTTTATTGTGTGTTTTTTATAATCCAAACATATAACAGATATACAATGCATTTACTAATTATGTATGGGACCACATTCGTGGTTCCCTACTATGTTGTAGTCACACCATTCTTGGGAGGCCATAAATATTTCGTATTTGAGAATACTTCATAGATTATAGGTTCAGGTTGGTTAGAGGCCTACAATAACTTGATTTACAGCTATAGCTTGGGTGGGATCTAATATTGGGATGAAGTAAGTCTTGATGATTTTAGTAGACCCTTTATGAATTATATTTATTTCATTTAATGTATTGTGTTTAGACCATTTTGTGATCAATCATTGTTTATTGCAATGACCATGATTCAGAATGAATGAATGCCTTTTCATTTACATTTGATGTAGCTTGTTGTGTTTTATGGATTCTATGTATTCTAATACATTATTATGGAAAGTATTTGATTATTTCAGAACTCGTTTAACACTTTAATATTAGGATATAGTCTCTCTATAGTATCACCCTAGACCAATGATGCTAGTTACCATCCTCTACCTTATGGGGAGGAATGCTTACAACCATTTGGTGACCCAATCTGGATACGATTTAATATGAACCAGAATAAGGGATTAAAAGATGAAAATTTTATAGAATTTTTATATTAATTTAATTTTTTGTTATATTTTACAAAATTTCACATCACTTATATCATTTTCAGGCGATCATTTCTAATGAAGAGGTTAATAGAAGTGAGATAGAGAAAAAAAATTTCAATTAAGAGAAACATGAATGAAAAATATGATAATTCACGTGAGTATATTTTATTAACTATGTATGAAATTTAAAAATCATATTTATTGTTGATAGGAACAATTAAATATGAAACTTTTATTCACCGAGGATAGGTATGGAAGTCTATAGTATAGGACCACCCCTAAATGTAGGGTCCCATACTTCTCTATTTATCTCATATCCCATTACTTTATATTCGTAGATACATTTTCTTTCTATAATTCATTATCTTTATATGACTTAATCATACATGAGTGACCCTTCCACCCCCATCATTTTTTCTTATCCACATTTATCTCTATAAGGTATTGCTATTCTATGTATTTCTTCTATATAAATATACCCTCACACCCGAATTCAACATTGATGGTTTTCTACACATGATACCCCTATAGTTTCCACCTCTAAACAAAGTGTACGTGATATAGAAGAAGAATATAATGCTTCTGGTAAATGTTTAGAGAGTAATGAAGTATATAATTTTTATTAAAATTTTTATATATCTATACTAAATACCCATTTCTCTATTTAAGTACATATTCAAATAATTTATATAGTCATACAAAATACATGAATTGTGTAATAAGCACAAAAAAAATCATGATTGAATATAATGAAAGTATTTAAAAAATTTAAAATTGGTAAATAATTTATATGTTTCATGGGGAGACTCACAAAATTATTATTTTTCTAGTTTAATAAAATCCAATGGAGAAAAATACGAAAAAAAGAAAAGTCAATGCTTTGGATGGAATATGGGTAATATATTTTCTGAGATTCATTTTTAATATATTTAAAAAGTTTTATTAAGAATTTTTATTTTATATACATATCTGGTTTAACTTCCCAGATAACAAAAAAGAAAAGAAAACTAGGTTAATAAACTAGGAGATATGTGCCAGGATTATAAGAATGAATTATATATTGGATGGAAAATAAGAAGTTCCATTGATCTTGATAATAGAACAACCCTTAATTAAAGGCTGATTACATAATATAAAAGATAATATTACATATGGGAATAGTTCAAATTTTAAGGTAATTTATTGAATTGTATATTTGATTTAGTCTTCTCTATCAGAATTCATGACTTGTATATAAAATTTAAGATGTTTCTTTTGAAAATATAAATTTCATATAAGAAATTATAGGAATCTGAATGATTTTATCTAAATTTGATTATGAAAAAAGGTCTCTTATTAATGATAATAGATAAAAATCAATGAGACATCCCCATTATCATTAGAATCATTCTTATAGGTTCTCCAAACCATAACAAATGAATATTTGTGTTTTCCCTTAAATAATTTGTTGAAGATAATAAATGAGTTGAATCCTCCTCAATTTTTTGTATTTATGTTTACATTGAATAACTCATACTCATCTCACATATGAGGATACCTTGATATCCATAGAAAAAACAATCGAGAAATATATAAAAATATATAAAACCACTATATTCATAAGTTTATCATATCTAGTTTGAATTTTTATTTTGGATGATGCCTTCAATCCTATTCTAGTATCTATGTGAATCGATAATGGTAAAAAGGCTTCGCTCTATCAATTTATAAATCCCTCCCACCTTTTTCTACACTTTTTCTAGCTATTGGTCATTATAAATCCAATTGAAAACTCACACATGAAACACATTCCTAGATGAATGAATCTTTCCAGTAAATAATTTTCTTTACACACCAAAAAACATTGTAAACCAAAAATATTGACTTAAAAACTACTATTTAAACTCTAAATCTTATTAAAACATCCCCTCTATACTAAAAACTACAAAATACACATTATTTAATTAAATTTTTAAGAATTATAAAGGGAAAAATAATTTGGTTGATGGAAACCTAGATTATTAAAGTAAATAACCTTATATATTAAACAATACCCTTGTATCTAACTCTGATAATGACCATTATCTTTTATAAATAAATTCTTTTGAAAATACAATCAATTTTTTTTGTCATGGAATCAGATATTTCTATCGCTATTATTGCTCCTTTAGATGGGATTAAGAATCAATATATTTAAGTTGATCCTCTTTATACTTATTATATTTACTCCTTGACCATGATATGGATTATATTATAAATTTACAGTAAATTTATTATGAACCACATTCACCAAACAATTAACATTTTCTCCAATTCATTAAATTTCAAACAGGGATATACATTTCCCTTATATAGACCATAATAAAAATTATTGTATGATATATTCACTTAGATTGGTGAATGGTAATCATAATATAGGTAAATGTTTCACACACAATGATATAGATTTAATACTTTCCAATAGCTAATAAAAGAAAAAAATAAATAATGAATACCCAAGGAGCCCTAAAGGAGGGTCTAAAAAACCTAATATTACTAAATCAAATCAAATTGAACATAATAACTTCAAGATTTTTTACATTGAAAAAACATTTGTTCCCAAACACTACCCAATGAATATATAAATCCACAAATTCTATCTATAAAATTCTTGATACTCATTCAAGTACCTTGTTAGATTAAATATATAAAAAGACATAAAAATATTAACCAATTAAAAATATTCCAATCAAATTTATGCTATAAATGAAAAGGATATTATAGTTATGCAACCTATTTTACATACATAGGGAGAGGACTGTTGTGAGTACATTAGAGTATAAAGGGGGGGGAGTTATTTTTCCTGACATCAATGCAACAAACTGACTTGGAAATGATGACAATGGTTGGAGAGTTCATCAACTATTTATTGGAATAGTTTTCCATTTAGAAGAAAAGAATGAACATTTTCAGAAAATGGGTTTTCTAGAGAAACACTTCAGAGATAGGTAGTAACTCTCTAGAATCTTCTATTTAATAAAAAGGATGGAATTCAAGGATGTGGTCATTCCTAGTGAATTCTTCCCTCATGAAACAACTCCTAATATAATTCTGTTTTTCATTCCTAAATCTGTACTTAGAAATATCGAATAAATTAATAAATTCTTCTACTTCTCCTTACTAGGAATTGAGGACTTATAATAATCTCAGTACATAAAAACTTCTTTCCCTCCCACTGAATTACATTATATATTTTAACTCATATAAAAACCAAATTTAAATCCTACATTAAAACCTTTCACTACATTATATAAATAATTTAAATAAATATTTATGGATTCTTTAGACATGGAATTAATATTTTTTATAAACACTATAAATTGAAAATGTGAAATTTAGATATAAATATGACAATTAAAAATAAATACCCATTTGTAAACATTTAAAATAATAAAAAAATGAGAACCACATTAAAATTTCTGTTAAAAAATATTTATAACTTAATAATTGTATAATTATTAAATAATTTATATCTTTAAATAATTCAATTATGACTCATCATTGTTTGGCTCAGATGAGTAGGTTTGGTTTCCAGATATTGGAAAAAACTTTTGATTTGAGTAATGACTATAACACATTAAATTGTTAAATTGAAATGGTGATGTTTTTTCCATAATGACATGTTAAAATTATATTATATTTTTTGTTTACTAATTGGAGTTGACTAAAATGAACCCAAATAATAAGAGTCCCTAGGAAACATATTAATACAGTGGGGTAAAACTCAATGAAATATCATGAATAGTCACATAAAAATATATAACTTAACTTTTATTATATATATTTTTTCATTGAATCATTTTTAATTATTATATAGAAATAGGCATGGAATATTGAAAAGATTTTTCCTTAATCTACTTTTTTTGTAGCATTAGAAAAAAGAAATATGTAAGCATTGTTAATGAGGAAAAATATGAGAATAATGTAACCCTCCTTTTAAAATTTTGGTTGTTTGAATATTTTCTAATTGAGATTAATGTTTTATATTTTTTATTTTTTTATCTAATTAAAAGTTAACAATTATTTATATGATAATCTATATTTTCTTACTAAGAAGAAAGGATATATATTTGGACAATTATTTTTACCTCAGGTCGTAGGTGACGATCACCATGAAATAATTTTCTATAAACCTGGAAGGAAAATTATGCCTTCAAGATATTGGTATTTTGGAACTAAATATTTCAGAAAAACTGCAGTTGTGGTTAGATACGAAAAAATAAATGTCCACATTTTTATAAAAACTATCAAGTTTGACATTAGTATAGATATAAGTAAAAAAATTAAAAACCTTTCTAAGTGATATCTACTACATTCTTTTCACTTCCACCAGAGAGTGCAATAATGATGCATGATTATTTACTAATGATGCATTTGATTTATGAGGATGTATATTGTTGTGCAGTTGTTATTGATGATGCTAGTGACGAGGATGGTGACAATAGTGAGGATACTCGTGGTGATGATAGTGAATATGATGACACACATGCTTATGTTGTTGATATTTTCAATAAAAATTGTGTCATTCATGAGGATTCAGATGGGTCTGATAATGAGTAACATTATTAACAATATGTGTATTGACATATTTATCTCTTTTTGTATGTTTTTTATTTAATATAAAATAATTTTTTATATGTGTTCTATTACATTTGTTTACTAATTAGTTTTTTGTTTTAAAAGTCATTGAATATATATATATATTTTGAATTTAGTGTGGGTATATATAGGGGTTTACATAGTTTTAACTATGCCTGTAAATTCTAATTTCTAGGATCAAACCCATTTTTATATCAATTAGAATCCATGGTTTTGATCAAGGGTATAAATTATGCAAAACCATCATCAAAACTATGGTTATATAATATTATTTTCATGGTTTTATGAAACAATATAAATACCCCAACCATAATTAAGGTAGACTCTATGACTATGAATCTATATACATATGTTATGACCTTCATTTTTTGGGCTACTAACACAATTTAAACTATAGAAGTAGCCTATTTATTTAGTAGTGTAGGGTTGTATTCAGATGATGCATAAGGGTTGAAACATAAGGTTTCTACACATTCCAAAAAAAATCAATGAGTGATACTTTAAGGTCTTGGGTTTTTGTAATAGTGATTCAGGTTAGGTCTTTGGTTGAACAGGTAACTTTGGACCTCATTAGTGTATTGGTAGAAATAATATAAGCTAGGGAATGGTACTTGGGTATTGTATTGGTTTCATGGTTTTAATTTTTATAAATGTTATTTAAAGTGTTATTGCATGAAATTTTGGTTATTTAATGGTTTGGAGATGTTTGGAAATCCAAAAATTGATTTTTTTTGTGTTTTAGGGGTTTTTGTAATGTGAAGTAGATTCGTAGAAAAACATATAAGTCCATACATAATTATCATTTCATCCTTCTATTTTGAGTAAGAATCACTTTATCCTTTTGTTTTCAGTAAGGATCATTTCATCCTTTTATTTTTTATAAGGATAATTTAATCATATATTTTGAGTACATATTATTTAATCCTTCAGTTTTGAAAGCATCATTTAATCCTTATATTTTAATTTAGGACCATTCTATCATTCTGTTTTGAGTTAGAATAATTTTACCCTTCTATTTTGATTAAAAATCATTTTAACATTGCCTTTGGAGTAAAGATCATCCTAGTGTTTTCCAAATTTTGACTTGGATGGACAATGTTCTCATAGCCTTTCTAGATATTTACTAAATGATAAAATGTTTTATTGAGAGGTAAATGTATGATTCCTCATGTTTGGACCTCTAAAAAATCATCGAGACATGGACCTTTTCCCTGTCTTCTTCTATAAGAGGGATCTAATTGTTGGAACCTCTTTATGAGGAGACTTTTTAGAACATCCATATTTTAATGATCACTAACAATAATTATTTTATTACTAATGATTTATTTGTTGTAGGTCAACATTTTATATGATAATATTGTTTTTATGATAATTCGACTAAGTATTGAGTTGAGTCACCACCATCCAAGAGTAACAACTAAGGCTGAGTTACCGTCAAGAACGAGTCACCATTAAGTATGAGAAACCTCTAGTTAAGTCACTACCTAAATTTTCTCCACCAACAAAGTTACCACCAAGATTGTTATCCCCAAGGAGTTACTGCAAGAACCTATCACTATTAGACTCCGAGTCACCCCCAACCTGAGGTACCACTAGTATGAGATACCACTATATGTTGAGTAACTGCCAGCTTCATTCTATACTTTCTATATGAAGAGTTTAATGTTAATAAAGAAATGACTATCTCTATTCAGGGATAAATGATTATCCTTTAATCATTTGACCAAGCCTTAATGACACAGTCAAATACTGTTCGAGGATTGTGGAACTAATTCAACCAATGTTTTTATATATATTCCAAGGATCATATCTATCTATGTGATATGATTATTACTATATGAAAATTCAATGAAAAATTGTGTGATCGAATCGGTGAACCTTTATATCCATACTGATTCATTTGTTGTGAAGATAAATGACACAAAATCACAATATATTTCATAGAGATTGATTGAGACACAAAAATATATCAACTAGAACATTCCTGCAAAATTCTATGATCTTATGTTTTTATGTAACTCTAAAAATGAAATCTTGAACTCCTTTCCAAATTTAATCTGGGGACATAGAATATTCTAAAGCATACTAAACTGAGTATCACTATTCTCTTCACATTTTTTGATTTCTCATTATATTTTTTCAAGAATTGTGTTGTTACTCTATTTTTCAAACACATACCATATTGTACACCTAACTAAATAATACATATTAATATCCTTTTCACTATAGAACTGTTTTCCCATGGTGTTTGTGAAATTGGACCTTGTGTGGCCTGTATGGTTTTCCATCCCATTTATAAATGTAGAAGAGGCTTTTTAGCCTAAAAAACCTGTTTTAGTTGTTTTTTTACCTAATCTAGGTTGGTGATATATATTATTATTATTATTATAATCTTCTTGGAAATAGTTGATTTCCAAGTAGAGTGGATTAAATCTCAACTTGATACTAAACCAATAGTTTACTCTACTATGCTATTTTGTTTTACTTTATTACCAAAACCTAGATTGTTTTTGGTATATAAACAAAACTCTTACTATAAAAGTTAATCTTAACTTTTGTTTGTATATGTTTTTTGTATAAGTAAATTGATTTCAAAAGATAAGAAAATTTTAACATTATTAAACTGAGAAATAATCACTCTTTGAGAAATACTTTTAATGGAAAAAATATTAAATAGACCTAATATTGTGATTAATTATGCAATTTATTTCATTTAGGGGATTTTATTTTAACTTTATTTTAAAAAACGTTATTTGGAAAACAATTTAACCCCTCTTGTGTTACTCACATCCAACAAAATTTAGTATTAATGGATTTTGAATTATCTTTTTAACTATGATTTTAGTTATATTTTTAAAATATTAAGATTCAGTCAATTTTAAATTTTAATTGTTAATGGATAATAGAAAAGAAGGATCTGATACCAACAAAAATCATTATTTTAATGGTAAATATTAGGATCAATGTAAAATCAAAATGAAAATTCATTTAGAATGTATCAGCATTTTCATTTCGATTATAATAAAAGATCGTTATGAAATACAAAAAATTGCTAAAGTCACTTAGGGTGATGCTACAAAAACTACATACAATAATAATTGTAAAGTGATGAATGATTTTTTTGTGAATTGGGTGATGATGAATTTAATAGAATATATAATTGAAAATATTCTTTTCAAATACGGGATACTTTATCTGTCTCTGGTGAAAGAACAGAAACTAGTAAAGAAATAATACTAAATACATAAACAATATAGTACGATACTTTTAAGATGAAATCTGATAAACCTATTTCTGATATGTATCTTAGGTTTAATGAGATCTTTAATTACATGCACTCACTTGGAAAATTAGTAATCTAAAGAGATCAAGTGTCAAGGCTACTCAAAATTTCTACCAGACAAATGGAGGGGAACCTCTGTGTGAATTACAGAATCTTGTAATATAAGTAAACTGCATACTATGTAGTTTATAGGAAAGATGATGATGTATAAAGAAGATATTAAAGTCAATAAGGATGCTGATTAATAATAACCAAAAATAAAATCAGTATCCTTCAAAAATACTACCTCGAAATAAATTGAAAGGATAAAAATGAAAATACTAGTGAAGAAGAATCTCATGATGATAATGATGAAGATATATATTAAATGGATAGAAGATTTATAAAATTCTATAAAAAATAATTTCTTCAACAAATAAAATTTCACAAAAAATTATAACAAAAGAGGAATGATGAAAAAATGATCATAAAAGGGATGATATTCAAAATTAAATCATATAATATGAATATAAAAATAAATGACATGTTAATGCTGGTTATCTAAAATTAAAATATAAAATGAGATATGAGGATAAGGACAGAAAGTTCAATAAATCCATGAAAGAAACCTGGAGTTCCTTTGAATATATCTCTATTGATTCATACAATAATCAAGAAGATATGTCTGATAGGGAAAACATGTACATTATGGAAAGCACATTATGGGTACAAAACATTCTTCCTTATTCTATTTCTAAAATTATAAACTATTCTAAAAACAAATGTAATAAAGAAAGTATGACTAATGAAGATCTGTATGAATACTCCAACATGATGAAATATACCTTTAATTAATTGAAATATAATTATAAATCTATTAAGAAACATCATGATCAGAGAGTAAATATTAAAAATATTCTTACTATTGAAAAAGAGAAAAAAAATGATCAATTAAGAAAACAAAACATTGAATTAATATTTCCAAATTATTAAATAAATAAAGGCATAGAATGGTTTACCAATGGGAAGTAAACTTTTACTCAATTACATGGAATGAAAGTTTCTCCCAAGTATATAACTTGCTTAATTTATTAACCTAGACAAATAAAAATTGTAAAAAATTGATTTATGCCCAGTAAATATTCTGAAAATTCATACATTTCTAGTACCTACTTAACTGGACCTAATAAATTATTTATTTCGATAATCTTACAAAATATGTTTATGAAATCCATTAGAAGATTATGGGTGAAAAAATCTATTATTACTAAAAAAATTGGACCCAAGAAGATTTGGGTACCAAAATCATTTATATATAAACTTAGTTTTGTAGGAAGCCTGTTTGAAAACCTCTAGAACAATATTATGGTATTTAGACAGTACGTGTTCTATATATATGATTGATGAGTATTCAAATTTCAAAAAATTTATCAAATTTGTTGGTGGTCATGTCACATTTGGCGACAATGCTAAAGGGAAAATCATCAGCCATGTACAAATATGTAATTCTATTTCAACATTAATTGCTAAAATATTATATTTTCATTGTTTAAAATATTATATTCTTAGTAATTCTCAATTATGCGATAATGGGTTTTATGTAAAATTTGAAACCAATTCCCATAATTTTTTTATGATAATTTTTTTCATTTTTACTTCTCCAAGAAATGATAATATTTATTCTTTTGATTTAAATTATTTTTATTCTAAAAATATTTCTGTTAATTTCATTTTACAAATAATATTGGATTTTTCATAGGAGACTAGCCCATTTCAGTTTTCATTATCCAAGAAAGATAACTAAAAAATGATTAGTTAAAGGCCTACTAAAACATTAATTATTAAATGATAAATTTTTTAATACCTATAAAGAAGGGAAACATCATAAGATTTTCTTAAAATCTAAGAAATAAGTTTCGACCTCTCAGCCTCTAGAGTTGGTTCATATAAACCTATTTGGACCTTTTATATTTTCTAGTTTAAATGGAAAAAATGATGTTTATGCTCTTGTAGATTAATTTTCAAGGTACACAAAGGTATTATTTGTATCTCACAAAATTGAATATTGTTCTTATATTATAATGCATGAAAAATATGTAGAAAATATAAGTGAACATAAGATTTAGACCTTAACAAGTGATCATGGTTAGGAATTTGAAAATAGAGACTTTGAATCATTACCTTCTCAAAATGGTTATAATCACAAATTTTTTTCTCCTAGGACACCACAACAAAACGGGCCGGTAGAAAGAAGAAATAAAACTCTTCAAGAGATATCCCAGACTATGCTAAATGACTATGAATTACCTATGTACTTTTTATAAGAGGTTGTTAATACATTGAGTTATATAATAAATAGGGTATTAATTAGGCCTCTCTTAAAAAGAACACCTTATGAGTTATAGAATAATAGAATACCAAATGTCAATTTTAGTACAGTTTTTGGCTTCAAAGTCTTTATTATAAATAAAAAGGATAAATTGGAAAAAATTTCTTCCATGAGTGATGATGAAAATTTTTATAGATATTCAACCTCTAGTAAATCTTATAGAGTGTTTAATAAAAAAATAAAAAAATAGAAATGTATTTTCATATAAAATTTTATGAAACTGATCCTAATGAACCTAGTAAATTATTAAGGAACCTTACAGATGATCTATAAAATCTGATCATTAATTCTAAAATGTATGAATGTTATATTAAACAATAAGATCATTCATCTAGTGAACTTCCATAACTTTATCCTGGAGAAAATCTTGAGACAACCATCCCCTCTTTTCAAAGATCTATTAGGAATCAATGAAACCACCATTTATATGTTGTAATAGGAAACCTACATATAGTTACACAAACTATAGCTTTCCTTTGGAATAAAATTATACGCTAATCTTTCTTTTCATAGCCTAAAGTAAATAACAAAAATGATTCTATCAATGAAGAATTATGGGTAATATATTTGTAAGAGGAACTTAATCAATTTGAAAGAAACAAGGTTTGAGAACTTGTTGATAGACCTAAATATATCTTAAATATTATCACTAATTGGGTTTTTAGAAACAAGGTTGATGTTTCATGAAATATAGTAATAAATAAGGATAGATTAGTTTCATATGTGTATAATCAAGAAGAGGGTATTGATAATGAAGAAAATTTTGAACCTAAATCCAAACTTGAAGATATTAGGATATTGCTTTCCTATGTAGAAAATATGGATTTAAAACTATATCAAATGGATTTTAAAAGTGAATTATCCACATTTTCCATAATTGTTTTTAAATCAACAAAAGATTTACATGGCTTAAACTAGATCCTAGATCTTGGTATGATAGGCATACCTCTGTTATTATTTCAATTTTTTTCAAAAATTATATTTTATCGAACTATTTTTATAAAAATAATTTCAAATGATGTTTTAATAGTAAAAATATTTGTGGATGACATTAATTTTGGATTTGGAAAATAATCATTATATAGTAATATTTCAAAACTAATGAAAAATGAATTTGAGATGAGTTTGATGGGTGAAGTTAAATATTTTATTGTTTTTCATATTGTTAAAAATAAATAACGGATTATTTATATCTAATTTAATACACTAATGATCTTTAAAAATGTTTTGTCTTAGTCAACACTAAAAGTAGTGATACTCCCATGAGTACCAGCTATAAACTAGATCGTGATGAAACATGCAAGTCAGTAGATCAAACTAGTTACAGAGGTATGATTGGAAGCCCTATATACCTAACTATATGGGGGTCTGAAATTATGTTTAGTTTATGTGTGTTATCTCTTTAAATAAAATACCAAATAGTTACACTTAATAGTTATAAAAATAATTTTTAAATACCAAAAATATATAATTAATTTAGGATTGTTCTATCCAGGAGACAAGAGTTTGATTTAGTAAGTTATTTAGATGCTGATTTAGGTGGTTGTAAGTAAGATATAAAAACACCTTAGGAACATGTCATATTTTATGAAAATATCTCATATCATGGTGTACTATGAAATAAATTACTGTTGCACTATCTACTACTGAAGCTGAATACACAGATACAAGTAGTTTTGGTTCATAAATTTTATAGATGAAACATACTTTACTAGAATTTGGATACTAATTTGAACACATGTCTACAAATTGTGATAACACAAGTGCAATAAAAATTTATGAAAATCCAGTATCTCACTCTAGAACAAAACACATTAATGTGAGACATCACTTTTTGAGTGACTATTATTAAAAATATGATATAACATTATAATTTATTAGAACTGAACGTCATCTTAGTGATATCTTCAAAAATACTTGGAATTATAATTGATTAAAATCTATTAAACATGAATTATGAAAGATATGTTTTGGATGAAAATTCACCATTGGAAATGAACCGTTGATGAGTAATCACTAGAAAATCACAATTGATGAGTCACTATTGAACAGTCACCATTGATGAGTCATCATTGACGAGTCATCATTGATGAGTCATTATTGATGAGTAACCATTTATGATTCACTAACAATGAGTCACCATTTATGAGTCATTATTGATGAGTCACCATTGATGAGTCACTGTTGAGAACAAGTCACCATTGTGAACAATTCACTATTCCTTTTTTATTATTCCTTTGTTACCATTACTTTTTACCATTACAATTTTTTCAGATTTTTTTGTTTTATATTTTTATTATTATTGTGAATCGCTAAATGATATGGCACAACTAAGTCCAATCGATTCACATTACTATCAAACATTCGAACTCTCGACACCTTATCTTCCTCTTAGACTAATTGTCTTTCCCTCCTCTCCCATTCCAACTAAGACATCAACCAATCATAATGTCATGTGTGATGTAATCCGAATAATTGTATCTAGAAGACGTGAGGAAAACCAAGAAACAAAAAAGATCTACAAGCAGTTCGATTGCTATTTCACGAAACCCACATTTGTAGAATAAGGTTGTTGAAAAAAATGAAATAGATGAGAAATGGATTACATCAAGAAATTTGGTCGTTTTGAATATTATAGAATATCAGAAGTTGATGAACTACTTTGCAACAAATAATCATTTGTATTTTCCAAGGATGGCCTTTGAATTTTATCAAAATGATGATTTCGTTTCTAGAGATAATGTGGATGTAATTATAAGTCACATCGATGGAGAAGAATTTTATTTCTATTCAAATGAATAAGAAAGGTTCCAAAGAGTACCTCCTAAAGGGGATTATGGGGATTTTCAAAGTATCATTCCCAGTGATAGTGGGATGTTTGATTAAAAATAATATATCATATAGCTTACAAGAGATGGAACACTACAGAGACCTATATATGTTGAAATCTATGGAGAGTGTAAAATATTATGGAAGCTTAAACAACCTTTATTATGTCTTAGAATGTATTATTTGAACACTATGTGATATCGGGATATTTAATTCCTATTTGTGATGAAACTAGGATAAAGGATCAGTCTTTGTATATTTCCGATGATTCATATGTATGAAATGTGAAAGAAAAGTTCAAGGTTGAAATATATAATATACCCTAACATGATATCTACCATATTGGATGCTAATGTCTTAGATAAAGAAGGTGAATAAGTTGAAGATAAGTGTGCTATTTTTTTTCAATGTGTGTTTTCATAAGAGTTAAAGTAATATAAAATCTATGGAAGAAGTGTTGGGTGAGAGATAATGATAAAATGTATGATGACTTAAATCCTATTGATCATCCAACCAGACCTAAGGACATGTTATATCCTGGTCTTGAGCTGGAAAAGTTAGTTGAATATTATGATAATGATGATGACAGTGATAAAATTGATAATTTTTTGGAAGGAGAATAAGAATTCCTAGTTGAATTGGGGAGTTATCTAGAGATCCCTAAATCTCCTCCTAATGTTTCTAATGGATCTATCAATCCACTTGGTTCTCTACCTACCCGAGATTCCCTTTTAGATGAAGGATATTAAGATTAAATAGAAGTATCTGGAGTAGGCCAATTCAAGATGCCTTCCTCCAAATCCTCAAGATACTAGATTGACAATTCTGATAATGAGAATGGTAGTGATGTTAATGCATCTAAGTAAGAAGATGATTATTTTGATCATGAAGAAATAGATGGACCTGAAAGTAAGAATGATGAGGATAATTATGGTGTAGATGATGATGATCATGGTGATGATAATATAGATAGTCGTATTGATGGAGTTGATCAGAACAGAGGTGATCATGATGATCATGATCATGAGATGGTTCAGTGATTGCCTTCATCCCCAATGGTATCATGTTACATCAGAACTGAGGATATATCTAATAATGATAAGATGGATGTTATAAAACCTAACCCTTCATATTATAAGAAAGCTACCAGTGAGTGGGAGAAGTCTCACAAACCTTCTGATCATATAGTTCTAGTAGATATCACACCAACAGTTCACACAGAACCAACTTCCATTATACCTAAAATTGTTGATACTTCTCAAGTTACCAAAGTTCAATATGTTCTTCCATATATCAGACCTAACATAATTACTTTTGAATAATGGGAGAAATCACTTTTATTTATTCAACTTCTTCTAGATTACAATTATTTGGATGATGAATCAAGTAAAATTCCAGTTAGAGGAGAAGAATCTTCAGTGGATCAGATTGATCAAGATGGTGAGTTGTATCTGTTTATGCAAATGGAGATTGATAGATCAGCTGAGGTTATTATGACACGTGAAAAGGAAGTTCATCCTCATACTCAAGCCTTTATTCCTTTAGATGTTGTCACCAAAGGATATTTATAATATTTAGATAAAATATGATTTATTATTTCAATAACGGATTAATAAATATTCCTCCTCTAGTAATCATACTTAGTGAAAGTGAAAATCAATATTTTTGTCAACTCATTATATCCCATTTATAAGAGATGGTATCTTTTCACATACAAGAGTTATTAGTGGATAATAACCAGTTACCCAAAGTAGTGTAATATTTGATAGGTGAAATAGTGGGTATAAAAATATCTTTCCTAGACAGTTTGAATTCTATGTTTCAAAAATTGGAAAGAATGTTTTTTCCTCTACATCCACTACACCTTGTCCTCCTTCATAACCAATTGATAGAGAACTATTCAGAAATATTATAAGGGATTAAATGAATACTTATTTGGGTGATGTGTCAACACACGAAGAGAAATTATAGAAAATACACCATCATGGATAGTACATCTATAAGATGGTAAGGGAGTCTACCATCAATATCAAGGAATATAAAGACACCATAAAGAAATCTATAAAGTCTTATTTGTCAAGAATTTATACAAAGAAATAGATGAATGCTAACTTGAAATACTTGGTATAGCAGATGAGAATTCCACTGGTCACATGGTCTCTCAATGGACAAGTGAGGGAACTGAAGGTTATCATACCAGTGTTGTAGAGATTCAAGGAAGAGAAAATGGGTTTCCTTAGTGCTATAGAGAGGGGTGGTAATATTTTTATGAATTTTCTCAACCTCACGAATCCCTTTATATATTTTCATAGAATGGATTTTATTTCATGAGAGGCTATCCTTATGAAAACTATTATTTCTTTAACATCTAAATAGGCAGTAATATATAGACCTGTAGTGATTTATCAGTCATATAGTCTTCTACTTCCAATATATCAACCTATGTGTTTATCAATAGTTCATGATATTCATCACCTAATACATGTACTTCATTGTGAGATAATTCCTCCTTAAAAAACAATTCCTTCGATCACAACCTATCATCCAATTGTAACAAATACTGCTTCAGCCCCTCAGGACATAGACAAAGACAACAAAAAGCTGTAAGAAAATCCTCAATTTACATCTATGAGTCAATCTAATTAGTTAATTTATTTGATAAAGATATTGTTCTTGTAATTTTTTTTATGATGTACTCAACACCTTTCATATCTTTTTAATTTAATATCTTAATGTTCTTCTCATTTTCTTGTACTTTTATTCTTTCTTCTATTTTTGATAATCTCAAAGGGAGATAAATAATGGGCATTTAATTACTAAAGGGGAAAAAATAGAAAATCTAAATACTTTTTGAAATATTAAATATATATTTATGATATTTATCTATTTTATCTCTTTAATCTATTAAAATTATCTTATTCACTAATTATAAATTTTTTAGATCTTACATTTCCTTGATATCATAGTTATATCACTCATATATCTTCTAAAAAATTAAACATATTGGTTTAACTTAAATACATCTCAGATTATCTATGTATAATTATTTAGTACATGTCTAATAAAATTCCATGTTGTGTGGTCATCAAAAAGGGGGAGAATGTTGTCACCTCTATATGAGGATAATGTTTTTCACTTCCTTATTTTAATGATAAAAAAACATGATTATTTTATTACTATTGATTTACATGTTTTATGGTAGCATTTTATATGATAAGACAATTTGTATGATAATTCAACTAAGAATTGAGGCGAGTCACTACCAACCAGGAGTCACCACTAATGCTGAGTTGCTGTCAAGAAGGGGTCACCGCTAAGGATGAGCTACCACAAGCGAAGTCACCACTAGCCTTTTCAATTCCAGTGGAGTTACCACTAAGCATGTTACCACCATGGATCTACTGTTAGGACATGTCACCATTAGACTCTATGTCACCGTTGGAATATGAGTCACTGCTAACATGATGTACTGCTAGTATGAGATACCTCCAGATGTTGTGTCATATCCAACTTCATGCTACCATTGTTGTCTATGGAATTTTATGTTAATGGACCAATTAATATTTCTATTCAAGGATAAATGATTAGTATTTATTTGTTTGACCAAGACTTAATGAAATAGTCAAATCCTGTTTGAAGATTGTGGATATCCTTAAATCAATGTTGTTATATCTATGTGAAGGATCATCTTTATCTATGTGGTATGATGATAATTATCTAACAGGTCCATGAAAAATTACGTGATTGAATCTCTGAACCTGTAAGTGGTTACTGATCCATATGATGTGAATATCAATGAAATAGAAGCACAATATCATTTCAAGAGATTGATTGAGACACTTACAGATCTCAACTCTAACATTCCTATGAATTCCTATGATCTTATGTTTTTCTATAAATTTAAAAAAAGAATCATGAATGCCTCACCAATGATTAACTAAGTACTTCAATCATTTTGAAGCATACTAGACTGAGAATCACTATTCTATTCACATTTTTTTTATTTTTCTTTCTATTTTTCAAGTAGTATGTTGTACTTTGTTTTTCAAAAAAGATACTCTCTCATGCACCTAACTATAGAATACATGTCATTCTCTATTTACATATGTTTTCCCATGGTGTTTGTGGATGATATAATTATCTGGTATGTACTTTTTTAATTCCCATGTATAACTATGGAAGTTATTTTTTATCATGGAAATCTTATTGCTGCTGTTTTTACATCATCTAGGTTTTGTATCTATTTATTATTATTATATAATTCTTGTAAATAGGTGATTTTCAAGTTTAGATTATTAATTCTCATATTGAGACCAAACCTCCAGTTTATTCTTCTATGTTATTTTGTTTTTTTATTACCAAAACCTATATTGTTTTTAATATATAAATAAAACTATTACTTTGATAGTTAATCTTAACAAATTCTTATATAAGTTTTTGCCTATGAAAATTGATTTCAAAAGTTAAGATAATTTTAACATTATTTTAACCAAGGTATAATCACTCTTTGATAAATTTTTTAAATGGAAAGATATTATATATATCTACTATTTTGATTAACTTGAGATTTTATTTTTTTAAGGGTATTTTATTTTAACTTTATTTTTATCAAAAAAAATTATTGGGAACAAAATTCACCCTCTCTTGATTTACTTACTCCGAACAAAACTCCTTCGTTTCATGTTGAATTATGACAACATAAAAAACAAATAGGGAGATACACGTAACACTAAACATCCATATGTGGATAATTTTTAGATTTATTACTATTTCTTTATCCCTTACCCAAAACACTATTTTTAGGGATTTTAACATATTTTTTATTTTTTTTATTAAGGTCAAACTACCTAGAGGTTCTTAATGAGTGGATCCCTAAAAAATCCAAGTTGTAAGTGCCTGGAAAATTCATGAAGTTAATGTATGTTAAGTGATGTATGGTAAATAGGTGTGTGTGGGTGGTCTAGGAAAGACTAGTTATTAAATTCTTAGAGTTTGTTTTCTTCCTAGTAGATAACATAGTATACTCTCATGCATGAAATATTTTTTTTAATCCTATTATTGTATTGAAGGTGGTATATGTGGTTCTTTGGTTGGTTGTTCATCATTATGCTAATTATGTAAATTGGTTTCATGATGCGATGGTTGATATAGTTTCATATAAACATGTTGGGAATGTTACATGTATATGTGGGTGATTTTGATCACCAAAAGTTAGGTGATGTGGTTTTCTAGGACCAAGTGGATGGTTCAGACCATTAATTTATTTGGATGACACAGTTCATAGGTGGTGATAGAGGTTTTCTGGAGGGTTTTTCTAGGATTTTGTTGGCTTCACTCACTTTGGAATGATAGTTGGGGTCATTGGGGTAGTGTGAATATTGGGTAGGACCAATGAGGTAGTATTGAACACTCATTATGGGTAGAGTCTTCTATATATTGTGAAACATAGGGTATGGTGTTGACCATAGGTATAGAAGATGTGATCACCATAAAAGGCCACAATTGGTGGTAGTTAAGACCATTTAATGGGGAAACAACTCACTATTTATATTAGGTTAATTGGGAGGGGCTTGGAAGGACATGTATTATCATGCCTTATGATTATCAGGTTTTTGAGTTGAAAATGGTAAATCATTTAAAATTACTTGGGAATTTTAATATGGTTTGTGGTTGTGCCTTTTGGTCATTGGGATGAGTCGATATTGTTACATAGTTATGTTGGAATGTGATTCCAAGTAGTATGGGGGTTTTTGGAATATTGATGGATCTAATGAAATGATACACTTAGGATGTGATATTCTACTCCAACATTAGAGGAGGTAGGTAAAGTCTCACTTTTGGCTGATGATCTCAAGGGGAGTGGGTTGTATGATATATTATTGGATTCTGGTTATTTTTAATTTTATATATATTGTTATACATATGGATATAATATTGGGACACCGTTTGTGGCGGCCTATAGATTTCATACTCACACCCTGCACATTCCATCAAAGATGCATGAAATCATTATAGATTTCGGTATAGGTAAGGGGAAAGGTTCAACATCTGAAACCTAGATAAGTTGAGAGTACAAAGGGTATATGAGCTATTGAAGGATTTTTTTATATGTGTCGGGTGGTTCCTTGGTGTTGGGCTTTCATTTATTTTGGTTATTTTGAGCATGTATAGATGTTATTTTGGACCATGGGTGATCTTGTTTAATTTAATATAACCACATAACATGGGAAATCTTTATCAAAGTGATCATATTTATATTTTTTACTTATTACAAATTATAATTTTTTTCTTCCATAATATTATGTTTATATTATTATTATTATTAAATTCAAAGTGAATAGTCTCTATAATATCGCCCCTAGACCCTCACTGCTAGTCATCATCCTTTGTTATATGGGGATGCACACTTAATGTATTGTGACGCACTATAACACCCCAACCCGAATCACTGGGTCTGACATGAAGTTCCACAAAACCTCATACATGCATCCCCATATGCAGGAGGCTACAAACTAGAGGTGAGTTTCTAAAGATGATTTGGGGGAGACTATTCCCTTAATAATAACATCCATACACTAGAACATATATATATATATATATAATCTAACTAAACATCATAGCATAAAAAATAACATAACTATAATTCTAAAACTGATGTCATGACTAGACAGACACTAATAATCAAATAGACCAAATGTGACCGGTCAATAAGTATAATGGCACAAAAATAAATAAAAAATAAATGATCCCACAACTTTTTTCTTGAGTCTATCCCAGTACTACATCTATATCCTAGGAATAATCTCTTTAGAATCCTTCCATATTTCCATTTCCATTATTTTTATCATTAATCATAATGTATGTACACATACCAAGATACCCATGCATGTTGAGAGTATAAACCCATTAGGACTCAACCAATGCATCTATAACCCAAGTTAATAGGTATATAGTGGTGTATGTCATGATGGAAAGGTAAATTCCCACACAAGAATACATACAATCATATTTTATCCAATAATTCACTAAATAAGCTACCATGATTCTTGGATAAACCTGCTTCAACTCCATGATAAAAGAATATCACACATTTTTATTCCATGACATGATTCATGTTAGGTTACATCATCTCACCTTTAAAGAAAATACACATTCCTTTATTAAGAAAAAAAGCCATGCCTTATTTTAAGGGAAATTCATTCCCATGTATCATGGTTACCTACTCACCTTTGATGTCACTCATGCTTTCCATGCCTAAAAAATTGAACTCTTCAGATACACATGAGTGTTCCCCTACAATATATTATTCTGACCTGTATAACTTCTTACAAATATGTATGGAGTTATATTTCCATGGGTTAATCACATTTTACGCCCAACCTCTAACCATCCTACATAGATCCATATCCATGAGTCATGACATCTGGACTCCCCTTATAAGGATCCATATAAGTCTGTCATGGCCATATATCTACCTAAAAACTAATAAAAGGTTCTAATGGCTATGTAAAAACCCACTTGTATGGAATAATATACCAATAAACAATATATAGAAAGAAATATTCAATAATATATGAAATATTACCAAAGTAATAAACACTATTTCAAGAAAAAACATGACATATCAAACATTCCATAACTATAAAATAACACATAAGATAGGAAGAAAATAGAAAGGAACACACAATCCACAAAAGGAAAAGGTCTCATAGGATACCCACTCATTCCAAAAATACCATATCATGTAAGGGACTCTACACTAGGGACATATACCCAATCCAATATTTCCAATAACTCCATACAAAGGCTCTATGATGATAATAACTTCACACTTTTAACATGTTGACTCCAATTTGCAATATCTATCAGGAGATGACACTTGGATCATGACCATACTAAATCATTCCCTAGAAAAAGACCAAATCCATATTTGTATAGTCTATATAATTAAAATTCAAGGAAGAGGCTATACGGAGAGATGGAATTCACATCGACTGACCAAGAGTGGCTCATCTCTAATGGAATATCTAGAATCGATCAATGAGAAGTCACCAATTCTTATGATCAAACACCATTTTATCAATCAAGCATGAATTATATATTATATCTGGGTGTATATTAATAAATTTAGCTAATATGGAATAGATATATGATCAATACCAAATAAAAAAGATGAATTAGATTTAGAATGGATATATATTACCTTGAAGGATACCTCTAAATCAATCTAGACTTTAGGAATCAAAGAAGATAGGAGGAAAAATCCTGGAGCATGAAGGGAAGACTTTCAAGGAGGTTATGGAAATGAATGGGTCATATTAGGGAAAACATTATCTTAATAATCAAATTAGAGGGAAAAAACAAAAAAAAACCTCAAGGATGCCAAATTCTGGGCACCACCAGTGTGCTTGGGCATAATGAAAGAATTATTCCTTGGCCACCATCCAACATGTGGGATATATAGAAATACATATCCAACTCCAAGCACCATCGGTCATCTAGTACACCCCACTAGATATGGAGTGGCCTTGTTCTATCTAAACTACAACCCACTAAGCTACCAACATCTAAAGCACTGACATAAGACCCTTTTACCATAAGAAACATCACTAATGAAGAAAAAATATATGATGCATAATAATCTTAATAATATCATACCATGAATTTTTAGCATTTTATATTTACCCCTCTAATAATTTATCATCCCCAATAAGTAACTCTAGCAGTCATGAGAAAACAAGTCATGATACAATTCCCGAACATCATAATGATAATCTAGAGTCTCCACTCGAAAAAGACCATGATTTCATAGGACTCTAATAAATGGAACCATCATTCAAAATAAAACTTTATAACTCTTTTCAATGATCTAAACTGGTCACTCTATGAATTTTGTGTTAGGATCTAGCTCAACATCTTTAAAGTCAACCAAATTTGTAGAATTAAGAATATATCTCCAGATTTGATACACATAGAATATATCATGCATACATCAATATGATGGATGAAGATATAAATGGTAGGACACTATCCCAACATTCTTAGTAATCTCAAACTTCTTAAAAAATATCTTAACTAGCTTCCCCTACTTCAATGAAATCAATTACCTAATTTCAGAGTCTCCTGCAAGAAAACTTGATCTCCTACCCTGAACTCCAAGAGACATCACCTCCTACCAGGATATGATTTATATCTACTTATAGTAGTGACTAACCAATTTCTAATCATAGAAACTCACTTATAGGTATCTTATTACAATTTTGTTCCCACATTTTCTATGTCACCATCCTCATTCCAAAGGAGGGGTGACCGACATGGTTTCCCATAAAGAGCCTCAACAAGTTCCATTTTTATTGAATCAGGGAATATGTTATTGTAAATTAAATAAACCAAGGATATGTGATCATACCAAGCTCCAAAAAATTACATAAATAATAATCACATAATATCCTCTAAAATATATATCATCATCTCTAACTTTTCATTAGTTTGGGGATAATATGTTATACCTAGTTTTAGTCAGGTACCCAAAGACTTTTGTATTCCCTACCACAACCGTGAAATGAAGCATCTATCTTTATCTGACATGAATATCATATGATATCCATTAATTCCTATATTATTACTTATGTATATCTTATGTAACTCATATATAGGATGGGTTTATCAAAATGATAATATATGTGTCATTTTCATCAAATAATAAACTATCACCCACAAAAAAACAAAAATCCTTAGGGTCTTGGGTAACCCCATTTTGATGTTCATAATTACATCGCCCCACTTACAAAAAGAAACCATATGTGAATGAAGAAAAACACCAGGATGGAAATTCATGACCTTTACTCTTTTATAGGTAAGGTTGTAGACAAAATATTTAAAATCAAAGTAAAATGATTGAAAATATTTTATCTGTCAATTTCTGCAAACTTAAACCATTCTTGTCCATACATAAACCATGTTTTTCATTTACATGTGGGGGAATTGATATAGAAAATATTTTCAATAGTTTTACATTTAATTTAAATATTTCCTATATCATAATGAATCATGAAACAAAAACCACCAATTCCCACCTTTGTACCTAGCCCCCAATACTGACATTAGATGTTGTGGTACGTGTCCGTCAATCCTGGATGAATATCTCATTTGGAAACTCGTGTGTTTCTCATCAGATATTTTCTCATGGAATTTAAAAACACTACCCCTCATAGAAACTAAATCAAATTTTCATTATCTAAATACTAACCTAGGACTAAATTATTCCCCAAAAAGTTCTTCCACATCACTACACACTCAAGATCTGAATCATGGATAGCATTCACTTGGTCCACTAATGAAAACATGATAACCAAATATCTACATGTTATAACTCATCTATCCTTTGATGAATCAACTATCCACTTAGTCATCAAACACAATAGACATCATTCCTCCAAAAATGTCTACTCTCAAATATCCAATGTCTTTGATGTTTTCATTTTGACAAAATCTAAAAAAATTACCTTTCCCTAAAGAATATCCCATATCAAATTCCAATGTCTATAGATTTCTCACCCAAAACATCTTAATAAGATTTAGATATTCATAATAGTAGAAGCATCACAATATCTCATGGTTTATATAGATAATAAACCTCTCATTAAAGAGATTATGTCCCAAAAACTTCATATCATGGACCAAAACTCCCAACATGCATTGGCTAGTTCCTCTTGTGGGGTCACAGGTGATATACAATATATGTAACATCTTGATACCCCTAAAAAAACATAGATCCAAACCCAACACCTTAGGAATCACCCTAAAATTCATATTCAATACCAAAATCTAGAAGGATAAAAAATGGGGCTGTCATAAATCACCTATTTATCTCCAGGGAGGACTCTTCATAGTAATCAAACCCCTCAAACTACACCCAAAATTTGGTCAACTGTTTCATGTTTGCTTCCAAATAGAATAATTTTTGGATTAAATATTGATAGTTTCATACCATCCTAAGGAATATCTTGATCTTAAACATGTTACTAAGATATTCCCAAGCGATTTCAAACTCTACCATTTATAAGTCCACTAATATCCCAATATCATAAATTACATGTAAGAGGAACTTGAATTATCTAATCCAAAATTGACTATTCGATAGTTTGGTATAAAGTCATTGAGAACATTGTGTACTCAGTACAATCTCAGGGTGTTTAGGAAGAATATATAATTCCCTTGAATATATTAGGATATCGTCCAAAAAATTCAATGTTCTAGGAGTTAAGGTATGGTTGGAAAATACTTTTCAGGATACCCTTAAAAATTCCCAGATAATTTTTTAATGGGAAAGGAAAGAAAATATATTCATATGGTCTATATGTACTCCAAAAAGTTGTCTTGACAATATCATCCTCTCTGACCTACAACTGGTGGTGGCATGAATGAGAATAAATCATATATAACCACTGGGCTCCCCATAACTGATCAAATAAATCATCAATTCCCAGTAAAGGTTACCTTTTATTCAGTACTCTGATTCATATTCCTTTATTTTATACATGACCATGGACCACGTTACATATTCTTATAAAAGAAAACTATAGCACCAAAATGTGTTGTTCTTGGTCAGATAAATCCCTTTACCTACAAATCCTCTAACATCACCTTTAGCTATCTCTGCTCTGCTGGTGTGATATGTTAACTATGAATCAATATCAGTTCCACCTCAGGAATGATCTCAATATCAAATTCAATTACTCTATCTAGAGGGTGACCTAAGAAGTATCCTAGTAAAATATCCTGATAATGATTTACCACTGGAGAAAAAATATAGGGAGATACTTTTGAACTTTGTACGAGATACAATCATACTACGTAAACCTTGATATATCTATAACGTTTTAGGTTCTTTCCCATATTTCCTATTGAAAGATCATACTTATGAGAAAATACAAACCTCTCTACTCAAGTCATAGTGAATGATACACATCTTTGGTAACAATTGATATGATCATCATAACTATTCTACCAAACCATTAAAATTATCATATAGAAACTAGTCAACTTTATGATGATGAATTCTCATATACTTTTATTTACATTAACAACTATGAGACATTAAATACATCACTGGTAATGGCCAACTCTTTTTCCCAAAGGCATATCAAGAAATAAAAATTTAAAAATTTAACTTAAAATGTAAATCTAGGCTAACAATAACTTGAGATGATATGAAAAATGGGATGATCATATATCAAACAAAGTAGTAGATAAATTATAATTAATAAAAAATACATTTAACTATATAATGTCTCTCTCCACTTACAAATGGAACCTTATCCATAATGAACATCTAGCCTTTCTTTAGTGCATGAACTTACCTCTGTGGTGAATGACCCTCCGGAGTCACTAAGGTGTATAGTGAATGGGACCAATACCAAGGACCCCTAATTTCATCTTGAAATGACCTCCTTGAGTACAAACACATCAAATTAGAACCAAAAAACTATATGTGGCTCATCTTTCAACATCGATATCATTACTTAGCTGGATTCATGCATGAAATACTAAAGTGTCCCTTGTATCTATAATGATAGAATCTAGTAAAACCCCATCCCACATAGGAAAAAAAGAATCCCTTCTCTAATCAAACCATCTACCACCTAGCTATACCACCCCAGTCTTCCTCTTCATTATACTAGAGTATGTATACACTTCAGTACTGAAATGCCTAGTCATCATGGTATTGTAATATTGAAGTAAACCTATAATATTTCCCACCACTAGCCCCTTCTCAAAATATTAGAGCCTTGAAATTTACCACTAAATTACTCTTCATGTCAAATCCCCTAATCACGCATCTAATATTCCGATGAAGGTGAAACTCAAACTTCATAGCCTTGCACTCCTCATTCCCAGCCAAAAGAGAATAAAATCATATAAAATCTAGAAAACCAGTAGAGTAAGAAGGATTCATTATCATCCCCTATAGAAGTTCTATAATCTTCTATGATTAGTCTATATTATACATGTTAGGGAATAAATGCTAGAAAAATATATCATTAATGGCCTCCCATCTAACAACATCATTATTTTATACCTGAACCATAATTCCCCACCGTCACCTGACAGGACCTTGAAGTATGAAGTTAGAAAACATTTCCATTATGTCTTCTAGGTTATTAAAAGGTGGGTTTTTTATTTTGTATATGGTTATGTAGGTTCTATGAATGTTTTAGAAGTTCTGTTAGATGTCTTTTTAAGTTCCAGATGACTCCTACATGAGATAAAGTGCAAGTTGACAAGGGAACTAATATTACATTTTGGTTTTCATTGTTACAATTGGGTTATTTGTTATATATTGAACTATTTTTGACATTATTTAATTTTTTGGACTCTTAGACCCGCAAGGAAAGAGAGAGTAATCATGAATCAAATTAGGAATTCATGGATTATATGTTATATGTGTGTTAGTTGTTATTAATGTTTAAAACATGGAATATAAAGAAAGGATTTAGTAGTTTAATGTGAAAAACATAAGATAATCCATGTTTTACTATATATTATTTTGGTGGAATTATACTTAGCTAACCATGAAAGAGAAGTTGTTTTTGAAATCAATAGGGGGTCACTTGTTTAAAGTTTCGAAAATAACCCATTCAAATTATTCTCTTATAGCTTCATGATGACTAAAAACTTCCATAAAATCATGATATTTTGTTGAGATTATATTTATTTTATTATATTATGTGATTTGTTACATTCTACTGAGTTTTTTAATTAAAGTGTCAATTCATTTTATTTTTTAAATATTATTGAAAATAGAAAAGGTCATAATTTAACTTACATTTTTTATCTTTGGAATAATATTTGTAAATTTATACTGATTATTATATAATTTTTTTTGAAGTATTATAAAATTGAATGTGTCAATGTGTTTTGTTCGTAATAAGATAGTTATTAAAATACGTGGTGATTCTTGGAAGATTGTTATAGATTCATCCCTTAATAAATATAGAAGTAATGAAATTTAATCCATAAGAATCCACAAAAACTTTATAAACATCATCTGGTGATTCATTTGAATCATCTATCCATCATAGTCATGAATCTAATGTGGTGAACACATCCTCCAATACTATACATAAGTATCATCCAACCTATGTAACCATGATTCTCACTATTGTGTAAGAATCATCTACTGTACCATGTAAATGATTTCTAGTAATGTGTAGACATGGTATTCGCATCCACAAGAATCATCTTCATCTATGTAAATATCACTATGGGAACTATAATAATTATATAAGATGATTTTTTATAGGAATGGGAAAAATATCTAAATAATTTACAATGGCCTTTGTAAAAAAATAATGTAAATAAGTTTAAGTATGTTGTTCCAAGGAAAATTTTTAAGGATCATCTGCACTTCTAGAAAAGGATTTGGGCTTCTACATCAATATTTTCTTGGATATAAACTAAAATATACATGCATAAGATGCATGTGCATAAGAATAAGATCAATGGTGTGTATATACTTATATAATATATGATATTATATATATAGAGTATTTTTAATATATTCATATAATGAATCTAGGTTTATATGAATAAGATTCACGAATTAAATATATATATATATATGGTATATGTTTTATATATTCAAATGGGATACATGTGATGCAATAACTTACTCTCTATCTTTCCCAAATAGATTAATTTTAATCAAACCAACTATTGGTTCATTATTACATTTCATTTATTCATATAATGAGTTTAATGAATTACACTCAAAAGGGCATCAACACATATGATTAACTGTTAAAGAAAAGCCTTAATATTTTGAAATAAAAGATAACAAGTTCTATTCCATTTGGCAGTGAAGTGGATAGTTCAAATTCATTTGACATATTAGAGATCATCAGTTTCATACATAGTTTTTTGAAATATCCTTCTTCTCAAACTCTATTTTTCTCTACTGATAAGACGCTATGAACCCTTCATATTTCGGGTATCCTCTTGGAACGATCAATGGTACATCCTCTAGTGCACCCCCTTAGAGTTTAAAAACATATGCCCATTTTTTTAGTTATTTACATGAGATATAATCTATCAAAGATTACGATGGAAGCTACTATAGTTCATGGATTCCTGGTGCTCTCTTTTTCAATAATTCTATAAGTTTTATTTTTTGAAGACACACCTCATATTTCTGTGTTGTCTTCCACTGAAAATATTTAGAAGATGATTATAAAAAGCCCATAAGTGGTATCAAATTGATTTTATTTAATAATATAATTTTTTAATAGTTTTTGAGTAAATTGTAGCTATGAATGAAGAAAAGTGTATCCTAAAATGGATGTGAAATTTTTGATTACCTTTACATATCTTTGGAGCTATGTACAGGTCATTATTGTGTAAACCTCACGTAACACAACTATGTGATAGTAATGATGGTGCTATCTATAGAGAGTGGAACCATGTGAAGGTAACCAATGAGTTTCCTTACCATATTGTCTCATGTGAATGTCATATTGAAGTTACTGAAATTCATGTTGGGGTACCTATGTATAGGTAATCATAATTTTGTTTAAAAATTTATTTTAACATTAGAATTATTTTTATTTTTTATTAATTTTTTAAAAATAATTTTAAAATTTATTTCGAGATATTTTATTTCAGAAATATTTTAGAATTATTTAATAATAAATTGTTAGAAATCCATAAAATATATGTTTTTAAACATTTTATTCCAAAATATTAATGATTAATATTTAAAAAGATTTTTAAAAATTATATAAAATGATTCATGAACTAGAAATGAAATTTTTTGTTTAGATATCAAAAGTTGTAATTAATTATGTGATTATAAATTAATAAATAAGTTAAAATATAAAATCTTTTGTATTTATAGTTATAAAATATCCCTAATTAAATAAATTTAAAGTGTTCACAATAAAGGGGCCCTATTTGAATATTATTTAATAATAGTTTTTGTTTGATTTTTGATTTTATCAAATTATTGAATGATGTAAAATAAATGATATTTATATTCTATAAAATGTTTATATAATAGAAATTGAATTTTAAATTGTTTATAATTCATGAAATATCATATAAATGCCATATAATATTAAATATTAAAGAGTTCATATTGAATTTAATATTTAATATTTAAAGTTTTTCTAATTTATAAAATAGTTATTATTATAATTTATTTATGAATCATTCATAAATATACCATGTTTTTGAAAATTACTGAAATGTTTACTTATTTGTTAAATTTTATTATTTTTCTCGTTTTTCAAATTGTTTGTGAAATATGAATATTATGTATGCTTTTTTAAGTACCAATGTGCTTTTGAGATAGATCCTTTCATGTCATACAAGATTCAATATCATAATATTTAGTTTTCCTCTACCTTGGCCTAAGTTTTTCATTGATGTTATGAGCTTGAAAATTGTTTTTGAATGTATTTTTTTACATATAAGGTGTTATAATTATAATGAATTGAATTTTTTATTATGTAATGTCTCTACGGATAGAAGGTCTTAGTTCGGGCTACCTAATTTCCTAGAGTCTTATGACTTCATTTAAAAGTTAATGGGGTTGGCTATTTATCACTCTAGGATTACTCATGTAGATATTATTCCATCCATTTTTTTAAAATTTTATAAAAAAAACTTTTCCATATTGAGTGGGAAACTACATAAACCAGATCTAGAAAACTAAAACCAAAACAAACAATAGTACAAATACCAAAACTAATTTTAAAATATAAAATTAAAATTTCAAACGACACACCATAACCTTGAGCCCATCCCTATAGTCGATGATTTCTACACCACATGCGTAACAGCTAAGAAACCATGAACATATTGGAAGCTAGAGACATCAATTCATCCACCACCAGCACAAAAAATAAAATACTTCCCCAAAACAAGAGCCTTAAATTGAATTCTACCTCATCGTGGATGAAACACTATGAAAACAAAAAAAAATGACACCATTATCAACATTACAAGTTGACTATCATAGATATAAACCATCTTCTCATTTAACCATGATCACCACACCAAATAAACACAACATACATAACCAAACAAAATCACTTAAAAAAGGATCAAATAGATAATCAAAACACATTGACATCATCGATATCTAAACAACAAAACAAAGATAACAAAAAAGAAGAACACCATATATAGAATATGGAACATGCACACATGATCCAATAACAAGCACACCACCTAAAAAATAAAAAGGTACCAAGATATCAACCAAAATATATTTGAAGGAAATCAAACATGATATATTAGGAATCAATGGAAGAAGAGGAGTGAAAGCATATTAGATCATGGAAACAATAACATAAGAGAAAACCTACCAAATACAAAAAAACATAAACTACAATGACCAAGGATTAAACCTCACCCTCCATCATTACCATCTGAAGGAATCATTAGAACCATCACAATGGACAGATATATGGTCTATCATGATAGGGAAGATGAAAAGAATAGAGGATTATGGATACTAAATCTTTAGTCACAGAACACCATTTAAAGAGATTCAACTATATAACCCTAAAATATGAAATGGTGAATAATTAAAATGGATAAAAAGTGATCCTTGAAAAGGAGATGAAATACCTACGTGTATTAGAGGAGCCATCATGGTCACCATAGGTTTTGAGGGAAACCCTATAAATAACTAGTATAGAAGAGAGGGACACTCCTATCAGAATTATTAGAGACTATATATCATATAACTATATACCTTTACATGAAAAGTTTATGTAACTTATGTATGAGATGTATTTAGATATTTATGAATATACTTGTATTCTATTTAGAGTGTGTAACACAAACCTATGGATAATGATAATTTATTTGATTAATGTGGTGTGAAAATGTTAATTTTGTTTTTAGAATAGGGATTCCAAAACTACATAATTAAAACCCTGCATACACAAAAAATAATAAAATATAAAAATAAAATGATTACATAAGATGTAATAGAATTGAATCTCACATTTATATCATGTATATTAAATTATAAATATATTAAAATAATGAAAACCCATAAAATACTAAGTGTGAGATTCCTTTTAAAGTGATGTTGGTTAAGACCTTGATCATCCAACCAAGTAGTTTCATGATTAACCATGTTCAATGTATTATCTTGTGTAAGGAAAGAAATTAATGAGTTAACTTGTATTATCCTATAAGGTTGTCTTAGGATTAACTGGGTATAACGACCCATACTTTACATACATTGTTAATACTTCAAAATTGAAGCACACTTATTACAACATATGACAAAACCACAAAGGACCGTATAGGTATAGTGTCTTTAGAAACTGGGAAACATAAACAACTGGTTCATAAATCTTCTACAGTGTCTCCCATTTATTTCATCATATCTAAGGTCCCTTTTAGCATATTCTACTTAATATCCATCTTCCTGACCTGGGGAAAAGAAAACATAAAAGGGTGAGCTCAAATGCTCAGTAAGGGTAAACAAAAGAAATATCAATCACATCTTATTCATAAGAACATAACATTTTGGAAATCATAACCTGTAAAAGAGAGCATAATTTCATAACATGGGATAAATCATGGCAGTGAAATGTAATCACAATAATCATAACTTAAAACATGAAACTTTGTGGCATTCACACATAATCATAGAGAATCATTTCTTGTTAGTCAAGACTCAATGCCAAGACTATCTTAATGGACAAAGTCCCTTTCTGAATCGAGTAACCCTCGTTTCAGTCCTGTTTCACTGAACCGGTATAACCTACCGTTCCAGCCCTGTCTATCTCATGAGATATAAAATCTTTACCCAATGCATTGGAGGGAGATATAGGTCCCACCCATCTTATAATGAATCCTTTATTATGTTTGCCACATAATCATAAATCATACATCTTTTCATAACACATGTAACAAAAATGGGATTCTTGAAACAACATGACATCATAAAACAAACCACATAAGGTAAATGACTTCATAAAAATAATTCCCTCACAACATAATCAAATCAATGTAATAAAAGGATAAAAACAGAACACTTTATTATCTTAGATGGAAAATAAGTTTGATAAAACACTTGAACTCCATTCTTGAGGAAAATATCCTTTCTTCTTTAAAAACATTTTTTTCTTTCATAACATGTCATACGACTTTAAAATAAAAGAAGTTGATTAAAAATAAACTTGAAAACTTGTAATGGAAGCTTCTTGGAAATAATGTTTTAAAAAATCTATTCTTTCCGTATAAGTTAAAAAAAACATTCTTCTCGTACTTTTGTCGGAAAAGTCAAAAAAGTACCTCGTACGAAAAAAACGACAAAAGATTCCTTTCATATTCTTTACTAAAAACTCACCGAAGGGTAAAATTGGATTTAAACTATAGTAAGTGGATAGAAACAATATTACATATTGAGGGAACATGGGTGTGGATGATAAAATACACCCCAGTAAATACTTACGAATAAACAATCTCGGATAAAAATGAGATTGTGATATTTCCCTTACCTTATGTCCGACTTGCTTTGTAAGTGTCCGAACCTCCTGTATAATGATTTAAATCATGTTATTGACTTATTACAGAATCATATTCATTGTTATTATATCATATATGGTCCACTTATGATTTTATATTACCCGTTCTTTTGTAAATTCATGTTAATGTAGCGTTTTGGGTAAAATCGTCTCATTTGTCGTTCGTGTTTTTATCTTGTAATTATTAATATGATTACTTAGATCATGATTACTTAATTCCAGAATATAAAACATGATTTATATATATATATTCAGAATATACATATATAATAAATCAGTAAATGGAAATAAATACACCGTTCATGGAGACGGTAGTCCGTACGTACGCATGAACGCTGTTTTCGTTTCCTTATTGAATTGAATGGAATTAAGTAGATGACATACATATAAATATAAATAATTCCAGTATCATTATTAGGTCATATATTTCATTAGTACTTATTATATATACTTTATAATCATTCATGAATGGTTAATTATTAAGAATGAATCTCATCGCGTCGTGGAGACGGTAGTCCGTACGTACGCACGCGCGGTGATTTCATTTTTCCGTAGGATGGATAGAAGGTGAATTAGGGCTGTTTCATATTTATAATAACATATCAGTATGTAAGTAATATTGATTTTATTACTTTATCATGAAACAACTAAAGAATAAGAAGTTGAAGAAGAAAGAAATTGAAAAGATCGGTAATGGATATTACCTCTTCTTTGGAACGCTTCTTTGAATCCTCCACTTAGGGAACTAATATTGGTCTTTGAAGAAGACCAGGACCTCTAGGATTATTCTAGGGAAGTGGAGAGGAGAAAATGGCAGGGGTTGGCCGAGCTTGAGTGCTCAATTTGGTGTGAGGAGGAGGGGGAGGAGGTACCCTTTTATAAGGGAGGAGAGGGGCACCTTAGGAATATCTCAAATTATTATTTTATATTAAAGTCAAAATCAGTTTATAATGGTTCAAAAGGGTCTTATTTTGAAGCTAAAGTGGGGATGGGTCGCAATCCTATTAACCAATAAGATTTAGACAAGTTTAGGATATTATTTTAACCTTATCAATTAGATTTAACTCTAAGTTAAATAATTTAACTTTTACCGTGTCTTTTTGTTTTCTTTCACTATATGGTTAATACACTTACTATAACTTGCCAAAATAACTCCAAATTGTTTATTACTAATACATATATCCTTATCTAAGTCATTTGGCCGAACCTTAGATTTTTAGGAATAAAATAACAATTAATAATATAATATTTGATTTAAAAACTATTTTGTGTCAATTTTGACACTATTTGATATATGATTTTTGTGAAAGTCATAACAGAATTATATGTTCAAACCAAGTTTATTAAATCAACACTAATATATCATAGTAACCTAGAAAATTATTGGAATTCATAAAAAGCCTCAAATTACATTTATTTTGGTGTTTATAACATCAATAATGTTAATATTTCATAAATAAGATAATTACTGAATCATAATTGTGTCATATATAAATTAAATTATTTAATGTCTAAAAATTTTAAATAAAATACCATCATGTAGGAAATATTTTTAGCTTTCTAATGAATATTTACAATCGAATTTATCTTATGTATAACCCTATATTAAAAATGTTTTAGTAAATAAACTTTGATTTTAACTCTTTTAACTATTCTTTGAATTAAATAATAATAAATGTCCTAATCTAATCCAAGTGGGTCTAAATGATAATATTTTACACTTAAGGTTGTTTTTGGTCGAGATACACTTGTCCAATAGAATTAGGACATGTGTTAAGGTAATATCAATATCATTCTTACCCTTAATTACCCTATTTACTTTTAACCGTGGTAAATAAAAGTAAAAAGTTACTATTCACCAAAAATTATTTTCATCTCATTGAACCACATTTTACTTACTGACATCAACCGTGTCTCTAGTATTTTTGAAATTCCATTCACAGAAGCGGTAAAATTATGTTTTATGAAAAATTCAGTTTTTTACTACCACTTAGTAGTTTCACTATTCATCAAAAATTGATGTTTTTCAGAAAAATGCCAAAATTTCATCCTAAGATATATTTCATATTCCGAATTCAAAAATGAAGTCTTTTTTACCAAATTCATAACATAGAAGTTTCATTATTTAATTTTATAATTAAATCCCGCTGTTAAAACAAATAGCGTGTTTTTAAGAAACAATATCTATCAAAAGATTGACACTTGATTATGTCTGGTTTAAATGTGAAATTACAACCAATGACCAACATTGTATTAAATTGTAAAAATATATTCTAAATATACTTTAAAATCACTCAAATTAATAATTTATCACTATTAATTATTTCGATTAAAAAAGTTGTTTTTAATTATAATTTAGAAATTTTCACTATTCATCAGAATATGAAAGTTATCTGAAAAGTACCAAAATTTCACCTTAGGCTAAATTCGATACTCCGAATCTAAAAATGAATTCCATTATGAAAAATAAAATTTACAAAAATTCAAAAAGTGGTTATTACTATTCATAACGGCTAGTTTTAATAATATTTTAAAGCATATCGTTGTTTCGTGAAACTCAGTATTGCGTACCACACACGCTATCGAGGAAGGTTGCGATTGCGTGTAATGCAAGGCAAGTCAAGGATGCGTGTTGTGCAAGCTCCTTTTGTTGTAGCGTACAACACAAGACATTAGTGAAATTAAAAAGAATATTTTTCATAAAATCTCAGGGTGTTACATTCTACCCCCCTTAAAATGAATTTCGCCCTCGAAATTCGTTGGGGTTATAAATGGTTTACTATTAGAAAGTTTATTTAATAGAAACCCACATCGTAAAAAGGAATATCAAAACCAATATTTTAAAACAAAAGTATGAAACTTAACGGTTACCCAAATAAACTAATCACTGGGTTTCCACATAGGTGAAAATATGGATATGGAAGAGAAATCTAACCATTATGTTCTGATGGAGAGTGGTAGAGAACATGGATATGGAAAAGCCAGTAATCACAAATCCATAGATTTGTGGTGATATAAGGTACCATATGATTCATCAGGTATAAGAGCACTAGGACAACATTTTTGGTTTTCAAGATCGTTTCCCTAAAGTTAAAGAGTTTGAATTAGAATAAATACTTACTTTATTTTGGTACAATGTCACTGTTGTTCATGCCTTGAACAATTTCTACTTCATCTCTTAAATAAATGAAATTGAATTTGTTATTTGTGAAGTGTTAGCAGATCATGTGATAGAATGACAGGTCATTCCATCTGTCTCAAACAAAAGGTTCGAAAAGTTATAAGTTCATCTTATGGTTAGATTAATCGTATATGGTTCAAAAAATGAACTTATACTTCATATATCATACCACTTAATAAAATAAAACTAGTTTCTACTAAACAGGGACTTCCTGTAGGCCAGTGGTAGGTGATAAAGGCCAGTCGCACTTCGGTTGTGGGTTCGATTCCCACAGCCTTGTCCGAAGCGATGGGCTGTCGCCCGTCCTGCAGGTTGTCCTTTTTCTAAAACTATAATACTATAACATCCCTTTAATAATATCGAAAATCTTCTATCCTTAAACAATACTAACTTATGTCCAACATAATCCATTCTAATCTTTAGGCTTATCCATAATACTGCAGTCCACTCTCATAATATAGTGAAAACGATTACCAGAGATTTAATACTATCGTTAATCCCCATATATATGTCTTGTTGGTCACATTCCAAACATTCAAAGGACTTAATCTTGTATTCTCTTGAATACCTTAATGAAAACATGAATGCAGTTAAAATTTAACACTTTCCACATACCAAAATCCTCAAAATTCTATATACTCAAACAATGATATCACTTAGTCATTATATCAATCATGAGCTCATGAATACTGTTAAACATTTCATTTTCTCGTTTTCCCTTCATTATGCGCATATCATCTTATTTCCAAAAAATATCTCAATCACTTTGAATACCACATCAATAAATATTGCAATACTCAATGATACAACATTATTTTGGAATCCCATTACATAAACACTTAATCATTCCACCACATCGTTTTCATATTCAACATTTCCAATAGTGATCGCATGCGACTTCCCTTTGTCCTTTGCCTTCAGTGGTTGCTCATGTTGATCATCACTAACCCTTGGATTAGGGCATTTATTAGCATAATGCCCCATTTCCTTGCACTTGAAGCATTGAAGTGTTGGTGGTGTGTTCTCTGCAATGTTTGCTTTATTCACATCATTAGAAACCCTTTTTCCATTACTTCGACACTCAGCTGCTCGATGACCTTCTTTTCCACACTTAAAACATTTTCTAGTCCCTTTAAGACAATCTCCACCATGCTTCTTTCCACACATTGTGCATAAGGAAACATTCATCTTCTTTTCACCATTATTCTGAGATTTCTCCTTGAACTCCATCTTTCGTTTCTTGTCAAAACCATGAGATGGATATGTAATACCAACTTCCATTTCTACCTTGATAGCACAACGCACAATTTCTTCATAGCTACTGAAGTCTCTTATAGCTAATGCCCTTCGAAGACTTGGTTTTAAGCCACTGAAAAATCGATCAACTTTACTTTCAGGTTGGATGATAATGCCAGATGCATACCTTGCAAGTCTTGTAAAATTCGCTTCGTATATACCAACAGATTCATCATCCTTTTGCTTTAGTTCAAGAAACTCCTTCTCCATCTTTGTTCGAAGAATACGAGGGAAGTACTTATTGAAAAATAAGTTCTTGAACTCGTCCCATTCCATATACTCAATTTCATCTCTTTGCCTTGTATTCTTGATAAGATTCCACCATTGATCAGCTTCACCTTCCAAACGATATACTGCTAAGATGACTTTATCATGCTCAGAACATTGAAGAACTGAAAATATCTTTTCAGTGGTACTGATCCATTGTTCAGCAACAAGTGGATCAGAAGACCCACTGAAAGAAGGTGGAAGTTGCCTCATGAAGGACTCAATAGAATATTGTTCCCTCCTCTGCTCATTTGGAAGTCCAGAATGATTCATAGCTTGTGTAAGTATAGCAATAAGATTTTTCACTCCATCTCCCATAACATTTGTTTGTTTAGGAGGGCAATCATTGCATTGTCCATTTCATTGATCAACACGGTTCTTTCGGGTTCCAGCCATCGTCTAAAACCAAGAAGAATAGTGTGAGCAACACTAATTATAATAGGAAAACCACATAATTCAAGAATAAAATTTTCATGCTTAAGGTCTTATCCTAGGTTATTCAAGGCAATTTCTAAAACACTAAGATTGTGTTCTATGCTTAGACTTATCCTTAGGGTTCTTACTAAGGCTTTCACATCCTAGTTTCCAAAGGTTGACTATACCTTTCCTCTGATACCAACTATAACGACCCATACTTTACATACATTGTTAATACTTCAAAATTGAAGCACACTTATTACAACATATGACAAAACCACAAAGGACCGTATAGGTATAGTGTCTTTAGAAACTGGGAAACATAAACAACTGGTTCATAAATCTTCTACAGTGTCTCCCATTTATTTCATCATATCTAGGGTCCATTTTAGCATATTCTACTTAATATCCATCTTCCTGACCTGGGGAAAATAAAACATAAAAGGGTGAGCTCAAATGCTCAGCAAGGGTAAACAAAAGAAATATCAATCACATCGTATTCATAAGAACATAACATTTTGGAAATCATAACCTGTAAAAGAGAGCATAATTTCATAACATGGGATAAATCATGGCAGTGAAATGTAATCACAATAATAATAACTTAAAACATGAAACTTTGTGGCATTCACACATAATCATAGAGAATCATTTCTTGTTAGTCAAGACTCAATGCCAAGACTATCTTAATGGACAAAGTCCCTTTCTGAATCGAGTAACCCTCGTTTCAGTCCTGTTTCACTGAACCGGTATAACCTACCGTTCCAGCCCTGTCTATCTCATGAGATATAAAATCTTTACCCAATGCATTGGAGGGAGATATAGGTCCCACCCATCTTATAATGAATCCTTTCTTATGTTTGCCACATAATCATAAATCATACATCTTTTCATAACACATGTAACAAAAATGGGATTCTTGAAACATCATGACATCATAAAACAAATCACATAAGGTAAATGACTTCATAAAAATAATTCCCTCACAACATAATCAAATCAATGTAATAATAGGGATAAAAACAGAACACTTTATTATCTTAGATGGAATTTTTTTTGATAAAACACTTGAACTCCATTCTTGAGGAAAATATCCTTTCTTCTTTAAAAACATTTTTTTCTTTCATAACATGTCATACGACTTTAAAATAAAAGAAGTTGATTAAAAATAAACTTGAAAACTTGTAATGGAATCTTCTTGGAAATAATGTTTAAAAAAAATCCATTCTTGCCGTATAAGTTAAAAAAAACATTCTTCTCGTACTTTTGTCGGAAAAGTCAAAAAAGTACCTCGTACGAAAAAAACGACAAAAGATTCCTTTCATATTCTTTACTAAAAACTCACCGAAGGGTAAAATTGGATTTAAACTATAGTAAGTGGATAGAAACAATATTACATATTGAGGGAACATGGGTGTGGATGATAAAATACACCCCAGTAAATACTTACGAATAAACAATCTCGGATAAAAATGAGATTGTGATATTTCCCTTACCTTATGTCCGACTTGCTTTGTAAGTGTCCGAACCTCCTGTATAATGATTTAAATCATGTTATTGACTTATTCCAGAATCATATTCATTGTTATTATATCATATATGGTCCACTTATGACTTTATATTACCCGTTCTTTTGTAAATTCATGTTAATGTAGCGTTTTGGGTAAAATCGTCTCATTTGTCGTTCGTGTTTTTATCTTGTAATTATTAATATGATTACTTAGATCATGATTACTTAATTCCAGAATATAAAACATGATTTATATATATATATTCAGAATATACATCTATAATAAATCAGTAAATGGAAATAAATACACCGTTCATGGAGACGGTAGTCCGTACGTACGCATGAACGCTGTTTTCGTTTCCTTATTGAATTGAATGGAATTAAGTAGATGACATACATATAAATATAAATAATTCTAGTATCATTATTAGGTCATATATTTCATTAGTACTTATTATATATACTTTATAATCATTCATGAATGGTTAATTATTAAGAATGAATCTCATCGCGTCGTGGAGACGGTAGTCCGTACGTACGCACGCGCGGTGATTTCATTTTTCCGTAGGATGGATAGAAGGTGAATTAGGGATGTTTCATATTTATAATAACATATCAGTATGTAAGTAATACTGATGTTATTACTTTATCATGAAACAACTAAAGAAGAAGAAGTTGAAGAAGAAAGAAATTGAAAAGATCGGTAATGGATATTACCTCTTCTTTGGAACGCTTCTTTGAATCCTCCACTTAGGGAACTAATTTTGGTCTTTGAAGAAGACCAGGACCTCTAGGATTATTCTAGGGAAGTGGATAGGGGAAAATGGCAGGTGTTGGCCGAGCTTGAGTGCTCAATTTGGTGTGAGGAGGAGGGGGAGGAGGTACCCTTTTATAAGGGAGGAGAGGGGCACCTTAGGAATATCTCAAAATATTATTTTATATTAAAGTCAAAATCAGTTTATAATGGTTCCAAAGGGTCTTATTTCGAAGCTAAAGTGGGGATGGGTCGAAATCCTATTAACCAATAAGATTTAGACAAGTTTAGGATATTATTTTAACCTTTTCAATTAGATTTAACTCTAAGTTAAATAATTTAACTTTTACCGTGTCTTTTTGTTTTCTTTCACTATATGGTTAATACACTTACTATAACATGCCAAAAGAACCCCAAATTATTTATTACTAATACATATATCCTTATCTAAGTCATTTGGCCGAACCTTAGATTTTTAGGAATAAAATAATAATTAATAATATAATATTTGATTTAAAAACTATTTTGTGTCAATTTTGACACTATTTGATATATGATTTTTGTGAAAGTCATAACATAATTATATGTTCGAACCAAGTTTATTAAATCAACACTAATATATCATAGTAACCTAGAAAATTATTGGAATTCATAAAAAGTCTCAAATTAAATTTATTTTGGTGTTTATAACATCAATCATGTTAATATTTCATAAATAATATAATTACTGAATCATAATTGTGTCATAGATAAATTAAATTATCTAATGTCTAAAAATTATAAATAAAATACCATCATGTAGGAAATCTTTTTAGATTTCTAATGAATATTTACAATGGAATTTATCTTATGTATAACCCTATATTAAAAAGGTTTTAGTAAATAAACATTGATTTTAACTCTTTTAACTATTCTTTGAATTAAATAATAATAAATGTCCTAATCTAATCCAAGTGGGCCTAAATGATAATATTTTACACTTAAGGTTGTTTTTGGTCGAGATACACTTGTCCAATAGAATTAGGACATGTGTTAGGGTAATATCAATATCATTCTTACCCTTAATTACCCTATTTACTTTTAACCGTGGTAAATAAAAGTAAAAAGTTACTATTCACCAAAAATTATTTTCATCTCATTGAACCACATTTTACTTACTTACATCAACCGTGTCTCTCGGATTTTTGAAATTCCATTCACAGAAGCGGTAAAATTATGTTTTATGAAAAAATCAGTTTTTAACTACCACTTAGTAGTTTCACTATTCATCAAAAATTGATGTTTTTCAGAAAAATGCCAAAATTTCATCCTAAGCTATATTTCATATTCCGAATTCAAAAATGAAGTATATTTTACCAAATTCATAACATAGAAGTTTCATTATTTAATTTTATAATTAAATCCCGCTGTTAAAACAAATAGTGTGTTTTTAGGAAACAATATCTATCAAAAGATTGACACTTGATTATGTCTGGTTTAAATGTGAAATTACAAACAATGACCAACATTGTATTAAATTGTAAAAATATATTCTAAATATACTTTAAAACCACTCAAATTAATAATTTATCACTATTAATTATTTCGACTAAAAAAGTTGTTTTTAATTATAATTTAGAAATTTTCACTATTCATCAGAATATGAAAGTTATCTGAAAAGTACCAAAATTTCACCTTAGGCTAAATTCGATACTCCGAATCTAAAAATGAATTCCATTATGAAAAATAAAATTCACAAAATTTCAAAAAGTGGTTATTACTATTCATAACGGCTAGTTTTAATAATATTTTAAAGCATATCGTTGTTTCGTGAAACTCAGTATTGCGTACCACACACGCTATCGAGGAAGGTTGCGATTGCGTGTAATGCAAGGCAAGTCAAGGATGCGTTTTGTGCAAGCTCCTTTTGTTGTAGCGTACAACACAAGACATTAGTGAAATTAAAAAGAATATTTTTCATAAAATCTCAGGGTGTTACACTGGGTGCCTAAAAAATATATAGTGTTAACTTAATTTTGGTGTTTTCTTCGGGTTACACTAACTAGGAAACCCAAAAACATAGGATATAAAAGGAATAATGTTTAGTGAATATATATGAAGTATTTCGATAACTGATTACCAAATCCACTATCCAAGAATCAAATTCTTTTTTTATTCAGATAATTACCTACTCCAATTACTATGGGATGAGATGAACATTGTTGCAGAATCACTTCTTAGTGAAATATGGATTCTGGATCACAAAATAGATAATATATATGGGTTAATAAATTATAGTGGAATAAATTTTATTTAAATTTAATTAATGAAAATATATAATACATGATACTCACCTACTGATATATATAAATTTTTTAGATTACGGAATACATAATGGTAATAACATTTAGATCACCAATGGGAATGAACTATAATAGAGTTAAATATTAGATCCAAGGATTGATAAGTTATCTCAAAGAGAAACATTTAGGGCAACAAAATGTGAATTTTATAGATATTGATTCCACCAACTCTAACTTGTGGTTATTATATACCTGGTGCTCATCACAAATTTTTAATGATAAATAAATACTTAGAGATATGAGGGAATTAATAAAGGTTTTAGTAAATCTTAGTTCTAATAATAGAGAAAGAGTCACTACATTAGAGGTGAACATCTATGTTCTGATTTTACCATGTTATTATTCCTAGAATTAAATAACAATTATTTTGTTCTGGTCAAAAATAAGAATTTTATTTTTGTATCTGTTTTGGATAAGATGGAATTTTAATTAATTATTAAGAACATGAGTTGTTCTATATATAAGAGTGATTTTTAAGTAATTGGGAGTATAATTAAGGGTTTACATATTATTTACATGGATAACCCATTTTATAACATTTAGAATAAGAAGGCCAAGGTTGATTCTAATCCAACCTACCTTTGGCGTTGTTTCCTCAGAATTATAAATGAAAAACACATTTACTGATTAAATAGATATGGATTGTTGGACTCATTTTATTATGAATATTTTTATAATTTAAAATCATGTTTATTGGAAAAAATTATACTCACCTTTTTGGGAGAAAAAGTATGATGGCTAGTGGGATGTGAGTTTTCATACAATGTGATGCATTTGGACTAATGAATAAATAATAGAATGGTAGTTTTAGGTACTTTATTATGTTTATAAAATAATTTAGTTAGTATGGCTATGTTTTTATAATGAAACAAAAGTATGGAATGTTTGAAAAATTCAGAAAAATGAAAATGAATGTCAAAAAAAGACAAGGAGAGAGTATTAATATTCTCTGATCCGATTGAGGTTTTGAATACTTGATATTGGAATTCAAAAATATTATTAGAGATTGGGTAATTTTTCAAAACTCACTCACCCTAGAAATATGTAATATAGTTGTGTGTCTGAAAGGAGATGTCATACCTTGTTGGACATGGTTTAATCAATGATTCATCTTTGTGACCTTCCTATCAAATATTGGGGTTCTAATATGGAGATAGTTATATTCATACTCAACCGAATTCTATCTAAAGTAGTCATAATGGAACCATATTATTTTGTGGTATTTGAATTTACACAGTTTTTCTTTTATGAAAATATGTAGTAGTGAATCACTTGGATTGTCTTTTGATAAACATAGGACTAAGTAAGATAAATGCTTATTTTTTGGTGATCCTAAAGAAACTAAGGGATGTTATTTCTACAACTCAACTAAAAAATGTTTTTTTCTCCCACATTGGTGTTTTAATTGATAAGAACATTATATTTTAGAATTTATAGAGATAATATTGGAGATTAGAGAAGTTCAAGACCAAAAAATATGAAATTTCATTGAGATGGAGGTTGGTCCATTTTCATAATTTTTTTGGATAAATAATTGACTCATGTAACACAAGATCCTCAAAGTACTAGTTGTATTATTAAAATCTATAGAGGTATGTATTTAATAGAGAAAATGATGACGAGGTTGTGTTAATTTGTAAAAACAATACCCTTTACTAGGAATCCATTTAGAGTCCTAAATCAAAGAAATGGTTAAAATTCATAGAATATGAAATTGAATCCATGTAAACTAACTACATTTGGTACTTGGTGTATTCACCTAAAGGTGTAATAACACTAACATGTAAGTTGGTTCTCGACAAGAAAACTAACATTTATGGTAGAATTTCTACCTATAAAGTAAACTTAATGGGTAATTTTTATAAACAAGTTCATGGTATTGACTAGGAAGATAACTTTTCACTTACAATGATGATTATTTACACTAATATTTTTCTATCCATAACAGACCATTATGATTATAATATATGTCAAATGGATTTCAAAATCAACCTCCTTAGAAAACATTCAGTTGATGACATGAATATGATACAACCCAAGGGTTTTTATGTTTTAAATGAGACTGTTAAGCATTGCAATTTGTAAAGGTCCATTTATGGACTAACGTAATATTCTTAGAGTTGGAATATTTATTTTTATGATGCAATCAAAGAGTTTTTTTTTTCATCATGAATGGAGATGTTTCGTGTGTATAAAAGAGGCTTACTGGGATTATAATAGTTTTAGTGATACTGTATATAGATAAAAAAGGATTATTGGAAAAGGCATCCAAGTACATCACTTTATGAATATGTGGATGATTAAATGTTTGCCAATAAAAGGAATGGGTGAATTATATTACATAATCAATTTGAGGACCAATAGAGATAAATCCACGTGGTTTCTTGGACTGAGTAAGAACACATGTATTGGTAAAGTAATAATGAAATTTATCATGGATAACTATAATAATTAGTCTTTACCATTGTTTCATGGAAAGAATATTAAGAAGATTTTGGTTCATTTTAATGATTTAGAATGGATAGATATAATTCCTTATATATCCTCTATAATATTTTTCATGTATGGAATGTTGTGTATTTGAAACCAATGTATCTTATGATTTGATCATAATTAGTAGATAAAAATCCAATCATAGTGAGATTTAATGGATTGTAATGAAAAAAATTCTTAAGTACTTGAGAAGGACTAAGAATATATTCTTGGTATTTGGATGAGATGAATTTATCCATATTAAGGGCTTCACAAACACTAGTTTCCAATATAAAAAAATACACAATTAAATGTTAATATGGATTGGTGTTTTACTTAAATGGTGAAGCTATTAGTTGGACGAGTTCCAAATAATCTATCATATAAGACCTAAAGATAGAGGCAATGTACTTCCAAGCATTAGATACTGTAAATGAAGATGTTTAAAACAAGAAATAATTTACTTAACATGGAGTGGTTCCTATCACGAGGGAGAAATTGAGCTTTATTGGAAAAAATAGAGCTATTTACTAGGATAAGTAACCTCGATATATCCAAACAAATAAAAATATCAATTAAAATTCCATCTCATATAAGAGATAATTAATTTGGGAAATGTAAAGATAAGATTGGTGGCTATAGAGGAGAATGTACTAGATTCATTAGTGAAACAGTTATCACAACAGAATCATAAGGGTCATATAGAATCTCCAGGTAAATGATACATAAAATTTGATATATTTATTTTATATTTCATCATGTTATTATAATAAAGAAAAAAATATATTTATCATTTATTCAAGCGTGGTGCAATTTTATTATATATGAACATATGAATGATAATTTCCCGTCAAAGTATGACTTTGAGTTATCCCAAATTTATGATCATCAAAGAGTGTTATGGGTTCTGATAAAATTTAAATACAAGCATAAAAAGAATATTATATTAAAAAAAGTGGTTACATTTGTGTTATGAACAATGTATTCATAAGGTAATTAGTAGGGACTTATTAATTGGATGTATCTACTAAAGTATATATCATTGAATGTCATAAGATCATAGATATACATAGGGGTGTATTATTATTGTTAATACTTTTTATGTAGGATGGAAATATAACTAACATGGGGACCTTCATACTTTAATAATCTACTTATTCAAGTCAATATATAAACATAGTTAATGGATGGGTGGTTGAGAATGTTGTTGATTCGAGTATAACCAATATTAGATTTTTCCACTGATATGATAAGAAATGAAGTCATTACCTTGATTGAGATATGATAAATAATGCAATTTCCATTATAATTTAATTCACATATTAGGTTTTCAACTACTTGATTAAGTGGAATGTGATTTTCAATTCATAATGTTGAATGACATGTGATGTATTCATCCACTTGGTCAATCTTTTTAATAGAATCTAGAAAATTTTGAGATGAAATATGCAAGATAGACATATTTCATATCCGGTGGTCACTAAATGTCTTGAAAAAGGGATATATAGGTCTATATATAATTTATATGCTAAATTTTGTGATGGTAAAGTCTGTATAGAGATATGATTATGTTTGATGAAGATCAAACCAGACCCCTTAATATCTTGAGTATAACTTGTACTTTTCTAGATGCCTCTCATTGTTTAAATGTATGAAATAGTTATTATATATTTTTTTCAATTATAATAATTCATAGAGGGTCAAATAGTGAGGCCATTGGATAAGGATAATGTTTTGTACAATGTTTTTTTTCAAAATTAAGACAGTTTGATAAACAACCATATCCAATTTTTTTTGACCGATTCGTAAATAGTTGTGAAGTTTTGCATAAAGTACACCTGGGATTTCAGTGCAAGTGTGAGACTATTTTATATGAACTAAAATATAAATTACTATGATGCATGTACACTTGAATATGATGTATGATGTGTATATAAATATATAATATATGATATTATATATATATATATATTATTTCTTTAATAAATATGTATTATGCATGTATGTTTGTAAGAATTGGATTCATGGACATAATATATGTTCATATATATATATATATTATATGTATTATATATTAAAATTCGTGATCAGGTTTTATGTGATGAAATGAATCACTCTCTTCATCTCCCAAATAGTTTTATTTGAATCAAAAAACATTTGGTTAATTATTTATTTTAATTATTCATTGAAACATGTTGAATAAGTAAAACTAAAATAGAATGTTTCTCATATGATGTGTTATGAATGAGGAACCCCATGCTTCAAATAGAAAATAAAATGAGTAATATTCTAATTGGTGGTGAGTTATATAGTTCATGTTCGTTTGATGAATTTTAAATTGTTAGTTTCATCAAAAGTTTTTTTAAAGCTCATTCTTCCCAGATTTTGTTTGTCTCTCCTAATAAAGTGTTATCACCCCTTATAATTTTAGGTAACCTATTAATAAAAACAAGGAACCATAGGTAGGTGTACTCTTTTTATGGTAGGAAGCATATTTTTTCTAATTTAGTGTTTAAAATAAAACATAATTCATCAAAGAAGAAGATGGTATATTCTTTTGTTTAGGAATTTAAAGTTCTATATTTTTCAATAATTATACAACTTTGATTTTATGTTAATGAAATTAATAATAGTTTGTTTTATTTTTGAGTTTCATGTAAAATAATATTTTAAAAATAGTATTTTTTAATGAAAATATATAGTACAATTTCTATGTTTTATAGTAATACACTCACATTCATAGAAGTATAGTGATTTTAAAAACATTTTATTAAAGTCTAAATATATATTTAAGATGAGGTGAATGAATAAAATAAATAAGGTTGACTAAGAATAATATAACACTTTTATTTAATATGTAAAATCCTCTAATAAAGAGACTACTCAAAATAAAGGATTCTTGGATCCTTCTTGTGACCAAAGGTTACCAAACCTGAGAGAATATTTTTAAGAAGATATTTATGGAAGGGATTTATACATAAACTAATTGAAATGTGTTCTTTCAGTTGGGAATTTTAGGGATCCATTTATATATGATTTTTAGTGTAATTTTCAAAAATACCCATGCCTTGAATAAGTATGAATTAAAACTTATAAATAATATATTTTTTATTAATACTATAGTTTTTATGAATTTACTATTAACTCATAATTACGATTAAACTTATAAAAAAATATTATAACCAAAATTATGTGTAAGGAGAAAAAAAATCCATTTAAATAAATACAATGTTGAATGTAGAAAACCCATGTTTAACGTTTTGAAACATAATTAATCATGATTTTCATAAAAATCATTTTTATTAAACTTATTTTAATTAGGATTTCCCAAAATGGAATTTTCTTACCACCCGTTTAACTTTTTTATCCTTGGAAAATACCTACGTCCTCCTTTTTCTATATGAAGATCAAGATAAAGTTCAAATTCTCAAAATAAAGGAAAATTCCTCCCTATTTATTTGCATTTTATATAATTATCATATAGAACAATATAACTCATTAAAAGATTATGGATTCAGTATTATTTATATACTAATATTTTCTTCTGTTTATTAAATAAAAATTATCCATACTTACCCTTTTTCCTTTGAAAAATGAAAATGACATTCATACTTATGTATGGAATACCACCTTCATGAAGAAACACTGTTTTATTTTTCATATCTTCCTCACTTTGATGGTTAAAAAAATTAATTTAATAAATAGTATATTTAAAACATGATTATGATTCAAAAAATATAAACCATTTTATAACTTTCTTTAAAATATTCAAAAAATGAATATGTCGCTTTTGTTACGTAAGGACTAATGCCTCCATAAGTGACATGATTCATTTTTCATAGTCTCCTTACAAGGATGGTTCAAAGGGATTGTTTAATTATTACATATTATATTATAAAAAAGAATTAATATTTGGAAAAAATAAATCAATTCATATTTTCTTTCTATTCTATAGAAAATGGAAAGGATTTCTGTGTGTATGAGTAGACTACCTCCACTATGGAATGACACATCTCTTTTTCAGAATCATTATTCTTGGATGATTTAAATAATTTATATATCTAATTAAAATAATATTTATAACATTTATAAGTTTATGTAAGGTTTATATTAATATTTAACTTTTTCTTAATATACCACTCATTTTTCGTAAATAATTACTGAAACAAGCCCATCATGGATTATATATTAACTATTTCGGAATAAAATTATCATGCAATGAAATTAGTGAATTATAAATAGTTATAAAGAAAATATTATAGTACCTGGTATAATATAGGAATGATGAATTTGGTATCAATGAACATGAAGAAACATCCAAATTTTAAAGCATGCACAAAATAATCATAATCCATAACATCCGATAATGAAAATGAACTATAACTAACCCATAAGTGTATAATAAATTATTATAATTAATGATTATACTTGAAATTAGATATTAATATTGTTATGGATGTATTTTTTTAAAATATATATGTTTATTTTATAATAAATTAAAGAACATTCATGGATGTTAAGAGTTAAGGTATGGGTGTTTCATCTCAAATTTCCTACATTGAGGCATGTTTTGTATAGTGAACCTCTATTTGTTTATATGGTGTATATAATCCATATTTTGAATTATTTTATAATTATTCTCTCTTTATTCATGTTATTTAAAAATTTTACCCTTATTCTTATATTTCAATATAATTTCAATTAAATTTTATAAAATTCTTAAGGGGTTTTCTAGACTCCGTATTTTTTATTAGTTCATAATGATTACTTTTGTGATTGTTGTTTTATGAGATGGTTTCATTATATTAAATGATAATTTTATAATTCATTTAATAATTATTTTATAGGAGTTATATTTGTGTATTTATTTATTTATAGATTTTAATTACGTTATGAATAATTCTCATCCTCTCCAAATGACCGCTTTTTATTACATATCACTGTTCACTCATCCCTATAATGTTCTAATTTTATATTCTAATATCCAAATATTTTTTATTCATGATAATATTTAAATTTCTATTTACCTCTTTTAAAATGAAATATTTTTCACTCTATTTACTCTATGTGTTTCAATATTATAATTTTTATAAAAAACTATTAAAATTATTATTTCCTTTCCTAATTTTAAGTTTTATATTAGACTCAAAATTAATTTAGAAAATCCTTTATGTAATTTTCCAATGATATATTATTGAATATTATTTTTATAAAAAAAATATTTTAAAAAACTTCATTTCAACATTTTAAAAATTACTTTTGAATGTGACCCATAACTTTCTTTTTACAACCTTTGTAAGAATGTTTTCTAACAACTCTTTAATGGGTTATTTCAATGTTATTATAATTATTCATTATAAATCCTACTTGAGAATATTTATTTTTTAAAAAAAAATATAGCAATTATTAATGATTTTTAAGGGAAATAGAAATATTTTTATATGTCATAAAATTAATTGTTTTATTTTAAAAATAAATTCCTGATTTCAAAATGAATTTTAAAATCCGGTGTCCTTAAAGAAGTCTCCATCACTTTTATATAATCTCATAGAATTTTTTGAAATCATATTTCATTTATGAAATTTTATTTTTTAATATCTTTTCTGGTTTTGAATAGAATCTTTTAGTAATTTTATCAAGCATGAAGGGTTTAGTTTTATAGAAATTTTTTAAGGAGTTTTTAAGTATTTTTAAAAGGGTCATTTATCTTGTTTTTCAAAGTTATTTATTTAATAAGTTTAAAAATGGTGTCTTTAATATATTTTAACTTCTTTTAACAATCCTTACAAACACTTGGTATAAGTTTTTATGATACCATTCAACTTATTTACATGGATGGATTATGATGATGATGTTTTAAAACGTATTTTGTTCCCATGGGTTAATTAATCTATAATGGAACAATGAATGTTTTATGATATTATGGTACACTTTTTTATAGATTTAATTATGATATAGTTTGGGTCTATGAAATCCACATAATTAATTAGGAAGTTTTTGATATCTTTTGATATGATTATGGGTGATATGAATATGTATTTTTGACCTCTATGTTATTGACTAAGTAGATATGTATTTTTGACCCACTATGTTATCAGAGACAATTATGTGTATTTATGATCAAATAATTTATGATAAATAGAGAAATGTTTTTTCGACCTGCTATGTTATGGTATATAGAGATATGTATTTTGGAACCACTATTTTAGGGGAGATATGGACATGTATTCTTGACCCACTAAGTTATGGGAGATAGGGACATATATTCCTGACCCAATATGTTATTATTTATTATGATTATGTTTTATTTTTTAGTTCCTTATTATGATATATTTTAATGGCATGTTACATTCATATGTTATATGTCCATGATTATTCTCCCTGGATCATTATTATTATCTCATGTTTCTTCACTCTTTTTTAGTGTTACATGTATATTAATTTGAGATTACATTCCCTTATATTATTACTTATGAAAAACTATTATTTTTTATATTCTTTTTAATAAGATATTTCTCCAATTCTCATGTTTTTATATGATTATGATCTAACTCATGATTAAATTTTGATATGAATTTCCATTATTAATAATTTTAGCTAACTCCTTTATTATATTTCCATTACCAATGTTATGGATATGAATATAACCTATAAGGGGTATAGAAGGGAGTTTTGTTTGTGGTTTTATTAATGATAAATGTTTATAAGTATTATTAAATAAGTATCTTACGTATCTAATCCTCAAATACACTAAACCATACATTATTAGTATTGTATTATTATTTGTGAGATATATTTTTTAGCATATGGAAATGAAGTAAAATAAAGATATGTTTATCTCGTGTCATGTCAATTTGTATCAAATACTAGTTGTGAATTATGTGTTTTTAGCATTAGATGAGGGAGTGAGAGTTCGAGACACCTTAGATCACTTATGTTATCCTTGAAATATTTTAATACTTCTCTATCAATAGTAATAAAGAGTATTATTGTTTCTCTAGTAGAGTAATAATAATTTTTGAACAATGAAAATGACTTTATGTTTGTTCTGTGTTATGAGTGTGAGTGATTTACTTGTGTATTCTATAATATCTACAAGAGATTAGGGTGATTTAGTGTGATATTTTGGAGCTTAGTTCCATCACAAGGATGTCATTATTGGGTTATTCTATTTCTGGATCTTTTAACTTTGTTCTAAAAGTACAGTTTCAAAAAGAGGTTCCATAATTTGGTGTTTGTGCATAAAAAGTGGTACTATAGTTTATTTTCAGACTTTTAGAGGATCTCTGCTAATTGTTTTTCATTATAATGGGAGTTTGATATTCTAAAAGGTGTGGAATTAAAATAATCCAAGGTCTAGATTGAAATTATTAATGATTTATACATAGAATTCTAGAAAATGTAAATTGAAGGAAATTTTTATTATAAAGAGCTTGATATTCTATCGAAGGGAATCCAAATTTAAGAAATAAACAAATAGATATTAAAAAGAATCGACAAGAAATTACTCATGTCGGTTCAAATGTCTTAGGTCTAACATGTGGCCTACAAAATCTAGGAAGTGAAATCCACTCTTAATGTTATTATAATTCTTGGAAACATGTATGAAAAAACGTCCAGATTGAGAAATTTTTTTATATTTTAGTGCATTTTTAACATGAAGATGTTTAAAGGATGTTTTTGAATGATCATGTCAATGGATTGAGACTGATTTCAAGTAAAAGTTAATCAATGGATATGGAATTAACTAAAATCCTCTAGGCCTTAATCCTTGTGTCATAAATTCTGAAAATATCGGATGTGATGATTACTATTGTTTAGTAAATATAGTAGAAATATTGAGTTAGTGTTTGATGAAATTAAAGATATTTTGAATAATGAATAAATACACAAGAATTATGGTCAAGATACTACGGAAAAAATATATTTTACAAAAGGTATAGAGTTTTATTATCAAAGAGGAAACCAAAGTCGGAATAAGGGGAACGAGGAAAAATATTTTAACTTAGGGGAATTAGACGTTCCTGGAACCATGTTTTTGCATTGTGGGTAGAAGGGGAAGTTAAATAAATATTAGAGAGGAAAACGGTCTAATTCGTAATGTTTTAATTTCAAAATATTTCTATAAATACATAAATATGTAGGAAATAAGTTTATTTCTTAGAATCTCAAGTCTATTAGAGTTATAGATCATTGACTTTGTGGGTTGATTTACCTTAATTACCAAGAGGGGGAGTATGTATAATTATGTATCCAGAAGATCCATCAAAGTAAAAATTTTGGATTATGAAACTATTGAGAAAGTAAGAAAAGGTGATATGAATTTTTGAACAAGGAGAAAATATTTATTGGAGTTACAAGGGGAATGATACATACTTATGTTCTGGAAAAAATTTAAATACATTTTTCACTTATATTTTTATGGTTTATATATTATATTTGTGTAATGAGTGTGGAAAATATCACATTGTTCCTTGTTCATATACAAATGATTGAATGGATGGATGTTTTATCTTACTTGGATTTCATAAGATACAACACTTAATAGAACAAAAAATTATAGAACTTAAAATTTATGGAATGATCATTTAAGAATCTTGTGTGGGGAAGTGATTAAAATCTTGGATGAAAATGGAATGTTTTAGATAATTCATTTTGATTAAGAAACATGTTAAGAGAGAATACTTTGTAATTATTGGAAGGTGTCTGTAGAGACCCAAAGCTTGACGTGCAAGGACATTACATTACTTTTGAGGAATACTTAGTACATAACAAAAACACACACACAAGGACTATAATAGTTTAGTGTCTTTGGAAACTCAAAACATAATCTTCTAATCATGGTGAAAGATCTTCAACATCTCCCATAAAGATCTTCCCTTTTTTTCTTACCTAAAACATTTCTTTATATCCTAGGGAAAAGAAAACATAAAAGGGTGAGCTCAAATGCTCAGTAAGGGTAAACAAAAGAAATATAAATCACATCATATTCATAAGAACATAAATTTTGGAAATCTTAACATGCAAAAGAGATCATAAATTCATAACATGGTGTAAATAATAGTAGTAAAATGTAATCTCAATAATCATAACTTAAATCATGAATCTTTGTGGCAAACACACATAATCATAGAGAATCATTTCTTATTAGTCAAGACTCATTTCCAAGACTATCTTAGTGGACAACCTCCCTTTCTGAACCGAGTTCACTCCTCATTTCAGTCCTGTTTTACTGAACCGGTATAGCCTACCGTTCTAGCCATGTCTATCTCATGAGATATAAAATCTTTACCCAATGCATTGGAGGGAGATATAGGTCCCACCCATCTCATAATGATACCATTCTTATGTGTGCCACAAAATCATAAACCATACATCATAGCATAACCCATGTAATAAAAATGGGAATCTTAAACATCGTGACATCATAAAACAACTCATATAAGATAAAGGAATTCATAAAAATAATTCCATCACAACATAATCAAATCAATGTAATAATAGGGATAGAAACAGAACCTTTTATTATCTTATATGGTAAATAATTTTGATAAAACACCTGAACTCCATTCTTGAGGAAAATATCCTTTCTACTTCAAAAACATTTTCCTTTCTTAACATGTCATACAATTTTAAAATAAAAGAAGTTGATTAAAAATAAACTTGAAAACTTGTAAAGTAAGCTTCTTGGAAATAATTTTTTTAAAAATCCATTCATGTCGTATAAGTTAAAAAAACATTCTTCCCGTACTTTTTTCAGAAAAGTAAAAAAGTACCTCGTACGAAAAACGACAAAAGATTCCATTCATATATTTTACTAAAAACTCACTGAAGGGTAAAATTGGACTTAAAAATTGTAGGTGGATGGAAATAATATTACACATTGAGGAAAAATGGATGTGGATGATAAATTACACCCCAATAAATTCCAAATTATAAACAATCTCAGATAAAAATGAGATTGTGATATTTCCCTTAACTTAGGTCCGATTTGCTTCGTAAGTGTCTAAAACTCCTGTATAATGATTTAAATAATGTCATTGACTTATTCCAGAATCATATTAATTGTTATCATATCATATATGGTTCACTTATGACTTTATATTAACCGTTATTTTGTAAATCCCATGTTAAAGCAATGTTTTGGGTAAAATTATCTTATTTATCGTACATGTTTGGACTTGTTGTTCTTGATGTTATTATTACTTATATCATGATTAACTTACTTCCAAAATTTAAATCATGATTTATATATCATATATATTCATTATATATCCAGCATATACAAGAATTTATAATAGTACATAACTTATAGAGGTAAGAAATGAAGCGCACCGTTCATGGAGACGGTAAGCCGTACGTACGCATGAACACTACTTTCATTTCTATTTCTTATTTTAATGGAATTAAAACATAATGATAAATAGGTATATTATAATTATAGTATAATATCATATATAATATTATTAACTACATCCTTTATACATCCCACATAAGGTATTAACGAATCACATCACTTTGAGGGGGCGGTAGTCCGCACTTCCCCAAATGAGATTATCGTATTTACCAACTATGGAAACCATAAAGGCTTGATATAATTGGGAAGTAAAGAAGCATAAGGAAATCATAAACATAATATATATTATATATAAATACAGTTCCATCATAATGTCCACCATGAGAGGCGGTAGGGGAAAATCGAACAATCATCGTTTCGTGAGGCGTTAGTTTGCCATCATAGAGACACTATGTTCTTCATCCATTAGATGGAGGTGTGTGTAAGTTTAGTTCTAATACTTCTCATAACAACATCCTAGTATTTTCAGGATACTGGTGTTTTCACAAAATAAAGGATTAAAAAGATTTTAGGGGTTGGAGAAGTAGAATAAAAGAAAACAACTTAAGAGAAACTATTACCTTTAATTTTGGTAACTTCCTTTGGTTTCAACCAAAAGGACTTCTTGGAGAGTCTTCTACCTAATGTAAGGCTTCAAGGGGGAGGAGAGAGATGTAGGGATCTTATTTGGGAAGAGTTTTGACGAGCCAAAAGGCTTGAGAGGTGTGAGGAATTTCATAGAAGTGGTCTCCTTTTATAAGGGAGTGGAGGGGCTCTTTAGGAAAGTGTGAAAACATTATTTTATTATAAACTTATCTTCGGTTTCAAGAGGTCCAAAACAAATTAATGTCAAAGATACGATGACTCATATTCGAAATAAAATCATCCAATAAGAATTGGACAGGTTTTGGATGATATTTTAATCATTTTAATCTTATTTATTTAAATCATTTATTAATGAGGTAAATACTGCATCATTATTGTGTCATACATAATTTAATTTATATGATGTATTAAAATTATAAAAAAATACCAACATGTAGGAAATATTTTTATCTTTCCAATTAATATTTATAGTCTAAAATATAATTTATATAGCCCCTTATAAAAATTAATTACTAAACGATATTTGTTGATTCTAATTTTGTCTTTACATTAAATTAATTAATCCAATGTGTCATTGTCTTTCTTAAGTGGCTCCATGGGGTCCCAAAATCAACCCAAGGATTCCCATGGTCGGCCAATACTCATAAAATAAGGTTAAGACAAGTGTCAAGGTAATTTTGAATTATTATAATATTCCTTTAACCTCGAATTACCCTATTCACCTTTAACCGTAGTAAATAAAAAATTACCGTAGTTACTATTCATAATATGAAAAAAATAAAAGTAACCTATTAACATAATTTGGACCCACTTCTTCCAAATATGGAATCCATTTTTAAAAATTCAAAACACAGAAGTTGCAGTAATTAATTTAAAATTAATCCCGTTGTTAAGCAAACAGGTTTTAAAAGTTAAAACATTACCGAAGATTGAATTTATTTAACCTACGAATTCAATGTAAAATCAAGGATAATGACATAAATTATATTAAATGGTAAAAATATATTATATTTATACTTTAAAACCATTCAATATTATTATTTAACCACATAATTTATTATGATGAAAAAAGTTGTTTTTAATTAAAATATAGCGTGTTTTTACTATTCATTAAAATATGAATGTTATCAGAATAATACCAAAAAATAGGCCTAAGCTATATTTGATATTATGAATTCAAAAATGATGTCTATTTTACCAAATTAAATATATATCAGTTTAATTAATTAATTTAAAAAATAATTCCCATCGTCAAAACAAATAGCGTGTTTTTAAGAGATAATAACTATCAAAAGATTGACAGTTGTTTATGTCTGGTTTAAATGTGAAATCTCATTCAATGACCAACATTGTATTAAATGGTAAAAATATATTCTAAATATAATTTAAAACCACTCAAATTAATAATTTATCACTATTAATTATTTCTATTAAAAGAGTTGTTTTTAATTAAAATTTTGTAACTTTCACTATTCATCAAAATATGAAAGTTATCTGAAAAGTACCAAAATTTCACCTTAGGATAAATTCGATACTCCGAATCCAAAAATGAAGTCCATTTTGATGGATAAAATTTCTAAGGTTTTAAAAGGTGGTTATTACTATTCATAACTGCTAGTTTGAATAATATTTTAATAGCGTATCGTTGTTTAGTGAAACTCAGTATTGCGTACTACACACGCTATCGAGGAAGGTTGCGATTGCGTGTAATGCAAGGCAAGTCAAGGGTGCATGTTGTGTAAGAATCTTTCATTGTTTCGTATAACATAATCCAACCATATTTAATTTATACATTGAATATATATAAATATATATACTCAATGTTGCGTAGAATAACTATTATCAAAATTGTGTGTAACACGATCCAAGAATAGTGTTTCGTTTACTGCAAGCTAATACGGTTTTGCGTATAGAGAAAGGTAATCTTGGTGTAGCATACAACACAAGACATTAAGGAAATTAAAATAATATTTTTTATAAAATCCCGGGCTGTTACATTGTCTTTCAATGTGGAAGGAATAACACCAAATAAATTGAAGTTATATCTAGTTAATATAAATGTATATGGACCAAAATTGGTTTAATATCACAAATGTTATTTTTTTATCTTATTTTAATCGATGATGAGACATGTATGGAATGGGTGTTCTTTATCAATCACAATTTTTAGGTATTTAGAACTCTTGTTCGATGGGGATCCATAGTTTAAAGAAAGTCCAATTTACTACTTTTGTGTTTGAGATCTAATAATTTTAGGGAGGATAATAGCCAAGAGTTATGGGAACTTTATTATAATGATGGATTTAATTTTGAGAATATAGTTCATGTAATTATTGAAGAAAATGAAGTATCATATCAGATGAACCAGATGCTATACAAGAGGTCCAGAAGCATTAAAAATTACTATGTGTTTCCTGAAGAGTTTTATGTAGAAGTAGTGAATTATTTATTACACATTGTGAATATAAGTCCTTATAGACCACTAAAAAGGGTATTATAGAATAATGGTGGTATGGAAGAATGATTAATGTGTACTGATTTAAAGCCTTCAAGTGTACTTTTAATTTCCATGTTTAATATAAAAAGAGGCACAACATAGAATCATAATCAAATTCATGTTTCATTATGGGTGACAATGATGGCGATTTTTTTATTTTATATATAGGATAATGATATCTATAAGGTCATTAGTGGTTGTAATAATGACATAAATGAATGGATCCTTTAAAAGGATCAGAGGTTAGTGAAATATGTAGATAATAATAAAGAATAACCACATGCTGAATTTCCTCTAAATAAAAGTTCAGAAAAAATGGTTAGTTTAAGAAGAAATCAAGTTATGGAAAAACATGACCATCTAAATGGTGGTGGTTTAGATACAATTTTAATTAAATAGGTTCATCCATGGCCAAATATTACAAAAAATAGCAGGAACCACAAATACTTGGTGAAGTGTTTCAGAAGAAGTAGTGCGGGAAAGCACATAACTTACGAAGTTGAGGAAGTCTACTAGGGTTAGAAGACTATTGTAAAGGTAAGTATTTAAATTACTGTATATACTTATATTTTATAGTTTAGATCCTAAAATATAAAAATATTTTTTGATTCTTAGGGATGCAAAGTAGTGGGATTTAGATATAAAGCCTAATCTAATCTCTGTGTATGCTTCCAAAACATGAGATATTATAGAATATTCGAGGGGAAAGAAGTAACTATAGAATAAATGGTTCTTAAAATTAAGGGAATAAGATAAAATAAAAAAGTATTATAATAAATGTTTATTTATGAAGGTGTTTCAATAGAAGTAAGGATTTTTATATACTGAAATTTTCTCTCTAATTTTTAAAAACAAAATGATTTAGATAGTGATCAAATTGATTATGGAAGAAGTCTTAAAATGTGAATAATTTAATTTGAAAATAGTTTTTCTACATGGGGGTTATATCAAAAAACTCTATAAAGACTGACTAGAATAATTCATAGAACATTGATGTAACCAGTTTTTAATGTATCAAACAATGTTCATATTAATTGGAGTAAGCACCTAGGTAGTGGAACTATAATTTTAATTCCTTTAATACATAATAAAAGTGTTTATAGTAAAAGTTGAATCATTTCTATTAATTAAAGTTGTTTTATAATTGGGTATTTCTTATAATTATCTTGTATGTGGTTTGAATTCTCTTAGTGGTTCCAAACATTAAATGGATTTAACATATGAAAGTAGGGTTACTAGGAAGTATTGATATGAATGATCTCAGGGAAGCTAAATAGATACTGAGGATCATAATATGTAGGTATGATAATAATAAAAACATTATATTTTAATTGTTAAAGTACATTTAGAATATATTTTGATGTTTTATAATACAAATGCATAGATCTATCTCAACCAAAATAGATATATATTTCAAATTATCATAATACAAGGCACAATGAATAGAAGAAGAGGATAAGTACATAGAATAGGTTCCATATGAATTGTAGGTTGAAAAATTAATGTATTCCATGATTTGTACATGGATATAGTAGAATAGTTAGTAGATTCATGGAAAATATGAGAAAGAACAACTGGGAAGTGGTGAAGTGAATTATTTTGTATCTAGAAGATTCATAAGACCCATGTTTTTTTTATGGAATGGATGATTCATTGAAAAGGTATGTTGACATGGAATGTGATAGAGATGAAAACACACAGAGAAGGATCATGGGCTTCGAATTTAACTGTATTTTAACTTTAATGTATTATATTTCAAGAATATAATTAGTTGTTCCACTACTAACCACTGAAATAGAGTATATTTAAGCAAGGGATTTAAAGAGGCAGATGATAGGGTGTAAGGGATTGTTATAGAGACTTATATGGAAGAAATGGAATAAAATGTTATTCTATGATCATAAAAGCGAAATTTTCTTTTAAATATTCATATGTTTCTGTAACATCCCAAGTAAGTAATGAATAATAGATATTTTTATCTATGTCTATTAATGAATTATATAGTGTTTTAGAGGCTTAAAATGAAAATAAATCCAATCTTAAGCATGGAATACACTAATATTTTTAAAAGATTATTTTACTGCCTTTTGATGGAAAACCATTTTTGAATCTATCTTTTGACAATTTTATAAACTATGTTTGTCAAAATAAACTTATTCTTTATGATTGGGACATCAAAATTTACTTTGTGTGAATTTTTGGTATTTTTCTGACAATGTTCATTTTTTAATGAATAGTGAAAAATACTGCATTTTACATCAAAACTGCTTTTTAATCTAATTTATTTATATGATTAGATTATGTTTTGAATTGGTTTTGAGGTGAAATTAGAATATATTTTTACCATTTAAACCAATTGTGGTCATTGGAATCAATTTCACTTTGAAATTGGACTTAAACTGGTGTCAATCTTTTGATACTTATTGTTTCATAAAACACGCTATTTGCTCTGACAGCGGGAATTAATTATTAAATTAATTAATGTGACTTATATGTTTTGAATTTTGTAAAATATACTTCATTTTTTAATTCAGAATATTAAATATAGCTTAGGGTGAAGTTTTGGTATTTTTCTGAAAAACTTCAATTTTTGATGAATAGTGAAATCACTAAGTGGTAGTTAAAGAAACTGATTTTTCGTTTAAATGAAATTTTGCCACCTTTGTGTTTTGAATTTCAAAAATCCAACATACATGGTTGTCATTAAGAAGTAAAATGTGGTTCAATCAGATTAAAATAATTTTTTGGTGAATAGTAACTTATTATGTTTTTAATCGCGATTAGTGGTAATTAGTGTAGTTTAAGGTAAAAATAATGCTTTAATGATATGAAATGACCTAGACACATGTACTAACCTCATTGGATGTGTCATGGCCGACCAATAAAATCCATGGGTCAACTTGGGGACCCCATGGGGCCACTTTGGTTGGGAAATGACATAAATAACTTTTTATTTAATGTAAAAGTAAAAATGACACAAACATAATATGTTTTACAAAAACAATTTTTATATGGGGATATACAAGTCCGATTTTTGACTATAAATATTCATTGGAAAGATAAAAAGATTTCCTACATCATAGTATTTTTTTATAATTTTTTGAAATTAAATAAATAAATGTATTTATGACATCATAATGATGTAGCGATTAGCTCATTAATAAAGGATTTAGATAAAATGAAAAGATAATGTAAAATCTATGACCTAAACATGTACAAAACCTATTGGATGGGTGGATTTAGAACCCCTATCACCTTGTACTCGAATTATAGCAATTTGGGACAATTTAAATCCGAAACTCATTTTCAAATAAAGTAATATATTTTTACTTTCCAAGAGTGCCCCTCCTCTCCTCTTATAAAAGGCCCCCACCACTACCTATTTTCCCACACTCCCAAAGCCTTTGGCTCGGCCAAACCCTCCCCATTTTGTCTCTCCACTTCCCTCTCTTACTCCAGGAAGCCTCACATTGGGAAGAAGTCTTCCCAAGGAAGCCTTTGAGCTCAAATCTAAGAGAGTTACCCGATTTTAAGGTAATGTCTTCACTTGAGTCCTTTTGTTTTATTTTTCTTCTCCAACCCCCTAAACTCTTTTTATTTATTTCTTTTGTAACAAATCCAGTATCTTCAATACACTAGTATGTTGTTATAAGAATTATTCAAGATACACTTACACACACCAACATCTAATGGTTAAAGAACATACGGTTTCCGTGGATTGTGAATTTATGCCTCCCGAAACGATGATTGTTCAACATTCTTTTAACACCTTCAAAGGTGGCCATTAAGATGTCACTATATTTATATATGATATATAATATGTTTATGTTTTCCTTAAGCTTATGTATTTTTCTTTTTGGTCATACCTTTATGGTTTCCATTATGGGTAAACGCGATATCTTCATTTAAGGAAGTGCGGACTACCGCCCCCTCAAAGTGATTTGATTCATTAAATACCATATGTGGGATGTATAAAGGATGGAAATATGATATTATATATGATATTATACTGGAATTATAATATAACTTCATATCATTATGATTCCATTCTATAAATACGAAATAGAAATGAAAGTAGCGTTCATGCGTACGTACGGCTTACCATCTCCATGAACGGTGCATTTCATTTCTTACCTCTAAATGATTATGTAATATTATAAATGCATGTATATACTGAATATATATGATATATATGATATATAAATCATGATTATAATCCTGGATATAATGGACACAAGAACAACTTGTAATTATAAAGGGCTTATTTTTGACTCAAGTACCAATGATCGTTAAAACGACCGTTATTAACTTAAATAATTACATAGTATTCATGACATGGAAATAAGTGATATAAAAGGAATAATGAACTTGAAAAAGGTTCTTAAACAAGTAGAAATTAACTCAAGTTTATTATTCAGGACATTAAAGAATGATCGAGTCAAGTCGGACTCGAGGTATGGGACTTCGTCTCAATCTCCTTTCATTGAGGCATATTTTATTTTATACACAACTTTCTTTTATACGGTGTATAAACCCCTTTGACTTTTACGTTTATTCAAAATGAATCTATTTTATACGAAGCATTTACTAAACGACAAAAGGGAATGTTTTTGTCGTACGTATGTGGCGACAACGACTTCTCCGCCATCGTGACCGTTATTTGAGTTTCGACTTCCTCTACAAGCCATACATTCTTTTTAAAAGAAAGATAAATACCATGTTTTACTTTTCTTTTCTGTTGGTATCGAAAATGGTTTTCATAATGTTTTTATATAAATGTGTTGTATTGATATCTTGTGATTGAAAGGTGGGAATGTTATGTTTCCTTTATGCATGTTTTATATGATATGATTATGTTGAGGTTATTGGGCATTATTATGAAAACGGGTGGTTCCGTGATAAACTAAGGGCGGGTGAGCCCGATATAGCTCTCCAATGCATTGGGTAACGCGAAGGAGTGAAATGTTAAGGTTTCTCCGAAGAGATTTAGGGAATATACTGTGATGGGTATTCCAAACGTAACCAAGAGGGTTACTCCCTACGTAAGAATGTTATGAATGCCTCAAGTTACCTTTATGTCTTATGATTTCTATGATTTATTCATGATTTGATGAGGTATGTTAAAGTGCTAATGTTTTATGGGTAAAGTATGATCTCATCCTTATGTATATATGTACCCATGTTTCCTTTCCATATTTTTATATCCCTTACTGAGTTTTTTAAGCTCATCCCAAGTTTTTTGAAGTGTTTTTCACAGGTCAAGGGAAAGGTACATGATATGATGATAGTGTCAAGGAAGTGTCAAGAAAGAATCCATGTTTATTTTAAATATGCTTCCATTGATGGGAATGAAGAATACTATCTTTATGTAACCACTTTGTTTATATGTGAAATGTAATGAAAGTTTTATGATCTAATTCTCTAAAACTCTAAACCTGAAAAGATCCTCAATGTGTAATCTTGTAATAACTCAAGATTAAGTAAGGTTTAAGGATGGGCCTTATAGTTGGTATCAGAGGTCGATTTAGATAACTTTAGGAGTTAGAATTCTATAAAATGATTATCCAAAAATATTTTTTTTGAAATGATATAGCATTTGAAGATTACCATGTTGCTTCATTTAAGACATGTTTGTTCAGAATGGTTTTCCGCAGAGGAAACAGGGAAGCATTGCTAGGAAGGCATACAAAAGGAAATAACCTTCCGAATCAGCATCCTGAGATGGTCGGAATTGGAACTAAACAGTTTGTTGCAGTGATGGCACAGTTGACTCAGGCTATAAATGGTGGTGGTATCCATGCACAAGATCAACCAGATCAACCGCAGAGGAACATGTCAGTGGTGGAACATTTCATGAGGCAACATCCCCCATCATTCAGAGGATCATCTGACCCTGTGCTAGCTGAAGGGTGGATTAAAGAACTAGAGAATATTTTCGATGTCATGGGGTGTTCAGACAATCAAAAGATTAGTCTTGCTATTTACTGTTTGGAGGGTGAGGTAGATCAGTGGTGGTCGATGGTTAAAAATATCAGGGACGCTGATGAGATTGATGCTCTCGACTGGGATGAATTCAAAGGTATGTTTCTTGAGAAGTATTTTCCTAAGGCTGTTCTACTTAGGATGGAAAAGCAATTCTTGGAGTTGAGGAAAGATGAAGACTCAGTGGCTACCTATGAAGAAAGGTTCACTCGATTGGCAAGGTATGCTCCAAATTTTATCCGAGACCTTGATAGTAAAATCAATCATTTTTACTCAGGATTAAAGCCAAAATATCGAAGGGCATTTGCTTATCGTGAGTTTAAAAGTTATGAAAAGCTTGTTCGATGTGCTGAGAAGGTGGAAATAGAGTTTGCCGATGATGAAGTGTTCTATAACAACCAACAGAAGAAGAGACCGAGGTGGTAGGAGAAAGGTAAAAATTCTTCAAAAAAGTCTGATGGTAAGAAAACTAAGTTTCCAGTTTGTGATAAATGTGGCAAAAGGCATGCTGTGGAATGTCTTCTGAATTCTAGAAAGTGCTACCGATGTGGTAAGATGAGACATAAGGCTCGTGATTTCACTGAAAAGGATCAAGGTGAAGGTAAGACCAAATTTGATTTACAGTTAGTTAAATGTTATAAGTGCAATGAGATGGGTCACTATGAAAACAAGTGTCCGACAAAGAGCTTGAGTGATGGGAAGCAGTTAGACTACAAGCAGAAAGGGGTGGTGAAATCTTTTGCAACTGCTTCGGTAGATGTCGGGCCATTAAATTAAGTTGTATCAGGTACTTTGTTTGTTTTTTCATATTATGCCAGTGTGTTGTTTGATTCGGGGTCTACACATTCTTTCATCTCTGAAAACTTTTCTAGTAAAATGGGAATACCATCTCAACAAGTGACTTCTGAACTTGTGGTAAAAACACATAGGGGAAATGTTGAGGAAAAAATAATTTATAAGAATCTTCATATCCTTATCTGTGGAAAGAACCTACTTGCAAACCTTATTGTTCTACCTCTAGTTGAGTTTGATGTTATCCTGGGTATGGATTGGCTCTCTATTTACCATGCTAAGATTGACTGTACAGCTAAAAAAGTTTCTTTTCAGAAAGACTTTCAGTTTGTGTACAAGAATGAACCCTTACTATTGATAACTTATCATGAGGCTGAGAAACTTGTAAAAGATGGAAATGAATGTTACCTTGCACACATCATTGAAAATAAAGGAACTGTTCAGATTAATGATGTGCCAGTGGTAAATGAGTATCCTGATGTTTTTCCTGATGAGTTTCTTGGAATAATACCAGATCGGGAAGTTGAGTTTACTGTTGACTTAGTTCCTGATGCTAAGCCAATTTCAAAACCACCTTATCGAATCACTCAAATTGAACTTTTAGAGTTGAAGGAGCAATTGTATGATTTATTAGAGAAAGGTTTCATTCGACCTAGCACATCACCTTGGGGTGCCCCTGTTTTATTTGTTAAAAAGAAAGATGGTTCTATGAGACTTTGCATTGATTATAGAGCCATGAATAACATCACTGTTAAGAACAAATATCCTTTTCCTCATATCAATGATTTGTTTGATCATCTCCAGGGAGCTCAGTTTTTTTCAAAGATTGACCTGAGATCGGGGTACCATCAGCTAAAGGTAAAGGAGGCAGATATTCCAAAGACCGCGTTCCGTACGAGATTTGGCCATTATGAATTTGTAGTAATGCCTTTTGGGCTAACCAATGCACCTGCTGTATTCATGGACTTAATGAATAGAATTTTCCATGAGTTCTTGGATAAGTTTGTGGTGGTTTTCATTGATGATATTTTGGTGTTTTCTAAAAGTAAAGAGGAGCACGAAATACATTTAAGGGTTATCTTGCAAACCATAAAAGAAAAGAAACTGTATGGAAAATTCAGCAAGTGTGAGTTTTGGTTGCAACAAATTTCTTTCCTTGGTCATATTATTTCTAAAGATGGGATAACTATTGATCCTGAAAAAACAAAAGTTGTGGAAGACTGGCCAAGACCCACAAATGTAACCGATATTCATAGCTTCCTTGGTTTGGCAGGCTATTACCAAAGGTTTGTTAGAAATTTTTCATGGTTATCTAGTCCAATGACTAAGCTAACTCGGAAGGGTGTTAAGTTTATCTAGAAAAAAGAATGTGATGATTGTTTTCAAGAATTGAAAAGAAGATTGGTGAATGCTCCAGTTTTGGCATTACCTTCCAGGAATGGTGAGTTTGTTATATACTGTGATGCTTCATTGAAAGGACTTGGTTGCGTCCTAATGCAGAATGATCAGGTAATTGCTTATGCTTCACGATAGTTGAAGACTCATGAGGTAAATTACCCTACACATGATTTGGAATTAGCTGCTGTTGTTTTCGCTTTAAAAATTTGGAGGCATCATTTGTATGGAGTAAAGTGTGAAATATATACCGATCACAAAAGTTTAAAGTATATATTCACTCAGAAAGAATTTAACATGAGACAAAGGAGATGGCTAGAATTAATCAAGGATTATGATTGTACAATTCATTACCATCCGGGAAAAGCAAATAAAGTGGCTGATGCTTTGAGTAGAAAAAGTAATGCTTCATTAGCAATGTTGCATTTGGAACGTGATCCTTTAGTTAAGGATTTGATGAACTTTGGCATAGAAGTTGTTGGTGCAGGAAGTTCTTCTGTTTTTTGTCAAGTATCAGTGAGATCGTCTCTATCAGATAGAATCAAGCAAGCACAGAAGCAAGACAGTGAGTTGCAGAAAAAGGTAGAGCTGGTTCAAAAAGGTAAGTTTCCTTAATTCAACATTGATAATGATTGTGTTTTGAGATTTGGGAAGATATTGCGTGTGCCTTGTGATTCACAGTTGAAGAGAGAGTTGTTATGTGAAGCTCATAGTTCTCCGTTTTCAGTTCATCCAGGCAGTACTAAGATGTATAGAGATCTACGGGAGTATTACTGGTGGGATGGAATGAAAAGAGATATTGCTGATTTTACAGTGAAGTGTTTGACTTGTCAGTAGGTTAAAGCAGAGCGGCAGTTACCGAAAGGGATGCTTCAGCCATTACCAGTTCTAGAGGCGAAATGGGAGAATATATCCATGGACTTTGTTGTGGGATTACCGAAGACATCTCGAGGTAATAATGCAATCTGGGTTATTGTTGATCGCTTGACCAAATCTGCTCATTTCCTTGCTATACGAGATACTTTTTCGCTGGATAAACTTTCCCGTTTGTATCTTTAAGAGGTAGTCAGGTTACATGGAGTTCCTCTCTCTATTGTATCTGACCGTGATCCCAGGTTCACTTCTAACTTTTGGAAAGGCCTTCAGAAGTCGTTGGGTACTAAATTAAATTTTAGTACAGCTTTTCATCCTCAATCAGATGGGCAGTCAAAATGAAAAATTCCGACCTTGGAGGATATGCTACGTTCTTGATCTATGGATTATCAGGGAAGTTGGGACCAACATCTTTATTTGGTTGAATTTTCATATAATAACAGTTTTCATTCCAGTATACAGATTTCACCATTTGAGGCGTTATATGGGAAGCGGTGTCGAACTCCAGCTTTCTGAGATGAAGTGGGTGAAAGGATGTTGATGGGACCAGAATTGGTAGAAGAGATGGCAGAAAAAGCTCAGCTGATTCAGAAGCACATGAGAACAGCTCAGAGCAGGCAGAAGAGTTATGCGGATAACCGGAGGAAGGATCTATCTTTCGAGGTAGGTGATCATGTTTTTCTCAAGGTTTCTCCTTGGAAAAGTTTGATGAGATTTGGTAAGAAAGGAAAGCTGAGTCCAAGGTTTATTGGACCATATGAAATTCTGGAGAGAGTTGGATCAGTTGCTTACCGAGTGGCTTTACCTCCGAGTTTATCTCAGGTACACAATGTTTTTCACGTTTCGATGTTGAGAAAGTACATGCCAGATCCATCTCATGTTTTGAGTCCAGAGGTAGTTCAGCTGGAAGAGAACCTATCTTATGAGGAACAACCGGTCCAGATTCTTGACCACAGGGAGCAAGTGTTACAGAATAAGGTGATTCACCAGGTAATGGTTTTGTGAAAAAACCACATGATTGAAGAGGCAACATGGGAATCTGAAAATGCAATGAGGGATAAGTACCCCCATTTATTTGATAAGTAAATAAATTGCGGGGATGCAATTTTCTAAAGGGGGGAAGGATGTAACATCCCAAATAAGTAATGAATAATAGATATTTTTATCTATGTCTATTAATGAATTAGATAGTGTTTTAGAGGCTTAAAATGAAAATATATCCAATCTTAAGCATGGAATACACTAATATTTTTAAAAGATTATTTTACTGCCTTTTGATGGAAAACCATTTTTGAATCTATATTTTGACAATTTTATAAACTATGTTTTTCAAAATAAACTTATTCTTTATGATTGGGACATCAAAATTTACTTTGTGTGAATTTTTGGTATTTTTCTGACAATGTTCATTTTTTAATGAATAGTGAAAAATACTGCATTTTACATCAAAACTGCTTTTTAATATAATTTATTTATATGATTAGATTATGTTTTGAATTGGTTTTGAAGTGAAATTAGAATATATTTTTACCATTTAATCCAATGCTGGTCATTGTAATCAATTTCACTTTGAAATTGGACTTAAACTGGTGTCAATCTTTTGGTACTTATTGTTTCATAAAACACGCTATTTGGTCTGACAGCGGGAATTAATTATTAAATTAATTAATGTGAATTATATGTTTTGAATTTTGTAAAATAGACTTCATTTTTGAATTCAGAATATCATATATAGCTTAGGGTGAAGTTTTGGTATTTTTCTGAAAAACTTCAATTTTTGATGAATTGTGAAATCACCAAGTGGTAGTTAAAGAAACTGATTTTTTGTTTAAATGAAAATTTTCCACCTTTGTGTTTTGAATTTCAAAAATCCGACATACATGGTTGTCATTAATATGTAAAATGTGGTTCAATCAAATTAAAATAATTTTTTGGTGAATAGTAACTTATTAAGTTTTTAATCGCGATTAGTGGTAATTAGTGTAGTTTAAGGTAAAAATAATGCTTTAATGATATGAAATGACCTAGAAACATGTCCTACCATCATTGGATGTGTCATGGCCGACCAATACAATCCATGGGTCAACATGGGGACCCCATGGAGCCACTTTGGTTGGGAAATGACATAAATAACTTTTTATTTAATGTAAAAGTAAAAATGACACAAACATAATATGTTTTATGAAAAAACATTTTATATGGGGATATACAAGTCCGACTTTTGACTGTAAATATTCATTGGAAATATAAAAATATTTCCTACATCATAGTATTTTTTCTATAATTTTTTGACATTAAATAAAAAAATGTATTTATGACATCATAATGATGTAGCGATTACCTCATTAATAAAGGATTTAGAAAAAATGAAAAGATAATGTAAAATATATGACCTACACATGTCCAAAACCTATTGTATGGGTGGATTTAGAACCCTTATCACCTTATCCTAGAAATACATCAATGTGGGACCATTTAAATCCGAAACTCATTTTCAAATAAAGTAATATTTCTTTACTTTCCAAGAGTGACCCTCCTCTCCTCTTATAAAAGGCCCCACCTCTACCTCTTTTCCCACACTCCCATTGCCTTTGGCTCAGCCAACCCCTGCCCATTTTGTCTCTCCACTTCTCTCTATTCCTCCTTGAAGCCTCACTTTGGGCAGAAGTCTTCCCAAAGAATCCTTTGAGCTCAAATCTATGAGAGTTACCCGATTTTAAGGTAATGTCTTCACTTGAGTCCTTTTGTTTTATTTTGCTTCTCCAACCCCTAAACACTTTTTATTTATTTCTTTTGTAAAAAATCTAGTATCTTCAATATACTAGGATGTTGTTATAAGAAGTATTAAAGCTACACTTACACACACCTACATCTAATGGTAAAAGATCATACGGTTTCTGTGGATGGTGAATTTATTCCTCCCGAAACGATGATTGTTCAACATTCTTTTAACACCTTAAAAGGTGTCCATTAAGATGTCACTATATTTATATATGATATATAATATGTTTATGTTTTCCTTAAGCTTCTGTATTTTTCTTTTTGGTCATAACTTTATGGTTTCCATTATGGGTAAACGCGATATCTTCATTTAAGGAAGTGCGGACTACCGCCCCCTCAAAGTGATTTGATTCGTTAAATACCATATGTGGGACGTATAAAGGATGGAACTATGATATTATATATGATATTATACTGGAATTATAATATACCTTTATATCATTATGATTCCATTCTATAAATACGAAATAGAAATGAAAGTAGCGTTCATGCGTACGTACGACTTACCGTCTCCATGAACGGTGCATTTCATTTCTTACCTCTAAATGATTATGTAATATTATAAATGCATGTATATACTGAATATATATGATATATATGATATATACATCATGATTATAATCCTGGATATAATGGATACAAGAACAACTTGTAATTATAAAGGGCTTATTTTTGACTCAAGTACCAATGATCGTTAAAACGACCGTTATTAACTGAAATAATTAGATAGTGTTCATGACATGGAAATAAGTGATATAAAAGGAATAATGAACTTGAAAAAGGTTCTTAAACAAGTAGAAATTAACTCATGTTTATTATTCAGGACATTAAAGAACGATCGAGTCAAGTCGGACCCAAGGTATGGGACTTCGTCTCAATCTCCTTTCATTGAGGCATATTTTATTTTATACACAACTTTCTTTTATACAGTGTATAAACCCCTTTTACTTTTACATTTATTCAAAAGGGATATTTTTTATACAAAGCGTTTACTAAATGACAAAAGGGAATGTTTTTTCATACGTATGCGGCGACAACAACTTCTCCGCCGTTGTGACCGTTATTTGAGTTTCGGCTTCCTCTACAAGCCATACCTCCTTTTTAAAAGAAAAATAAATACCATGTTTTACTTTTCTTTTATTTTGGTATCGAAAATGGTTTTCATAATGTTTTTATATCAATGTGTTGTATTGATATCTTGTGATTGAATGGTGGGAATGTTATGTTTCCTTTATGCATGTTTTATGTGATATGATTATGTTGAGGTTCTTGGGCATTATTATGAAAACGGGTGGTTCTGTGATAAACTAAGGGTGGGTGAGCCCGATATAGCTCTCAAATGCATTGGGTAACGCGAAGGAGTGAAACGTTAAGGTTTCTCGGAAGAGATTTAGGGAATATACTGTGATGGGTATTCCAAACGTAACCAAGAGGGTTACTCCCTACGTAAGAATGTTATGAATGCCTCAAGTTACCTTTATGTCTTATGATTTCTATGATTTATTCATGATTTGATGAGGTATGTTAATGTGCTTATGTTTTATGGGTAAAGTATGATCTCATCCTTATGTATATATGTACCCATGTTTCCTTTCCATATTTTTATATCCCTTACTGAGCTTTTTATGCTCATCCCAAGTTTTTTGAAATGTTTTTCACAGGTCAAGGGAAAGGTACATGATATGATGATAGTGTCAAGGAAGTGTCAAGAAAGAATCCATGTTTATTTTAAATATGTTTCCATTGATGGGAATGAAGAATACTATCTTTATGTAACCACTTTGTTTATATGTGGAATGTAATGAAAATTTTATGATCTAATTCTCTAAAACTTCAAACCCGAAAAGATCCTCAATGTGTAATCTTTTAATAACTCAAGATTAAGTAAGGTTTAAGGCTGGGGCCTTATAGTTTCCTTCAAGGAAAAACACATTCATATTAAATATCACTTCATATGGAAGCTTGTGGAGAAAAGAGTGTTGGTGCTACAAAACATATAATGTAGTTATAATTCGAATTTCATTCTAATAGAAGTTATAGTATAGCATATTATGAGGGAATACTATGAATTAGTGAGACTTGGGTGATCATAAACGAATATAGGATTATTACTATCTATTGTGGTTGTATGTGTATGGGAGGAAGGTCAGAATGATTAAGTTATCTAATGGACTTGGTGTGTGGTTGAGTAAATAATTATCTATTGAGAGATTGATATATTGATGTGAATAATATTTTCAATATAAGTAAATATTCTTATAGTGGGTGTGATTATCGAACTATGTTAGTGAGACTATATTAAGTCATTGTTAGTGGAACTAAGGATTTATGAAAGAGGGAGCTGGAGTGGGTTGTTTTGATAGAGGAAAACCAGATGATGTAGTGAAAAGGGATCTTAGACTCATGTATTATTAGCTTTATCAGACTTATGTAAGAATAAAAAGAAGTTATTCTAGATCAATATAATAATATTTTGAGGATATATAAGGAGATATTTTACATAGTTTAGAGAGTTAATGTGGTGAATCATCCAATGGATTTAACTAGATGGAGGGACGCACCTATAAATTAGAAGGCAGTGGAGATTATGTGTATAGATCATATGGTGGGGGAATCTTATCTATTGATAGGACTATTTTATAAATGGGGGGATTACTTGTGTTATCCTAAAAATCATGTAATATTTATCTTCCATTAGTAATAAAGAGAAATATCATTTCTATTATGGAGTAGGTTTATGTTTTAATCCATGTAAATCCCTTTGTGTTTGTTCTATGTTTTTAGTGTGAGTGATTTTGTGTTTATATTTTTGTGTTTCATAATGTATATTGATAAATAAGGTGATTCAAAATGAGATTTTTGATCTTAGTTCCTTCATCTATATGTCACTATTGGGTTCTCCTAGATACCTTTTTCAAAAATTGATGTTTTGAAAGGGGTTTTTGACATTTAGTGTCTTGGAAAAGGACATGAAACCATCATAAGGTCAAGGAAATCTTACTTATAATCATGAAACCACTTTCCTCCAAGGTATACATCACATGGGAGAAAATAAAATTTTTGGGGAATAATGGAATTGGTGGCTTAGTTTGTGATTATTTTATTCATCATTTTCAACAAATAATATATGAAAACTTTTTTGATGGAAAATAAAAAAATATCCCAAAATTGTTTCTTTCTCATTTAATTTATAATTAATTTAAATCCATAATTACCTTGAACATGAAAATTCTTCATAGCCAATTATGATATTGATCTTATTATGTCATCATTGCAGTGGATAATGCATGGTTGGATTCCTATAGTTATAACCACACATGATCCACATATATATGAAAAACGATCTAGGTATATTGGGTTCTAGTAGAGTGGAACCTAGGGATTAATGTTGTTCCTTATTGTTCACAATAAGAGGATTCTCTCATCCAATATTTTTCATAGGAGGGAGGGAGGAGTATGTTATCTCTAGTGTTGGAGATAGTTTCTTGAGAGGTTATTTGTTGTCCCTAATAATTCATATCCTCTAAAATAAAATTATTTCAAATATATGAATAGGTTTAATATTTGATAATATCACAATAGTCCTTTAAAAAATATTCATTCAAAATTATTTTACATGTATAATAATAATATTATTATTATAAAATATATTGACATGCACATATTTAAGTATCATTAGTTAAATAAATAACTGAATGTTTACTGAAAATATATTAATTAAAATATATCATTTTATCTAGGCTCTTAACTTAGCCTGTAAATCCTCATCATTATTTATCAAACCCTGAAGAATAAAACTTCTAATTAAGTAAATATTATTTCTTCAATACCAAAAGAAATATTATTTTCACTAAACTCATGAATAAAAATTTATTTTAGAATTCATGTAAATAAATAAATATTTAAATTAATCTATTTTAGAAAAAAGTAAATAAATAAATAAATAAATAAATATTTATTGTTTTATGATTAAACAATATGGTGTAAAATTCCACTCACATATTGTAAAATAAAATATATGGTTATTGAATTTATGTGATAAACATGAATTGAATAATTAGTGTTCTCTAAGAAGTCGGGGTTTGTCCAAATATTAAGGAAGACCTATAATATTGCATCAAGCCTATGATGAAATCATGGTGGTCCCAATATTTGGAATTTAGAAATGGAAGGTGCGTGATGGTCACATGGAACAATGATGTTGGTTTAGTAGGGCCTTCAGTAGGGATGAGACAGTTGGTGTCAGGTGTGAAGCAATGGTGGGATGGGGATCTTAGTCAAGGCTAGTTTCGCAGGGACTTTGGTGAGTGTGATAGTATAAGGGTTTTTTAGAGATAATGCAATAGCGGGTTAGGGACATTAGAAAATGGTGGGGTCTCCATTGATGGAGACAGTAATGGTGGATCCTCAAGAGTATAGTTAGGTGGATCAGATTGTTCCCATCGTGGTTATGGGAGAGGCGATGACAAATTACAATTGATCAACGATGCACCGAGTTGTTGGGTGGCACAATGGTGGCATGTTGGGGACCGTTTCAAGAGGCCGTGATTGAAGCAATTTAGAATGTAGTGAGGATGTGCGAGCCACACTCAGGATTGGGTAGGTCAAATCCTTAGGTAAATATGCTAGAATATGAAAATTAGTGTTGGAAGAAACCTCCAAAAGAATTATAGAATTGGAAATGATGAGAGGGTACATATTTCACTATCAGTACAAGGACCCATGAAATTATGCATTGGGAAACCTAGTCGATCAGTCTTCTAATGTCAAAAGTCGTAGGTGCATCATGAAGTAGTGACTATGGTTGGGAAATTATATGTGTTTGATCTTTGGGATGTCAGGTCATTTACTAAGATTTGGGACATTAAGTCTATGAGCCATGTAGGTTAACACCCCAAACTAGTTAAAAATGGGATGATCCAAACAAATAAAGGCCTTTAAAATTCGGACCATAAAATAAGAACAATATTTGTTCTTAATATTAAATTAAATGAAATTTAATGAGATTTGTGATATACTCAGTGTGTTACCCACTTGGCCTCTTTCTTTGTAAAATTAATTGAACTTACATAAAGTACATGATAATTGTCTAGAAACATGCCCAGAAACCCGTAGAGAATGAAGTTAATGTCACAATAACAACTACCTCCCTATGAATACTGTTGTGTAATATAATTCCATTATCTTGGAATCTTATTAATAAGTATGCATACTTTCTTAATCACTCTATATGATTGATTTATCTTTATTTAAATTTTATAAATGAAATAATTGATGAACTACCATGGAAATGGATTTAATTAAAAAGTTCCATTTCAATGAAAGGGTCAAATATATCTTTTCTCATTAACTCAGAAGGTAAAACCCATTCTCTATATATTCAATTAATATTATATCACTTATGATACACCCAAAATATTCTACCTCATCATAAGAACATTTCATCATAGTTTTCATCCATATAAAAAATTATGTGATTCATGACATAAATTAATAATAATACTAAGTCTAATGAATAATACACACATCCATAAATAGGAATATTCAATGACACATAAAACTTATAGAATTATTATTAGTGGGTTTGCTATCATAACCTATTTTACATGGATATTATAGTGTGGAATTCATAATAATAATTATCCATTTCTTAAAAGATTATAATAGTTCATAGTTAAACATCATTTCTGTCCCATCATATATATGTCATCTAGACCATATGAAATATTTTAATGAATATTGTCATAAAATTTAGGAGTTTTCATTATAGAGGGGAACTAATATAAACATTTAATGTAATAAATACTCAAAGGAAATTTTCAAATTAATTTTATATATAAGAACAACCACCATATGTTTTAATGATTATTAATATTATGGTAATATATGGTGAAAAGTAAGTTTTCCCTAGGGAACTAAATAAAAAAATACCACTTACACTAGAGTCAACTATTATCAATTTATAGTTCGCTAACTCTCATATGATAAACATGATTCCTTTGAGATATGACTATAGCTACTGGAATTTTCATATTATTCTATGGGTATTCTTATTACTGCAACCTCATTATTTTGATAAAATCCCTCCAGAAGTGATATCCAGAGTATTAAGTTTTTAACACTTTTATAAACTTGATATTTTTTGTAATATCATAGTTATGATTTTTTCATGACATATATATTATGATAATACTTTACTACATTGATAAAACACTAAAATAAAGAACAAATAATTTTTTAATTTACTTCTTAAGCTATATCAGAAAACACAATGTACTCAATCGATATTGATATGTCCACCAATAGATTTAATAAGTATTTCTTTATTATTTACTTAGTATTTCTATGATATATAAGATCAAATTGATTTGTAGGAGAACTAGTTCTATATCCCCTTTTCAACTAGCATTCCCACTTCTCTATGTACTTGGACCATATCATTTATAATTTCTCAAGTTCTATTGGATGATTCTGACTACTTCCCAAGGTAATTATTATAGTTATATTTCATATTCCCCTGTTATAATTTATGAAAAATCAGTAGAAAATATTATCACATATCACTTAATATGAGATATATTTCAAGCATATATTCATATTTAATTATATTAATAAGAATATTCTCCTATGCTTTAACACATTAACATGGAGAGATTCCATTCCATGGGACATTAGAAATAATTCACTCTTGAATTGTTCCATAATATTTTTTAATATCTTATTAATGTATATATTATGACTTTATATAAGTGAACACATAGTTCTATTTTATATGATTATTCTTATAGAACATGGTTTACTAATTTATGTAATTATTAGAGAAATATATTTTTTCTTTATCATAACTAATTGAAAGAGTCAATGTCAATGTTCCATATTTTATCAATATATCTTATTTATAAAATTATATCACTCCCAAAAACCAATTATAGACACGTAGATCATATTCATTTTTAATAAAACCAAAGTCTCTAATGGATTCATCAAAATGAATACTCTATGATCATAATGATTCCTTCAATTTATAAATGGATTTTTGAAACTCACATAACTTATTGGTATCCCGTGGTGTCACTTTCCCTTTAGGTTGTGTGATATACACTTATTCTAGAATTTTACTATTAAATAATATGGTATTGATATCAATTTTACCAAATTCATGATCACAGAATTTTTCTATGAAAAGTATAATTCTGATTGATTTTGTCATGATAATTAGCAAAATGTTTTCATCATAGATAGTGTCCATATTTCTCCTAAAACTGTAAATAAACAATCATTACTTATAAGTACGAAATTTATCATCCATTTATAGTTTATACTCAACTACCCAACAAATTAATTTAAATAAACTGGAGAAACATCTAAAATAAAGAACTATATTTTATTTCATTTAATTAATTTTTAATTCATATGATATTTCTAATATTATATTTTTTCTATTAAGAATATATTTTTATGATTTATTATTAGTAATGAATAATAAAACAACTAATTTTGTGAATATAAAACCACTTATTTATTTTAAATTACCTATATAGTATGTTTCTCGGGAATAACCCCTCCCACTGAATCTTGCGGAGCATAGTGTTTTTATATGAACTCATATGTATCTCAAGCATTAAATTAATTGAAGTATATAATTTTCCCACTGTGTAAAAAGATAATTGATCCTATTTTATAAAAATATAGTCAATCTTTTGGCTAATACCTTTTAATATTATGGATAATTATATCATAAGTATCTTTTAGGATAATCAACTAAGATGCACTCAGTGTTTTTATTGATGTATGTTCTTTGTTGAAATTATCTTAAAGAAATTATATTATCAAAACACATGAAATTATGACATAACATATTTCTATCATATAATAATGTATATGATTTCCATTTGTTTATATAGTTTTTATATCTTTAATTTGTTACATTTTTTATTTGAAAAACATGCCTTGAAAGGAATTATAGAACACTTATGAAACTTATAAGACACAAAATCAATTTACATTTTAATACCATCATAGCTATGATGTGTATATGGTATTGAGTGTTTAAGAATATCTTGAATATAAATTTAAATTATTTCTGAGTAATTAGTTAATATATTATTTGACTAACATGGCCACATGATCTAATATATTTTACTAAGTATATTCATTACTCTCACTATTCATTTCAACAATATCTTAAAGGAATAAAATGGAATATATGATTTTACTTCTATCTTATCCTTTGAATTGTTCACACATATATTTTGGAACTAAATTAAGAATATTTATGGTTCATGACCTTTAATATCGTAAGGTTTATTTTTATAAAACCTAATATGTATGTATGTTAAAATATATAAGAGTTTTAGCTCCAAAGTTTCTAAACACCCTTCTGGGTATAAACCTATTAATTAGTTTTTTTATTTAATAAGAACTATATATCAACAATTGGGTATTATTTGAGTCTAATATTTTATATTCATCATTAATTTTTGAGATTTGATATCTATGATCAAGTTATTAGTAAAAATTAATCAAGTATGATATACCACAACAACATCCATTTTAAACATGTTAATATGTCATTTTTGTGTAGAACTAGACATTGAGATAAATATTTTGGTAACATTAAATAAAAAAAAGTAGTTTAATGAGAATAAATTCACATGGAAATGTGAATTTGTGATCTTCTACTTGATGGCTTAGGAATCAACCTCTTTCAAGTAATTAGAATATTCACCTTACTTATTGAAAAATTTATAAACTTCCTTGGTAATATTTTTTGGATACAAATATGTGAGTTATATACTATACTTAATTCAAAAAAATTAGAACAATAATATTTTGTATAATGATGAATATATCTGAAGTATAATATTTTGATTTCTTCTTCTTCAATTTATTATAGTTCTTATTCCAATGACCTTTATTTCCATATGTAAATTAGAATACCTCATGTTTATTGTACTCTCTTTCAATTTTATTCCTATTTGATGGATGTTACAATCACCATTGACTCCGAACCTTTTTTAGAATTTTAAACCTTGTAATTGACTTTATTAACCAAAAGTGGTGAGGAACCATGTTACCACCAATCCCCATCTCTTCGGTGAAGTATTTTCAAAAGATTCTAGAATGGATTCTATATATTGGTTAGTATATAATTATCAAGGAATATAGATAATGCGGGTTATAAGGATGATAATAGTAGTTTAATAGATAATTTATTATCTATATGGTTTTCCAATGTAATTAAATAATCAATATACATCAATATATTGAAGTAAAAATGACTATCTAGGTTCTTATATTCCAGTTTGTACTTGATCAATGTAGTTACAATATCATTTATATTAATCCTCCTTTTAACCTTTTTTGTTCAAGGAGATGTGTTATTATGGTGTACACATCCATGCCTTTATGTTTCATATTCAAATATCTGATAAAAGTTAACAACATAATTAAAGATACATATGAAACATCCTCTATGTATCACCTATAGTTTTCCTTTTCACCATTACTTTTTCACTATGTTGGATGATTAGAATAGGGGATTCAAGTGAATAATAAAAATTTTATTATAGTAGTGTAGTTCATAAGTAACAGTAACACACTTTGAAATTTGTGTTGGATAGAAATTTTTTTATAATAATGATGATATATTGTCATAGTTTTTATTTCCATTTTTATATATTAAATAAAATAATATATTTATTATTTTCTCTTGATTACCAATTGTGATGTTATTAATGTACTAGTTTATATCCAACTATTTTATCAAATCCCAACATCCCTCAATATTGGATTTATAGTATCATGTCAATCAGATATTCTTGTTGATAATATCTATATTCCCCCTCTCACACCCTAGACTATGGAACTAAAATATTGTCAAAGGTATTTAGATGTGATTTATTTTCTAGAAGCATTAACTCATACTTCCATAATTTGTAGAGTGGACTCCCCAACACCAAAATATTATCCTTGGATTTTCACAATGCTTAGCTCAAAATTATATTAAGAAGAATATAGTAACTAACTTTGACACTAATTAGGAAAAGTCAATAAAAAATATTTGTTAAGACTCCTCAATAATTGAGAAGTTTCCCTAAATATCACGCAAAGGATACTTTAACTATGTCTACATCTTGACTTAAAAGGTAAAATGATTTTTATAAATTAATATTTTATTTGAGGTATTTGTTTTCAAATTATGAATAAATATTATTTATTTCATCTTACACAATCAGGTTAATATTATATTGAATTTTCATAAATAATTATATATGATTGATAAAATAATTTATAGATAAAATCTTATTTTATTTCATCTTGGAATGATTTTTAATTTATTTACATTATGTGATTGAATTTAATAATCTAAATAAACTATGCATTGAATAAATATATAAATAAATAAACGTGAAATGATAAATAAAATAAATATGTGATATGATCATCATATTTTATCTACTGGTTTATTTTTTCAAGAAGAGATAAACTGATATTGACTCTCTGAGAAAAAACCCTTAAGGTGATGTCCGACTCAAGTTGCAACATTCCCCCATTAACCTGTATATCTCATTGGATTTTTTCAAATTAGATAAGTCCCAAACATTCATTTTTATTATGGGTGATCTATTCATTACAAATGTTTTTTCACTCATAGGTGTGAGGAACTAGGGGTTTACAATTACATAAAATAAACATTGGGCACACAGTCCTATACATAATAAATGAGGAAGAGAACATATGCATATCATCATTTTAAAATTTAATAACAAATTATCACATAAAACATTGAAATAATAATAACATAATTATACCCAACACATATAAAGGCCAATAAAAGTCAATATCAATCACAAATTGCAACGAGTTCACATTTAAACCTCCTAGAACTAATTTTAATTTAGTCATATTAAGATAAATTTAATCGAATTAATGAGTTAATATATTAATGAATTAATTAATTCCCTATTTTAATGTTCTATCGAAATAGTCCCTGAGATATAATAAGATTACAATACTATATTATTTTAAATAAATTAAATTATTTTAACATTAATTTATAATTGTTAAGTACATGGAATGTATTGATGATGACACACGACATAAACCTTTCTACATCAGATTAAATTCATTACTAAAATTTAATATATATAAAAAATGTACTCTGAAGGTTTCAAAACATATTACTTATGATTATAAGGCATGTACTATCACTCAACATGTCATATGACTTAATCTATACATGGCCTCGATCATTCACTATCTACATACCCAAAATGTATTCCACACATAATGACACGATATACATGGTATATTATTCCATGAGTCAAGTCGCATAGTCCAGATGGCATGTAAGACCACGCAATAGAATATAAATATATATAACATGTACCAATGGAAATGTATGTGTATTACACAATATGTACAAAAACAACTACAAATTGTGTAGTGATGAATTACATGGATAAAATTCATTAAGAAATTATATTATGACATAGCCTTAAATAATTACATAATTATAAGTTTTTTAGAATAGAATTAAATTGTTTATATTCCAAAATACATTTTAAATTTAGTGTTTTAGAGAATTAGATCATCACATTTACATAAAAAACCAATACATTACAAAGTGGACACTTCCACTCAGTTTCAATTTTCCCGTAATATAAAACTTTTAAAATGAAACACATTTGGTTTTCTTGAAAAATCAACATGACATTCAACATAAATTTTTCATTGTCTATTCTCATCCTTAATCCTTATGAAAAGTATTTGAAAATAGGGGATGAGTAAAAAATATAAGTAAGGTTTATAAATGAAAGAAATCAATTAATCCAATGAAAACATTAAAACCAATAAAATTATTACATTTTAAACATTTTTCTTTTAAATAATAAAATAATTCATATATATATTTGTAAAATGGTTATAGCTCCAATAAAATATTTAAATATACATAAAAATCAATAGAAAATGCATGTAGGTATGTTACGTCATAATATTCATAACCAATGTTCACTCTTGTCAGAGATAATTTAATTTTAGTTAAATCCATAGGAGAAACCTCCTTGCTTAACTCTCCCCTTATTTACTTTGAACATAATTAACATTACCCAATGCATTTGGGAGCTATATCCTAATCACCCATAATATATGTTTTATTAGGACCACCCATCTTATAACATATATCAGAATTTCTCATCATCATATATAATTCTCAAGTTTCATATCATGAAAAAACATTTTTAAGATTTTATGTTTTCATCATAAATCCCTTGAAAACCCCTTTTATACCACATACAAAAAAACTCGGGATTCCTGTAAAATTTTGGATAAATATAATTATTTCATTAAGAACACCATAACTTATTTAAAGAAGAACAGAAAACATACTCCTTGAAAAAACAAGAAATTTTTTTGATGAATTTCCATAACATATATTGATTATGATAATAATAAAATGATGATAAGACATATATTTAAAAAATATTCCTTTTTTATGTTTGAAATAAAGCCAAAATGTTTTGTATGAAATGTGAAAAAATATTACATTAGAAAACCATTAAAAGAATGTAAAAATAGAAATAATATATCATTTTTAATTTATTTATTTCAATATAAATGTATCCAAAAAATAATTTTAAGAATATAAATATTTATAAAATAAATCCTTAAGACATTTGAAATGAGGATCCAAGGTATTGTTTCCCTTACCCCAAGTATGAATTGTAAAGTAAAATATTTAAATTAATAAATAAAAAATTAAGCTAACTATTTACTTAATTAATAACCATTTCAAGTTTATAAATCATTTTTTTCAATTTTTTCATGTCATATTAAGTTACATTATCGATTATGTTCACGTTGGAGGTTTTGAGGATATTCATCTCATAAGTCCAAAATAAGTTTCTAAGGTTGACTATATAAAAATAGCCCATGTTAATATCATCTACATAATATTATTTCTTGAAAAACTATCTTTTATATATATTAAAATAATTTTTTATAACTTTCCATCATGGAGGTGGTAGTCGACACGTACACATGAGGCACGTTTTCATTTTTCAATGAACTTAAGGGAAAGAAGAAAATCATTATCCTATATTTATTTAATTATAATTTTGTTCTTAATATATTATTACTTAGTTAAGTAAAATTGTATATACTATCCATGTAAGGCGGGGATGAAAAATATAGTATATAGGTTCATGAGGCGGTAATCCACACATACACAAGAAAGATGTTTTCATTTTCCATTAGATGGTTAAGTGGATGGAAAAGGTTTATGACATGAAAATAACTAAATTAATGTATATCATAGATATTTAGGTAATTATATCATTGATGTGGCCTTTATCTTATATAGGTTTCCTTTCCTTTTTACTATATTTTTAATAATTTAATGATCATATTGTGTACTTTTTGTTAAATATTTGTACTTTTATAATTTTATAATTCAATTGATTAATTAATCAATTTTTATAATTATTTTTGTATTTATTTCTTTTAAAATATTAAATTTATCTTTATTTCTTTGTTAGGTTCTTTAATTTTTCTAATTATTCTATAAGTTTTTATTGATTTTTTATTTTACAATTTTAGTCATGTAAATTTATGTTTATTTAATTAATTTTTTTAATTAACTAATCTTAAATTTAATCTATTAGTTTTTTTAATGATATAATTTAAAATAGTTTTATAGTTCAATTATTGTAATTTAATCTTAATAATTAATTTAATTATCTAAATTTAATATTTTGAACTAATGTTAATTTTCTATCTCAAATTAATTAACTGTTTTTGTTTTTTATTTTTTTAGATTTTAATTTGTGTTCTATTTTAGTATTACTATTGTGTTTAAAATAAATAAATTAGTTTATAATTTTAATTTATTCTAGTTTTAGTTTAATTATTACTCATTTAATTAATTGAATTATGTATGTTTTTGTAGATAAATGTTTAAGTCACCAACATAGTGTCTCACCAAAGCTGCATTAGTAGCTCAAACCACCATTACTTCGCTCTTCCATTGTTATTGAATCAATGAGTCACCGATGCACATCCAAATTCAACCCATGACACATACTTTAATTTAATTGTACTTCATTTATTAAATTAAATCATTTTATTTTAATGTTTTAATCATTTTTATAATTTACTATCTATATCACCGATTAGATTAATTTTGTTTACTATTATGGACTTATTAATTAATTAAGCATTTATTTTTAAGTTTCATTAAATCAGTTTTTAAAATGTTTTTCTTATTTTCTAATTGTTTTAATTGTTTTAATTATTTTAATTGTTTTATTTTAGCTTTGAATGTAAAAATTTTAAGCCACCATTGGGTGTCGGTGACTCATTGTATACTTTTCCATTTTTCAGGAGTCACTGATACTCCTTTTTTCCCTTCTATCAGCGAGTCATCTCATTGATACATCTTACTAGCACATCTGCCCTATACTTCACGAGCTACAGATATCCCTTGCAACCAGTATCGCCGATGCACCCCCTTCTCCTCCATCGGTAGCTCCTACTACCGACACACTACCCATCCCGCACCTAACGACACAACTGAAAATAACACACACCCCCATTATTCTCATTAATATCACGCAATCAGCATTACCACTACCTTCCCCCATTTGTCTCATCTCATCGAATTCAACCCCACTCTTCATTGTTGTGGCACCACCAGATCCATTGAACAAAACCAAACCAGTCGGGCCTCGTTGAAACTAAAAATGGAATCATGAATCACAAATGTTGACTAGAGTACTCGAAGTCCACACCAATTTAATATTAAAGAAGGAAGTGAAGACATGAATCCCAAATCTCTCACTAAAGACTGTCTACCTCGCTATATTTGAGAAAACAAAAATCGAGATGTTATTTTTGGAGAACTCAGAGCTGTGGAATCTTAATTAGAGCCGGTACCGTCACAGGGAGAATCCTCCACGGGTGTGGATGGCATCCGCCATGGCGTTTCTACTACATGGAGGATGGAGGGAACCTGATACTGAGTGGTTGGACAATGAGCTACTATGAGGAGACCCAAATCCAAAAACGTCCGAGTCGGAGAGACCCAATGAGTTGGTGCCACTATTGGGAGGAGCATGTAGCACCGTAGGAGGTGTCCACCACCCAAGTCAAGTTGGGTTGTCTCTCCCATGGAGATGAGGCCATCCTCCAGTCACAAAATGCTGCCATGCTGAAGTAGATCCGACTGAGCTACACTATGAGGAGGAGCTGGCCCAACCTCATAAGGGAAGAAATACCTAACCGCCTTTTGCACAGTAGATGAAGAAGAGGGGGGGGGGATAAATAACTGAAAAAAACTAAAAATACATAAAAAATAAATAAAAATAACAAATAAATAAATATAATAAATAATAATACACAAAAATATACAACTAATTAATTAAATAAAATATAATAAACTAAAATATTAATAATAGATTATAAATTTAAATTAAAATAAATAAATTAAAATAAATAAATTAAAATAAACTATTTAATGAATATAATAATTATAATTAAACATCTTAAATAATTATAATTAAAAAAATTATAATAAAATAAAGTAATAAATTCAACTAAATTAGTAATATTTTAATTTTAAAATATTGTAAAGATATAATAACTAATTAATAATAAAAATTTGATAGAATAATCAAATAAATAAATATTAAATGAAGAACTTAATAATTATATCAAACTAGAAATTAAATAACTTAATAAAAAATTACATTTTATAATCCTTAAATAATATTAATAATAATCTTTAATTATGTAATTGCAATAATAACTTTAGTAATTTAATTTAATTTATTTTTTAAATAAAATGAATAAATTAATCAATTAAAGTATTTATTAATTAATAGATAAAAACTTTTAAATAAGTAATTTAACATTAATAATAATATTCAATTTGACAAATATTTTGTTTTTAGATCTTTTTATCAGGTTTTTAATAGTTTTAATCATGCTTTATTTTTATTTTCTGCGCAGATACAAGCAGGTGATGGAATCTCAGCTAAGTTCTATCCAACAAATTGTCCGGGAGTTAGTTACCTGGAAGATGTTAAAACGACGTGTGTGGGAGTGAGAAAATAGATGTGTTCGGTGCACAATGAAGGAAAACTAAATGTCGGTGGAAAACATGGTCACCGACAAGTACGTAGGATACTTAATGTAGAGAAGCATCAAAACAAATCAACTATTATTCACATTCTAGGATCATACCATTTGAGAGTTGTGGGACATGGAGACTACCTAGAGACGTAGGATCTCGAGAGCAGCGACATGGGATTGAAGGGGGAAATTGTTTCCTTTATTTTTTCTACTCTTTAATTGAATGATTTTAATTTTTAATTCATCAATATTATCCATGGAAAAAAATCATAGCTAGGGAATTTGAAACTTAAATATTTTTATTATAAATTTATTGACACACTTTCATTTTTTAGATTCACAATTAATTGGTTAGATTGATTAAGATTTTATATTTAATTGTTCATAACCCAACTATTTTCAAATGAAAAATTTCAAGATCAACTGATGATGTAGATCTTGAATGCATTTTTAAAAGCATTAATGTCATCAAAATTGGAAATTTATGGTGATTTCAATTGTAATTCTTATTTTTTAAAAAATTATTAAGAAGTTCAATTGCTTTTTGGTAGTGGTGAACTCCAAGACTCAATATTTTGTCTGTTTAATTTCCCAGTGAGGGAGATTCTTCAACATTTCATTGAGGAGTGATTTAATATAGAGTAGTAAAGAAATCATCCATTTTAACATGTAGTTTAGAATTCTAGAGTATTTCACTTGATCTGTGGATCTTTAGTCATTGGTTTTGTGTTTTAGTTTACAGTTTCCCCATTATTTTATCATTAATTAGTATAAGACATAGTTTTTTAGTCAAATTTGTTTTATTATTACTGTTTTGTAAAGTAAAACAAAAAAATATATAAAAAATAAAAATTTAAAAGATATGCTCCCCCACTGTTGACACCAATGGGGTTGTTTAGTAAGCCTTAGAACACCCACATGTCTTCTATGTGGTTCAACCCTACAATAGTATACTAATTTATGTAATAAATTTAATTTTGAGGGTCGAGAATACCTCCAGAACCTATCAATATTTGGCACCGTTACCGGGGAAGGCAGGAACTGAGTTTCTCAGGGTAAACAAAAATAGATAAAAAACACACAAAACATTTTCTTAAAAAAAATGCTTGTGTTGAATATAAAGCTTATGTTGATTGATTGTGAATGTGTGTTTAATATTTTTCACAAAAATAATAATTGAACTTTAGGGCTTGAATTATGATAGTGCAATTCATTGTATCTGTTGTGGGTGTAATGGGCACTCTACCTGGAAGTTTGTCTATAACCTGCCACAATAGACTGCTTACAATGATGAAAATTAACAAAATTTAGAGCCCAATCCAAATATCATAGAAAAACATTACCTAATTGATTCTAAAATGGGTGCTAGGATGAAATCTAGTAACTCTTTGTTAAAATAATACCAGAAAATTGTAGTTAAAAATTATCAATAAAAATATCTGAAACTCAAAAGGTTAGAAAACATTCTCTTAGTATTATAAATAATGTTTAAAGTACCAGAATAAGATGGAATGAGTGAAAAAGAATACGTTTTTAGATGATCTGAAAATTAAAATGAAAATGATAGTGAGTGTGAACCTAGCAAACAAGCCATTTAATTTAAAGAATTTTATTCTTGATGAACAAAAATTTGAAATAACCAATTCTCTAAATTAATAAAATATCACTTAAGATCTAATAAATTTTTTAAATAAACTTGAGTTGGATAATTTTTAAAATGAATTAAAATAGATTGAACAAGAATTCCATGTACTGTACATGGGTCTAACCATTGAAAATGTTCACTATTTTAGTAACTTTTTAAAACATGATCACTCGGGTAGAGGAAAGTTTGGAAAATGAGATGTTATATGTTAAAAACACTTCACCTAACTTTTTTGAAACATTGAATAATGAATCTGAACATGAAATTGGGAATATTTGGGAAGTAAACTACCAACCTAAAATCATAAACTAAAACCCGTTTGAAACCAGAGTTAAATGTGATATTCCTAAATTTTTACGTGTTGATCCAATAATTTCTAAAATTTTGTTGGATAAATAAGTTAAGGAATTGTGCTTTGAAGAAAGGTTGATCAATGAACTTTTACTGTCATCTTTACACAGTAACCATTTTATGGAATATTTGTTTTGTGAGTTAGAAAACAATGTTGACAAACTTAGGGATAACTATTTAAATTTTAAAAATTTGGAATTTGAATTGAAAAATTCTTCCCCTGAATTTAAATTGGAACACTCAACTATCCATTGTATAGACAGCGAGCCTTTTGAACATGAAGATGAAGGGGAGGTTGACACCCACTATATTCAAGTAGAATTAATTCTTTAGGATTAGTAGATGTTGAGTGCTTATTTTCATATGAGGATATATTAAAATAGTTTTATAACTAGGTGAAACCTAAAGATTTAAATGAACAAAAACTAGCCCTTCCTTATTTTTCACGTATAACCACAACTAAGTTGGGATTTGAATCTTTTTGTGGGACTGTGAGTGAACTGGAAGTGGAACCATTATTGAATGATATTTTTAAAACTGAACATGATTCTATTGATACCTATCTTCATGAACCTCTTAATCTGAACTCACCCACAAGCACCCTTGAATTTTATTTTGTTGACATTGATGTTGATAGAATTAACTGTGAGGATAATATCAAACCCTTTAAAGCACCTAATTTTTTGTTATCCCTTCATAAAGAATTTAATCTTGTAAAATATGAACATAAATCTAAAGTGGAAAACACTACTTCCAAGATAGACTTTGATGTGTCTGAGATTAAAATTTTCTTATTATAGATTTTGGGATATCAATCCCTTCCAACTGATCATAATTATATTAAAAATTATAAAAAAGTTAATTTAGGTGATGTTTTTTTTGCTTTAATTCATGACCCCCTTTGGTAGTTAATTAATGTCAAAGGGTTATTATTAGGTATTTTTATTTATTTCCAGAGTTTAGTTTTTGTTTTCTTATGTTTTGTTACAAAAAATTCTCATTTTTTTAAAAACATTTTGGTTTTCAATATATGGTGGTTTATGGACAAGAAAACACACCCACCTAGTGACTATGATTAGTTCTAGGTGAGTATGTGTCGGGACTATAAAACTAGAACTGCATGGTAGGAAACCCATTCTTTTTTTATTATTTACTAGAGAAAAATTTTGTACTTAAATAAAGTCTAACCGAAGTATTAAAACATTGTGCTTCATGGGAGTCAACCCATGGTTCATGCTTTGTCTTTAATTTCCTTCTTATTATGATTTGAATAGAGTGCTTATGGATATTTCTTGGCCTTTCTGGTTATTATTTGTAGAGTATGCTGATGTTTTTTTCACAAAGGGGTGGAATTCCCATGTTTGAGCATTAATGAAATTTTTTTAATTCATAGTAGTTCTTTCGTTTTACTTCTACATTTATTTTCTGTTGGTCTTTTAATTTTTAACTGTTTTGTTAAGTCACCATTTCTAAATTTTTCAATGAGTCTCTAACTCACTGGTGAATATGATCCACCGATACACTTCTTTCGGTGATTCATCTCAATGGTGACTCAGTAGTGACAATGTTAGTGGGTCATTATTTTTTGCTGCTTCTGGTTAATATTGATGTTTCATTACTTCTACTAAAATTCTTATTGTGTATCTATACTAAAAAATCTACTACATGTTCTATGCTATTGGATATTGTTTTCTTTAAAGTGATATTGGTGGGAAAAATTATTTTTGTTTGTTCTTCTATACTGAAAGAGTGTACTGCATTTTTCTATGTTAGTGATTTTTTTTCATGTTATCATTTGTTAAAAAATTGAGTTTCATTTGTTTAATATTTCAATACATGTAATTAATTGTGCGGAGATCAAAACCACATTTATAAATACATTTTTGGAAATATTATTATTGTTTACATTAAGGTGATAAGCATGAATTTTTCATGATATGTTGAAAATCTTATTGAATCAATTCATAAACTACTACAACCTTTTTACTATATACTTTAGTATTTTAGTTGACAATGTTTGAACTATATTTAAAATATTTTTCACTAGATTATATGAAAATTAATGAAAAATTTTTGTAGTACAAATTTTTTATTATGGAAAACATTCTTTTGAACTTTAATGTGTCCCTTTAACATGTCATTTATCTACATAATTGAAAAATTATTGTTTACTATAAAATTCTAATTGTTATTATCTCCATGTGAATTAAAATTTGAGGAAAATTTTGGGTTTTATTTATGGGGGATGGGGTCAATTAATGATTGAGCTAAACTATTCTTAATAGAAGCCTATCAATTCCCACTTCCCTTTACACTTTTTTTTAAAACAGAATTTTTTTTCAAGAATCATTAATGAATTTGGATTCTTTAGTATTCACATTGTACTTCAATTAAGTTTTCATAAGGACAATATCTTATTGGTAGTTATGATTTTCCTTGAATCTAAAACTTTTGAGGGTGAATGATTGTTGAATGAATCTGCTTAGTGATTTTTTGAATATTTGGTTTATGAACTATGTTTGAGAGTGATATATGATATATGTAGGTGGAAGTGAAGTCATAAATTTAGGAATTGAAAAATTGAACTTTATCCTAGGGGACTCATTTCACTTTTTATTTTAGAAAATGTATTCATCATAGTGGGTCAATTTTTTTTTCGGATACATATTTTTAAACTGAAGTAAAATGGGTATTTGGGAAGCCACATTGATTCTCAGAGACCCTAGGCACTGGGTGCATTTATGTTAATTAAATTCACTCTATATAATTTGAATAAGTGCATATTTATTGTGCTCTGCACAAGATATATGGATTAGGAAAAATAAAATAAAGTGCATAGGGTTAAAAAATGAGTTTATTAAGGTGAGGGGAATAATGAATGACAAATAAAGAAGGGGAAATTAGGTTTATATGGAGTCATTTATGTTGTTTCAATAAGGTGATTGAAAAAAATTAGTCATTACTTTTTGGAACATCGGATAAAGTCAATAGACAATGTAGTTTTTGTTAATTTCTTAAATCCACTAGTTTTTTAACCTTTTATCACTCTTGAATTTAGAACTTATGCTTGAATAGTAATAAATAATTTTTCACACTCATATATGAGAAAAGACATCCTGAGAAGTGGTCGATTCATTACTCTCTTAATTACCCAGTAAGTTTTTGCAATTGGGAAAGATCTTATTTTAACATTACATTTCATAAGACTTACAATTTCTTGTCCTCTATTTTTAATGCAATTGACATGTTTCCTTTAGAGTTGATTAATGAAAATGTACTTCTATTTTTCAATGATAATAAAGTATGAAATTGTTTGAGGATAAATAATATTTAAGTGTAGAAGAATTTGACGTGGCCTTAATTTTACATAGTTTTCCACATCTTTTTATTATGTTTTTTATAATTTAATTACAATATTTTTCACTTTTTGTTAAATATTTGTAATTTTATAATTTTATAAACAAATTTATTGATTAATCAATTTTTATAATTATTATTATTTATTTATTTCCTTTAAAATATTAAATTTATCTTTCTTAGAATTTTAGGTTATTTAATTTTTCTAACTATTATATAAGTTTTTATTCATTTTTATTTTATAATTTTAAACTTGTAATTTTTTTTTATTTAATTAATTAATTATCATTTTATTTAACTAATCATTAATTTAATCTTATAGGTTTTCTTTCATCATATAATTTAATCTTATTTTACAATTAAATTATTTTAATATAATATCAATAATTAATTTAATTATCTAAATTTAATGTTTTAAACTAATATTTATTTCTGGTATCAAATTAATTAATTATTATTGTTTTTAATTTTGGTTAAATTTTAATTTATGTTTTGTTTTAGTTTTTTTAAAATAAATTAATTAGTTAATAATTTTAATTTATTCTAGTTTTAGTTTAAGTATTACTCATATAATTAATTGATTTAAGTTAATTTTTATAGATAAAAATTCAAGTCACCAAAAGAGTGTCTCACCTATGTTGTATCGGTAGCTCAACGTATCGTTACTTCCCTTTGCCACAATCTATGACTCAATGAGTTACCCACACACATCCACGCGCAACCCCTGACACATGAATTAATTTAATTTGATTTATTAAATTAAATCATTTCATTTCATTTTTTTTAAATCAAATCAATAATATAATATCAATATAGATGATTAGTTTATATTTAGTTTACTGTTATCAAATTATTAATTAATTAATCATTTATTTTTAAGTTTAGTTAATTTACTTTTTAATTTTTTTTCTTATTTCATAATTTTTTTAATTATTTTAAAATGTTAATTGTTTTATTTTATCTTTGTATTTAAAAATCTTAAGCCACCGTTGGGTGGCAGTGACTCATTTTACACTTTTCCATTTTCCGGTGTCACCGACACACCCTTTTTACTTTCTATCAGTGAGTCATCTCATCGATACATTATACTGATAGCACTCCCATGTTGTTCATGAGCTACCGAAAACTCGACAACCTGTCTCACCCACACACCCCCTTCCCTTCCATCGATAGCTCCTACTACCGATGTACTACCCTGCCCACACCTACCGATGCCACTGAAAATCACCCGCACCCCCATTCTTCTGATGAATGCAAGAAATCAACAATGACACTGACTTCCCCCATTTGTCTCACCACATCAAACTCATCCTTTCTCTTTAGCATTACGACATCACCAAATCCATTGGACAAAAATGAACCAGTCAAGCTTCGCTAAAACAAAAAATAGAAGCATTAATCATAGTTGTTTATTGGAGTACTCAATGTCTACACCATTCAATGTATAAAGAAGGCAGTAAAGACATGACTCCTAAATTTCCCACTGAAGCTCGCCTGCCTCGTTAGATTTGAGAAACCCCGAACTGAGATGCTGCTGTTAGAAAACACGGAGCCGCAAAATCCTAATCAGATCCACTACTATCACAGGGAGAGTGTGTCAATAGTTTACATGGTAGATTCCCTAGTGATTATACTGTTGTGAGGGTGGAGTGGGTCCGACGTTGAGCCGCTGGACTGTGACCCTCCACGAGAAGATCCAAATTCATTATTGTCCGATCCGAAGATACCTTATCAGCTAGTGCCACCATTGGGAGGATCTTGAAGCACCGCATGAGTTTTCCACTACTGAAACCAAGCTGAGTCACCTCTTCCCCTAGAACTAAGGCAATCCTCCAGTCTCGAACCACCAACATGGTGAAGCAAAGCTGACTGAGCTGTAACACGAGGAGGAGCCGATGCGGCTGTGCAAGCGAATAAATCTTTAAGGCCCCCTTTTCATGCAGGAAATGAAAAAGAGGGGGGGGGGATAAGAAAACTAAAACTCACTAAAAATACATAAATAAATAAATAAGATTAAACAAATACATATAATATATTCTATATTAAATAAATAAATAATAACAAAATAAAATATAAAACTAATTAATTAAAAAAAATATGTAATAAACTAAAATATTAATAATATCTTTATGATTAAAATTAAAATAATTATTTTAAAATAAATACTTTAATAAATATAGTAAATATATTTCAGCTTCTTAAATAATAATAATTAAAATAATAAAGTAAATAAAATAAATTAATAAATTCAACTAAATTAGAAGTAATTTATTTTTAAAATATAATAATGATATAATAACTAATTAATATTTATAATTTAATTAAATAATCAAAAAAAAATATTATATGCAAAACATAATAATTTAATCTAATTATAAATTAAATAACTTAATAAAATAATAACATCTTATAATCATTAAATAATATTATAAATAATCATCAATAAAGTAATTAAAATAATAACATAAATATTTTCATTTTATCTAGGATTTATGTAAAATGAAAAAAATAATTAATTAAAATATTCATTAATTATTAGTTAATAACTTATAAATAATTAATTTAACATTAATAATAATATTCAATTTTAAAAGCATTTTGTTTTTAGATCTTTTTATCTTGTTTTTAATAGTTTTAGTCATGCTTTGTTTTTCTTTTCTGCACATATACATGCAGGTGATGGAATCTTGACCATGTTCAATCAAACCAATTGTCGAGAAGTTAGTTACATGGGAGATGTTAAAATGAAATCTGTGGTAGTAAATGAATGCATGTGTGCCGTTCACAACGAAGGACAACTGAATGTCAGTGGAAAATTTGGTGATTGACTAATATAGAGGATACTTAAAGTAGATAAGCTCCAAAACAAAACAAATCTCATTCACATTCCACAATTATAACAATCAATAGTAGTGGGGGAGAGAGACTACCTGGTGATGAAGGAGCCCAATAGCATAGACCTGGGATTAAAGGGGGAAATATTTTTCCATTCTTTTTCCTACTGTGTAATCGAATGATTTTTATTTTCCATTAATTAATATTATCATAAGATAAAAATTCTTAGCATGAGAATTTGAAACAAACTAATTTTTCTTTTAAAAATTGTCACACACTTTTAGTTTTTAAAATCACAATCAATTGGTGAGATTGGTTATGATTCTCTGTTTACTTGTTCTCACCCCAAATTTTCAAAATTCAAAATTTCAAGATCAATTTTTGAGGTATATCATGAATGCATTTTTTAATGTTTTAACATCATTAACATTGGAAATTTACAACGAGTTTAATTCCAATTGTTATCTTTCTTAATTTCTTAAGCAGTTCGATTGATTTTTGGATGTCGAGAACTCCAAGACTCAATATTCAATATGTTTATTTTTCAAGCGAGAGAGATTCTTCAACATTTCTTTGAGGAGTGATTCAATAACAAGTAGTGAATAATTAAACCATTTTAACCATTAGTTAGAATTTTTTACTATTTCACCAGATCAATTTCCCCTTAGTCCTTGGTTCTATGTTTTAGTTTATTATTTTTCCATTAGATTCATCATTAATTAGTGTAAGACTTTGTTTCTTAGTCAAATTTTTTTATCATTACTAATTTACAAAGAAAAACACAACAAAATATAAAATATAAAATAAAAAAATAGATGTTCCCCCACTGTTGACACAAGTGGGGTTGTTTTGTAAGCCTTAGAACACTAACCTTTCTTCCCTATGGTCCGACTCTGAATTATTAGACTATAGTAGGTAATAAATTTAATTTCATGGGCTTTAAAATCCTCAATAAGATATCAATCATAATGGGTAAGATAGTTTTTAATGTTTTAATATAAGAAAAAAGTAAAACAATCGATTAAGAACTATACCTCTTATTCAGATAACCTCCTTAGGTTCATTCCTAAATTCTTCATAAGATGGTATTATGATCAAACCATGACCTATATTATGTGGGCAGGGATGTTAGGAATGGATTTAATTAGGTATTAGACATGATAAGAGTTTATTTAAGTGTGTATAATAGAGGAGAGGAGGTGTTATTTTATAAGTGAGGAAGAGGGTTCACATGGAATTTTTCAAAAACATTAAAACATATTAATGTCACACTCTATACAAGTTACTCAAAAATGACTCATTTTTTAATAATACATAATTGTGTGATGAAATATTTTAACACAATATTATTTTGACATGTTTTTAATTCATTTTATCCCTTAATAATTTAGTTTTATTCTAATTTCACTCTTACCATGATAACTATATATTTTCACTAATGTTACTACTCATAATGACCAAAAATGTGGGTGAACACATTACCAAATTTTAACCATGTGATTATAAAAAAAAATTATAGTTTTTAATAATAAAGATATAATGTTGGTATAATTTCATTTTAAAATTATAACATGTAATGTGATGGAATTTTTTTCTAGAATAATTTATTTTTATTGTGAAAATATTTTTATACCAAAATCAAGTGTAATTTTGATTTCAATGAACATTATTTGATTATAATTAATCAAATAGATCAAATAAAATTTTAAAATAAATCTTAATTATAATGATACTTTTTAAATACATGAAAAAATATAATTTTCATAAAACATCTCTTTTTCCTTCTATTCATAAAAAAATCATCTATTTCCTGAAATTTTCCTAAAATTTTTCTAAGATAAATTTAACTTTAGATGTCCTAAATTCTGTTCATTTTTTCACATTAGAATTATAGAATCTATAAATAAATATTTTAAATAAAATCATATAATACATTTAAAAAAATGTAATAAGAATTAAACTATTTAATTTTGGATTGAAATAATTACATAGCATTCTTATAATGAATATATTTGTATAAAATCTTATAAAAAAATATGAAATTTAATTACTATTAACAATACCTTATTTCTTACATTTTCCTCCTTTTAGAAATTAATTCCTTGTAATTTTATTCATTACTTAATTAGGTGGATATATGTTTCTTTCATACCAATTTCCAATTCCCATGTTTCTTCTCCAATAATATAGTGTTTATCAAAACCTTTACTTAGTGAATCGCCTTATTTCTCAAAAAAACATCTCTCTAGGACCCAGAATATGAACCAAATGTTCCTCATAAAAAATATTTTCTACCAATTTTACTAATTTAAGGATCAAAACATGAGATGTATCTAACATATATTTTCTTAATAATTAATCAAGGAACACATCATGTACCTAGGATAAACATTTAGGTGACAACTCTTGTTAAAAAATTGATTAAACTTTCTATAAAATTTCATATGGTCCAATGAACCATGGACTTAAATATCTATTTTTACCAAAATACTTATCATTTTTTCATAGAGATAATTTAATAAAATCATGATTACCTACTTCGAATGAATGATCATTTATCTGGTTATCTAAATAAATCTTTTTTCTACTCTAATATTACCTCATATACTATAAAATCATATTTAACTTTTTAGCCATCCCTTATACAAACTCTAGTCCAAAAAAATTACATTCACCTAATTCTTTCCAATTAGATAGAGTATAAGATCACACTCTATATAATTACTCAAAAAATTTCCATCTGTATACTAGAATAGAAATAATTATTATAAGAAAACTTAACTAACAAAATATTTTGGTACTAACATTCATGATAATATATTTAAAAGGATTAAAGTATGTCTTAAAAATTATAAATCATTCCCTCATACAGTACATTATTTTTAGTATGAAAATATGTAATGGTATTTAATTCAATACCCAATGACTTTTTAAAGCCTTTATAATAATTATAAGTAAACCTAAGATCAATGTAAGATATAATGGAGAAAGGAATTCCATGTGACCTGACTATCTAGTTGAGATAGAGTTGAGAAATATAATATAAATACATATTAAATTGAATAGGAAAGAAATGTTCATATTTAGTCAATCGATAAAAAATAACCCCAATTGAATCTTTAACATGAGATGTCTTTGGCCATCCCACATCAAAATCCATAGATATATTTTCTTATGTCCCCTCAAATAAGAATCCTTCTTGATGAAAAATCCACCATTCATGGAGGGTTGTTCCAAAATTGGAGCATTCACCAATATTATTTTAAGTTCGTGGAAACATTCATGACACTCATTCATCTTAATGAATTTAACACATTTTAAAAAAAATTAGTTGGTGGGCTAGATAACCGAGAAATGTTTTCAATAAAATGCTGGTAGTAACCAAGTAATCTAAGAAAACTATAAATTTATATGACATTTATAGGTCTTCAATATTCTTCAAACAACATAGTTATAGTGGTGTAAATAGATATAATTTCTTTAAAAAAAATATTCCTATGGAAGAAAATCTAATAAAACCAAAATTAATATTTACTACATTTTCCATATAACCAATTGACATTATAAGTTTGGAAAACAATCTCAATGTGACTTTCAAGATCCTCATGAATTTTAGATTGTAATTAATTATCATTAATTAACACAACCACACACTTATCCAAATATCATGGAATGATCTATTTATAAAATCCATAAAAACATTAGTTGCATCAGACAATTGAAAGAGTATAACCAATACTCCCAATAACCATATATATCCTGGAATATATTTTTTATAATATCTTCTTCCTTCACCTTTAATTGATCATACACTAACCTATGATCAATATTTGAAAAATATTATACTCCATAGAGATGATAAAAAAATCATCGATATAAGACAAAGGGTACTTATTCTTAATAGTGATATTATTCAAGGCTATATAATCAATTAAAAATATCATTGAACCATCTTTCTTTTTAAAAAATAAAATAAGAGCTAGGTTGATTGAGACTTTTATCAAGAAAATATTGTAATAACCTTTTCAATTCCATGTATTCTACTCGATCTATTGGATGAAGACATTTTGAAATTGTCTTATCACCAAGAACTATTTAAATAGTAAATTCAAAATCTTAATTAAGAATAGTACTAGGATAATCCTCAAGAAATATATCCAAATATTCAATTACAGCTAGTGTACCACTAATCTGAAAATTTTCATTTTTTTAAATGACACGAGTTAGGTATCTTTTTTTTCATTTGTAATCAATTTCTCAGCTTGATGACATGTTGTCAATGTTATTAAATATTTTAATATAAATCTATTATCTCAACAATCTATCTTAACCTATTAAAATTAAATCAAATCCATGATCGAAATAATATCGAATGATTCAATTGGAAGTTTAACTAGATTTATATGAAATTTAATCAATGGATTGCAATAGGATGATTATTAAAAATCTTGGTTTCTTTGGTACTTCCACAAAGAGTTTTCACCAAAAGTTTTATCTTCTTTTCATGAGGTGATATTCCCATTTTACTTGGAAATGTCTTAGAAATGAAGGAATATTATGATCCAGAGTCAATAAAGACATTAGAATAATTTGAATAAATAAGTAACGTACCTATCACCACTTTATTAGATGATATATCGTTAATTATTATAATAGAAAATGATTTTCCAACATATTAGTTTATTTTGATTTTAATTACTTATAACTTGAGTAACTAACCTCAAATAGACATTAGAAAAATGCCCGACTCATTAAAATTAATATATCTCACCCTTTCTTGGATATCCATTATACAACACCCCATGTTTTATGGACCTTTTTTTGAAAAAAAATAAATATTTATTTATTTATTTCAATTATTTTAATCAAACATTCATTTCACATGGCATTAACTTGGAGTACATTATACGAAACATCGATTTCGCATACACAACACCGATGTTTCTACAAAACATCATTTTAATATTTTAATTATTTAAATAAGATAATTATAACCTAATCATTAAACTTAGTTATATGAATAGTAATAACTACTTATGAAATATTTTTGGTAGTTTTTTATATATATAAAACACGTTTATAATGAAAGATATAATTTTTGGTAAAGTAATTTTATGTTCCAATATACTGCTTTCTCAGTTGAACTACTTTTAATGTCCTTCTATGAAAAAAATAAAATAAATTTTATACACATATTGAAATTAAATTTGATAAAATAAACTTAATTTTTTAATATATAGTGTATAAATTATCTTAGGGTGAATTTTTGGTCTTTTTCTGAGAAACATCATTTTTGTGTGAATAGTTAAAAATTTTAGATTTAAATTCGACACTGAAATTTCAACTAATTTATTAATAAGGTTAAATTATATTTCAATTTTTTTAAAAGATTAATTATATTATATTTTTATCAATTATTCAAATGTAGTTAATTTTAACCAATTTCATATTCAAATTGGACGTAAAAACATAGCAATCTTTTGATCACTTTTACTTTAAAAACTCGTATTGTCGACCCAAATGTGGGATTAATTTTAAATTAATTTCAACAAATTTTGTGATAAGAATTCTAAAAAATGTATTCAATATTTATAATAGGCATAATTTATGATGTCTAATAAGTTCAAATTTATTTTTGACCAAAAATAAAATTGAAGTAATTATAATTAATTACAACGATTAAGGTTAAATTAAGCTTGATGAGGGAATAAACCATAACATTATTGCTCCAAAAGACCTATAAACTTGTAATAAATCTATTTGATTCCCATATTTATACAATATAATCCATTTTATAGACTTTGAACAACCAATTGAAATAAAAAACATGGGTAGGGTTCCTTTCCTTTAAAATATTTTAGTAGTGCCACCCCTCCTCCATTATAAAAGGCCTCCACTAATCCCACTTCCTCACACCTCTCAAATCAATTATGTTCAAAAACATTCATCAAACATGTCACCCAAACCTATATAAAATCTAATTTTAAGCCTCCCTGTATATAGAAATCATCTCAAGGAATCCTTTTGGTTCAAACCAAATGGTGTTTCCAGATTAATAGGTAACACCCTCCCTCAATTTCCTTTTTTTATTTCCTTTATCCACTCCCTAAAATTTTATTATTACATGACTGAATAATAAAATCAATATAATAAATAAACAAGTATTTTTTATTCTAGGTATTCAACCTGAACATACACACATATCCTTCTAATGGGTAACATACATACTTTTTACGTGTATGGTGAACTAATGCCTCACTAAAAAATGATTTTTTAATTATCCTCTACCACCTATAATGGTGTAAATTATGATGAAAACATTATTTATATATGTTATATATTATATTTATTATTTATTTATGATTATTTAACTATTTTACAACACATATATTTATACTTTCCTTTTGGTACTAACACGATAATTTCATTCGAGGAAGTGTGGACTACTGCCCCCTCAAAATGATGTGATTTGTTCATACACTATATCGAATGTATTATGGATATAATTAATAAATTTAAATTATATAAAAAAGATAATTTAATAAATATATATATACATATATATACATATATGACATTGACTTTATTTTTTTCAACACGACAATTAAACAGAAATAACATTCATGCTTATGTACGACTTACCATCTCCATGAATGATGTATTCCATTTTATACTTATATATTCATTGAATTATTATAATACACATATACTAGATATAAATTATATTAATATCATGGTTTACATTCTAGAATTATGATATATGTATAAGGACCAAAGATATAACAAATTAAGACACATGTGAAGAACAAAGTGAATATTATCTGAAGTGAAACCTTAACATAGGATGGTTAAAAAGTGGGTAATATAAGGTTATAATAAGACCATATATCATATTATATATAAGAATATAGTTATTTAAAATATTTATAATAAATTTATATTTATTATATAGGTCGTTTTAATGAGTACGATGAGAGTCAAGGCTCAAGGTAAGGGGGATTCCATCTCCCTTTTTTTTTCTCTGAGATACATGCTATTATATCCACTCTTTCCTTTTGTGTGATGTATATACTGACAATGATTGTATTCTTTTTATTTATTTCTTAAATTTATTAGTATTCATAAGATCCTTCTTTCAAGGGTTTTAATTTTCAAAACAAACCAAATTGGTAAAATAGTTTTGTCTCAATTTTCCTTCTATGAGACTCATGTTTTGTAATGAACCTAAACTCTTTTTCAAGGTGTATATACATACTTTATACATGTTATATAATGAATATATTTATTTTAATGATATTTTAAGCTTCATATAATTTCCTTTTCTTAAATATAAGGTATTATCCCATGTTACCAATTTATAATTGTTTATTGAGACAATCACAATTTTTTTCGAGATTGTTTATGTTTATAATTCCTTTGATGAAATATTATGATCCATATCTCAATAACAATCATTAGTTTCCTTATCATTGTTTTTTGAAGATATAATCATGATTTAGTACCATTATTTACACTATTTGGTACTTAAGATAACATTTCTATGTGAAATATGATCATCTCTCTCATTGGTAAGAAATAAATTGTATTCAAAAACCATGTTTTTAAAAATGTTTTCAAAAATGATTTCAAAAGGTCATTGAAGATAATTTTCAAGGAAAAAGGATTTTAAAAATGTTTTATTATTTTCAAATATTCTGTTATATATTTTAAAATCTATTTTCATTGAATTTTTTTAAAAGGTTTTATGTTATAAAAATTATTTTACAAAAAAAGGATATTTTCCCGAGGAAATATTTTTTAAATTTAATTCAAAATCATTTCTCATATAACATAAAATCCATTTGTGTTACTCATTCCTTTATAGAGAAATTATTCAATTTTTATATTCTTATTATTTCTATAAAGGTATTATTATTTTAAGACATGATGTCTATGAACCCCATTTCTCTTTCACAGGTTGTATACTTTTGAAATATGATTCTTTAATAAGTTATGTTTATGATGAAATTATTATGAAACCTATATCATTATCTACAGGTTATGATATGATTACTTGTTTATGACACCCATTTAATTTCATGGGTTATGATATGAATGTTTATGATTTTTTGGCCCATCTATATAAGATTTCATTAGGAAATGGATGGGACTTACATCTCACTAAAATGGATTGGGTAAAATTTAATATCTCATGATATAGAATAATATGGTATTGGGAGTAATACTTGACTACTATGATGAACATGGTAGTGAACCATGACTACCAAGATGGTATGATGACTGAACTCATGATACGATGATAGACATGGGAGTGAACCATGACATTCAAGATGGTATGGGGATTGAACACATACTAGTAAGATGGTATTGGAAACAATTCATTTTCAAATATGGAAATAATATCTTATGTTATGTGTTTTCAACACTTCTAGATTTTATTCTTATGTTATTCTTATATGGATTATGTTATTTATTTCTTTATGATTCATGTCGTATAAACATCCAATCTTTATAACCTGATTCATATTTATAATCTTTTACATGTAGGGTATGATATTATATTTTCATGATCACATTATAATAACCATTTCTAATGTTTACGCTTACATGTCTCCCTCGATTACACTTACTGAGAATCTTAGATCACCACTCTTTATGTTTCCTTCCTTAGAACATAAATATATGTATTATATTAGATGTTTATTTGAAGGGTGATAGTAATGAAGAACCTAGTGGGAGATTAGGTAGATCCTTTATGTACCGGTATTGATGTATCCATGTTTCCATGTTTCCAAAGGAACTAGACCAGTACGGTCTTTGGGAATGTATTTTTATAATGTTTTATGTATTCGGCCAAGGTGATGTAATGTTAAGGTATGTATAGACTGGGTCGTTATAGTTCATATCAGAGAAAAGGTTTAGTTATTATTTGGAAACTATGATGACAAATCCTTAGTGAGAACCCTAAAGACATGTCTAAGGATATGTTTTAGGATATGGAAATGTGTTGGAAAATGTCATGGAATTTTGGTAAATGATTAAGCGAGCAGTTTCATAGCAATATATTCCTGTCTAGATACTACAAGTGGATGTGGCTCTAGAATAGATGTACCTAGGAGAAACAACTCCGATGAAATGTTTCATGCCTGACTCTGGGTAATCGAGTACATGACAATGGGCCTTACTGGACACATGGTTTGACACTCCTAGAGGATATGCTTTGGAAATTCACAAAGTCTCCACGAACCATTAAGAAGGATTAAAATATATATTGGCTATGAATAACTTAGTAAAAACCTAAGAAATCATAGATTAAGGAAGGTTTTGTAATTTAGACATACAATAAGTGAATTTTTAGGATTATGTTGTTCCTCAATATGATAGTCATTTTTAATCTATGCTTTTGGTTTTAGTCAATGGATGCAACGTAAAAGAACCTTGTTAATGTTGATTATGATGGAAATTTCAATAAATTTCCTCCTAAGAAATAGAAGGATATGATAGATTGAATGTAAAACCACATTGTTATGCTCACACTGATTTTTCAAGATATAAATCATAGTGGAATTCTTAATGAGAAAAGGAGGGAATAAAATTCTGTTGAATATTTCATGAGTCAATGCCCATATTCATTCAAAGAGTATTCTGATCAACTTGTTTCTAGACAAGGGATCAGTACTAATAAAAATATATTATCCATTCTCATGTTTTGGGAGGATTAGAATTCTATTCTATATATTATCATTTAGAAGGTAAATCAGACATGTGGTGGACTCTGATTAAGAACATAAGGCAGAAAGATGAGATTGAATCCATCAAATGGGACAAGTTCAAGAAATTATTTTTCAATATTTACTTTTGTCTGATTCTTCATAACAAGAGGGAGAAAGAGTTCCTTGAGTTAGAGAAAATGGATTATGAATATAATGGTAATTATGAGGCTAATTTCATGAGACATGAAAGGTATTCTTTAGGAATTCTCATCCAACCTGAATGTAAACATGATAGGATCATTAGTGGATTAAAGCCATGTCTGAGAAGGGAATTTTCCCTAATAGAATTTAGTAGCTATGAGGAGATTATGTGTTGTGAAATCAAGTTTGAAATGGAGGTTGGAGACACATATCAATCCAATGGGTTTGACAAGAAAATGAATATGGAGTTTAAAAGAGAAATCTTTAAAACCATGAAGAGAAGAAGATGTGATTTCCCTTTTTCTCTAATTGTGGGAAGAAGCATGAATGATATTACCTTAAGGGGTATGATAAATGTTATAAGTATATAAATGAAGGCTATCAAACATTTTATTATTAAAGTGATGTGAAGAAGTTAGTTGATGGTGCTAATAAAGAGAATGATGCCTAAAATTCACCCCCCATGCTCCTGTGCAACAAGTATACAGATAATGGGTATTATACTAACCAGTACCCAAATCCAGGGGCTAGTGATGATGATTTATGCCAACATCCTATTAAGTTGAGGTACAATAGAAAATCACATTCAATCTCTATTTCTAATAAGGGGTGCAATAACGATGTGGTAAAAGGTACACTTACCATCCACTCTAGAACTGCTAAATTATTATTTGACTCTTGATCAACCAACTCTTTCATATTTAAATAATTTTATAAGGGTGTTAATATTCCACTAAAATGGTTAGATGAACAATTAACAGTGTAATCCCCTAATGGTATTATTATTGCATCAAAATTCTGTGATTCCTCTCCAGTTAGCATATGTCAGAATGTGCTTCGGGAAAATACTTTCATTCTTCCTTTGGTTGAATCTGATCTTATTATGGGCTTGGATTGGATTTATCTACATAAATATCACTTCAATTTTCATGGAAGGGAAGTTACATTTGATATTTTAGACCATCCTATGACATTCCATCAATGTTACAATAAATATGAACTCACTTGATAGATTACATCTAGTCTATGGGTCTTAATTCCCATTTATAAGGGATTCTTATCTCAAATTGTTGGGGATAATATCAACATAAATGATATGTACTTTGTTCTGGAATTTATGGATGTATTTATAGAAGAGTTTCCCAGACTTCCACTAAAACACGAAGTTGAGTTCTCAATAGATCTCATACCTGGTTCATCACTAATTTGAACAACTCTTTATACAATAACTCCAATTGAATTATTGGAATTGAAGAAGCAACCTCAGGAAAAACCTTGATGATTTATTAATTCAGCCATGTCTGTAACCGTGGGGTACACCAGTTCCTTTTGTAGAAACTAAATATGGATAAAAACGACTCTCAATTGATTTTCAGTAGTTAAACAAGATCACGATCAAGAACAAGTATCATCTTCCCCATATTTTTGAATTGTTTGGAAAACTTCAAGGAGATCAATAATTTTGGCTGATGCGGGTAATCTTGGAATGCAATCTGGTTCCTTTGAATTTTGAATTTTGAATGGGAATTTTCTATTTGTTTTTGTTCCCGCCTGTAGGTTACCACACACCGTGAAAGCGGATTTTGAAAATCAAATAAAAAAACGAATTTTCAGGCAATAATTTTCAAAGATTTACTTTCATTATAAATATCATCAATTGAGGTTCAAGAAGGAGTATCAATACAAGATGACATTCCATATACTATATGGACAATATGAATATATAGTAATGCCTTTTGGTCTTACTAATTCCCCAAATATCTTCATGGATTTTTTGAATAGAGTCTTTAGAGATTACCTAGACCAATTTTTTGTAGTCTTTATAGATGATATTATTAACTATTAAAAGAGAAAATAAGAGGGTGAATATGACTTGAGAATTGTTCTAAAGACCCGAAATATGGAGAAACTATATGAATAATTTACAAAGTGTGAATTTTGGATTCAAAAGGTTTCATTTTTGGGTCACATAATATCAAGAGATGGTATAACAGTAGATCCTCAAAGATAGATTCTATTTAATGTGGGCCTAGTCCAACCAAGATAACTGAGATTCGTATATTTCTTGGTCTAGATGGATATTATTGATGTTTTGGGGAGAATTTTTCATGAATATATAATTTGATGACAAAGTTAACTCAGAAAGGTGTCAAATTACTCTATAAAGATGAATGTGAGGAATTTTTCGAGGAATCAATGAATAGGTTGGTTAGAGAACCTGTTCTTATATTACCTTATAGAAGGGAAGGGTTAGTAATTTATAGTGATTCATCCAATAAGGGATTGGGATGTGTTCTTATGCAGAATACCCTGTTTAATGCTTATTCCTCATGACAGTTGAAGATTCATGAGAAAAATTATCGAACACATGATTTGGAGTTAGTAGGGGAAATTTTTTCATTAAGGATATATATGCATTATCTTTATAGAGGAATGTGTGATATATATACTAATCAAAAAATCATTAAATATATATTCACACTGAAAGAGTTGAGCATGAACCATAGAAGATGGTTAGAGATAATAAAGGATTATGGATGATTAATACATTTCCACCCTAAGAATACATTGAATGTGGCTGATGATTTATGTCGAAAGGGTCATGCTAGCTTATCCATGATGAGGGTAAAAAATATCCAATATTTATGAATTTTCAATGAATGAATCTAGAAATCTTGATGGTAGGGAAAATATTATATTTCTCAAATAAATTTTCATCCCTATATCTATGTTAAGATTAAGGAGGCATAAAATGAAGATGTATAGCTACAAAAGAAAGTAAGAAATGTAACCAAGTTTAAACTTAATCAGGATGGAATGATATGGTTCTAGAACCCTGTATGTGTTCCTTTGATAACTAATTTAAAAAAGTATCTATTAGAGGAAGCTCACAGTTCATCATTATATATTCTTCATGGAAGTTAGGATATTTTTTGGGATTTAATTGAATATTTTTGTCAGGATGGGATGTAGAGAGATATCATAGAGTATGTATCTCTATGCATGGTATGCCAGTAAGTAATTTTTAAAAGACAAAAGTATAAAGGGATTTTTATTCCATTACCCATTCTTGAATAGAAATGGTAGAACACCATGATGTATTTAGTTATTGGAAAACCCAAAACCTCTAAAGGGTTTAATGCTATTTGGGTGGTAGTCGATCACCTTACTAAGTTATCACACTTCATTGATATCAGATAAGACTTCTCTCTAGATGAGTTTTACATGATATACATTAAAGAAGTGGTAAGGATAAATGGAGTAGCAATTTCCATTGTATCAGATTGGGATTTGAGGATTACCTCAAAATTATAGTGATGTCTCAAGCAATTACTTTATATATAATCGAGTTTCATTACTACTTATCATCCTCAGATGGGTAGTCAATCTGAATGAACAATTCAACCCTGAGAGGATATATTAAGATCCTGTTCTTTGATTTCAATGGTTGTTGGGATCTAGACCTTCCTATAGTTGAGTTTTCATAAAATAACAGCTTCCACTCATGAATTTAGGTTGATCCTTATGAAGCTCTATATGGGAAGAAATTTAGAGCTCCAACTTGTTTTGATGAAGTGGGAGAAAAAAAGATATTGGGACCTGATATCGCTAATAAAATGGAAAAGAATGTCAGAGTCATTAAGAAACATATCAAGGAAGTTAGAAGCCGACAAAAAGGTTATGCTGATAACCCTTATCTTGATCTAGAATTTGAAACTGTTGAAATGGTGTTTCTACAAATCTCTCTCTATAATAAGGTTATTATATTTGAGAAGAAAGGGAAACTAATCGCTAGGAATATCGGCCTATTTGAGATTCTTGATCATATCCGGAATGTATCATATCACTTAGAAATTCCTCTAAATTTCTATCATGTTTTTTATGTGTTCTATGTATTACTCTTGAGTATTTACATACCTGACACTTCACAGATACTGAACTCAGAGGTCATACCGCATGATCATGATCTTTCATGTGCGGAGCAACCAGTTAAAATGATGGATAATACAGAGATTGTTCTACAAAATGAGACCACTCACCAGGACAATGTTTTATGAAAAAAATTACTTGTTAGAATAATATACGTGGGAACTTGAGGATATGAATTTGTAAAAGTACCATCATTTTTTTGTACCTTAATGAAAAATTTCAAGGGATACATTCATATTAAGGGAGGTAGAATGTAAAATGAGTTTCTATTAACCATTTCATTCAAAAAAAATTAACTTTTCATTTATGTCTTACAATTATCTCAGTCAATCATTCCTATTCCATGACATGGAATTTTCATACCTTACATGGAACATCGAATTGGAATATGTAGCACCGATGTTTCTAAGAAACATCATTTTAGTATTATAATTATTACTTGAGATAAATATAACCTAGTCATGAAACCTAATTATAAGAATAGTAATAACTAATCTTCAAATATCTTTTTTTAAAGGTTTGATATAAATAAGTCATTTTTATAATGAAATATATAATTTTTGTTAAATTCATTTTCGGTTTAAAAATAACGCTTTCTCAGATGAACTGCTTTTAATGTCCATCTCTGAAAAATAAAAAAAATTCATTTTAGACACATTAAAAAATTAAATTTGATAAAATAAATTTTATTTTTGAATCTATAATTTCTAAATTATCTCCGGGTAAATTTTTGGTATTTTTATGAGAAACTTCATTTTTGGGTGAATATTAGAAAATACAAGATTTCAATTCAAAACTTATTTTTTATCTAATTCATTTATAATTTTAAATTATATTGTAATTTAGTTTAAATGTTTAATTAGATTATATTTTTATCTATTAGTCCAATATAACTAATTGGAACCAATTTTACTTTGAAATTGAATATTAAATCTTAGCAAACGTTTGATTATTTTTACATTAAAAAAAATGCATTGTCGACCCGAATATGAGATTAGTTTTTAATTAATTTAATCCTATTATGTGATTTTAATTTAAAAAAATGGATTCCATATTTGGAATCAATATAATTTATAATTTATAATAAGGTTAAATTAGTTTTTGACCAAAAATATTAGTGAAGTAATTAAAATTATTTACAATGATTATGGTTAAATTAAACTTATTAAGGGAAAAACCATAACATTAAGGCGCAAAAAGACCTACACACTTGTCATAAAGGTATTGGATGAAAATATTTTTATTCTATAAAAACATTTTTCTCTAATTTTAAAAATTATTTAACAACATTCAATAAGTAAACGTTGCTGGGGTTCCTTTCCATTAAAATATTTCAAGAGTTCCACCCCTCATCCATTATAAAAGGTCTCTTAAACTCCCACTTCCTTACATATATAAAGACACATAAGTTTGGAAAAAATACACACAAAAATATCCACAACTTTTCTCCCTTCAGCCTTTAATCCTCCCTTTGGGGAAAAATTAATCTAAGGAATCCTTTTGGCTAAAACCAATAGGAGTTACCCAATTAAGAGGTAAGACCCTCCCTCAATGTCCTTTCATTTATTTCATTTCCCAACTCCCTAATATATTATTTTTCCATTCTTGAATGAAAAACCAGTATACATAATATAATAGTATATTTTGATGCAATTTTTTCAACATGAACATACACACAATTCCATCTAATGGGTAATGGACATACTATTTACGTGTTTGGCGGATTACCGCCTCACTAAACGATGGAGACTCAATTATCTTTTACCAATTTCCACAGTGTAAATTATTATGTAAACTATATTTCTATATGTAATATATTACATTTATTATTTTTTAATATTATCTAATTCTTTTACAACACATATCTTTATAGTTTTCATTTGGTGTAAATACGATAATTTTGTTTGAGGAAGTGTGGACTACCGCACCATCAAAATGATGTGATTTGTTCATACACTACATGGAATGAATTAAGAAAGAGCCTAGTTAATATATATGATATATATGATATAATAAATCTAATTTAATAATTATATATACACATATATTACTTTTACTTTCTTTCTTTCAACACGATAATTAAATAGAAATAATGTTCATGCATACAAGCAACATACCATCTCCAGGAATAGTGTATTCTATTTGATAATTCTATATTATATGGATTATTATAATAAAAATATACGGGATATGAATTATATTTATATAATTATTCACATTATTAAATCATGATATAATTATAATTTCTAATGATATAATAAATCTAGGCACATTTGATGAACAAAGAGAATATTCTCCAAATTGAAACCTTAATATAGGATGATTAACATGCAGGGAATATAAGGTTATTATAAAAAAATATATGGTATTAGATATAAGTATATGTTTATTTAAAATATTTATAATTAATTTATATTTATTATATATCTGGTCTGAATTAGTATGATGAGATTCAAGACTCAAATTAAGGGGGATTTAACCTCACATTTTATTTCTGTGGGATACATGCTATGTTCACAACTCTTTCCTTTTGTGTGGTGTATGTAATTCCCACTATTGTATGAAATTTATTTTGTACTTAAATTTATGGGTATTCACATGATCCTTATTTCATGGGGATTAAGTTTCAAATGTTATCAAATTAGTAAAATAGTTTTGTCTCAATTTTCTTTTTTTGAGACTGATGTTTTGTTATAAACCTAAACACTTTTTCAAGGTGTATATACATCCGTTATAAAATTTATATCATTAATATAATTTTTAGGATATTTTAAGATTCACGTAATTTAGGTTTCTTACATGGAGAGTATGATCTCAAGTTACCAGGTTATGAGAGTTTTTTGAGACAATCTCATCGCTTTCTAAGATTGTTTTTGTTTATGCTTCCTTTGATGAAATATTAGGATCCATATCTCAAGAACACTCATGAGTTTTCTTCACCTATGTTTATTAAATATATTTTAATTTGTTAGTATATATTTCTTATACTGTTTGGTACTTAATATAATGTTTCTAATTAAAATATGGCCATCTATCTCTTCACTCAAAAATCTATTGTATTCCAAAACATGTTTTCAAAAAAACAACCTCTTTAAATGATCATTGATGATTATTTTCAAGGAAAAAGTATTTTAAAATTGTTTTACTATTTTAAATTCTTACATTATATGTTTTCAAATCTATTTTCAATGGAAGAGGATTTTAAAAGGTTATATATTATATAAATATTTTTACAAAGGAGAAAGGATATTTTCCTCAAGAATATTTTTAAAAGATCTCTCAAAACATTTTCCTCTCTATGATAACATATATTGTTCTTACTAATGAATTTATGGGGAAATTATTCAATGTTTCAATTTATACTATTTCTATAAATAGATTATTATTTTTCCATGATTTTTATGAAACTCGTTTCGCTTTCACGGGTTATATACTTTTTAAATCCTCTTATTTTCACAGGTTAGGTTTATGATCAAATGATTATGAAACATATATATTTATCAGCATGATATGATATAATTACATGTTTATGACACCCATTTCATTTTATGGGTTATGATATAATTGTTTATGATTTCTTGGCACACATATGTACTATTTCATTAAGAGATGGTTGGGACCTATATCTTCTTCTAATGCATTGGGTAAAGATTTATATCTCAATAGATATACTAAAATGGTATTGGGAGTGAAAATTGACTACTAAGATAGCCATGGGAGTGAACCATTACTACATAGATGGTATTAGAAGTGAACTCATGCTACTATGATTGCCTTTGGAGTGAGCCACAACTACCAAGATGGTATGGGGAGTGAACCCATACTTATGAGATGGTCTTGTAAGTGATTCCTTGGCTATTATAGAAATAATATTACATGTTTATGCGTTTTACAAAATTCCATGTTTTATTCCTATGTTATGTTTTGATGGATTATTTTCTTTATTTCATTATGATTCATGTCTTATAAACTATCAATATTTATGCATGATTCATGTTTATGATCTTTGACATCTAGGGTATGGTCTTCTATTTTCATGACCACATTCATATACACTATTATAGTCTTTACGCTTACGTATATCTCTTGTTTAACCTTACTAAGCATCTGAGATCACCCGTCTTTATGTTTATTTCTGATAGTTATGAAGATATGTATTATGTTTGATGTGTATAAGAAGGGTGATAGACATTAAGAACCAATTGGGAGATGATATAGCTCTATTATGTATCAATGTTTAGGTTTTCATGTTTCCCAAGGAACTAGACTCATATGGTCTTTGGGAATATATTTGTATGATGTTTGAAGTATTAAAAAAAAGTTATGTAACGTTAATGTACGTCAAGACAGAGCTGCTATATGTTATGCTATTCTGGGATTGATCATGAATCTTTTATTTGCATTCAAGAACAATATAACCAAACATACCATGCCAATAACACTTTCCATGTCATTTCAAACATTCCTTGAAATGTATTTTATGACATGTGAAAAATGTTCGGGGATTACCACCATATTTTTTCGTTAAATACTTATCTATTACTTAACACATCGATCACTTCTCACTCTTATCATCATGAAGTCAGAAAAATCTATATCAACTTTCTCAACACATTGAAAAAATTTCCCATAAATTTTAAATTCATGTTAGTGAAATTATCTTCATAATCTTGTTTTTAATCCAGTGGAAAATATATTAATTTTACCGTTAAGTTCTTAAATAAAACATGTTGCATACCTCAACAATCATGTTAAATTTTATTCATATAAATATACTAAATCCTTATTTTTTATCCTCAATTCCTTGAATTTCTTTTCCATTCTAAGTCAAATAGAATTAGAAAAATATTTCTCCCAAAAAATATTCGAAAATATGTCTCATTTTGAGGAATCAAACTCTTCCTTATCTATATGTATTATTCATAACCATTGACCAACATCTATAAGTTTCAAATTTACATTGATAAATATAAATAATTACTTATTAACATTCTAAAAACCACATGAAATCAAATATCTTTTCTATAAATTTGATCCATTATTCATCTCCCACTATATATAATGTTCCAACGAAAGATGTAGGGTTATATTATATAAAATAATCTATAATGGACATGTTTATATATAGTAAATATAGTTGATCTAGAACATGGATGTCACCTATATTTATATCATATGTCAACTGATACATCACCGCAACAAACTACTCAGTTCCAATTCGACCACTCTAGGTTGATGATTTGGATGTTATTTTCCACTTGAGCCCTTCATACTTAATCTTCCCTATATCCTATATGGAAGACTATTATAAAAATATATATTTTAGATAAAAGAAAATGGTAATATTAAAATCATATATTATGTTTATATAACCATAAATTAGAATCTATTAAGGGTATTCTCTTAATATTATTCTCTACTATTATCAAAACCTTTCCTCTGAAACTATAATTACCCAAAGTTTTATAAATAAAATTTTCCTCTAGGATTACTATTATAGAAATAACAAGAACTTAATTGATTTTATAATATCCTATCATATTTAAAATATTGTTAAGAAACATAAAAATTGATAATATAGTTGTTTAATAGTGACCATATGATTAGAATAAATATTGGATTTTGAAAAATGTAATTGACATTGAAAAAGGAATTGATGGCATTAACCAGTAGTATTGTAACCTAAAAATCCCATTTATTATATCTATTATGAGATATAAAATCACTGGGATTTTCCCTTGACCAATCCAAATATATTATCCAATAAATTAAGCATGATCTAACCCATTTATGGGAGAAGTTCAAGCTCATCGAGATCACACCCCAAACCATTTATGTTGAACACACACATGAAAGTCCAATCTTCCCCAACCATACCCTTAGGGATTTTATGGGGTAATAAAGGTCTATGTATCAAAAATATAATAATATGACTTTGTATATTTTATATAATAATAAATATATTTTCATCTTATTATTACTTTATAAATGATTCTGATTTTGATACAATAAAACACAAACTATAATATTGGGTAATATTCACATTCAATTGATGAATTTATTTTTGAAAAATTAATGGATTTTTGAAATAAATAATATTTTAATAGAATAATATTTTTATATATTTTTATTAAATATAAATGATCATATAATTTTTATGAAGTAAAATGTTATTTTTATAAGGGTTTGAAAACTGTAATTGTCAAAAAACCTGGCATTTCCCAATAAATGTCAATTATTATTTTTAATAAAAAAAATTAAAATATTTAAAAAATTATATGGATAAAATGAATATTGTTTTTGGAATTATAATGTCAATATTATACAATGTTTAATTTTTTATAATTTTTTGACACAATGGAATTTTCAGGTTAAATTTAAATACGATATAAATATACGGTTTGTATTATGACATCATAGTGTACCAAAAAAAATTTAATAAACACTATAAATAGTATCCATGAAAAAATATATGTTTATCCAATAAAATAGTGTAATTTATTGTTTATATGATTGATTTTATCAATCATTTTTGAATCATCCAAAACCATTAATATATTTTATGTTTTTAAAATCATTTCTTTAAGGATATGACTCACTTCAACATAACCAAAAGAAATATTTTAATAATTTAAACCCTAAGACTTATAAAATATTTAATAACAATATTTTTTTGTCAAAAATAGTGGTAAAAACCATGGTACGGTTTGTGGTTTTGAATACTTTATTATATAGGGTCCAAAATCCGAGTTGGATAAATAATAAAGAACTCCCAAATTTTACCTATATAATCCCACAAAATTTCCAAATAATATCTACTAAAAAACATTTTTGAATATACATAATCTAAAATACCATATATATATTCCTCCAATGTTTACACCAAGCACTCAATTAGATCCTCCAATGCATTTGAAATTACACTCTCAAGGTAAGGTATATCCCACTCTCGTTTTTATTCATACACCTCTTTTATGTTATACCTCTTAATTTACATTTTTTCATTTCGGAATATGCTTTTAAATATTCCACTTACTATTCATTTTATGCATAAATGATGAGATACATTTTTCACTCTCATTAATTCCTCCCATGAAACATTATGTACACCTATTACCATCATAAAATTTAGTATGGGATCCTGCCTTTTTTACTTCTCATTCAACCATCTTTATTATCTTATAATATTTTATCCATTTAATAATGTTGTTATATGTTCCCACATGTCCCACTTAATTCCCATGTGATTTATAAATTATTATATAACCCTTTCACTCTCATCAATCACTTCCATGAACATTTATACTCCCAAATTATGCTACCAAAATTTCACAGCGATTTTCCAGGCCCAAAAATTATGTAGTAAACACCCATACCCATTTCGTATCAATGGTGTTCACCTTTATGCACTTATAATTATTTTATTGTCAGATTAAATGTATATGTTGCAAACTCTTTAATTGCATGTTAAATTTGATGAAAAATGATTCCATTTTATACGATTTATATGGAACACTTATACATGTGAATGAAATAAAAGTGATAATTGCATCTAAAATTATATAGTGATCCAATGTATTGGGTAATTTTTTATTCTCATGAGACATCAAAAAAAGGATTATAGTGTGAACCTAATACATCACGAGAAATTTTCCCATCATGATTTCCTGGCAGTTATCCTTGACCTATGCTTATGATTCCATGTTTAATGTTCTTTCCACATTTCCATGTTACCATTGTGTAATCATACTTTATCATGACTTACTATTCATGTTCATATTACTCACCCATTTTATGTTCTATTTAAATAAATATTCAAAAAAATTTATAAATATTCTTCATGTGATTCCATGTTTATTCCTTTACTGGTCTTTATATCTCACCCCTTTATTAGGTATGTCCCTGTGTTATCCGGTGCAATTTTAAGTACAATGGAATAATATGATCATGTTAAAGAAGATTTCAATAATCGTGATTTATCCTTATTTTAAGTTGTTATATAATATACCTTTTTTTCAAATATAGTATAATTCTAAATCTTTTGGGATTTATTATGTCTAATATTATTTAATAAATCATGAATTACTGTGTAATAATGATCACAATTGTCATAGTTGGTATCAATGAAAAGTTTAGTTATTTTTGGGATTATGACTAGAAGACTCTAGAATAATTCTTAGGGATATGAAGAAACATAATAAGAGATCGCTAAATTTTGGTAAAGTGTATTATATGCGTTTTAAATGAAAATACATCTCTATCTTGATACTAAAAGTGGATCTGGATATCACAAATGTATTCCTAGGGGTAAAACTAGAAAAAAATTGCATTGTGCTATACTCGATCGAGAACTGGTCTATGACAATAGGCCTTACTATGCACCTATTTTTACACTCTCGGGGGATATGCACTGTAAAATTTATAAGATCAATATGAACCATTATTAAGGAAAAAATGACCATAATTTTATATATTATAAAATAGATAATTGATAAAATAGATTGAAGGATAAAATTCATAAGGTAGGTAATAAAAATAATTTATCTGTTACCCCTTTAATGTCAATGGATTCCCATTTATGCATTTAAGAATACTCATGATTAATTTATTTCAATGTTCTATCAATTGTATAGAAATAAGAGGAACCCAGTAAAAAACCACTGTGAAGGTAAATGTGTTGACTTTTCAAATGAGATTCATAACTTGATAACAGTAGGAATCACTAACTTTGTGATGATACTCTCTCAGATGATTCTGTTTATGAATAGAAACATGGGTAATGAGGAGCTCCCAAATCCCCCTACGAATGAATAGTTCTCAATTTAGGACTTTATGTGATAAATTCCTCCAAATTTTTATGGATAATATCATCCCTTAATCATAGAACAATGGATCAACTCCAATAAAAAAATCATTCTTCATCCTTCAATGTTCCAAGCAAGAGAAGGTTATTCAAGTTGTTTTTTGTATTAAGGGAGAATCTTATTAGTGGTGAATATTTATCAATAATACAAAGCTTGAAAAATAGATCAAAGTGATTGGGTGGATTAAATTCATGAAATTTTTTCTGAAAAATATATTTATCCCACTATCTTACTTAAAATGGATTGGTATTTAATTTCCCTAAAGAAAAATATGACTAGCCCATGAGGGAGTATGAGGAAAACATCACAAGACATGGAATATATTCTTATGGATTTTCATTTATGCCTAAATAAAAATTTTACCACTTCTTTGATGGGATACAACCTAGTCTACGAGAAGACATATGGATTCAAGACATTGATAGGTATAAGGAAATTATCCAATGTTTCCTCAAAGTAAAAATGAAGATTAGGGAATCTCAATGGTATTATGGGGATAAGAAGTGCAAGGTGGAGTTTAATTTTGTTGGGGCAATGGATAAATATATTGATGGTAAAAAATTTCAACATTCCACTTGTCAAATGCGAGGAAAGTAGAACTATGAAAATTTCCTTAAGGGGATGAGGAAATGCTTTAGAAGTGATAAGGAATTACAAAAAAATAGTGATTACCGATGGGAGAAACCCACTAATGAGATTTGAGAAATGAATAATGCATTTAACCCTCAGTGAATTTTTCATTGTTTTAATTGTAAGGATCCATAGAAATTTTATCACCAATGCTCTAATCCAAGGGTTTTCAAAGACAACCAATATCCTCCACCGAAGAAAGGGAGAGCTTATTACATCACCACTGCTAAGGTGGATCCTGACAATGATGTAGTGATAGGTATGCTAGTTTTTCATTCAATAAATGGGAATGTACTTTCTGATTCTGGTTCTACGCATTCCTTCACATCACACAAGTTTAGTATAACTTTTCAAACACCACTACAATGCATGGAAGTCGAGTTATCGGGGAAAATAGTAAATGAGGAAATTATTGAATCCTAAGTATATAACTCCTCCCTTATAAATATTGATGGGATGAACTTCCTAGAAAACCATTTGATACACCCTTTGGTAGAACATGATAAAATTATAGGCATGGACTGTATTTCCTTACATATATCCAACATAAATTCTCATGAGAAGGAAATAACTCTCTATGTTGAGAATGATCCCCCTATTCTATACAAGTGTAAGAAGAATAATGAATACTATTTAGTACCAAAATCTCAAGCATGTATATTATTTCCCTATGAGAAAGTATATCTAGATCAAATGATTGAGTATAAGGAAAGGATCATCCTATAAGACATCCCTCTTTTGAGGGAATACACTAATGTATTTTACGAAGATTGTATTAGCATTCCTTCTAATAGAGAGGTTGAATTTTCAATCTAGATTATTCCTGAGGCATTTCCAACATCAAAGAACCTAAATAGAATAGATTTTTTATAACATAAGAAGCTTATGAAATAACTATAGGAGAATCTAATTAAAGGGTTCATACACCCAAGGGCTTCACCTTTGAGTGAACCTGTCCTCTTCATTAAGAAGAAGGATGGGTTAATGTGCCTTTTCATTGATTATCAAGAGCTAAAAAAGAACACTATAAATATAAAGTATCCTATAAAATATGTTGGTGAATTTTTTAATCATCTATATAGAGAAAAATACCTATCCATGGAGTATCTTTGATCATAATATTATCATGAAAGTTTGAAGAAGGTGGATATCCGCATGGCTATTTTCCATACAAGGTAAAAGTACAATGAGTTCATAATAATTCCATTCTAGCACACTAATTATACAGAAATATTTATTGAAATGATGAATACAGTCTTTAGAGAATTAGTTGAATTTTTTTTGGTAGGCTTTATAGATGATATTATAATATTCTCCAAAAGCAATGAACATGAGGAGAATCTTAGAAGTCTGCTAATGACCTTAAGAAAGGATAAGATTTATGAAAAGTATAGGAAATGTGAGTTTTGTTTTAAGGAAGTCTAATTACAAGGGCACATTATCACATATAATGTCATATCTATAGACACTTTAAAGAAATTAGCAATTGAAGGATGTATGAGGCTAGTATATTGTCACGACCCGCCCTCGGGGCCCGTGTCGTGACTACCCCAAGCCCGCCTTCCATAGGCCAGGGGCTGGCAACTAGCACCAAGGCGTAAATCCCAAAAAAAAGGGAAGGCATTGCCTTTGAAAAGTAATCAAGCACCACAGAGTAAGCAAGCGGAAAAGTAAACACTAAGTAAAAACTGTACAAGCTGTGCTGAAAGTAAAAGGGGCCGAAAATACAAGCCCAATGGTAAAGTACAACTGAAAGGAAAAACAGCAACTGAAAGGAAAAACTGCAGCGTCGAGCCGTCCTCTGGAAGTCCCACCTGAAGGGTGGGTACAGATAGCCTCCACTGCTCCTCGGGTCCACCTAACCGCTCCGAGTACGTCCCGCTCAGTGGTCCACCTCCAGGTACTGTCCTGCTCCGCACGCCTCCTCCACGATCAGCGCTGTCCGTCGTCTGCAACCAACACCACGAAGTGCGGGCATAGCCCGTGCAGGGGTGAGTATAAGCTACTTAGTAGGGACCCCGAGACCCCCGAAGGTCTCCCGAAATCCACAAAGGATAAATCAAGAAGAAGAGGTACAATCATGAAGTAACATCTGACACGACTTAGGTATATGACCATACATATACCTAAGTCATCAATTCCCCGATCGACTCCAACGTCCGAGCCCTAGCACAACCCAGTCCACACAGGAAAGCAAAACGCATACCCACGTAGGATAGAACAACACAATCCACAAAGGAGAGTAAACAGTAAGTCCACACAGGATAGCTCAACACAATCCACAAGGGAGAGAGAAACAAGATTCAGCTCACACAGGTATACTTCTTCGGATGACGATAAAGATGATCATTGAACCATCTAAGTCGTCGGACCCACGAAGGATCGATAGGTACTAACCTCGCAGTGACCCACACGGGATCGGACCCACACAGGATCGGGCCCACGCAGGACCTGTAGGAGTTGGCTCACACAGAACCGCTGAGTGTAGACCTACACAGGATCGGACCCACACAGGATCGGGCCCACGCAGGACCTGTAGAACTGATCCACGTAGGATCGCTGAGTGCAGTAGTCGTCGCAGTCCGCTGAGGATCTCTGCACAGTCGTCACCGCAGTCCACTGAGGATCTCTGCACGGTCGTCGTCGGAGTCCATGGAGGATCTCTGCACGGTCGTCGCCGTCGAGGGAGCAGTCGCAGCCAGCACTAGGGTTCCCGCACACAGCAAGCTCGTTCGGGAGGGTCCGCTCCACGAGCCGAGAGACTGATACATCAACTGTCACGATGTCCGAAGTTGATGTATCCAAAAGTTCCGTATCGTCAACAGGAACTCAACGTCGCAGACGGCGCATCAATCGGACGCCCGGTCTGAGAGCTATTGGCATTTTCGTCCCAGGGGCCCAGTTGGTTTTTAAGGCAAAACCAACCCGACCGCACTCCACCTACGTCCAAACCTCGGGCGGAGTATGCCAAAAGATCCGTCTCACTTAAGGGAATTCAACAAAGCTGACGGCACGTCAAACGGACGTCCGTAGCTCAAGATATGAGCGTTTCCGCTCCGAGGGCCCGGTTGGTCTCGTGTACGAACCAACCCGGCCGAACTCAAAGTATTCCGAAACCTTGAGTGCGATATATCAAAACGACCGTCTCGATCCAAGGATCGTGTTGACGCTGACGGGGAGTTGTTTGGAGTCATGAAGCTCAACTTACGGGCGTTTGAACGAAAACGTCTGAAGAAGGGGGGTACGGGCCCGGGCCGACCCGGTTGGCCCGGCCCGGCCCGGCCAGGGCCGGTCCGGCTCGGCCAAGCGGCGCGGGCGCACCCCCCGCGGTCGGGAGAGAACCGCGGCCCGCGTGCGGGCCGCGCTGGTGAACCGCGGATGCGGCTCTGCCGCGTTCCGCCTGGGCGAACCGGACCCGCGCGGCCGCTGCCTCCGCGGCTAAAGCCGCGGCGGCCTCGTCCGGCGGCGCGCCGGGGTGCCGCCGCCTCCGGCCGCAGGTGCCGCCGCGCCGGCGACCCGCGCCGCCGGAAGCTTCCGCGGGCCGCCAGCGTCGCTCCGGTGGCCCGTTTTCCTTCTCGTCTGCGCCGTTGCTCCTCCCGGGATCCGTTCTTTACTGCGGGATCGTCAAACAACCGCTGCGGCACATTCCGTCGTCATCCGTCAAATCCGCACAAAACGAAGAACGGCGGAGGGTCGTCGGGCCGTGTTCGTTTGGCCCGAACCCTCCGCGTTAGAGATAAACAACCGGGAGAAATTATTCCACACATGAAAAAACAATTTTTAATAAGATTAAAAATTGTTCACAAAACAGTTCTTTAATTTCTTTAAGAAACATTGACGGGAAAAATTAAAAAAGGGGGTAATTTTCCAAAATAAATCCCTACCTCGTCGATCGTCGCGCGCGGGCGTTCTTCGTGGAAAAGATCGTCGCGGAAGAGAGGGATCGTCGCGTCGTCGCGGGGAGGCGTCGCGTCGTCGCGGAATCCGGTGTTGAGTCGGCGAACTCAAACGGACCAAGAACAACAGATTTAAATTTATTAATATTTAAATCTGTGTTTCGATTAAAACCAAAAGAAAAGAACTTGAGAGGAAAATCTGACATCACTCACCTCAAACGGTCGGTGATCGGAGATCGGAGCGTGGAAGAACGTCTCAGACGGAAGCGTCGTCGATTTTCCGGTTTCGGCGTTCTTCGCGTTCTTCGCGTTCTTCGTGAGGGAGAAGAAGAAACAAGAATCCTCTCAAATTTTCCCAAAGATTTTAGTTTGGTCTTATTTTATTAATATGCCAACACACGAAAACAGGTTAAGAAACGATTGAATTTATTCGTTGAATTAATTCAACGAAAGAAACAGGCCATTTAATTCACAAAAGAAAAAGCCCATTTAATTCACGAAAGAAACCGCCCAATTAAATGGTCTGTTAAGAATTTAGAAAACGCGTCAGTTGACTTTCATTAAGACGGGTTTTCACGGGTGCGTTTCTTAGCGGAAAGAAACGGCGGGGCTCGTGCGGGCCCCACCTCACAAATATCCTACCAAAGGGGTAGGATATTTCTGGATAGCATCCTATCCAGTTCAACTCAGTTCAAGCCGCCTTTAAGTGGCTTCAAGTGGCTTCCAAGTGGCTTAAGCGAAATAAAATAAAGTTGTCGCAAAATTATTTTATTTCTCAACTTTAAGCCCGAAAATTAAAAACCACACCCGAGAAAACGCAACTCCGGAAGAGGCGTTTCTAAGCGAATACCGGCGCTGCGATTTCATTGGTGCCCTTAGAATTCGATTCCGGGCACCGGTTCAAAAGTTAGAAAAACCCGCTCGTCCGTTCACTGAACATACCCGAGCCAAACTTCGGAAAATGATTCCGGCCACACCGGGCCTCGGAATCAGGTTCCGTCAGAAACTGCGCTCTTGTAAAATTCCAAAGAAAATTAAGAAAAAACTTTCCTTGAAATTTACGGGTCTTTACATTACTCCCACCTCAGGACTTTACGTCCTCGTAAAGATACATAAAAAACTAGGGAAACAAATGTGGGTACTGAGCACGCATCTGGGCCTCCCGCTCCCAAGTGCTCTCCTGGAGGTTCCCGTGCTGCCATCTGATGCGCACAAGAGGGATCGATCACCCACGTAGGACCCACTCATGTCGATCCTCTATCTCCACTGAGACCTCTGTAAATGTCACCCCACCATCCACGTCTAGCTCCCCATAGTCAATGATGTGCGTCGGGTCGTGCACGTATCTCCTCAGCTGGGATACGTGGAAGACGTCATGTACCCGGTGCAACTGAGGTGGCAGAGCCAGGCGATAAGCCACCTCTCCAACCCTGCTGAGGACCAGGAAGGGTTCGATGAAGCGTGGAGACAACTTGTCGCCTTGGCCAAATCTCCTCAAACCACGTCGAGGTGAGACCCGCAAGAAGACATGGTCTCCATCCTCGAACTCTAGTGGCCTCCGCCTCCTATCAGCATATGACTTCTGCCGGCTCTGTGCTGTCCTCATCCGCTCCTGGATGACTTGGACCGTCTCTGTCGTGGCCCGGACCATCTCTGGTCCCACAAGTGCTGACTCCCCCGGGTCTGTCCAGCACAAAGGGGATCTGCAAGGCCTGCCGTACAACGCCTCGTAGGGTGCCATCCCGATGGTGGAGTGGTAGCTGTTGTTGTACGCAAACTCTACCAAGGGTAGGTGGTCCTCCCAGCTGTGACCAAAGTCGAGGACACATGCGTGGAGCATGTCCTCGAGAGTCTGAATGGTCCTCTCTGTCTGACCATCCGTCTGAGGGTGAAAGGCGGTGCTCAGACGTAGCCGCGTCCCAAACGCCTCCTGCAACCCCTTCCAAAGCCGGGAAGTAAGACGAGCTTCCCGATCGGAGACGATAGTCGATGGAACACCGTGAAGTCGTACAATCTCCTGGACGTAGAGACACCCCAAGCTCTCTACTGAGCCCTGCTCTCGGATGGGCAAGAAGTGTGCCGACTTGGTGAGTCGGTCAACAATCACCCAAATGGAATCGTGACCTCTAGAGGTGCGAGGAAGTCCAGTCACAAAGTCCATAGATATCCCATCCCACTTCCACTCCGGGACCTCCAAAGGCTGTACCAAACCTTCTGGTACCTGATGCTCTGCCTTCACCTGCTGGCAGGTGAGGCACCGTGAAACGAACTCTGCCACAGCCTTCTTCATGCCCGACCACCAGTGCTGTCGTCTGAGATCCTGGTACATCTTCGCCACTCCAGGATGTACCGCCAAAGGAGAAGTGTGATACACTCTCAGCACCTCCTCTCGTAAAGCGACTAGTACCAAGGTACATCCCCTGAAAAGGACAACGTGCTCTGCTCCAAGGGAGAAACCATCAGGTGCCTATCCCGAGGATATCTGTGCACGTCGTGTCTCACAGTCAACGTCCCCATGCTGTGCCTCTCTGACCTGCTGGAGAAGTGGAGGAGAGACTGTGAGAGACTGAAGGAAGGCTGCTCCGTCTCTATCCACGAAGGATATCTGCAAAGCGGCTAGCTGCTCTGTCGTCTCCTCAAGTAGCTGGATGCCCGTCCTCCTGCTGAGGGCATCAGCCACCACGTTCCCCTTCCCAGGAGTATAGACTATCTCAAAGTCATAGTCCTGTTGGAACTCGAGCCATCGCCGCTGTCTCAGGTTCAGGTCCTTCTGAGAGAAGATGTACCTGAGACTCTGGTGGTCAGAAAAGACTGTGAAGCGCTCGCCCATCAGATAGTGTCGCCATGTCTTCAGGGCAAAGACCACTGCTGCCAACTCCAAGTCATGGGTAGCATAGTTCTGCTCATGAGGCCTCAACAGACGTGATCCGTAGGCAATCACGGCCCGCTCCTGCATCAGGACACACCCGAGTCCGGTCCCTGATGCATCGCAGTAGACTACGTATCCAACTCCCTCCTCAGGCAACCTCAAGATAGGTGCGCTGGTCAACCTCTGCCTCAGCTCCTGGAAGCTCTGCTGACATCTATCTGACCACACGAAGGGTTTCCCCTTCTTCGTCAACGCTGAGAGTGGGGCCGCAACTCTGGAGAAGTCCGGCACAAATCTCCGATAGTATCCGGCTAGGCCCAAGAAACTCCGCACCTCTGTCACGCTCTTAGGTGGCTCCCAAGCTAGCACTGCCTCGATCTTCGCGGGATCTACTGCAACTCCCGCCTCAGAAATGACGTGCCCCAAGAAGTGGACCTCACGTAACCAGAACTGACACTTCGAGAGCTTTCCATAAAGCTGGTGCTCTCGGAGTGTGTCTAGTACAACACGCAGGTGGTAGGCGTGCTCCTCCTCCGTCGTCGAGTACACCAAAATGTCGTCGATGAAGACCACGACAAATCGATCGAGGTATGGCTGGAAGATCCTGTTCATGAGGCTCATGAACACTGCTGGAGCATTGGTCACGCCGAAATACATAACCAAGAACTCATAGTGGCCATACCGACACCTGAAGGCCGTCTTCTGCACATCCTCGTCTCGAACTCTAAGGTGATGATAGCCTGACCTGAGATCTATCTTCGAGAACCACCGTGCTACATTGAGCTAGTCGAAGAGGTCATCAATCCTGGGTAGCGGATACATGTTCCTCACTGTCACCTGATTCAGGCGATGATAATCGACACACAGTCGCAAGCTCCCGTCCGCCTTCTTGGCGAACAAAATCGGGGAAGCCCAGGGCGAAACACTGGGTCGGATGAACCCCTTGCCCTGCAAGTCCTCCAACTGTACCCGCAGCTCTCGAAGCTCAGCGGGGTCCATCCGATATGCTGGAGTGGATATCGGGGCTGTCCCGGGGTACATGTCAATATAATAGTCTACCTCTCTGCGAGGAGGTAGTCTTGGAACGTCGTCGGGAAAGACGTCCGCGTACTGATCCACCACTGCAGGAAAACTGGGACTCCGCACGTCAACTGCTCCCAGGATGAGGCTAGCCAACTGATGAGTGATGGGCTGACCTCTCCTCTATGTGAGTCCATCCTATGCTGCTAAGGCTCCCTTCTCGCCGGTGAAGGTGAACCTTCACCCGTCGGTGCGCACACATCGCACCTTGCGCCTAATGCAGTCAATCTGAGCATGGACCGTAGATAACCAATCCATGCCCAAGATGACGTCGTAAGGCCTCGACGCCGCTACAAGAAGATCCCAGCCGAAGCTCTCGCCTCCTAGAGTAAGCTCACACTGCCGGCACCAGTGCGCAATCGTCGAGTCTACTCCTGTAGGAGTCTCTAGCCGTAAGGATCGAGCCAACGGCTCCGTCGGAATCTCCGAGCTCCGAACAAGGGCAGTGGCTATGAAAGAGTGACTCGCTCCTGTGTCTATCAGAACTGCAGCAAGGGTGGAATAAACACAGATCGTACCTCGAATCATCTCTGGCACGCTGTGGTCGTAGGCCTCCGCTGCCTGGAGCTGAGCCTGTCTCTGCCCGCCAGCTCCCTGTGGTCGGGGCGGGCCTCCTGGTGGTGGTGGTGGCAGAGCCTCAAAGCGTCGCCCACCACCTGCTGCTCGGCCAGCTCCTCTGCCTCGTCCGCCTCCACCCTGCGGACCGCCACAGTCGACCCTCTTCCTCTGCCTGGGTGGTCCCTCCACCGTCTGCTGACCCTCGGTACGACGGGTCGGGCAGTCACGAGCCATGTGGCCCCGCCCGCCGCACTCGTAGCACTGCCTGCCTCTCGGAAGACTGGCTCCGGGCTAGGTGCCCTGCACTGCTGAGCCAGTGTCCCGAGGTCGCCTGCCGGATGGTCTGGTCTGCCTGGAACCCTGAGTCATCCGCCGGCTACCAGCTGCCGAAGACTCCGCTATCTGCCGCCCTGCAGTGGGTCTCGCTGTGGACTCAGCCAGGAAGCTCTCGATCAGGAGGGCTCGCTCCAGTACTCCTGCCTGGGTCAGGATGCTGAGGGAGATCAGCGATGCCCTGATCTCGTGTCTCAATCCCTGCTCGAAGGTCCGGGCCCAGAAGAAGGGGTCCCGTACCATGTCTGTCGAGTAGCGAGATAGGTCGGTGAACCTCGCCGCGTACTGAGCGACCGTCAAGCTGCCCTGCCGCAGCTGAAGAAGCTCCTGGATGCGCACCGCACGGTGGGTGGCCGGGACGAACTCTGAGCGGAAGAGGCTCTCGAAGTCCGTCCAGATGAGGGTGGCCTCATCGTGTACCTGGAGCATCAGGCTCCACCAGCGTCCGGCTGCTGCGTGCAGTAGGCTCGCCGCGAGGATCACCATGAGGTCTGCTGGTGTCCTCACTAGCCTGAAAACTCGGACGACCGCCTCCAGCCAGTCCTCGGCTGCCTGGAGGTCCGACTCCCCACGGAACCTGGGTGGTCGCTGGCGCTGGAACTCGTGCAGAGCTCCGAGGCGTCGTGCGTCATCAGCTGCCAGTGCTGGAAGCATCGGGGGCTCGGCGGGTAAAGGTACCGTCGGTGCCTCTGCTGTCAACGGGCCCTGTACCGAGGCCTCGTCGCTCGGCGGGCTGTCGTCGCGCCCTACTCTAGGAACCCTAGCTGGCTGCTGTCGTCGTGCCATCCTGAAAAGGAAACAAGTGCACCATGGTCAGAACAGTATACCTGGTGAGCTGACACAAGTAATCACAAAGAAAACTTGAAACACACATGCAATCAATGTTCTCGTGCATTAAGTCGGGAATCAGAAGTCAGGGTCCTGGTGTATGGATACGTCGGCCGCCGCACCAACACTGGACTCCCTGGACTGATAGCCACACTCAATACGCTAAACACTATTGCTTCACATAGAAGAAAGATCAGAGTCTGCGGTAGAACCGACCCCTTTGATACCAATTTGTCACGACCCGCCCTCGGGGCCCGTGCCGTGACTACCCCAAGCCCGCCTTCCATAGGCCAGGGGCTGGCGACTAGCACCAAGGCGTAAATCCCAACAAAAATGGAAGGCATTGACTTTGAAAAGTAAACAAGCACCACAGAGTAAGCAAGCGGAAAAGTAAACACTAAGTAAAAACTGTACAAGCTGTGCTGAAAGTAAAAGGGGCCGGAAATACAAGCCCAACGGTAAAGTACAACTGAAAGGAAAAACAGCAACTGAAAGGAAAAAACTGCAGCGTCGAGCTGTCCTCTGGAAGTCCCACCTGAAGGGTGGGTACAGATAGCCTCCACTGCTCCTCGGGTCCACCTAACCGCTCCGAGTACGTCCCGCTCAGTGGTCCACCTCCAGGTACTGTCTTGCTCCGCACGCCTCCTCCACGATCAGCGCTGTCCGTCGTCTGCAACCAACACCACGAAGTGCGGGCATAGCCCGTGCAGGGGTGTGTATAAGCTACTCAGTAGGGACCCCGAGACCCCCGAAGGTCTCCCGAAATCCATAAAGGATAAATCACGAAGAAGAGGTACAATCACGAAGTAACATCTGACACGGCTTAGGTATATGCCCATACATATACCTAAGTCATCAATTCCCCGATCGGATCCAACGTCCGAGCCCTAGCACAACCCAGTCCACACAGGAAAGCAAAACGCATACCCACGCAGGATAGAACAACACAATCCACAAAGGAGAGTAAACAGTAAGTCCACACAGGATAGCTCAACACAATCCACAAGGGAGAGAGACACAAGATTTAGCTCACACAGGTATACTTCTTCGGATGACGATAAAGATGATCATTGAACCATCTATGTCGTCGGACCCACGAAGGATCGATAGGTACTAACCTCGCAGTGACCCACACAGGATCGGACCCACACAGGATCGGGCCCACGCAGGACCTGTAGGAGTTGGCTCACACAGAACCGCTGAGTGTAGACCCACACAGGATCGGACCCACACAGGATCGGGCCCACGCCGGACCTGTAGCACTGATCCACGTAGGATCGCTGAGTGCAGTAGTCGTCGTAGTCCACTGAGGATCTCTGCACAGTCGTCACCGCAGTCCAATGAGGATCTCTGCACGGTCGTCGTCGGAGTCCACGAAGGATCTCTGCACGGTCGTCGCCATCGAGGGAGCAGTCGCAGCCAGCACTAGGGTTCCCGCACACAGCAAGCTCGTTCGGGAGGGTCCGCTCCACGAGCCGAGAGGCTGATACATCAACTGTCACGAAGTCCGAAGTTGATGTATCCAAAAGTTTCGTATCGTCAACAGGAACTCAACGTCACAGACGGCGCGTCAATCGGACGCCCGGTCTGAGAGCTATTGGCATTTTCGTCCCAGGGGCCCGGTTGGTTTTTAAGGCAAAACCAACCCCACCGCACTCCATCTGCGTCCAAACCTCGGGCGGAGTATTCCAAAAGATCCGTCTCACTTAGAGGAATTCAACAAAGCTGACGGCACGTCAAACAGACGTTCGTAGCTCAAGATATGAGCGTTTCCGCTCCGAGGGCCCGGTTGGTCTCGTGTACGAACCAACCCGGCCGAACTCAAAGTATTCCAAAACCTTGAGTGCGATATACCGAAACGACCGACTCGATCCAAGGATCGTGTTGCCGCTGACGGCGAGTCGTTTGGAGGCACGAAGCTCAAGTTACGGGCGTTTGAACGAAAACGTCCGAAGAAGGGGGGTACGGGCCCGGGCCGACCCCCCCTGGGTCAGCCCGAACCGGGTCCGACCCGGTTGGCCCAGCCAGGGCCGGTCCGGCTCGACCGAGCGGCGCGGGTGGAAGCCGCGGGCGCAGCCCCCGCGGTCGGGAGAGAACCGCGGCCCGCGTGCGGGCCGCGCTAGTGAACCGCGGACGCGGCTCTGCCGCGTTCCGCCTGGGCGAACCGGACCCGCGCGGCCGCGGGTCCGTTGGCCGCCGCCGCCGCGGCTTCAGCCGCGGCGGCCTCGTCCGGCGGCGCGCCGGGGCGCCGACGCCTCCGGCCGCCGGCGTCGCTCCGGTGGCCCGTTTTCCTTCCCGTCTGCGTCGTTGCTCCTCCCGGGATCCGTTCTTTACTGCGGGATCGTCAAACAACCGCTGCGGCACATTCCGTCGTCGTCCGTCAAATCCGCACAAAACAAAGAACGGCGGAGGGTCGTCGGGCCGTGTTTGTTTGGCCCGAACCCTCCGCGTTAGAGATAAACAACCGGGAGAAATTATTCCACACAGGAAAAAACAATTTTTAATAAGATTAAAAATTGTTCACAAAACGGTTCCTTAATTTCTTTAAGAAACATTGACGGGAAAAATTAAAAAAAGGGGGTAATTTTCCAAAATAAATCCCTACCTCGTCGATCGTCGCGCGCGGGCGTTCTTCGCGGAAAAGATCGTCGCGGAAGAGAGGGATCGTCGCGTCGTCGCGGGGAGGCGTCGCGTCGTCGCGGAATCCGGTGTTGAGTCGGCGAACTCAAACGGACCAAGAACAACAGATTTAAATTTATTAATATTTAAATCTGTGTTTCGATTAAAACCAAAGGAAAAAAACTTGAGAGGAAAATCCGACATCACTCACCTCAACAGGTCGGTGATCGGAGATCGGAGCGTGGAAGAACGTCTCGGACGGAAGCGTCATCGATTTTCCGGTTTCGGCGTTCTTCGTGTTCTTCGCGTTCTTCGCGAGGGAGAAGAAGAAACAAGAATCCTCTCAAATTTTCCCAAAGATTTTAGGTTGGTCTTATTTTATTAATATGCCAACACACGAAAACAGGTTAAGAAACGATTGAATTAATTTGTTGAATTAATTCAACGAAAGAAACAGGCCATTTAATTCACGAAAGAAACAGCCCATTTAATTCACGAAAGAAACCTCCCAATTAAATGGTCTGTTAAGAATTTAGAAAATGCGTCAGTTGACATTCATTAAGACATGTTTTCACGGGTGCGTTTCTTAGCGGAAAGAAACGGAGGGGCTCGTGCGGGCCCCACCTCACAAATATCCTTCCAAAAGGGTAGGATATTTCTGGATAGCATCCTATCCAGTTCAACTCAGTTCAAGCCGCCTTTAAGTGGCTTCAAGTGGCTTCCAAGTGGATTAAGCGGAATAAAATAAAGTTGTCGCAAAATTATTTTATTTCTCAACTTTAAGCCCGAAAATTAAAAACCACACCCGAGCAAACGCAACTCCGGAAGAGGCGTTTCTAAGCGAATACCGGCGCTGCGATTTCATCGGTGCCCTCAGAATTCGATTCCGGGCACCGGTTCAAAAGTTAGAAAAACCCGCTCGTCCGTTCACTGAACGTACCCGAGCCAAACATCGGAAAATGATTCCGGGCACACCGGGCCTCGGAATCAGGTGCCGTCAGAAACTGCGCTCTTGTAAAATTCCAAAGAAAATTAAGAAAAAAATTTCCTTGAAATTTACGGGTCTTTACATATATGTTATATAAATCTGCGGTTCCCTTGAATTAGCTGGGTATCATTGACGATTTGTAAGAAATTTATCATGATTGTCAAACCTTATAACCAAGATAGGTCTAAAGGGAGTGATATTTTATTTGGAGAATAAATCTGAAGAGAGTATTGAGGAGTTAAAAAATAGGCTTATCATTTCCCCTGTACTTACACTACCCAAAAGCGGAGAAATTTTCATGGTATACAACAATGCATTGAAGAAGGGATTGGACTGTGTGTTAATAAACAATGAAAAAGTAATAGTGTGTGCCTTAAGTATATTTAATTTCATGAATAGAATTATTATATGCATGATTTATAGTTGGATACAATTATATTCACATTGAAAATATTGTGGAATTATCTATTCGGTGATAAGTGTGCAATATTTTCATATTAAAAGAGCCTAAATTATCTATTCACATAGAAATAATTGAATATGCACGAGTCATGATAGTTATATTTAATTAAGGACTATGAATGCTCAATCCACTACCATCATAGAAAATCAAATAAAGTGGATGATTCTCTAATTATAAATTATCCAAGAATTTTTTTATTGATGAGAATGGAGAAGGGTCTGATATTCATAGACTTGAAAAGGATGGACATTGGAATCCTAAAGAAAGGAACATCATCACCCCTTTCACAAATGTTATCTTAACCATCACTTATGGAGAAGATAAATGATGATCAAAGAGATGATTTGGGAATTCAGAATAAAGTGGAATCTATAAGAAAAGGAAAATCTTCATTGATGACTATTAATAGAGAATGAGTTGTGAGATTTGGGTCACAACTTTGGGTACCATCAAATCAAAAGTTAAATAAGGAGATATTGGATGATGAACATAAATTGAAATTATCCATCCATATAAGAGAACAAATATGTATCGAGATACATGAGATAACTATTGGTTTTAAAATATGAATAAGAATATTTAATAATATACATCATGGTTTCTTGTATGTCAGCAAGTGAAGGTAGAAAGGAAAAATCCTTGGGTAAGATGAAACCATTACCCATACCTATATAGAAAAGGAAAGACAAAGCCATGGAATTTTTCATTTGTATTCCAAAGAAATCAACAGGAAATAATTCTATATGGGTTGTTTTGGATCATCTTACCAAGACTGATAACTTCAATATTATTGAAGAAGACAACTTACTCAATAAACTTGCAAGTATATACACTAGAGAAGTAGTGAGGTTGCATGGAACACCACTATTGATTGTATCAGATCAATACCCAAGATTTAACTCCATGTTCTATAAGAGTCACCAACATGATCTAAATAATGATTTTAACTTCATCATAATTAATCAACCCCAAACTGATTTCTAGTCAAAGAGGATTATCCAGACACTCAAGGACATGTTGAGAGCATGCTCAATTAGCTTCAAAGGGGGATGAGATCAACATCAGCTTCTCAAAAAAGTTATATTAAAATAATTGTCTCAAATTAGAATCCAAATGTCTCCCTATGAATGATTTTATGGGAATAGGTGCAGAACACATGCATACTGGGATGAAGTTGGGGAACAAAAATTTATAGTTCCTAAAATGGTTGATAAAATGGTGGAATAGGTCAAGACAATTTAGTATCACATGAAGGCTTCTCAGAGTCAAAAAAAGATCTATGATGACCATCATCAATGATACTAAGTGTTTGAGGTTAGAGACAAGGTATAGCTCTGCATATCTCCATAGAATAAATTCATGATATGTTGGAAGAATGGAAAGCATAGTCCAAGATACATTATTTTCTTTGAGATCCCTCATTGCATTAGAGTCGTGGGCTATCAACTAGCACTACCACCTAACCTGTATCAAGTGTATGATGTGTTCCATGTATCCCTCTTGAGTAAGTAAGTACCATAACCCTCACATGTAATCAATCTAGAGGTGGTACTATTGGAGAACTATATTTCTTATGAGGAGAATTCTGTGAAGATATTAGATTATAGAGACAAAGTTGTATGAAATAAGATAATGCACTGGGTAAATATGTTGTAGAGAAACTATATGTTTAAATAAGTGAGGTGGGAACCGGAGGAGATGATGAAACAGAGTTACCCTCATCTATTTTGGCATGGGAAATGAAAATCTTAATGTTGAATTTTCTGAATGGGGGAATATTTTAATGACCCGAACTTTTATAATTAAAATTTTCCTTTTTGGTTGAATTAAATTTCCTTTTCTGTATTGTGGTTATATAAAACACATGAAATTAATTTGTTTTATTATATATTATCCAATTTAGAAGAACATTAATCATCTTAACCATTGATAATATATCTTTTGAATACTGATCATATTATTAGTATACATATAGGGTTTTGAAAAATGTAATTAACACTGAAAAAAGAGGTGATGGACTTAACTAGTTGGATAATACCCTACAAATTACATTTATTAGATATTTTGAGGGTCATAGAATCACTAGGATTTTTCCTTGACCAAGACCAACCTAAGATCCAACAACTTACACATAAGTAGAACCGTTTCTGGGAAAAGGTCATGGTCATTGAAATCACAACCCAAACCATGTACGTCAAACCACTACATGAAAGTCTTAAAATTTCCCACCTTACCCTAAGGGTGTTTTCTGGTGTAATTAATAGATATGTATTAATAAAAAATAATATAAATATTTATATTATATAAATAATGAATATATTTCCATCTTATTGTTAATTTGTAAATGATTTCATTTTGATACCGTAAAACTCAAATTGTAATTTTTGGTAATATTAAAATTCAAGTAAGGAATTTATTTTGACAAATTAATGTATTTTTTAAATAAATAATGTTTTAATAAAAAATTATTATTAAATATTTTTTATTAAATATAAATTATCATATATCTTTTATGATGTCAAAGTTAATTTTTATAAAGGTTCGGAAACTATTATTGCCAAAAAACCATCATTTTATAATAAATGTTGATTCTTATTTCTAAAATTAAAATTTAACATATTTATAAAATTATTTGGATAAAATTTATATTTTTTTTTGAATCAAAATGTTAATATTATCCAAAGGTGAATTTTTAATAATTTTTTAAAACAGTCGAATATTTAGGTAAAAGTTAATTACAATATAAATAAACAGTTTTTATTATAACATTATAATGACCCAAAATTGTTTTAATAAATTATATAAAGGTTTTACAATACAAAATATATGTTTACGCTATAAAATAATTTTATTGTTTTATTATTTGATCAATTTTATAAATCCTTTATGAATCCTCTAAAACCTATAATATATTTTATGGTTTTAAAATCATTTATTTAAGGACATGACTCAATTCCATATCCCCAAGAGAAATATATGAATAGTTTTACCCATTGAATTTTAATATAATTAAATAAACTCCCAGTTTTTAGAAACTTTGGGAAAGACCATGGGAAGGTTTTTTATTTTTCTTAATTTATTATATAGTGTCTGAAACCTATGTTTCAGAAAATAATAAATAACTCCCCTCTCTTTTTATATATAAACCAATCAAAGATCACATTCCTCTCAACTAAAAAATAATATAGAATGTAATTACTCTTCCCTATACTATTTATATTCTTAATAAGTCTCACCAAGCTCCCAATAATATCCTACCAAGCATTTGGAATCACACTCTCATGGTAAGGGATCTCACACTCTCCATTTTTTTCAAGAACCACTTTTACGTTATGCCTCTTAATATTCATTTTTAATGTTTGTTGATGTTACTTCGTAACCACCGTACTAGATAATTTATTTCTAAATGCTTATATACCCATTTAACTCTAATTAATTCCCCCATGAATCTGTACATACAACTATTACCTTGTCGAGATTTAGTAAGGGATCCCCTCTTGGTACTCCTTATTCAATAATCTTCATTATCTTATGTTTTTTATCTCTATTTTAAAATATTAGTATATTTTCTCCCATATCCACCTTAATACCCATATAAATTTTAAATTATTATATACCCATTTCACCCTGATTAATCCCTTCCATTAACATTTATAGGCCCCCACTATGCTTCCAAAATTTCACTGTAATTTTCCATGCCAAAAAATTGTATAATAAATACATGTACCCATTTTCTATCAATGATGTTCAACTTTATGAACTTATACTTATTTTATTGGTGACATAAATTTATATATTACACACTCCATTATGCTGGAATAAAATTTTATGATAAATTATTCAATGCTAAATTCTTTATGTGGCACACATGTACATGTGAATGAAATGAAACTGACAGGTGTGACTAAAAATATATTTCAATCCATCACAATGGGTAATGTTTTACTCTCATGAGAAATCATGCTAGGGATTAAGGAGTAAACCTAACACATCATGGTAATTCTTCCATCATGATTTCTTAAAATTTATCCTTAACCTATGTTTATTGTTACATTTTTAATGTTGCTTCCACATTTTAATGTTACATTTATGTTATCATGTTTTATCGTGTCTCATTTTTCATGTTCATTTTACTCTCCCATTTTATGTTCCATTGAAATTCATATTCTCTAACATGATATACTTTATTCATATTATTACATGTTTATTACTTTATTGGGATTTATATCTCAACCATTTCTTGTTTATGTCCCAAGGTTATCTCATTCCGTTTTATGTCTAATGGAATAATATGTTATTGTTAAGTAATATTTGATTAATGGCGATGTACCACATATTTTAAGTTCTTATGTTATATTACCAATTACCAAAGACACTAAAATTAACGATCTACTAGGCTATATGTGTAATATTTTGTAATAAATCATGAATTATCGTTTGATAAAGAGGAGAGTTTTAATATATAACACTTATAAGGACATGTTCTTCAATAATTACATAAACGTGAGTGTTTAGAAAAGAGTTCACTATATTTTTTATATGAAGAACATATATGTTTATAGTTATAGAAAATTAAATCATAAAATTTGCATAACATAAAATTATATTAATAAGTGGAGACTTACACTTAGTTTCTATTTTCCCACAATGTAAAACATTTAAAATGAAACATGCTTTATTTTAATGAAAAATCATCCTGACATTAAATATAACTTCTTATTTGTTCCTACTCATCCTTGAACCAAGTAAAATGAATTTAGAAAAAATAATGATAAAAAAATATTAGTCAAGGATATAAATGAAATAACTAAATTATTAAAATGAAAATAATTATAATCCATAAAATTATTACCTTTTCTCACATTATTATTTGAGTGTATAAAATAAATCAAATCCATATTTAAAAAATTCGTTCTAAATCAATGAAAACATTTAAAAAACCATAATGAGAAAAATAAAAACATTATAGTCATCTTGGAGTATCATATTCATAACTCATGTTCACTTGTGTTAAAAATAACTCGATCCCAGTTAAATCCATAGGACAAACCTCCCAAGTTAACTCCATCATTGATTAAATTGAAAACAAATAACATTACCCAATGTATTAGAGGGAAATATTAGGTTCAAAATTTATATAATATATATCAGGATCACCCATGATATATTCTTTTTCAGTCTCATTATTCATTATCTATAATACTCAAGTAACATATGATGAATAATTTTTTAATGTGTGAACCTTGTAATCCTAAATTGATTGAAAAACAATTATGAACCAATATGAAAAAAAATGTTATGATTAATGTAAAATTTAGGAAGAAAATATATTTTTCCTTCAAAAAAATCTTAAAAGGAAATTCCTTAAAAGATAAACAGATAGTCAAAATGAACCTAAAATATCAGTGAGGAATTAATGCGCGGGGGGGGGGGGGGGTGAATAAGTTATTGAATTTATTTTTAAGCGACCTTGGTGAAAAAAACCCTCATCACTAGTTAGAGTGAATCCTAATCACTATCCAACACACTCACGCGAAGGGTACAATAGATTTACAAAGGTCACATATCAAAATAAGTAGGATAGTACATGGCATGATATATGTTCCCCTGAGATAATGAAACCCACTAGTTTCAACATATGGTAACAAAAAACATGGGTTCTCATTAAAATCATATTCAAATAAGTCTCTTGACTATGATAGTACATTAAAAATAATAAAAATTATAAATAAATTGACATCGATAAGGTGAAATAATTCCAAACACAACCTTAATTTGTTTAAGTTGTTTTTTTATTAATTTTCCTCTTCAACAAATATAAACTTAGGTAACATCTCTTAAATATATTCTAATTTGTATAACCACTTATTCTTACACTTCACTAATTATTCTGTTACTCTATTATTCTATTTTATCTTCTATTTATTATACATTAATTTTGTTCCCTAATTTACAAAATATTAATTAAAAATCATAAGATACAATTTGAATTCTCAAATTAGAATTCAAACCAATAACTTCCTCCAACCAACTCAACTAGTCCTACTTCATTTTGAGCCATTGGATATTGTTGGATCTTATAGATACCATTGATTCATAAAAAATGACATTATAGATCATGTTAAAAATTATTTGAGTCTTATATGAATCCATATTATAAAAAACACTCATAAATACACAAAAATCCCTAACACAACATACACCATGGTGTAGTACATAAGGTTATGTTATTTTTTTATATCCAAAATTATAAACACCATGAAAAATTCCTTCTACTTATGGTAATTTTTATATACTACACAAAATTTTGAAAACAACTTGGTAAACTATGGGTGCGGTCCTCCTCCCCATTTTGAACCTTCTCTATATCAACACGCCCTCAAACATGGGTTTTGTCTTCCTAGATTGTTCTATATTTCTTCCATAATCCATCAACACTCCATGAACCTTATAAAAAGAATAAATATTACTTCAAAGATTTTAAAGGCCTAAATACTTATAAACCAATCATGATTTATAAACATGAATATACATTCACAAGGAATAACCCAATATAACATAGAATATTATTTATATATTGAAAAAAGATCTAATATAAAAAATCATACCCTCTTCAAAAATTATGAAACCTCACTTATCAAAACAGACATCTCAACACCTATGGGGATCAACAATCTCCACCTTTGTATTTTTTCATCAACCAAGGAAAATAAATCACTATAAGATTCTGCAAAAATATTATCATAATACAATAATTATTAGCCTGTATGAGAAAACTCGGTGTAGGGAATAAGAAAACTGAATAAATAATACCATGTTTTCCATAATGTGGTGCTATATAGGTGACATTTTTAACAAAAACCTCACATTCTTTAATCACAAATTCATTAACCCATCATAAACTCTTTCAAACCGAAATGATTCATGAAAAAACTCCCAAAAACTGTTAAATTATTTTACAAATTTTGAAATAATAGATTCAAACTTTTAATAACACCTTATAATTATATTCTCCATTTCACAGGATAATTCCCCAAAAGGTAAAAAATATCAATGGATACTACCCTTATATTGTATAATCCCCCTTTTAGAAAAAAATAAGAAAACAAACATAAATTAATGATTTATGGTTTTAGTTTTTCTCACCCTTTGACACAAATATCAAAATAAAATATGAGAGAGGAGATAATAATACCATAACTTATCCTGATAAGGATTGAGGTTGAACACCTAACTTCAACCTCATATAATGAAATGCTTCCTTTTATAGTGGCTTAGTGAACACATCTATAATCTACTTCATTATAGGGGTAAATTCCAATAATAACTCATCATTCTACACTATATCATTGATGAAGTGATATTTCATATCAATATACTTGTATCTTGATTTTTGAATGGGAATCCTTCAATTATTAGTAACACATTGATTATTACATAAAAATAGTAGTGAAAAATTCACTTCAACTTTTAAATCTTCCAACTAATTATGTATCTATATAATTTTTGTTGAGGCATGGGTGGAATACATATATTCAAACTTGATAGTGCTCATGGTTACTTAATTCTAATTCACTGAAAGACATTAAAAACATCTTTCTTTGTGAAATAAAACTCCACCAGATGTAGAATTCTTATAGACAACAATTTCTATGTAATATGTATTTTAATTTGCAAATATATCAATATTACCTTTGATATCATATTTAAATCCATAGTTTTGTGTGTCTTTGAAGTATTTATGTATTCTCTTTCTATCTTTGAAATGAGATTCTTCTTGGGAACTTTGATACTGATAAAATTATAACAATATTCATAATATATGATCTATAAGATGTTAGGTTTAATAGACTAGCAATAATATTTTTAAATTTTCATAGATCAATATCCATTACTTTTTCTTTTTTCTACAATATAGTTTGAAACAAAATTGGTGTAGAAACTAAATTTAAATCCCTTGATAACCCATATAAATTATAAAAATTAATTCACGGGTTATTAGATAAAGATAAAAAATACACAATAAAAAAATATTGAATGGTCGAGTGCCTTTGGTTAATTAGATACATAACATAATAAACTCATATAAGGATATAATGTCATTATTTAAAAACACCATATCATGTAATTTAGTTCCCTTGATATTCTAATACTACATGGGATAACCTGAGGTCATACATAAGAAAGGGGTGAGCAATAAAATATTTTAAAGGAATAATAAAATCATTACATGATAAAATTAATTCATTTGAGTTAAGAGGCATACCAAGGTAACATAAAAGTTGTGATAATCATAAACAAAATCGTCAATGTATGATAGAAGTTGATAATATTGAGGAAACATAGGAATGTGGATGCAATATAAAATGTGAAATCATAAGAAAAAAGTCAAGGATATCCACGGATACATTATAATATAGTGTGATTAGGATTAACAAACATAATCCATATATGGTATCTCATGAGATAAAAACATTATCCAATACACTGGAGGGCTATAAAATTTCAAGCACACTCGTCCCAGTCATATCATGTACATTCATTTGTGTATCACATAGATCACACATCATAAGGACATATTTCATAATTTTTAATCCCACTATATAAGAAATTGGGTTATATATATTAGAGTCCCCAAAAACTTAAGTATATTTATATATTTATGAATACCCTTGATTATAAATGGGGATGGGAATACACAACAAAAATAATTGGCATGGAAAATCACTAGATAGTTTCAGCAGCATAGCAAGTGTACATAATGGTTCATAGAAGGTTTTAATGAGAGTTAATGGTGGTATAATATTACTTGGGAATAATATGGTTATAAAAGGGATATAAAATAACATATTCCATTATGAATAATTGGAAATAAAAAGGCACAACTCAATGAAAGTGAATGAATAAATAGGGTGTGGTGAGAATTCGCTTACTTCAGTATAGTAACGACATTAGAAAAGATTATAAAGATTGAAAATAAATTATATCTCATTATTATAATAAAAATTGTATAGTAAATGGATATTTATAAATTTATGACAACATAATGAATTGATATTCTAAACGTTAAATACAAAGAAGGGGTTTGAAAGGAAAAGAAGAGTGAGAAATCCCTTACCATGAGAGGGAGCCTCTAAAATATTATAAGAATCTACTTAAGAGAATAGGAACACATTATGATGTATTTATATAATGATAAAAAGTGTATTATTGTGATTAATTTTTGTTTGAGTGAAGAGGAGAGGGAGGTTGGGTGGGTATTTATAGAAAACGATTTGATAATTAATTATTAATTTCTAAACATTTGTTTTTGACTCTATATAAGAAAATAATTCAAACCATAATAATTATAATGTTTTTCTAATGTTTTATTCCAAATATGATTGTATTTAAATATTTAATAATTCTAATAACCTGAATCCTTAAAATAATACCACTATTGATGTGGAAGTGAGTTATGTTCATTAAAATCTGATTTTAAAACCTCAAAATATAATATAGGTTTTTGAGGATTAATTAAAGGTTTATTGAATTATTAAAATAACTTTAAAAAACATTATTATAAATGGGAAATATATATTTGGTTTTTTATTCCATTTATATTATTTATTACATTAATTATGGGCTATTATGATGTCATAATGCATATCATATATTTATACTGTGTTTAATTTGTACCAAAAAAATTGATTGTCTTAGAAAATTATGAAAAATTAACCATTGGATAATTTCAACATGTTTGTTTAAAAAATAATATTTATTTTATCAGAATAATTACAAAAATATGAGAATTTGTAAATTACATAAAAATATTCATTTAGTGAAAATATAGGGTTTTACAACAATAACAGTTTTCTAATCCTTATAAATATTATATTGGACTTAATTAAATTATATTTTCATTTTTATGTAAATAAATATTATTTAATAAGAATATTATATTAAAATAAAATTTAATTCAAATTTTCTAGATTTATTTAAAAAAGTGTTTTAATTTAAAACCTATATTTCCTAAAAATAAAATTTAGGTTTCTCCATAGAAAAATAAAATTTTCATGCACTCAAATATAATTGAATATATAAAGTAATAATGAAAATTGATAAATATAATAATTATTTTATTAAAAAATAAAAGATAAAAATCCACACTACTAGGGTCTAGATACATTACCTGATATTACACTAGTGTATTCCCAAAGGGTAAATTTTAGGATGGTGGTGCCTTCTTTGGATGGATATACAAATATTATTTGGGTTATATTCTCAATTTGATTGAAATTTTCTCATAAATAGTTCTTTAATGATATATTTATTTAACTTAATCTTTTCCATGGTCAAGGTAAAATCCCAGTGATGTCATCTCCCTCGAAATATCCAATAAATGGGATTCATATTGTATGATCCACCTGGTCAAGGACATCACTTCTTCCTTCTATGTGAATTAGAATTTATCATCAACCTTATTAAACTAACCATAATAGTCACTATAAAATGAAAATATTAACAATGATTATGATTCTTAATGGTATTTTAAATCTAAAAATCTATTGTTTATATAATTCAAAACTAACAAAAGTAGTACAATTGTTTTGAAATAACTACCTAAATAAATAAGTAATATATTCATTAAAAATAGTATTTCATATATAAAAGTGAAGAACTTTACATGAACCCATTAATAATTTTTCCATTGAAATTTCATTTTTACACTAAAAAATATGAGAATAATTTTATTACATTGCCTCTTCTAATTCTCTTGTTTCTTCCACAAATTTTGGGTTCCAACATTTTACTTTAAGTAGGTGAGTTTTCCTATTTATTAGAATGATTTTTCTATAGTATATAATCTTAACCACCTTCTCATAATATTAATGATCATTCTCCAAGGGTACAAACTATGGATTCATTATATATAAGGGGTCTTGTATTTAAAATCTTAAAAGTGATAGATGGAAAACATCCTATACTTGTGATAGGTTATGATGGAGTACAAGTTGATAGGACAAAACTCCAATGCAATCAAGGATATCAAAGGGGCCGATGTATTTTGACAAAATATTTCCCTTCTTTAAAAACCTCATGAATTTCTTCCACTATGATATATGAAATAATTCCTTATACCATGACTCAAAATCTAGGTCTCATCAATGATTTTATAAATATATTTTCTATCGAATTTGTATGGATTTAATATGACATTGAATAATATGAACCTTCATTATCATATATGGGATACAATTAGGCCCCATAAGCTTCCAGACTATAACATAATCCCCACATTTTAGAGTCTGTCACCTCTTCCCATACAGATCCTCATAAGATTTAATTTGAATAATCTATTAGAAACTATTTTTATACAATAACTACAGTATGGAAATGTTTTGATCCCAACAACCTTGTAAATCTATTGAACATGATCTTATCTTATACTTTAGAGTTTTAATAGTTATCTCAAAATAACCATCAACCTAAGGGTGACTAGAAGTATTGAAACTCAAATAATTATCCAACACTTGTTGAAGGATTCTCCAAAACCTCATAGTAAAACATGGATCTTGATCAGATACAATGGAGAGTAGTACTCCATAATGTATTTCCACTTCCCATGTGTTTATCTTGGTGAGTTAGTCAAGAGGCAAATATTCCTTGATACAAATGAGATAAAATGACTTGGTAAGATAATCAACTACTACCCAAATATTTTATTTCCTCTAAATATATTATGGAGTCCTACAATGAAATCTATGGTTTGGTTTTTTCATTTCCATACTGGTATGGTATATGGTTGAATCACACTCGTAGACTTCTGTGGTTCATCCTTGGTTATTTTCCATACCATGTATCGAAAAAACATTCTTCAATCTCCCTCTTCATGTAATACAACTATATTATTTTCTTTAATTCTATATAAATCTTAGTGATTCTTGGTTGAATTGAGAAGGATGGGCGATTCACATTTTAACAACCCATGTAAATAAAGAATAATACATTTTTCATACTTATTAATATTTTTTAATTAAATATTAATTTTATTTTAAAGGGGATTCTATGTTTGATGATGTAACTGATATGAAACAATAGGTTTCTCTAAAATCTTACGTTGCACACAATGTGGAGTTATACAGAAAAATAAAATAATAAGATAATATAATTTTAAATGGTAGTTAACACCTAGACGTTGTAATGTCGGGAATGAAAAGAACTAACTAAAATATTATTATACATGTTTTTAAATGTTTTTACATTTATATACTAGATTTTATAGGCTTAAAATAAGATAAAAAATCCAATTTTAAACATAAATACTCAAATATTCTTTAAAGTGACGATTTACCACATTTTAAAAGAAAACTATATTTAAATCTAGTTTTGGTCAATTTTATATGTTCTATATGACAAAATAAAATTCTTCTTTAAAATCGGGACATCAAAATTTACATTGGGTAAATTTTTTGTATTTTTCTGATAAAATTCATCTTTAATGAATAGTAAAAAATATTGTATTTTAATTCAAAACTTACTTTTAATATAATTTATTTATATGGTTATATTATATTTTTAATTCGTTTTACAGGGTCATTAGATTATATTTTTACCATGCAATCTAATTTTGGTCATTGGAAATAATTTCACTTTGAAATTGGGCATAAATAAGTGTCAATTTTTTAATAGTTATTATTTCTTAAAAACATTGACAACGAGAATTAATTTTAAATTAATTAATCCAACTTATATGTTATGAATTTTTTAAAATACACATCATTTTTGAATTCAAAACATCAAATATATCTTAGGCTGATTTTTTGGTATTTTTATAAAAAACATCAATTTTTGATGAGTAGTTAAAACACAGCATAGTAGTTTAAAAAACTAACTTTTTCATTTAAATGATATTTTACCACTTTTGGGAATTGAATTCAAAAAATAAAAAATATATGTTTGTTATTAGTAAGTAAAATTTGGTTCAATAAGATGAAAATTATGTTAGGCTAATAGTAACTTTTGACTTTTACATACCATGATTAATGGTTAATAGGGTTATTCAAGGCAAAAAAATATTATAATAATATAAAATTACCTTAACACATGTCCTAACCCTATTGGATGTGTAATTTCCATCCATTAAAATCCTTGGGTGATCCTTTTGACCTTTGAAAGCTACTTGGGTAAGATAATGATATTAATAACGTTTTATTTAAAGTAAAAATAAATATATCATAAACATGTAGTATTTCTCAAGAAAATTTTAATATGGGGTTATATAATTTATATTTTTGACTATAAATATTCATTATAAATCTAAAAATATTTCCCTCATCATGCTATTTTTTATAATTTTTATATAACAAATAAATCAAATTATTTATGACACAATAATGATGCAGTGTTTACCTCGTTAAGGAATGATTTAAATAAATAAGATTATAAAAACCAAACAAATATAAAAAACCTAGACAATTCTTATTGGATGATTTTATTTCAAACAATAGTCATCTTATCTTTGACTTTAATAAGTTTTGCACCTTTAGAAATCGAAAATCATTATATAATAAAATAATATTTTCAAACTTTTCAAAAGAGCCCCTCCTCCCCCATATAAATATCTCTAACATCTAACACATTACTCACACCTCTTAATCCCCTTGGCTTGTCCATCCTATATCCAAATAATCTCTCAATATCGCTATGTTTCACCTAGAAGCCTTACCTTAGGCAGAAGGCACTTTAAGAAATCTGTTTGGTTAAACCAAAGGGAGTTACCCGATTTAAAGGTAACATCTTCTTTTAAGTTCTTTTCTTTTATTTTACTTCTCCAACCCCCTAAACTCTTTTTACTCATTTCTTTTATAAAAAAAATTATCATAAAAGTACTAGGTTTTTTCTATGAGAAGTATTCTAACTACACTTACACACACCTCTATCAAATGGGTAAAGAACATACTGTTTCTGTGAATGACGAACTACTACCTCATGAAATGATGATTGTTCAATATTCTCCTATAACCTATTATGGTGGCCAATGTGATGAAACTGTATTTATATGTGATATATATTATATTTATATTGTCACTATGCTTTTTTATTTTTCATTTATTCTATACCTTTATGGTTTCCATAATGGGAAAACGTGATAATTTCATTTAAGGAAGTGCGAACTACCGCCCCCTCAAAGTGATAGGACTCATTCTTGCCATACGTGGAACATATAAATGATAATGTTAATGAAATTATTTATGATATTATACTGGAATTATAATATACCTATTTATCATTAAGTTTTCATTCCATTAAAAATATGAAATAGAAATGAATGTAGTGTTCATGCGTACGTATGACTTACCGTCTCCATGAACGATGCATTTCATTTTTTAACTTCAAATGTTATGTACTATTATAAATACATATACATACTGGATATATATGATATATATGATTTTTAAATCATCAATATCATTCTGGAAATAATGCAATTTTGACCACATGGACAACTTGTAAATATAAGAAGTTCATTTTTGACTCAAGTACCAAATATCGACAAAATGACTATTATTAAATTAAATGAATACATAATGTTTATAACATGGAAATAATAGATATATAAATAATAATAAAATTTAAAATGTATATTATGTAAGTAGAAATTATCTTTAGTTCATTATTCAGGAGATTAAAGAATGAACATTTCACGTCGGGCACGAGGTAAGGGACTTCGTCTCAATCTTCTTTCATTGAGGCATATTTTGTTTTATACACGAATTTATTTTATACGGTGTATAAACACCATTGAATTTTCATTTCATTAAAAGGGAATCTTTTTCTATGTGGTGTTTTACTAAACGACAAAAGAAGAATGTTTCTTTTTTGTAAGCGATGAAAACGACCTTTTTCGCTGCCACGAGTATTATTTGATCTACATCTTCCATAACATGCCGTAATGTTTTTAAAAGGAAAATAAATACCATATACTCTTTTATGTATTTTGGTATTGAAAATGGTCTTGGAAATGGATTTTTTATGTCAATATATTGTTATTGAAATGTGGAAATGATATAATTCCTTTATATTTGTTTTATATGTTATGAATATGTCATGGCTCTTCGGAATTGTTTATATATATGGGTGGTTTTGTGATAAACCTAGGGTGGGTGAGCCCGAGATAGCTCTCCAATGCATTGGATAACGTGACTGAGGTTAACATGAATGTTTCTCCTAAGAGATTTAGGGAATATACTATGATGGGTATTCCAAATGTTACTTCCTATGTAGATATTAAAGCTATAATGTATTTATGTTATGTATTCCACAAGTTACCTTTATCATTTGTGATTACTACGTGTTATTTATAAATCTTATGATTTCAAGAGGTATATTAAAGAGATTATGTTATGTATGTGTTGATGAAGTATTGTTTTCTTTCTCTATTTTATAACCCTTATTGAGATTTTTATGCTCATACCATGTTTTGAAATGTTTTTCACAAGACATAAAGGTGAATAGGGTCAAGGATGGGATCAAGGAAATGTTTTCTATCTAAAACATGGAACTAGAAATGACTATTTTTTAAGAGTTTTTATTTTATGAAAAAATGGAAACTGAGTAGAAGTGTCTACTTTGTAGTTTTTGATATATAATGTAATAATTATGGACCAATTCTCTAAAACTCTAAACCTAAAAAGATCCTCAATGTAAATTATTCATTTAATTTAAGATTATGTAATGTTTTAAGGCTGGGTCCTTATATTTGGTATCAGAGGTCAGTTTAGATATCTATAAGGTTAATGATATTGTTAAATTAATATCTATAAATTAATTTATGTCAATATTAAAATGATATAGCATTTACAAATTACCATATTGTTTCCCCTAAAATATTTCTGTGTTCAGAATGGTTTTCTGTAAAGGAAACAGGGCAGCTATGATGGGATGACATCAGGAGGAAGATATCCTTCCAAATTGTCAACCTGAGATGGTTGGAATTGGAACTGAACAGTTTGTTGCAGTGATGACACAATTGACTCAGGATATAAATGGTGGTGGTATCCATGCACGAGATCATCTAGATAAACCATAGGAGAACATGTTAGTAGTGTATCATTTCATGAGGCAACATTTGCGATCATTCAGAGGATCATATGACCCTATGATAGCAGAAGGTTAGATTAAAGCATTGGGGAAGATTTTTGATGTCATGGTTTGTTCAGAACATCAAAAGGTTAGTTTTTCTATTTACCGTTTTGAAGTTGAAGCCAATCAGTGGTGGTTGATGGTGAAAAATATTGAGGATATTGAGGATATTGAAGCTATTGATTGGAATGAATTAAAAGGTATGTTTCTTGAGAAATATTTTCTTAAGGTAGTTCATCTTAGGATGGAAAACAATTCTTGGAATTGAGGTAGGAGGATTACTCAATGGCTTCTTGTGAATTAAAATTCACTCGACTGATAAGGTGTGCTGCAAATTTCATATGAGATCTTGATAGTAAAATCAACCGTTTTTACTCAAGATTAAAGCCAAATTATCGAAGGTATTTAGCTTCTCCTGAGTTCAAAAGTTATGAAAAACATGTTCGATGTGCGAAGAAGGTGTAAATGTAGTTTTCCAATGATTAGTTGTTCTTTAAAAAAACCGAATATGAGGTTGAGGTGGTAGATGAAAGGGAAGAACTCTACAAAAATGTCTGATGGTAAGAAATGTAAGATTAGAGTTTGTGAAAATTGTGGGAAAAAGCATGTTGGGGAATGCCTTTTGAATTCGGTTAAGTATTACCGATGTGGTAAAATGGGACATAAGGCTCTTAATTTCATTGAAAAAGATCAAGTTAATGGTAAGAAAAAATCTAATTTACAGTCAATAAAATGTTTTATGTGCAATGAAGTTGGTCATTATGGAAATGAGTGTCCAACGAAGAATTAATCCAAGGGAAAGAAGCCAGACTACAAGTAGAAAGGTGTGGTAAAATCCTTTGCAACTACTTCATTAGATGTTGGGCAATCAAATTAAGTAGTATCAGGTATACAATTTGTTTGTTCAGATTATGCCAATGTGTTTTTTGATTCAGGGTCTATACATTCATTCATTTCTAAGATGTTTTCTAATGAATAGGGAACTCCATCTCATGATATGAATCCTGAACTTATGGTAAAAACACCAGGGGGAAATGTTGATACAAAAGTAAATTATAAGAACCTTCATGTCCTTGTGTGTGGAAAGAATCTACCTGCAAACCCTAATTTTTTTCCTCTAGTAGAGTATAATGTTATTTTGGGTATGGATTAGATTTCTAATTATCATAAAAAGATTAACCATCGTTCTAAAGAGGTTTAATTTTAGAATGATTTTTAGTTTGTGTACAATAATGAACGCTAAATTTTGTTAACATATTAGAAAGCAGAGAAACAAGTAAAAGATAGAAATAAATGTTTCCTTTCAAATATTGTTGAAAATAAATGAACTGTCCAGATTAATGATGTTCCAGTGGTAAATGAGTATCATGATGTTTTTCCTGATGAGTTTCCTGGTACAATACCTGATCAGGAAGTTGAATTTACTATTGACTTAATTCCTGATTCTATTCCAATTTCAAAACCCCTATATAAAATGACTCAAATTGAACTTTTAGAGTTAAACAAGCAATTTCATGAGTTATTAGATAAATGATTTATTTGACCTAGAACATCACCATGTGGTGCCCCTATCTTGTTTTTTTAAACAAATATGGTTCAATGAGACTTTTACTTGATTATTGAGCATTGAATAACATCACTGATAACAACAAGTATCCATTTCCTCATATCGATGATTTGTTTGATCAGCTCTAGGGAGCTTAGTATATTTCAACGATTGACTTGAGGCCTAGGTAACATCAGTTAAAACTAAATGAAGTAGACATTCTGAAGACCGTGTTTCATACTAGATCTGTCCATTATGAATTTTTGTTTATGCCTTTTGGATTAACCAATGAACCTGTTGTATTCATAGATCTTATGAATATAATTTTCCATGAGTTCTGAGATAAGTTTTTGGTGGTGTTCGTTGATGGTATTTTGGATTATTCCAAAAGTAAAGAGGAACATTAATGTCCTTTAAGGGTTGTCTTAAAAAACTTAAAATAAATGAAACTATTTGGGAAATTCAGCATGTGTGAGTTTTGGTTACAGAAAATTCCATTCCTTGGTCACATTGTTTAAAAAAATGGCATAACTGTTTATCCTGCTAAAACAAATTTTTTCAAGAATGGCCATGAACCTGAAATATAATCGAAATCCATAGTTTTCTTGGTTTGGAAGGTTATTTCCAGAGGTTTTTGAAATTTTTTCATGATTATCTAGCCCACTAACTAAGCTAACTCGAAAAGGTGTTTTGTTTACTTGGAAAAAAGAATGTGATGATGTTTTGAAGAATTGTAAAGAAGATTGTTGAATGCTTTTATTTTGGCATTACCTTCAGAAATGGTGAGTTTTTTATATATAGTGATGCTTCATTGAAAGGACTTGGTTGTGTCTTTATAAAGAATAATCAGGTAATTTCTTATGCTTCACGTCAGTTGAAACCTCATGAGTTAAATTAACCTACACATGATTTGAAATTAGCTATTGTTGTTTTTGATTTAAAAATTTGGAGGCAGAATTTGTATGGAGAAAAATGTGAAATATATATTGATCAAAAAATATTTAAGTACATATTCACTAAGAAAGAATTAAACATGAGACAAAGGATGTGGATGAAATTAATCAAGGATTATAATTCGACAATCCATTACTATCCAGGAAGAAAAATAAATTGGTTGATGATTTGAGGCAAAAATTAATTATTCATTAACCATGATACATTTGGAATGAGATCCATTGGTTTTTGATTTGATGAAATTTTTCATATAAGTTGTTGGTGTAGTAAATTCCTCTGTTTTGTTTTATAGGTGTCAGTGAAATCACCTCTATCAGACAGAATTAAGCAACCATGGAAAGAAGACAATGAGTTGATGAAAATTGTAGAGTTGGTTTAGAAGGGTATGTTTCCTCATTTTAACATTGATAATTATTGTGTTTTGAGGTTTCAGAAGAGATAATGTGTTCCTTGTGATTCAAATTTGAAGAAAGAGTTATTATGTAAAGCTCGTAGTTCGTTGTTTTCAGTTCATCCTGGCAGTACTAAGATGTATAAAGTTATTCAGAAGTATTACTGGTCGGATGGAATGAAAAGAGATATTGCTAACTTTATTGTGTAGTGTTTGACTTGAAAACAGGTTAATGTAGAGTGAAAGTTACCGACATGGATAATTTAGTCTTTACTAGTTCCAGAGTGGAAATGAGAAAATATATCCATAGACTTCATTATGGGATTACCAAAGATATCTCAAGGTAATAATGAAATATGGGTTATTGTTGACCGATTGACTAAATCTTCTCATTTACTTCTTTTTGGAGATAAATTGCCTCTAGATCAACTTTCTCAGTTGTATGTTAAAAAGATATTAAAGTTTCATGGTGTTCCCCTATCCATTGTATCTGGTCATGATCCCATGTTTACTTCTAACTTCTGGATAGGCCTACAGAAGTCATTGGGTAATGAATTAAATTTTAGTATAACTTTTCATCCTCAATCAGATGGGTAGTCAGAATGAAAAATTCAGACCTTAGAGGATATGATATGTGCTTGTTCACTAGATTACCAGGGAAGTTGGGACCAACATATTTAATTGGTTGAATTTTCTTATAATAAAAGTTTTCATTCCAGTATACAGATGGCTCCATTTGAGTCATTATATCAGAAGCGGTGTCAAACTCTTGCTATTTGGGATGAATTAGGTGAAAGGAAGCTGATGGGACAATAATTGGTAGAAGATATGTCATAAAAAGTTATGGTTATTTATAATCACTTGAGAAAAGATCAAATCAAGAAGAAACGTTATGTGGATAACCAAAGGAAGGATATTTCTTTTGAGTTAGGTGATCATGTCTTTCTCAAAAATTCTCCATGGAAAAGTGTGATGCATTTTAGTAAGAAGGGAAAGTTCAGTCTGAGGTTCACTAGACCATATAAAAACCTGGAGAAAGTTGGATCAGTTGCTGACAGAGTGGATTTATCTCCAAGTTTATCCCCAGTACACAACGGTTTTCATTTTACTATGTTGAGAATGTATATTCTGGATCCATCTCATGTTTTGAGTTCAGAGGTAGTTTAGTTGGAATAGAATCTCTCATATGAGGAATAACTAGTCCAGATTCTTGACCATAGAGAGAAAGTGTTGGGGAATAAGTTAATTAATCAGGTAAAGGTTTTGTGGAAAACCCATATGGTTTAAGAGGCAAAGTGGGAATTTGAAAATTCTATGAAAGATAAGTACCCCAACTTATTTGATAAGTGAATAAAAATCACGAGGACACAATTTCCAAAAGGGTGGAAGGATGTAACATCCCATGTAAATAAATAATAATATATTTTTCATATTTATTAATATTTTTGAATTAAATAATAATGTTTTTTAAATGAAATTATGTGTTCAATGGCGTACCCGATACACAATAATGAGTTTCTTTGAAATCTAATGTTTCTCACAATGTGAAGTTATACCAAAAAATAAAAAAAATAAAATAATATTATTTTAAATGGTAGTTAACGCCTAGCCGTTGTAATGATGGGAATGAACAGAACTAACTACAGTATGATTATACATTATTTTTAAATGTTTTTACATTTATCCAATAAATTTTATAGGATTAAAATAAGGATCCAATTTTAAGCATAAATACTGTAATATTATTTAAAGGGTCGATTTACAACCTTTAAATAGAGAACCATATTAAAATATAGTTTTTGTCACTTTTATATATTCTATTTGACAAAATAAAATCCTTCTTTATAATCAAGACATAAAAATTTACTTTGGTTAAATTTTGTGTATTTTTTTGATAAAATTCATTTTTTAATGAATAGTGAAAAATACTGTATTATAATTTAAAACTGCCTTTTAATAAAATTTATTTATATGGTTAGATTTTCTTTTGAATTTGTTTTAATGTTTTATTAGATTATATTTTGACCATGTAATTCAATGTTTGTCATTGGAAGTAATTTCACTTTGAAATTGGGCACAAACAATTGCCAATATTTTGATAGTTATTATTTCTTAAAAACACACTTTTTGTTTTGACAAAAAGAATTAATTTTAAATTAATTAATCCAAATTCTATTTTTGGAATTTGGTAAAATTGAAATCATTTTTGAATTCAGAATATCAAATATATTTTTGGCTGAATTTTTGGTATTTTTCTAAAAAACATCAATTTTTGTGGAATAATGAAAACATTGAGTTGTAGTTAAAAACTAACTTTTTGATTTAAATGAAATTTTACCGCTTCAATGAATTGAATTTGAAAAATCCAAAACACATGGTTTTTATTAGTAACTAAAATTTGGTATAGTAAGAAGAAATAATTTTTGGTGAATAGTAACTTTGGACATTTATTTACCGCAGTTAAAGGTAAATAGGGTAATTCAAGGTAAAAATACTATTATAATAATATAGAATTACATGAACACTTGTTCTAACCTTATTTTCTGAGTAATGCCCGACCCAGACAGTCCTTGGGTGAGAATTTTGGCCTTTGAATGCCACTTGTGTAAGATAATGATATTAATAGCTTTTTATTAAAAGTAAAAATAAAAATATCATAAATATGTATTGTTTTTCTAAGAAAATTTTAATATGGTGTTATATAATTGATATATTTAACTATAAATATTCATTATAAATCTAAATTTTTTTTCCTAAATCATGGTATTTGTTTTATTATTTTTAGACATCAAATTAATAAAATTATTTATGACACAATAATGATGTACTGTTTACCTCTTTAACGAATGATTTAAATAAATAAGATTATAACAATTAATAAAATATCCAAAAACTTTCCAATTATTATTGGATGATTTTATTTCGAACAAGAGTCATCTTATCTTCTACTTTAATAAATTTTGGAGTTTTAGAAACCGATAATCATTATATAATAAAATAATATTTTCAACCTTTCTGATAGATCCCCTCCTCCCCCTTATAAAAAGCCATATCCTATAACCCATTAATCACACATCTCATGCCCCATGGATCATCCAACCTATGCCCAAATAAGTTCTCAATATCCCTCTCTTCCAACTAGAAGCCTTACCTTAGTCAAAATACAATTCAATAAATCCTTTTGGTTGAAACCAAAGGGAGTTACCCGATTTAGGGGTAATGTATTCTTTTAAGTTCTTTTCATTTATTTTACATATAAAACCCCCTAAACCCTTTTTATTACTTTATTTTATGATAAAACCAGTATCCTCAGTATACTATATTTTCGTTATGAGATGGAATCGAACTACACTTAGACACACTTCAATCTAATGGGTAAAGAACATATTGTTTCTGTGGACGGCGAACTACTGCATCACGAAACAATGATTGTTCAATCTTCTCCTACCACCTCTTATGGTGGTCGTTGTGATGGAATTTTATTTATATGAGATATATATTATATTTATATTTTCTCTATTCTTTTGTATTTTTCATTTATATCATACCTTTTTGGTTTCCATAATGGGTAAACACGATAATTTCATTTGTGGAAGTGCAGACTATCGCCCCCTCAAAATAATATGACTCGTTCATGACATATGTTGAATGTATAAAGCATGGAGTTAATGAAAATATATATTATATTATATTGGAATTATAATATACATATTTATCATTAAGTTTTCAATCCATTTAAAATACAAAATAGAAATGAAAGTAGCGTTCATGGGTATGTACGACTTATCATCTCCATGAATGGGGCATTTCATTTCTTACCTCCAAATGTTATGTAATATTATAAATATATATATATATATACTGGATATAGATGATATATATGATAACTAAATCATGAATATCATTATGTATATAATGATCTTTTGACCACATGGACAACTTGTAAATATAAGAAGTTTATTTTTGACTCAAGTACCAAATATCGACAAAATGACCATTATTAACTTAATTGATTACATAATGTCTATAACATAGAAATTAGTGATATAAAAAGAATAATAATCTTTAAAAATGATTTTAATAAATTATAAATTAACTTTATTTATTATTTAGGATATTAAAGAATGAAAGGTTCAAGTCGGACACGAGGTAAGGGACTTCATCTCAATCTCCTTTCATTGAGGCATATTTTGTTTCATACAAGAATTTCTTTTATATTTTTTATAAAAACCATTGAATTTTCATTTTATTCAATGGGTATCTTTTTCTATGAGGTTTTTTACTAAACGACCAAAAAATGTTTCTTTTAATGTAAGCAGTGACAATGAACTTTTCCACCGCCGTGAGTATTATTTGATCTTTGGATTCCTTAATAAGTCGTAATGTTTTTAAAAGGAAAATAAATACAATATACTCTATTACGTATTTTGTTATTGAAAATGGTTTTGTAAATGGATTTTTTATGTCAATATATATAAATGATATATTGTGATTGAAATATGGAAATGTTATCATTACTTTATGTTTGTTTTTGGTGTTATGAATATGTTATGGTTCTTTGGAATTGTTTATGTATACAGGTGGTTCTATGATAATCCCGTGGCGGGTGAGCCCGAGATAGCTCTACAATGCAATGGGTAACGTAATGGAGGTAAACGTGAATGTTTCTCCTAAGATATTTAGGGAATCTACTATTATGGGTATTCTAAATGTGACTCTCTACATAGCTGTGAAAGCTACTACGTATGTATGTTATAGATACCTCATGTAACCTTTATGATTTGTGATTACAATGTGTTATTCATAAATTTTATTATTTCATGAGATATGTTAAAGATATTATGTTATGTATGTATTGATAAACTATTTTTTTCTTTCTTTATTTTATAACCCTTACTGATCTTTTTATGCTCATCCCATTTTTTGAAATGTTTTTCACATGACTTAAAGATGTATAGGGTCAAGGATGGGATCAAGGAAAAGTTCTTTTGTCTAAAACATGGGACAAGACATGACCCTTTTTTTCAAGAGTTTATATTTTATTAAAAAATGGAAACAGAGTAGAAGTGTTTACTTTGTAATTTTTTAGATGTAATGTAATAGTAATGGCCTAATTCTCTAAAAAATTAAGCCTAAAAAGATCCTCAATGTGAATTATATATTTAATTCAAGATTAGGTAATGTTTTAAGGATAGGTCCTTATACACATAATATAGAAACTCCCTCTTTGGTTGTGGGTTTTATGGGACACATATCCATGTTATAAAACTTATAACAAAATATTTAGCAATGTTGAACTCCAAAGTATTTGTTACCTTTCTCTGTAGAGATTTGTCATCTTTTTTTGTCTCCTTGATTCACTAAGGAACAGATGGCTGAATTTTTATTTGAGCGATTTATGATAATAATAAAATAATATTTACCATGTGTATTACTTTAATGATAAAGATATTAGGATACCTTTTAATCCTCATAATGTTTTGGGTTGTTGGTGAAGAATCCAAGTGATTTTTTGAAGTTGAAATTTCTGTTAATTACTTAGGGAGACGAAAAGTCAATGGGTTTTAAATTTGATGATTACATAGATGGTTTCTAGTTTATAAAAACATGTTCCATTGGTTATATTAGTTTGAAACAAATGTTGAAAATAATGAGGAATTAATGTTTAGGATTTTATGGTGGATTTTATTTTGCGTGGGATGGCTTATGGAATTTGTATAATTTTTTTAGTGAAATGTATATTAAAAATTATCCAATCCATAATAGTGGAATTGTGTGGGAATATGGATTCATAGAGGAGGTTCTTAAAGGATATAACTAGCACCTCTTGATCTATTCATCCTAGACTATATGGTCTTTCATTAGAATTATTTTGGACATCATTTAGTCATGCTGATCTCATCAACTATAAATATACTCCTTTGATTATCGTTGTATTCTGATCAAGAACTACATGTTATCTTCTCCAGCAAGCCATTTGAGAATCCTCTTCTCAATGGGATCTCTAGAAGTAGTGATGAAGATCGATTGGATATGAGCTCCCATTCTTTGTTTGAACACTCTAAGACACCCGATCAAATTTTCTATTCCATCCAATCTTCATTAGAGTCATCATATCCATAAAGACTCATGCCTAAATTTCGTTCATCAAATCTCCATGGTGACATTGACATTATTTTCAACCGAGTAATCTAAGCATCATTTTAGTGTTATAAAAATCCATGATGATCCAAATAATCTAAGAATTTTTTATTTTTGAAAATTAAGATCAAACTGATGATTAATAGTTTGTAGAAATTATGAATTTAATCTGATGATGGTAATTATTTTTTATCATAGAGAGATTTTTAACAAAAACCAAATAGTTTATTGTGATTATAGAAGGTTTTGTAATGATGTAAGATATCTATAAATACCATGAATGAGCTCATTTTATTTTTTTAGTTTATCTCTCATCCAGGAGATTCTCTCACTTCTTAAGAGTTGAGGGAAATTTTGACAAAGAAGAAGAAATAATCTTGTGGTCTCTATTTAAGAAAGTGCTTCTATACATTTGTTCAGATTCAACCACATTTTTTATCACATGAAGCTTCAAAAAATCAGTTTCACTATTTAGTTTTTTCTTTGCGAAGAATAAGAAGAAATTTCATAATCTTTTTTACGAAGTAGAAGAAACAATATTCTTCTTCGAGTGTTCTATTTTTTTCTAAGAACACTCAAATTTCTTCATGAAGATATGATCCTCAATGCAAATGGATCATACTAGAGGTATTTTGAGAAGTATACATCTTCAAAACTTCAAGATTTTATGGTTCACAGAAGAGGAGTTTGGTACAGATTTTGTTTCTATGAAGAGGAAGAGATAAAAAGATAAAAAATATATGTACATTGCATAATAGATCTACTTCATGATGAACAAAGTTCCTCAAATCATTTAAGATAAAATTATTTACATTCATGTGTCCTGGATTTTGTGATGCTTGCATAGAATGCATGTATAATAATAGAAGCTCCTCACTATTACACGAATGTATTGAGATTTCATGACGACAGAGTATCACACTGTTTCTTGAACAAAAAAAGTACATAGTATGTGTGTGAAAATGATTTGAGAAGTATGTATAAATTTATAAAACAATATATTGTATATACAAGTCTCTATGCATACATATTCCTTGAGTATCTAATAGATGGAAGTGTGTGTATAAAGAAAATTTTTTTAGGCATTGTGAAGTGACTGTGGAAGAAAAAATGATGCGTCTTAGGGTGTTCATGAAAAAAAAATGCACATACTATGCCATTTATATAAGTAAATATTCATGAAAATTAATAAACGCGTGAAAAATTTGACAAGACCATGCAGTGTGTTATATAAAAGCATGATGTTTGAATAAGTTTACATGAAATATATAATACATAATCAGTGTGCAATGTTTTGAGAGAGAATCCAGGAAATTATTTCTTTCAATAATTCAAAATAATTTTTGTATCATAGTTTTCAGTTTTTAGTGAGGTTGGGTCTCCAAAAAAAATAAAGAATATTTTCTAGACCATTTTTTTACTGAGGTAGCTTTCCATATTCAGGGATCAGGATTATATGTTCAAGTCTAGAATCAGTGAAAAGTAACTTGAAATTATACTCAATCCATTTTGATCCAATAAGATCATGGAGGAGGGTCTTCAATTTATCATCATATATGTGGATGAGTTGTTCTAAGAAGAAGATTGAGCTCATGAATGTGGGTATACCCAGTTGCTGAAGAGGCTCTAGAGACTGGGGGGTCTAACCAGTCAAACAGTTACGGTGTCCAACCAACCAAGGCATAAGATTTGGATTTCTGGGGTTATAACTAGGATCAACTACAGGAATGATTATTGGGGTGTATAACTAGTTTCTACCAAAACCATTATAATTGATAAAAATATTATAGTGGATAATTCCTGTTGGGGGTCTAACTAACATGGAAATGAGGTAGGTATTTGTACCAATCCTTTTAAAAATAATGTGAGATATATTTCATTTATTTTATTGAATTTCATGAATAATCTACTCATCATAATAGGTAAAATATATTTGAACTAAAAAGTGAATAATAATTTAATAAAATAGGTCACACCTGATTCTCCCCCTCATAGTGTGATTGCACGTTCCTTTTGACACTTGAACATGATCCCTTCAACTCAAAGCATTGGGAAAATTGTTCATCTTCCTAGGATGGTAATTAATTGAACATTAATAATTCTTGATGATCCCTAACCACATTTATATTTGTATATTGAGTTCATTTTTTGTGAATGCATACTTGAGGATTTTATGATCCGTATATATGTTACACATATCACCATAGATATAATATCACCAAATTTATAATTCAATGATTATTGCATCTAATTACGGATCATGGATTGGGTTGTTCTACGCTTGAATATTTAATTGGAAGGAGGGACATGCAATCAATTATTTGTATTGAATGAGTATGCAACCAAATCCCTTTTTAGACATGTCACTGTAGATCACAAATCCTTCCCAACTAGTACTTAATGTGAGCACATGTGTAGTGATTATCATTTTATTTAACTCTTTGAATATCTACTCACATTGATAAATGTAGATAAACTTTACACCCTTTGTAAGTTAGCTTTGTTAGTGGGTTGAGAATCATGATAATATTCTTAAAAATCAATTATAGTACCCAATTCATAAATGGAAATTATGGAACCTCCATGAAAAATGTTGGTATATGACATCCTTCAATGTGCTCTATTTTCAATGTATCAAAAAATATACCTTTTGTGATAACATTCATTATGAATGTTACTTTATCCATCCAAAACATTCATTTAGTTTACTTCACATACAACATTTCCTTTCACTAGGTATTTAGTACAACATCCAAATACTCCTTATGATTCTACATTATTTTTGAGTAGATAAGAATATCTTAATTAAATAATACCAAAAATTTATCATTTTAATCTTTAAATAATCAGTTCACTATGTCAATGAATATAGCTGTTGAATTAGTGAGTCCAAATGACATCACTATGAACTCATAGTTAACATACCTTGCATGAAAAGAAGTCTTGGGGATATCCTTCTTCTTTACTTTTACTTGATAATATCCCAATCGAAGATTAATCTTGAAGAAGCACTGGGCTACATGTAGCTAATTGAAAAAAATCGATCAATACAAGGAAAATGATACTTTCTCATTATCAGGATCTTGTTGAAATTACAATAATCAATGAAGAGTCACATTGACCAATCATTTTTCTAAAAGAAAATTACCGGTTCACCCTAAAATGAATATCTGGGTCATTTAAACCATTTATCCATATTCTCCTATAGTTACTTAATTATATCTTCATGTTTAATAGTGTCTATTATATATGGAGTCATTAATATTATAAAATCTATATGTATATGTTAGATTAAAACACAAAATCTCGATCAGGGGAGAGACTATAAAATTATTTAGGAAACTCAAAAGTATATTCCCTCACAATGAGAATCTCATCAAGGATGATTTTTTATTTATCACAACCATTTCATCAAGATATTTTTTCTCATAAGAGAATAATATACATTCTTAAGATGATTATTCTAATGGAGATTCATCCTCATCCTTCCACATGTATAGAATCAATGGGAGATTTTTGATATAAATATTAATTTCCTGCTCCTATCAATTTGTGTTGTGCCTACATAATAAATGCTAATCTATACCTAGAGTATAAGATAATTCCACTAAATAGAGTATTGAAATATATTCTGAGATGTTTAACTCACAAATATAGACATGGGAGAAGTTATATATTTGGGATGAAATGATTACCCTTTTTTCAAAGATATCTCCACTTACATATTTTGAGGTGGTGTTTTAATAGTTATAATAAACTTTTATGTTATGAAAGAATTTAAATAAACATAGTCACATATGAAATTTAATGTTCATGAATGGGTGATAATCCAACTATTCACAATTTTATTTCTGTTCTAATCATTTACTTCATCTAAAATAGACTTAGGGATGATAATTTTTAAACTCTTAAATATATAAAGGGGAAAATATAAACATTTAAATAATAACTCTTAAATAACATGAATTCCTTAACCTAAGAGTTTCTAGGTTTCAATTTAAGTTATTCATGGTATATTTACTAACATAATTTTTTTGGGGATTTTTTGTTCTCTTTGTTGTAGTTTGTAAGGGAATTTTGGATTTACCAAATCATATCCCTTAGGAGTGTCAAAATAGTTGTGTAACAAGTCCTATTTTTCATTCACCAACTGGTGATTTAGTTGATACCCAATGTTCTAGTTTCAGGGTTATTACCCCAAGGTAAAACTATACCAGATCTACCTCTACTTTTTGTCTCCTGATAGTGATTTTGTTTCATGGAAACCATTTACTCTATGCTTTATCCTAATATAGGGATGTTTTCATTTGTTACTCTTGTATATAAGGGTTTCACTAAAATTTTCAAATCTGAAACCCCATAAAACTACTGAACCATTTTCTGATACAAAATATGAAAACATATATATTTTATGAACATTAGTTTAAGGTGTATTATAGAAATAAACACATGATAAAATCATAAAAGATCTAAAAGCCTTGTTTCTTTGGGTAATTAGATACATACCACAATAACATTAAATATATATAAAAAACATAATTTACAAAAACGATATTATATCTTTAATTTCCATCAATATTTTATTATTGGATGGGATAACCTAGGGACATTCAGAAGAAAGGGGTAGCTATAAAGAATAGTAAGGGAATAATCAAATAATAAAATTAATAAAGTAATACATTTGATTCATGATACATATAAATGTGAAACAAAATGGGTGTGAATAACAAACATGAACATCTAAGGATGATATAAGATGATAATAACAGGGAATCATAGAAATATAGAAATAATATAAAACATGAAATCATAAGAAGATGTTAAGTATAACCACCACGATTTCATAAAATAGTTTTCATAGAACAAAAATATTTTCACCATATTTGGTATCTCATGAGATAAAATTATCACCTAATGCATTGGAGAGATATATATTTCTCATCCCTCCGACCACATTCATATCATGAACATGGATTTTTGTTCCACAAAGACCATAAAATATAAGGATTACTATTTACAATTTTAATCCCATGATTAAGGGGTCTGGGTTACATAAATGGAAGTCTAAAATAAATTAATTATATTTATATCTTGGTTAATTCACTTGATTGGAAATGGGGATGGGTATACACAACATGAATGTTTGGTATGGAAAATCTTGCGATAATTTCAGCAGCATAACCAATATAGATAAAGATTTATAAAATAGTCCAATGAGAGTGAAAGGTTATATTTAATTACATGTAAATCATAAGGATACTAAATGTATGTGTAAACAATATTCAATCTTGAAAAATCGTAAGGAAAAAAGTCATAACTCAAAGCAAGTTATTGAATAAAGAGGTGGAAGAAATTATTTTACTTCAACATAATAAACACTTAGGTAATGGTTATAAAAAATGGGGATAAACGGTCTATCATTATTATAAAATGAATTATAAAAGAAAATTATATTTATTATGGTATCAAAACATAATTAATTGATATTGAAAAGGATAAATACAAATAAGTCACTTGGATGGGAAAGAAGAGAGAGAACTCACTTTCCTTAAGAGAGGACTTCCCATATATTGGGAAGATCTTATTAAGAGATTGAGTGATTATTTGGAAGGATTTAGAGAGGTATAGGGAGAATAAATTCATGATAAATTGGTTTTTATTTAAGAAGAGTGGGATTTTCGGTGGTTATTTATAGAAAAAACTGATGGGAATTATTTATTAATTTCTAAAAATTAATTTTGGACTCTATGATAACATAATCAAAACTAAAAACCTTAACATGTTTTAGCCTATGGTATATACCAAATAAGAGTGGTCTTATATTTTTTGTAAGTATAATAACAAAAAATATTTAAATAATACCAGTTGTTATAGGGAAGTAAGTCATGTTCATAAATAATTGATTTAAAAACCTTAAAATTATATATAGGTTTTGAAGGATTCATTAAAGGTTTACAAAATTATTCAAATGTAAAAAAAGAGTTTTTAAATTGGAAATTTATTTTTGTTATTTTATTACATTTATTTTATATATTACATAAATTTTGGTAAATTATAATGTAATAATACATAGTATATATTTTTCTATATTTAATTTCTATCCATCAAAATGACCATATAAGATAATTATAAAAAAATAACAATTGAAGAATTTTGACTTGATGATTTAAAAAATAATATTTATTTTATCCAAATAATATTCTAAATAATAGAATTTACATTTTTAAATCAAAATCCTCATTTAGTGAAAAATACTGGTTTTTAAAACAATAACAGTTTTCAACCCTTATAAATATTATATTGGACTTCATTAAATTATATTATCATTTTTATAATTAAATATCATTTAATAATAATATTACATGAAGATAAAATTTATTTTAAAATTATTTAATTTATCAAAAAACATGTTTTCATTAAAAAAATATATTTTTCAATAATACTATTTTTGGTTTCCTCATATCAAAATCTAATTTTCATGAAATATTATATAACTACATCTATAAAGTAATAATGAAAAGGGTAAATATAATATCTATTTTATGACAAATGAAAATATAAAAAATCATACTACTAGGGTCTTGGAACATAACATCGCATTACACTAGCGTAGACCCTAAGGGAAAGGTGTGTGATTATGGTGATTTCTTAGTGTGTTTCAGTGAATATAGTTTTTGTCTTGACCTCAATTAAATATTCATTCTCTTGTAAAAAAATTAATTCATGATTTAGTTATTGAATTTCATCTTGGGATTGGTAAAGGGAAAATCCAAGTGATGTCATCTCCCATAGAAGCTTTGATAAATAGGACTTATAAGGTATGATCCTAATATTATAGGTGATCACTTCTTCCATCTATGTCAATTAGAAATTATTATAACCCTGAATATATAAACCTTAATGTTCACTACATAATTCCTATATCATCAAGGGTTATGATGCTTAACAGTCTTTTAAATCTAACTATCAAAATTTTATAATGTTAAAGATCCACCAAAGTAGTACATTAATTTTCTATAAATACTTTAATTAATAAGGAATAAATTAATTAAAAAATTTATTTATAAAAGTTCTTGTCACTATAAATACTCCGTAACAAACTTCATCAATATTTCCTTAGTATACTTCTATTAAGATAAAAAAATAACCTCTTCCTCAATAAAATTATATGCCAAGAAGTATATCATATCACCAAAAATATAAATTCTTACAATATTATTCATTTATATGAAACAATAATCTAAAACTCCATCATTTACAACAAAAACAATATCATATACATAAATAGTAACAATGAGAAATAACTCATTTTTAAATTTAATATTGAGATTTTTATCATGTATACCTATCCTGAAATTTGATTTCTTCAATGAGGTTTCAAACATAGAATATAAAGCTCTTGGGGATTAATTTAGCCCATATAAATCATCATTTAACCTACAACCACAATTTGAATATTCAATAATAATTAATCAACATGTTTTTTCAATGTAAACATCCACTCCCAATTCACCATTGGGGATGGCAGACTTGAAATCCATTCGAAAGATCTTGAATTTTATTTTTGTTTTAATATCATGAAAAAATAAATTGGTTTCAAGCCTGAAAATAGTTTAAAAGTCACATCTAATTCTTCTCCTTCAATCCAAGAATTGGTTTTACAAAGTAATCTTCCACTATTTCTCACAACTTCACCTTTTTCATTCATATTAGTTTTGGAAAACCTACTAAGGTCTGATAATGTTCTTATATTTGAGCATAGTTACTGAACCGCATGTCTAATTATTTTCAATTCAATACATATCATCATCCATTGCAATAATACACTCTTTATGTTTCATTTCTTCTTTCACATATCGTGGTTCAACATGATAAAATAATGAGATATGAGAGGATGTACTCTAATTTCTTCTAGTTTGAATTTTTTTTGTGGTTTCTAATGATATTTTCACCCTAAGAATTCCCTCTCAACCGTGTTTGATGTGAAAAATATTGTTCTACATCATTATTATTTGTTGAATCAACATCTTCAACTAAAATGTCTTCTGAATTTTCAAAGTTTTTTGAAACTACAATATGATTTTTCATAAAAATAGACTCGATATCCTAACTTTTGGAATGAACTTATTAATATTAGTTCACATTACTTGTATGTTAAATCACCTTCACATTAAATAATCAATAATATTTCTTTTTTTTTGAAATAAAATTATCCTCATCTATTTTGTGGATAACCTAAGAAGATACTATCAAAAGATCTTCGTTAAAATTTTCCTAGATTTTTACCTATAAATTTTATAATTTAAGGAATGAAGACCCTTTTAGATACTTAAAACATGGATATTTCATTTAATACATATATTATGATGACAAATCATAATATATCCTATAAATAAATTATTTATAATGTTAATTGTTGCTCAAATGACTTGCCTCCAATGATAATGAGATGTGTTATGATCCAACAACATAGTTTGAGCCCTATCAACAAGACTTATACCCTTTAATTCAGGAAAAACATTTTCTTGATTTGTGTATGATGTATCTAGTTCATTCAAAATACCATTTTTTTCATGATAATCTTCAAATATTCTACTAGTATGATTAACACCATTATCAATTGAAATCTTCTTTAAAGTGTAACCAAACTCATTTTCTTCACTTATCCAAAAAATAATAATCTCTTTTAGAGCCTATTATTTTTTATTAATAAAGATAATATATGTAATTTGAGTAAATTAATCAATAATCTTAATAAAATACTTACAACTATTTGTTTATTTCATACTCATGGGCTTACAAATATTAGAGTGAATTAGCTACAATGGAAGAGTAAATTTTATTTTTTCCTTCTTGTATGAAATATTCGCAATATTTTCCTTCTTAAAAGTATATCACAATGAATTAATTTCCCTTTTCAATATTGGAAGAACATGAAAATTTCCTCCACTAATAAACTTACATATATTATTTTGGCTAGTATGACCATGTCTTTGAGTCCACGATTGATTTTCTTAATTTATACTCATATAATTAGAATTTAAAGCATTAGATATCTAATACAAATTACTTCTTTATGAATTCCATATTTTCAAGATACATCATTAATTAAATATGTTTACAATAAACCAATATTTATGAAATATCACTTCATTTTATTCATCACATAACTGAGAGAAACATAGAAGATTGTGTGTCATTTTTTCAATAGATATTGTACTCTTGGATTTCAATTTATATTTACAGATAAATAATTATCCAATAACTTTTAGGTTTAGTGACCCATAATTCACAAATACAACATAGGATTATATAGATTTTTTAACATTATTAAGGATATTAAAATATCTTATCATATGTGAAGAACAACCACTATACAAAATCCATAGACATTCTCCTTTTGATGCTTTATAGGAAACATCAAAAACTAGAGATTTTTGTTTACCTATATCCTTTATCTTCTTAGACATATCAACACTATATATTAAGAACCTTTGGTTTGGAATCATAACAATACACCCTTTTTCATGATTACTTAGATCCTCATGTCGTTAAAAAATACCTTACAATGATTGAAATCTATTTTATATTTCCATAATATATTTCTAATGATATCTTTGAAATATTATTCCTTGAATGGGAAGAATCCTCCAAAATTTATATCATTCAAACCACATAAACTCATTATCGTATTATTACTTAAACCAATAAATCCTTTACTTTTTTTTGAAAACATTCATTGTTTGAATAATAACCATATAAATTATATTTTCCATTAAACAAACCATGATGTAATGAACTAAAAAACGTCTATTTCAACCATAATACAACCATTAATATTCAATCATTTTTTCAAAACAAATTTTATTTTTAATGCCTAAATATTTATTATTCACATACAACATCTTCTCATCCATCTTTCCTTTACTATTTTAGTGGTTTTTTTAATTAATGTAAATGTTCTCAAAACTTCCAAAATCAGGAAAATCACTTATTTCTGCTAAAACATGGTCTTATCAATTTGATTCGTATTTTTGGAGTCACTGCCAATATTTCAAGAATTCTTCTAACCCTTAATTAATTATTTTAGTCAGTATTATTAAGATTCATACTTTTTTGAACATTATACAATTTCTAAAATAGTAATATGATCATTATATATGAGTTTCTTCAAATCTTATACTATTTTGGTCATGTTTTATTATTAATGATCAAAATATTTTTACTTCCCATTTATAGTATCTTCCAACATGATGTTAAGAGTCTTCTCATTATCAATAGAGTTCTTCAACCTTTAAAATTTATCTTGAAATTTTTAATTTTATTTTATAAAGATAGAATAATTATCTATTTTTATTTTTTTAATTTTATTCTCTGATTTGAAAGTATTAGAGAGGTGGAATTTTTGTCATCTATTGAGTATGTATTCCATCTAGGATTCTATATTTTATTTGACTTCACTAAATCTATCACCAGGGAATTCTACTTCATTTTTCTTAAAAATGATAAGTTTTTAATCAACATCTCTTTACATTTCTATCTCATCTTCTTCATAAATTTCATTACTACTTTCATACTTATATAAAAAAATTCCCTTCTTAAATTTTGATAAATTATTTATTTTCTTTATTAGAAACCCATAAATTTTCAAACATTGGTGATCTATTCTTAAATAATCTTTTTGGTGTTATTTATTATTCATCTCTAATTGTATAATCTTTTTTATTTAGTAAAATTTATAGTTAAATGTATAACCACTCCAAACTAAATAATTTTGGTGGAATATTACCTTTAAAACCTCCCTAGACTCTTTTAACAGTTATAGAAATTAGATACATGATCATATAAAAATACTGATCTAAATAAATAATTTAATAAGAATAACTGGATTGTTCTTAAACAACTACTTTCTTCTTCGACATTTCTAGATTTATAACTTTAAAATTTATTTCATTTTCATCCTTCACTATATTCTTGATAGATCTATATTTCCTTATTTCTTTAGATATTATAACATAATGAAAATCATAAAGAGAAATATTAGTTGGATCTTTTTATTCCAAAGAAGAGACATTATAATCAAACTTATCTAGTAAGTTATGAAAAATATTTTCAAAAATATTTTCATACTATTGTTTCTAACCATATCATATGATTATGATCACAACATCATTGGTGATTGTGAAGACAATATCTATATTTTCATTATAATAAATCCAATGATATTGATATATAATTTTCCAAAATTGAAACTTTTCTCTCTTAATTTTTTTCCTTACCAGATATTTCTATGTTTATCCCAGATGTATTTAGTGGTCTTGAGTCCTTTCACATTAAAGAACACACTTTCTAAGAGGGATAATGTAGTAGTATTATTTACACAACCATCATTCTATAAATTTATATTTTTTGTTTTTTCTAGAAAAACACCTTCATCCTAGGGAACATACCCATACGTTGTAACTCCTAATAAATTATAATTGATAGATAATGGGATATGAATCATAATGTATTTCCATAAGTTATTTTTTCCCATAAAATTTTGGAATCCCATTTCAATTCACTAAATTATGATTTTCTATGACATACAACCTAAATTAAATAACAAAGAGTTAAAATTGATTGAAACTCATCATTTAAACCTTAAATAAAAAATCACTAATGAGAGGAACTTGTATATTGATACCAATTGAAAATACACATCCATGATTAGTGAAAAATCATTTATGGGGGGAGAAGAATCAGTGATTTAATTTATTTTTTTCCTTGTTGAAATAAACCTCATCACCGATTAGAGTGAATCTTGATCACTGTAAAACACATACACATGAAGTGAAAATCAGATTAACTAGGTTAAAATAGAAAAGTTTGAATGATAGTAGTTAAAATAATATAGATTCCCACAATATCGTAGGAACCACTTATTTCAACAAGTACATACAACGAGTAGGGTTTATCCTTGAACACATGTTAAAACAAGTATCTAGACCGTGATAATGCTTCTCGTATTGTTACAATAATAAATTACTTGATATCAATTAGCATAAATCCTTCGAAACATAGCCTTCATTTGATGATATATTTTTTATTCCTTTTCTTATTCAACCTATATAAACTCTGGTAATATACCTTTAATATGTGAAATTTTTTACAACCCCTTATTCTTCTTCAAATTTACTTCTACTTCTACTCTCTTATTCCCTTTTTTTACTTTTATTTATTATATATTAATCTTATTCCTTAATTTATATAGTATAAATTACAAAGCATAAGAGATAATTTGAACATTCAAATTTCAATTCAAAAAAATTATTTCCTCTAACTAAATCAACTACACCTGCTTTATTTTGATCAATTGGATCTTGTTGGAGCTTCTATATATTTTAAATACTTTCAAAAACTACCTCATATATCAATTTTTAGAGACCTCGAGTCACCTAAAAATAAATATCATCAAAAGTACTAATAACATAACCATAGTGTGGTATAGAATAATAATAAATTTAGTCACTAAAATGACTACCACCACAGGTAACTCTTCATACTTCTGTATCTTTTGATATGTTACTCTACTTATTGACCACATCTTGATACACTAAGGGTATGGTCCTACTTCTCAACCTATTATGGATTAAAAAACGACTTTATGTCAATTAATTACTTCAAAAAACACCATGGGTATAGTGGGATTTCCTATTTAGTAAAGGTGGGATAAAAAAACACCATAGGAACTACCATGACAATTTTTGACTTGGCCAGTTTGTACATGCCCAATAAAAGACCATCATAGGGACCACCAGGTCGTTTGGGCCTTTAATGTTGGATGTTATTCATTGGAAATGCAAAAATGCACCATGAATATCCAAATTTCTTACCTTGGTCTTGGAATTTTATATTTTGGACCTTCTTCCCATCAATACACCCTCTATAATAGGTGTTGTCCTCCTAAACCGGTCCTTCATTCTTCTAATATCCTTCAATACTCAAAGACAATTATATCAGGAATAAATGTTACTTTAAGATTCATAAAGGAATGAATCAAGATAAACCAATTATTACTTATAAAATTTAGGATAATTTTGCATGGAATCATCTAATTTAATATATAATATGATTTTTATTAGCAATAAAATCCCACACACTAAATAATATCCACTTCACAAATTATTTAACCTCACTTATCACAAAAAAATACCAGAACCTATTAGTATCCAAATATATGATATTATTTGGAAAAAGTATAAAATAATAGAGTAAGCTTTAAAACATATAATGGTTAAGATGGTTGTAAAAGGTGTATGGGTTGTACAAGTTAAAAAATAATTCTTTTATATGTTTTAATGAATGTAAAAATGTTTCATATAAAATATATACAAAGATTAATTTATAAAACCATTAAATTAAAGTAAATAGATACCTAAAATATCAATTAAATTTATTTTTTTCAATATTATTAAATTAATAAATTAATTTGAAGATTATTTACATGGAGGAAAATTATTTAGAAAAAATCATTATAATAGTTTAAATGAGGTTTTATGGTAAGGTGTCCTTTACCTTGATTCCAACTCATCAAGAAAACTCTTTAAATTGATAAATAAAAAAATATTTTTAATTATTTACTTTATTAATAACAATTTTTATGTTCATTTTTCTTTTTATTCCACTTTTACCCATTTCATATTCAATTACTTAATTGATTATTTTCACATCAGATGCTTTAAGGACATTCATCTCATTAATCCAAAATATCTTTGGTAGATTGACTATAAAAAAAATTCATAGTCAATTAAAATATATAATTTTGATTAATGTATTATTTCTATATAAAAAGTTCATTTTTATAACCATCCAATAATGGTGTTTTTGAAAAATGAAATACATCGTATCATGGAGGTGGTAGTCTGTATATAAGGATGAGTAACGTTTTTATTTTTCTATGAATATGAGAGAAAGAAGGAAATTATTATTTTATCTCTCAATATTTATAATTATATCATAAATATAATATTATTACATTAAATCTAATTATATATACCATCCATGTAAGGTGGTGATGAAAAATAAAATACATCAGTTAACGGGACAACAGTCTGCATGTACGTACGAAAGATGTTTTCATTTTCCATTAGATGGATGAGTGGATGAAAAGAGCTATACCATAAAAATAAAACATTTGGGTATATTTTATATATATATATATATATGTTATTATATCAAAATTATTATGAGACATTTGAAGGTGGTAAAATAAGAAATAAAAAATAAAACACTCTGTTAAGAATAATACATGTTCTTAAGAAAACCTCATTAGGTTTTACCCAAAGAATTCATAGGATTGTATTATGATGAAACATTACATATAAGAAACAAGGAGGGATTTTATGATGGTTTTTAGTAGACATTTATCTAGATAATAGGATCTTTAAATTTTTAGTAGATATGATAGGTTGTGTCTTTATATTTGTGAGGGAGTGGACACACTTGGAATTTTTTAAAATATGAAAATATATTAACGTATTAATCAATCAAAGTGGATAAAAATGATCCAGTTTAGAAGAATAGATAATATATGGAAAAAATATGTTAATCCAATAGAATTTTTATAATTATTTTATTCATTTTATGCCTTATCATTTTGGTTTTAACCCTTTTAACTTGTTTTAACTCTTACTATGATAACTAGTTTTTACCAAGGTTTCTATTCATAATGAACAAAACAAATGTTGAAAAAAATGAAAAAACATGAAACTAATTTATATTAATTCCATTTATCAATATTAAATCACTAATGTTGGAAATTTTTAATTTTAAAATCATACCACATAATTCGATGAAAAAGGTTTCCTAGGAAAATGCCATTTTATGTATAAAAATGTTTTATACCAACATCTAGTACAATGTATATTTAAATTAAATTTATTTGAAATTATTAATTTATATATATTATATAAAATTTAAAATAAATCCATAATATAATGTGAATTTTTAAATATATGAAAATAAAACAGAGTTTTCAAAAAAATGTATTTTCTACTATTCTCCCAAAAAATAATTTTTTAAGAACATTTTATAAAACATAATATATGATAATTTTGAGCTTATGAAGTGAAAAATAAATTCATTAATTAAAATTAAAACTCTAAAATATATAAATTAATCTATTTTAAAAACATATACTATATTTAAAAAAATTCATTAAGAATAAAACTATTTCATTTTGATTAAAAAAATTACTTTTTATGTTTATAATTAATATAACTATATAACATATAGTTCCAAAATATTAATTTTTTTACTATTAACATTTTATAGGATGTTATAGTTTATAACAACATGCAATTCCAAAAATTACATTGCATATTCATCACGTGGAATGAAACCTACCATACGATGCGATGTAGTTTATGTATTTGTTTATTTATCCATGTGTTAAACCACTTGAAAAATCTACCATATTGTGTATATTGTGTGATTTTATACATGTTACATAGTGTTTATATCCATATACATAGTTTATAATCCATTTTTGACCACCCATATGACATACCTAAATTATTGGTGTGTACCTTACATATGGTAGCCCTTGTTATACAACATTTACAACAAGCTATAAACCATGTAATCCATGTGCGTTTTCATCACTCGATTATTAGTTAATACATGAAATATAATGATGATGCATACTTGATCACATGACGTTCCATTATTTACAAAAGTTCAAAACCATATTGGATTACACTGTGTGTATTCCTACTACACACTGTGTAATCCCTTTCAAATTATGTGTTGTACTGGTGGTCAATGATCTATGTTTAACAAAACTATGTACCAACCTACACTCTGCTATGTGATTATTTTGGACTATTTTTTTTTGAGGTTTACCAAAGGTATATGATGTGAATTTTACTTTTATATGTTGCGTATCCTAGCCATATAGCCAGTGTACATTGAACCTTTGAGAATTATTCATGATTTCTTGGCATATTAGTGGCCACAATGACTAAATATAAATGTTATCTTAAAATTTTAATTAATAAAAAAATTCTAGAAATGAAAACTAACAAACATAGAAATTGATTAATCAAATAATAAATAATGATAAAATGTAATGTGGACACTTTGATACCACTTGAAGGTTCTAGGGTCCATCATAATTAGTGGGATAATGCTTGATTATGGGTATTAATTTGTTTCAATAAATAATATCCAAAAGACGTGATAATGGAAACCTGTAATCTCTTAAAGTGTATTTTATTTAATTTATAATTAATTTAATATATTAAATTCCACAAATAATATAAATTTTCTTGGTTATTTCTAATGCTTCTCTGGTTGTGTCATCATTGTGGTGGAGACCCCAAAGGGGGGTCACTCTAGTTTTATCCACATGTTCTATATGTATATATAAACAACACACTTGGTATTATAGATGATATTATGGAGGAACCCTGTGCTTCGCATTGTTCACTATTGATCGCAATAAGAGGATACTCTTGACCTCTCTTGTTCTTAAGAAATATGGGGGACGATATTATTTCCTAGGATTGAGGGAATTTCATAAGAGGTAATCTATTGTACACCAAAAACACTATCCATTAAAATGATATAAGGTGGAATATTTAGTTGGGGTTAATATTTGATAACTACCCAATGTCCCTTTTTTAAATATTTATTGTATGTTATTCCTCGTTTCTAATAATAATAATAATAATAATAATAATAATAACTTATCTATTTAAAAGAATATATTTAAATAACATTTGTTAAATAAATTAATAAATAATGTTTTATATAATATTAAATAAAGTTTATCATTTCTATATATCCCTTAACTCGACCCAATAATCTTCCTCATAATTTATTAAACCATTAATAATAAAATATTTAATCAAATAGTATTGTTAATTTAATAAATAAATAAATAATATATTTACTAAAATCATTAAAAAATATTTATTTTAGTATTCATGTAACTAAATAAATATTTATATCAATTTATTCACTAAAGTAGTGAATAAATACATATTTATTTATTACCATGATAATAATAAATAATAGATAAAATTCAACTCACATATTTTAAAATGAAATATTGGAAGATTTAATTTACACAACCAACTTGACTTGAATAATTATTATTCCACAATCTGAGAATAATATTTATTTTTAACATTAAATTTAATATAATTTAATGAGATTTTGGACATACATAGTGTGTCACCATCTAGGACTATTTTGCAATGACATTAGGTGAACTTACCTAATATACAATATCCACATTTATAAACACATCAAGGCACCCGTAGAGAATGATCTTCTTTTCGTAATGTGAACAATCTCTCTATGAATGATAGTGTGTGATATTATCGCTTTGTCTCAATATATCATCAATTAGGATCCATATTCATTTCATTACCCTATAATATTTATTTAACCTTATTTTAATTGTTAAAGTTAACTCATAGATGAATGAATATGTCCATCGATTTAATAATATTTTTTATATAACATGAACTCTATCATTTTTAATTACAAAATATATTTTTTATCTATTTTTAAATTTGGGATTTGTTTCATTTTGAAAATGTGTGTATAGATTCAATTGAGGTATTGAGGGTGTTAATATAGTCTAAGAATAGAGTTCCCATAGTTGGATAGAACTAGATGTTAGAGTTTCACAATAGGGAAACACTACACTATGATGTTGGGAATCCTAGTGTAGTGATATGTTTATTGAGGGACTCATTACAGGTAAGGGGAACTGTGGTGTGAAGGCAACAAAAAATATGTAAATGGTTGGTGTTGTGTGTTATGAGTTGGAAAAATATATTTTATCCCACATGCATTAGGGTTAATCCTATGATGTGTAAAAATTATACTGGGAATATATAATGATTAATAAAAGGTTGTTACCAAGGATACATAATGGTTTCCCTTAGTAAAGGAAATATAAGGGTTAAAAATTGATGTAAAATGGTAACTAGGATGTGATATAATGGTAACCAATGTCTAGTTAGGAAAATAACTAATATATTATACATAATAGTAGTTAGGATTTCCCTTGTGATATGAAAATGTTAGTCTGATACATAAGGGACTGAAAAATGTTAATTTATTTGGTAAATTGGGGTTTTCTATGGATAATATATATATATAACTAAAAAATTATCCTCTATGAATGCACTTATTTATATAGTTCATTTAAAATATGGCTTTAGGATACCTTACTGCCATTTTTTAAATAATCTATGAAAAATATTCCCTCATAGGTAATAGTATTAATATGTTTTTTCCTGGCCATGAAATTATATTTATGTGATTATTAATGAATGTGGAAATATAGAACCACTTATGCTATCAACCCCATATCTCCCTCTCTCCCCCACATGACAAAGTTCTTCCCCCTATTCATGTAATTGACTAACTCATTCCTCCACAAATCATCTATGTAATGTTGTCCCTCTTCATGTGATCATCCAACTTGGTTCCTCTAGAATATGGATTACCCCACACTTCTTCAGGTCTTGTGATCGACCAAAACAATGCCTCCCAAAATAAAGGCTACCCTCACATCCTCTCCTTTCATGATTGACCAACCCAAATAATACACTAATCTAAATTCCCAACACACATGAAATATTCCCTCACAACACATCCCCTTTTTACAGAGCCTATTCCAAATTAAAAACAACAATTTATTCACCTTTACATATATTTAATCAAAATTATTTCACTACGAGACCTAATTCAAATTTCTATATCTCTAAATAAATGTATATCTTAATATTCTCATAAATCTACATTTAATATCAAATTTCTTGTTGAATATGTTCTTAATTTTTTTTACACAATAAAAAATTATCAATACCCACATTCCATTTGTATAATCACTCGAATCTAGTTGATTTATTCTATGTAGACTTCTTAAACACATTTTTTATAACCAATTTTCAAATAATTGAACTTTTATGTTTGTAAAATATTGGTAAACTATAAAAATTGCTTCTATAAGAAATAAATAGTAAATTTATATATATATTTTTTTCATGATTATATGTTAGGTCTACTCCCCTATTAGCTTCCCAACTTATCATTCCAACATCAATATCATTTTTTTACATATTCCACTCAAAACATATTTCACAATTAAAAAACCCTACTAAATATTTGTTAATGTTTTGATAAATCTATTATCTTAATATAGTTTTATATTATTATATAAAATAAATAATATTTAATTCTATTTTTCTATTTTTCTTCATATATTACTTTACTATAAAATATTATCAAATTTTTATCAAAAATATTAATTTGTATATGAAATTATGGTTAACTCGTGTCATATAGCTCCATTTCATGATTACAAAACTATTTCTCCCAAATTATTTCAAAACAACTTATTGATATATTTTATTTATTGCAATTAAAGTAAAAATTTTAAATATAATTATAATAAACACATTATTAAGATAATTAAAACAGACACCCATGGGTTTATTATTTATTTTATAAAATTAATAATCAAATTACAAACATGTTATTATCCTTTTTTTAAGTGTTCCAAAATGACTCAAAAAAATTTCATAATTCCATCTACTATATTTTTTAGAGTAAAATAGATTCCTCACATTATATTATTATTTATAAGATAGTTTCACCATAAACTACACCAATATACCTATTCTATGTAAAATTTACTTTAAATAAATAAAATTAGTAAATTAAAAGTTATTTTCTACCATTGCCTGAATAAATATTTGACAATTTCATTATACAACGTCTTATTTTGAGCTCAACTTATGATAATGAATGATAGTGGAACAATGTAAATATTTGTTCGAGTAATATTTGGTGTAGTTTAATCTTAAATGTTCCACTAAAAATTGAGTAAAATTCATTCAGGTGTCTATTTTATTTTAATTGATTTAATATTTAAATGTTATTATCAAAAATGAGAAAACTATTTACATATATATTTTAGGAAAATCATGATTTTGGGTATCTTAGATAATTTATTTTTGTACATTATATTAATTTATGAGTAATTTAAAAATTTTAAAGTTATATCATGTTGGGAATGGGACCATGAAAAACTAGTCATTTTCACTACTGATTAGGCCACCAAAAGTATGATCAATATATCTCTGATGTTCCTATGTAGATCAGCACAACAGAAATCTTAACTGTCATAACATTGTTTCCCACTCAATTGAGTATTCCGAAATTATGTGGTTGAAGCACCCGTCTCATTTCACAAATTCATCATTATATAAACACATTAGTTCAAATAGAAAAAATACCAAAAAAACATCAATGATAAAACAAGTAATTCAAATGTAGAAAGAGATAAAGAACATAAAGTTAAACATGATGTGGACTATGTCATATTTCCATGGGAGAGACACACTTCTACAACCATTATAATAACAAGAATATTAATAGTGGTACAAAAATATTACAAAGAAAAGTTATCATCACAAACTTATTAGCTCTCAAACAAATGCTCTATTGAACCATCATTTTTTCGCACTTTTCGTTGAAGTCATTGGGTAATTAAATACTAAGAACAACCTTTCAAACAAGTTAAACATTATCTCTTGAAAAACCAAATCAATATACATAGAAACATGTTTAAGGATACCAAACTAGTGTCCCATAAAATTTTCTGAACTTCCATACCTCCAAATGCTCCACTGTAGAACCATCAGTAGAAGCTAACTTCTGATGGACCTAATTTCATTTGAGAAGATAAACTGCCACTAAACAGATGAAATTCTACCACTTTCACATCGATCTCAGTATACTCTAGAAAAAAATTAAAGTGAATATAATTTTGATGCCCAAACTTCTAGGGCTATGAAGTTTCTATTATTTAAATAATGCATCACATCGCAACATATAAAAATCTTAATGATTTATTATAGTTAAAACCTCAGAAACATTCCAAAATAAATAATTCTATAGAATTAAATTTATTTTCCTTAATTCATTCACCCACGTCCCACTTAGACTCGATAATACATTAGTCCTTCATGAACTACCACCTTGATGAATATATCATCTATATTTTAACTTTATGTTATCTTTCATATCTACAATTCTTTTTCCACCTTTGAGTTTATAATGAAATGATACTTTAATTCTATATTCTTCATTAGAGCATAGAAAACCATATTTATAGCCATGTGATTAGAAATTTGGATAGCATAGTAAAGAACAACTTCTTTTTGAACCCATTGAAGCTCCTTCAACAACTGATTCGTCCATATCAATTTTTTATATCTTCAATCGTAGCTACACACTCAGATTCTATTGAACATATATTAACAAAAATTTTATAACTTTGATGATCATATGGTATTCATTCTTCTAACATTAAAGAAAAAATTAGTTTTACTATTCCATATATATTTTTCACCCCTTAATGTTTAAGTTTACAAATGAAATTAATGGTTCATCCATTCCATAATATAGATCTAGATATTCTGATCCTTTCATATAAGATAAAATTAAATTCAAAGCCTCCTAATTAAGTTTACCAATATTATCTATATAGAGACTCATTATTTTCATTTCATGTATATGTTCCGGCTGAATGAAAACTTTAACACATTATTATTTAAAAAAACTATTTTTATAGTGTATATGACATGCAACATTGATACTAAATGAATCGTGGAATAATTCCATTTAAATATGACTATTGTATCATAGATGTTAACTTAGAGGGTAAAAATAAGGAAAACTAAATTATAAAATTATATGGTCTATAAATTTATAAAATAAATACATTGGTTATCAATTGATTGTAAATAAAAATAAAAATCATTTTAATGTAGAATAAATGTCTTTCTAAAAAACAGTTTTTTTCACAAGAAATGTGATTTTATCTAAAAAAATTGAATTAATAACTATTTATGAATGATTTTAATGAAATTTATTTATTATACGGTCAAAAAATTTCTTTATCATTCAACTGATATGTTTTATAGCAATGAGAGAAAAATTAATTCAATTTTATGGTTAAAAATCATATTTTTACAAAAAAAAATTTATCATGCTTTGCATGATAATTTTAAAATATTTTTTCCGAATTTTATAAAATTGATTTGAAAAAATTAAAATAATTTTTAAATAATATTATTAAAATTAAAATTTGGTGAAATATGGGGATTTTTCTGAAATGGTTGATCTTTTTGTGAATATTGAAATTTTTTTATTTTACAAATATTGTCATTTATTTTCTTTAAATCATGTAATTTAAAAGTACCATTATATTTTGGATTTGTTAATAAAGTGAAATATGAAAAATTTTATTTTTAATAAGATAATTAATTTCTATTTAATGATTATTTTTCATTATTTTTGTATAATTTTATCTTTAGGTTTAAAACATATTTTTATGAAAACTGTTTTTAAGTGATTAATGTTTATCCATTTAGATTAATTAAAATAAACCCTAATAAGGAATGATTTAAATGAACTTTATATATAATTTATTTATTAATTTAAATTCATGTAATTATTATTACTAGTCATTTATTTAATATAAGACCATCTTATTCTTGAAAATTAATTTTATAAAAAATCATTTTTTCACACGTATTGTTGGTTCATTTTTTCAATTAAATTTTGGAATTTTTATAAATTGAACTAGATAAAATGAATTAAATATTTATAATCTAAATAACTAATATCATTTAATAAGTTCAACTAAATTTATGGCCATAGTGAATTGTAAAGATAGTAAAAATAAATTCCCATGGATAATGATAAAATAGGTTTACCTGGGGTTAAACCAACATACATGGGTATGTTATCCAATTAAACTTGTATAATTCCAATTTTTGGAAATATTTAAACCTTATTCTTTACCAAATTATAATATATGTCTATTTTAAATCTTTTTTCATGGTAATTACTTAATCATTTTGTACTCTTTCAGGAAATTCACATGTGGGTTCCGTCCACCCACTTATAAAAAGACACACCCTCTTCTCTCTTATCCACACTCCAGGATACTTTGGATTCAACCAATAATTTCCCAAATAAATTCTTTATTCTCATTACTATAGTCCTTATTTATTTCCCAAAACCAATATATGGACGATTTTGGTGTAAATATAATTTGGTTGTCTAAAGAAGAGGTATTGTTCTTAACCGAGCGATTTTTTTATTTATTATTCCACCTCATTTAAATGTTATTCAACCCTGATATTATAATAACATTAGTATCTTTCATATTCTGAGATTTTATTATTTTAATGGAATAACCTACACCTATCTCATCTTCCATAAAATGTGAAGTGAAACCATCATTCATGTGTACGGAGACTACCACCTTACAAACCTATATGATTCATTTCCCATCATAACGCCTCACATATATTTATGATGATGGATTAAATATATATATATATATATATGATATTCATTATGTGATTATAATTATAGAAAATTAATATATCATATATTTTCTTAACTTTCCATTCATACAAAAATGATAATGTTGTTAGTGTGTACATGTGATTACCACCTCCATGAAGTAATGTGGTTAATTTTTCATTACCTCATCACATGGATGGTATATTGATAATTATACTTCATGCATGTAATTTAGAGTGTATTAGTGTGCTGATTTTTTTTATTTAAATGAATAATCTTGAAAATTTTGGAGGGATTTGATTTGTTTTATGGTTTATGGAAAAAAAATATATTTGAAAACGGAATGAATAGAGGAGAAAATATGAACAAAAAGACCCTTTGTGTCATGATTTAAGATCAAGGTGCGACACCGAATTCTCAAAGATGAAGAAGATATGGAAAATAGAGAAAAATTATTACATGTAGTTTAATTTCATTACACATCAGGACTTCTTGAAGTATAATTAACTATGTGGGACAAGTCGTAACATGATTTCAGGATGTGAAATGAATGTGCACGCCATGAGTTATGATTACACATCACGACTTGATTCAAAGTAAGAAAACAAGATTCATGTGAGATTTTCATAGATTAAGAAGAAAAATAGAAACACGTTATGGATAACATGACATTAAACCAGATTCAACGTTGTGATAATGACGACATGCTGAAAATTAAATGTGAAAGTGCACAGGTTTTGATGGGATTGGCCTATAAATACCTTCCCCGACCTCCCTTATAAGATACTCTAGGACCATCAGAAGGCACACCAACACCAACAGAGGCCGAAGCGAATTAAGTGATGATTTTTGGTTTGGATTCACCACTATTTTTCACCTCCTTTCTTCTTCAGGTACCAATGATGCTCGTTCTCATCATTCGTAGAATGACCGAGTAGTATAATTAGCGGCAGGTGATGTGATTGTAGGAGTATATACTACAAGGGATAAATTTCTATTTATTATTCTTTTTTTGGATTGCTAGAAACTGATTATCAATTCCAATTCATCTTCTTGTCACATTATATGACCATTGTTTCATTTTGAGGATGTTTATTTTTATTGGATCAATTAGTTGACCTATTTTTCTATGACCATTCCACAATATAGGATAGCTATGTTTAAATTTTTTTTGGGTCACCTGTCTGTATGATTTAATCTAGTAGATGACCATTCCAAAGGCCCAATCATAATATTTGAACAGGAAACCAAGAACAAGGATCTTTACTGACCCAATTCTAATACCCAAAATTACTAAGCTCACTTTCAATTAAATCCCTAGCACATGAACTTGATATCATTGAACAAAGAATGTATCCCATATTGATATCAAACTTAATAAATATTGCTATTTATTTCTCTTTTCATTCAAACAACAAAAAAAATTCAAATTCAATTTCTGTAATTAATTTATAACATACACTCTGTCCATGTGGGTTCAACACTTGGACTTTCTAGATGCTACATATTTAGTTAGGTTGTCTGAGTTTGTATAAATTAAAAAAATTGGATAGCCCCATAGGATTTAGCAACACCATACGAGATTTCATATATATAATTGTATTTATAAAAATAACGTAATATTAATTATATAATTATCATTATGTAACCATAAAATAATAATTACCTTTTTCCATAATGATCATTGAAAAATGAAAAGGCTACTTAGGTGTACGTAGGACATGTCATCTCCATAATCGTAACTTAGTTCACATTACATAATCTTTTTTTATTGGTTTTGAAAGTACAATTGATGTATAAAAATAATAATTATTTCCTGACTATTATTCTATATATAATGCAACAATTTCTTATTTTTTCTATAGTCAACCTTCTGATGTCATTTTAGACATATAAACCAAATATCATCAAAACATCTGACATGAACTTAATTGATTATGTGAATAAATAAAAAATAGGAATAATATAATAAAATTGAAAATAGTTGTTAATAAAGTAAATAACTACTATAAGTTTATTATTCAATAAGATAAAGTAATTTCATGAAGATTCAAACTTTACATAAGGGATTTTAGAACTCAAATTATTTATACCAGGTTAAATGACTTTTTCATTGTATTTGATATGATATGTTTATATGTATAATTTATTTTCACTATTTTATGTTATATTGCTTCTTAATTTATGTGGATTTACATTTTAAATACATAATAACATAAAATATTTATTCTTACTTCAATGATATGATCTTTGTGAGGGATTTCATCTCAATCCCCCTTCATTGAGGCATATTTTAATGTTATCCATGTAATTTATTTTATTTGGTTTATTTTCTTCCCTCTTACATATTATTTCATAAATCCTTTATAATTTATGGTATTTTACTTTAAAATTCATTTTAAATCATCAAAGGATATTTGATTTGATATTTATCAAATTGGTAAATGTTTTATGTTGCAATCTCCTATATTTTTGCGAATTTTAATATTAAAGGTTCATTTGGGGGAAATACTTTTTAATTGTTTTCATCAAACACATATTTTTTATTATCCTATGTTCATGATGATTTTTAACTATTATTTTTCAACTCACTCTTTTTTAATAACTAATCATTAAAATTTATTTTTTAAGTAACATTGATCTTATATGTTTTTCTAGATTTGGAATATTTCTCTTCCATGACTGTATTTTATATAAAATAATTTAAAGAATGTTTTTTAAATACTATAATGAATTATTAAATAAATTTTTACCCATGTTTAATTTTCTAAATAATTGTTTAAAATGAATTCTTTATATCATTTTTCTGACAAGGTACTTTTTAAATTTTTACAGGTGTGACAGGATTATTTTCTTTTAAATTATATTTCATTTACCAAATTTTATTCAATCTAGATAACTCAATTATTTGAATCATAATTTAAAAATTTTTAGGGTTATTTTAAATTATTTTGTTTTCTATAATATCTTGGAAATTATTATATTTTAAAGAAGTTCTTTTAATGATAAAATGTCATTTTCATTAAAAAAACATTCAATATAATATTTTAAATAAATAATTATCAATGGTGTCAGAATTTGATGTTATGGATCACTTATAAATTTTGCATATATGCATATTACATATATATCAAGATTATTCTCTCTTACATTGATGGGGTAAAACATTCTCTATGTTCATCTCTCAAATTCCTTCTTTATAAAATTTACATTGATTATGATATGAGGCAAGATTATGCAACCCATTTTATTTCCTTGGGTAATTCTTATATTTATGAATTATGATTGATTTACTTTTTTTGTAGAATATAATCATGAACATGTTATGATAGGTTTTCCTAGATAGCGCTCTAAATCATTAGGGGAAATATTTATCCGTATGAGATTAATGTACGAGATTAGGGGTAAAACTACTCCATTATGGGACTTTTCCCACCATGTTATATTTTTTAGGAAATTAGAAATGACTAATTTTTATGTTAGTTAATATTTTTATTACACATTTACTATGTTTTTATGATATTAAGATACCATGTATTTTTTGTTATTCTTCCATTTGATTACTCTTGATCCTTCCCTTTTATGTTATCATGTCATACCATTAACACAGATGTTCTACTTCCTTATTTTCTTTATTCTATTACTATGATTTTGGGATACCCTGTTTATTTTATGTAATACCCAAGTTATCCCATGTGACTTTAGGAAATCAAATGGATTTAGGATATCACTATGCAGAATAAAAATATAGATTTTATTTTTTAGTTTCTTTTAATATTTTAGGTACCCATTCATCCAAAAACACCAGGTATCAAGATCATTGGGTTGAAATTAATGTGTGTTTATGTTAAAAATAATGTAATAATATGTGTAAAATTCATGGGTAACTATGAAAATAATTTCATGTATCAATATTCTAAATGATAATTCACATGGTACTTTCTCCATGTTAATGGCCTCAACTTATGTTTCTAATGCTTGTGACTTGGACAACTTCAATTGAGAAACAAGGGGAGTTGATATTGGATTACTTTTAGTTATCCTAAACCATTCTATAATCATCCAATTATAATATATATAAGATATAACCAATGTATTTATTTTCTAATATCTTTCAATCTTCTTCCCCATAGTCATCATTTCTTATCCAATAGCGTTCAACTCAAATTTTCCAAAAAAAGAAAACTTCTACTATTATATATTTCAAGAATCCTGTCCCAAATTCAATGTGTCCTGCATACACAAAATAAATATTATAAATGTCTCAAATTACAATTTATTATAATAATATAAATGATATGTGTTACACTTATTAAAAAATTCCTCTCAACATGAATGGATCAAATTATTGATTCCATCGTCGCGGGGCTTGCTTCATCTCATAGATGATTTTCTTGAATTAACAAACTGAATTCATGTTCCCTACTACCAATAATACTATCATTTTTTTACATATATATTTCCACATATAAATCACCATAAAAAAATAGTCTTGATATCCATCAACTCCATCTACAGGTCCTCTGATTAGGAATGTTTAGCATTATTCGAATGGTAGAATGTTTTAATATTGGAGAGATGATTTCCAGGAAATGTACTCATTAATTATATTATAACCTCTTTACTAATATAAATTACTATTATCTATTCTTTCCATAGGAATATTACTTAATATTAAAAACCCACTTATTTTGATGTTCCTTTTTACCCTTTGGAAGTTAAGACATCTCCTCTATTTTGTTAAACTTTAATGAATCTGTCTCCTCATTCATGGATGATAACCAATTCATAGATTCACTAAGAGAATATTATTACTCCAATTTTTTTTCCATACTTATGTTTGGAGTATAAGGTTCATATCATCTCTATACCTTTGAAATAGTCTCCTAATTACGGTTAATCTCCAAAATAGAATCGTTCGAGCTGAACTTCTTGGCTCTACTCTTTCTTGTTGAACCAGGAATTATGGTACTTCTAATTAAAGACTCAAAAAACTGGTTCTCCCACTCATTCTTTATCTACAATTAAACTTTATACTCCTTCTGATGGTCTTAATTTTGGAAATATAGTGCCTTGATCACCCATATATAATTTCTCATTTTTTAAAAAAATTGATGGTTCTCTGATCAACATGAACTTAAACACTTGATTCTCCATCAACCTCATGATCCAATATGTTTCAGTCCTTCTGTAGGACCATATCATCAAAAACAACATCCCTACTTCTGGTGATTTTTTTCACCATCCCATAAGCAATTTCATAAAATTTCATCTCTATATGCAAGGGAAAAATATATTTTCTATTTTGAATAACTATTGTCCCTATCTATATAATTTATGTATAGATATCAAAAACTATTGAATTCTATAATATAAATAACTTTCAATCATTTTATATACCAAAACTCCTGTAGTTGTTCCTAGCCAACTTCCAATGCTAGAATTGTGTGAGTAAGATAAGCTATTATGTTAAGTACCAACACCCAAATAACCATAGTCGTTCCTGAGTGTAGCCTCATACTCCTAGATTCATGCATTATAGTCTTTTTTATCCTTTAATTCACTCCATTATACCATAGTTTTATGAGAACCATATTCTCATGCATTATTAAATCATTCTTGTATAAATTATGGAAGTTGTGTATAGTGTACACAAAATAATTTTCTATTCAAATTCACTTCAACTTCTAAGAGTAATCCCTTTTTTCCAACACTTTCCACTGACTAAACACATGAAATATATCAGAATTATCCTTCAATAATTAAATATATAATTTATTAATAGAATGATATTTGAAAGTAAGAATGTAAATAAAACCACTTTCGGACAAAAAAATTGTGTGTATCTAAATATCATAGTATACAAGATCCAACTTCACATCTTGAGGATTCTAACTATCTATGTTAGAATAAAATCTTTTTTTATTTCCTGGAACACAAATTTCACACTCTAATATTTTTGTGTGATCTATCTTCAATATTCACTTATCCTTCAGAACATTTATTTACATGTCATTTTGGTTTCCATACCTGTAGTTCCTTAGATATGTATCATTAGAAATTAAACTTCCAAAAATTATAATTATTTTTTAATTTCTTGTTAAATAATGGGTATCATCCTTTATTACTTTTACAATCATGATTCATAGTTGAATCACTTTATTAACACCATTTTCATTGGTAGTGATAAAAAAGAATCATTCAATTTTATAAAAGATATAAGATTATTCTATAAACTAGAAACATGGAGAAATTCCATTAACTTTAGTAATCATTTATTCTTAGTTCAAATGTTTACATCTCCATTACTAACAACTATCATGGATTTATCATCCAAAAGATAGGCATTCCCAATAATTCACAATACATAATTACCGATGCATTATTGTTCACCCATTGAATGATAAGAGCCTCTAATGTTAATATCCCAATATTCAACTATAGTACTAGTTATTATAAAGTATTTATTTATATCTTATGTTGTATTAAAAAAATCTAAAATACTGAATATTGAAATTTTTATGGTTTTCTCATTGTGACCTTCTGAATCTATCTCAATGTTTTTATTATATCCACATTTCCATAAGGTAGGACTAGGACCAGCTAAATTAACTCAAATATTCTCCTATCACCTTTCTTGAGACTGATATATTGATGAATTCTTCTAATATACATTCATATGTTCAGTTTATAATTCCACTCCTTTAGTATTAAGGGTACTACTATTTTCCGCCTGAACTTCACTTCATTGAATTTCATCATTGAGTATCACATTCCCAATATAATCAAATACCAAGTATATTTTTCTTTTTAAGTTACTAACTATAGTTAATATTACATCCTAGATCTCTAAAACCGAAGATAACAGTTTCAATTCCCATACATCATTAGTGATGGTTACCTCTATGGATTGGAGATACCCACAAATCAGGTTGAAGTCATTAACAGGAACTAACAATAGTATTTATTCTATTAACATTAATTAGATGAATTTTTAGAACATAAATACTTTTTAATGGTCGTTATTCATCTATAACATATCCAACAATTCCGTCATTATATCTATTGTAGTCATGTTCTCTTGAATATTGAAAGAAACATTCCTTGAAATAGGTATACATACTCGCACCACTTCTCACCTATCCAATCATTCCCATTCATTGTTCTCCTTCAAAATATCTTCAATATAGATAATGGAACCTCAAATCATTAAAAATTATAAATACTTTAATATATATTATGAAAAAACTAATATCTAACCATCAAATTTATTAATCTAGATATTTACTTCATTTTATTTCATGCCTGAACTAATATTGGTCTATTGAACCTATCGATTTATAATGTCCCTTCAATACGGATTTTTGGGAATAGATATATGAATAAATGATCACCTTTATTTATGATAAGGACATCAAAATTTTGATTGATAAACTAACATAAGTTTCAATACATATTAGTTAAAAAGAATATTGAACCTCAGCAACATCACTTCCCCATCAAGTGAGTATATAAGAAGTAGGTAGTCAAATATCCCTACTCACCTCAAAAATTCATCTTCACACACACACTCCTTAGTATAAAAATAAAAAGTAATAAAAAAATCAAAAGGTAAAACATCTAATGTAATTATATAATAAAATAAATAACACAATGTTTAACTTGTTGTAGACTATGTCCTACATGCATGAGAGAAAAACATTTAATGAAATTGTTATAACAAAAATATTACATGTGATATAAATAGATTAAAAATAAATATAATCCTAAACAAATTCTCACATATCTAATAAATTCTTAGTCGAACATGAAGTTTTCCACAATTTTCACTAAACATTCTATATACATAAATACTAAGCCCAATCAATCAAATAAAAAAAACTACTCACCTAAAAAATTAGGTCAAGAGACATGGACACCTGAGAAATTTTTCTAACCTGGAGACCCATAAAATTTAACAAAATTACTAGATCTCCTAACACTACATTGTAAAAACATCAGTAAAAGATAACTTTGAATAGACCTACTACAATTGGTGAAGATCTGATACCACTAAAGAGATGAACTCTTTTTTACCTTCACATCAATATTATCCTCATGTTGTCTGATATTCAAGTGAACATATTTCAATTTCATAGAATATGGGTGCTCTAATCCTCCAATGACTTGAACAAGGCATCAAGTCCCATAATATCACAATATATGTAGTTTTATTCTTGATATTATGAAAAAAAATTATTCCATTAATGTAAGACCATGGGTCTTTATTTGAGCTGTGAAATTTTAGAGGAATTTGAATTTTTGAGTTTGGTGAAGTATTTTCTCTGATAAAGAGGATTCACACCAAGATATTATATGTTTTTTTATCTTAATGAGATTTTTTTGATGGGAAATAAGTATTAGGGGGGGTGGTCACTCATGAAATTATGGTAATGTATTCTTAGTGAACCTTTAAAATATATTAATTCTAGGTGCACCATCATAGGGAGGAATATATCATGGTGGACCCCATGGTGGAAATTGAAATTCCTAGGTCCATAGTTTAGATCCTTAGACTTGGTGAGGAAATTTTGGAGACTTGAAATGAAAAATTGGTGGGTGGAACTCTCATGGAGTAACCCTTTTTTGGAATAGAGAATAGTTATCCCACCACTCTACAGAGCTCTAGGAATGGGTGTTTTGGTGGGCAAGGTGTGGGTGTAGTCATTCTATCAAAAATGAAGAGAGGGTGGTGGTGGTGTTTTTTCCATTTTTCATGGAATGTTAGTTGATTTAGGGGGGCTATACTAAACCACAATATAGTGAAAGATATTTTTTCCAATGTATTTTGAAAATATGAGGGAAATTTTCCATTTTACCCTTTAACTATTTAAGGGATTAGTACACCATTATTCCTTCTATTGTACTCCCAAGATGAAGGGATATATCCCCCTTTATTCCATCAATTCACATGGATTTAGGTGGGATTTTGATACATTGTTTTTGGAAATCTATGTTGAGACTCCCTTATCCTTCCTCATTAGTTCCTTCCTATTACTTTATATTTAATTCAAGTGATTTGGATTAGTATTTCATTAATGATTCCATAAAATCATGGTTGAAACATCCTTATATGATGGGGATTTGGCATATGAGGGATAAAGGACGTCATGTGATGATGATTGCAAAACATTTGTTTCCATTTTATCAAAGTTGTATCACCAAATGAGTTTATTTGATTTTTTTATTAATTTTGATGATTTTGAATTTTTAATGGGTGCCAATTGTTAGGTATTATTCTTATGATGATGGTGAGAGTGCTCCAAGTATCTTTTGTGGGTGTTTGGTTGTTATTTTTCTATAATGAGGTTGCTTGGTAAATTATTTTTGGAATATTCCTAATTGATTTGAATTATAAAATTAATTTCCATTGTTTAATTAAAAATGATTTGATTATAATTAATTAAATTTTATGTTTATCATTGTATAGGTCCTCATATCAATGGATGATGGTAGTTTAGACTTAGACAAGCATTAGTGAGGATGGTTGAGCTAATTTAAAGGATGGAAAGTCTATATTTCAGTCAGGTGGTCCCTTATATATACCCCTATGGTATAATGTATTCTTTTTTTGGAAAGTGTCATGTATGGTCTCACCACTTCAAGAAAATTATCCTTTTGAATGTAAAATTTTTTTTTAATTAAAATTAAATTCCTATGTTGAGATTAAAAGAGTGAAAAGTCTAGAAAGAATCATGGCCATTGGCTTGATTTCCTTGATCACGGATGGAAAAGGCCCTAAATATAATTTAATTCAACATGACATTTAGACCCCAAGGGGTGTAAATAGGATGAAATGAAATAATAGATCATAATGAACCTTTGATAGGTTATAATATCTCCCTTGAGTAGGGGTGAGTGTTAGACTAACATAAATATAACTAGTAGGAATTAATGGACAATAGATGCCCTAGAGTCATAGGGATAGTACAACGAGACTAGGGTGAGTGTTTTACCCCCATTGATATGTGAGTTCCCAGATAGGTATTTCTCTATTAAGATTTGGATGGGTTTGGTGTGTTGGGACCAACCCAAATCTATTTTTGAAAGTGAGATGGACAAGGTTCTATCTCTTGAGATCAGTTCGAATGAGGCTTGTCCTATGAGGATAGTGAGGCCATCATATGATTATGAGGAAGTTTAGGGATGTTATACCTTGCAAGTTATGAGTATTGAATTGATTGATATATTTGAGATTGGAGAACCTGTAAAGGGTGACTGATATATGATAATACCAAAGGTACCCCGATGGGTTTCCTAGTGATAAGGTGAACCATGAGTGTGTGTGTGTGTGTGTATTTATGTATGGTAAATGGGAAGCTGTAAAAACTGGTGTCACCTTAGAATTTTGTTTGATGATTTAATCCTGAGGAGATTTTTGTGCTATGCGAGGTGATTTTTGGCAGGATGAAATTCCCATTGTGATTTATATGTGATACATGGTATTCCTTTGATGTTCTCCCTAGATCTAACCTTTGTTCCTACTACTCTATGACTTGTATTCTAGATAGGTCCATACCTTTAGTTTCTAGATGAGTATATATTTCCTAGGAAATTATCTTAGGAATCAGTTTCATGTGGTCATTGTTTGGATTTCCTTGTACATGTTCCTTGGAATAGGGGATAGTGGATATGAACCTCCTTTATGGCCTCTTATCTTGGATAGGATTTCCTTGGACTCACTCCTTGGAGTCATGGATAAGGGTTACAACCCACTCATATACCCCTCAATAATATTTTTCATTTCCTAGGACATGATCCTAGGAATTAGATATTCAGTATAATTTTACTAGATTTCTTAGGAATCAATCCTATGAATCATCCATGGTTTTGATATTGGTTTGCATGGTTGTGTGACATAATCAAAGGCAACCCAATAATAACCAAAGAAGGTTTGAAATTATCCTAGGATTCACATGAGATGTTTAGGATAAAAAATTATAATATATTTACATTTCCATATTGTGTTTTATTTATAATATTTTCATATCACATGTATACACTACATTTACTGTTATGTATTGGACCACGTTAGTGATTACCTATAAATATATACTCACACCCTACTCAAGAAACCATGGAACTTAAGTACCCATGAATGAATTTCTGATCATAGATTCAGGTTAGTTAGATCCCTCTAGTTACTTTATTTAGTGGAATAACTCAGGATTTGTTAGATATTAGGAAGAGGTGAGGCTCAAGGATAATAGTAGAGACTTTATGAATATTTTAATGTCTTGTGATCAGAGCAGTGGGTATCCCGTCATTGTATGTAATAATGGATGTGAGTCTTTATGATCGGATTCTTCCTTATTTATATTTGATATAGCATGTTGTGTTTTATGGAATCCATGTACATTTATTTGTTATTATTTTTGTTTTTTGGTTATTTTTTCTATAATTGAAGACTATGGTTGTGGGTTTAGTATCCCCACGGTATCACCAAATTCTTGTGCAGCAAGATGGTTACCCATGAAATATATGGAGGTTCTCATAAGGCCACATGGAAACTCGGTTTGGTTATAATTATTATTGAACTCGGATGGGGACATCACAAAGTGGTACATGATATTTTATCTGACTGATATCATAGAGTGTATTATCATTTTTTTCTCTATTTGGGTATATGGTATATAGGTGATATTGGAATGTGTTGGGGCTTTAGATGGATATCAGACTACTACATCATGAGAACCTTTTCTGGTAGAATGTACAGGTCACCAAGGATATTAGTTTTTTTTCTTTGTCTCATATGTTATAGTTTTTTGATTTCACATAGTGTGATATTCTTTATTTTTCAATTATTTTTGATTTGTTTCAGTTTTTTTTTCACTTTTCCCATTTTCACGAGGTCTTATTCATGTATAATATTCGATACATAAGATTTACATGACATACACATGCCTTTTTGTGATTATGATAACCAATGACATAGAATCAATTTATTTAGTGTTTCAAAAATAAATTATACTGCATTTTCCCATAAAATTTGATTGTGTTATTCTACTGAACTAGACCATGGTATATTTTCTTTAGATGATAGATCATGTGGATATTATGGAGGGATAGACGATGATAATGGCTCTGTAATAAATATTGCACGAGATGTATAGTTATCCTCAGTACATAAACATAAGAATTTTATTCTCAATAGTGGTTATAGAAAAATAAATAGTTTCTGTTATTTAAATATTCAATAAAGAACTATGTGGTACTTCCCATATATCTTCTTGGTTATGTTATATTTAAACAAATAATATATTTATAGTATACTCAACACAAATCAACATAACAGTATTTTTTTTATAAAAATGCATTAGAAAATATGATAGTGACCATAGAGGGTGTGGCTCTGGTATATAGAGGCATGGTGAAGATTTGCCCAAGATCATGATTCTTTATGGGGGTCATCATGTAAACAGATTCCTAGTGAGGATCTCTTCTCTAGTGTTTGGATGACATGGAATGAAAGTTTTGATATAAACATGATATCATAAGGGTTAGCTTGAAATACAAGTTATTATGTGATATATGGTATGGGATCAGAGGTATTCCATATGAGTTATGCACTATGTTAGATATTATTTATGTGAGATATAGATTATGGGATAAGAGGGATATCCTTGTGCCTTTAAATTTAGCATAGGATATTGGTAATTTGGGTATCATGGTCGAAAAGGGTTTTGATGTATGTGAGGGTAACCTAAGAAATGGTTTATCCTAGTCTTGTGAGATTCTTAAAGATGAGCATCATGTGTAGATTCATTGGTGTTTGAGTATAGTGCTTGTGAGGTGTTATTGAATTTTTCGTGTTGTAAATGAGGTGCATTAGAGATTCATGACATAAATCATATGAGTTCTTTGCTCATGATGATGGGATTTAGATGGAAATATTAGTAAAGTACCTGAAACTATTGTTTTTGGATGTTCTTTCAAGAGTGTAGTGATAGTGTGGGTGTATGATGGTGATTTTGAGAAGACGTCAAGTGGAAGGTGATCATGTGGTAGACATTGTTGTGGGTGAAATGATTAATTTTCAAGAGGATTTCCAAGGTTTATTCTATATGGATGATATTTACATGTCATGATAATGGTTAATGATTTAGTTTCTAAATCCTAGTTTTAATGATGGGAGACTCATGGGATTATGTGACAGGTTCTAGGATTGGGAGGTATAAGATATTACACACACATGATTCAAATGGTATTTATATTTATTAGTGAGTGGTTGTGTTTAAGATGAGGACTGAAGAACCTATGAAATAATCATGGTCGTGGTTTCTTGATATTGTGATGGGAATTGAGGATTTTCATATTGTGGGAGGTTACATTAGGTATGGAATGAGTTTCATAATGAAATCAAATCATGTGGGTTCCTTTTAAAATATTTTTAGTAAGGTGTCCATATGTAATGCATATGAGTTTGGTAATCTATAGTTTTTATATGGATGAGAGGTGATGAATTTGTACATATGATTATTTTTCACTCGAGGAGTAATATAAGATAATTCATATGGTAGGGAGTGCATCATAGATCCTTATAGAGTGTAACCCTTTTTATATGGATGTTTAATGAGTTCTGAGGATGGTGTTATCATGAGATTAGAACAAGAAAAAATGATCTTTTAGGTGGATGCTTAGGTATGAGAGGGATAACCCTGTCTAATCATATTGTAATGTAATGGATAAAGTAGAGGCCATGGATGAATAACCCTTATGTATTGAGGGTCAGGGATACATGGTTTTGGTCATTGTATGGTTGTTATGGAATTAGGATGTCATTGTGAATGTGAATCATATTTTATCTAGTTATTTTTTGAATATTAGATTTGGGATTTATGAATGGTTTTGGATAGAGTATAATCCTGGAAATAAATATTGGGTTAGTCTTGAAGTGATCTGAGATGAGTCAGATTGGGGGACTTCCATTGTTCAGTGTCAAGGAATGGATGCTAGTTTTGTTGGTCAATGATTTAATTGTCAAAATTAACTAAGAGTTACATTTGGACTTTAGTGTCAGTTTTTAATGATATTCTGATGAATTTAGTGATTTCACCTTTGAGATTGAGTTTGATAGCACATCAATGGTTATGGTCAAGAATATTTTATAATGGTCATCCAAGGGATGTTAAACCCTATATTTTTCAAGTAGATATGTTAGATTATTTCAAAAACAAATCTAACAGGTCCACAAACTACTGAGAATTAATTTTTCTATTGGACATTCTAGTTATGAGGAGCTCTATGGATCAAAATCAGCCATTATGAGCTACTAATTATGGTGGCATGACCAATAATATTATTAATAAATCTATTGATCACATCATGTTGTCTCTGGATATATGTTCATGGGTAAACTCCACCATGGTTTTCCAGTAATTGGGGATGGTGGTGACTTTAGATTTTTAATAGTTCACATTGCGTTTGGAGTTGTGCACCAAAAGCTCATTCGACATTCTAGAGTAAAACATGATGAGATAGTTTTGAATTGATGATCTAGATAGGTAATAGTTAATGGAAAAAGGATGTAGGGGGATTTAAAGTGTAAGAAGTGTTATGGTGGTTTTTTTGTAAAATCGTTGATCCTATTTATTTGTGAAATTCTGTTGAAATTTAAATCTCTGACTATAGCAATGGGGTATCTTCGAGACTCTGTATTTAAATAAAGATTCCAAAGTTTATGGCATTGTGAGGATATTTGTTTCGATGTAGAATAAGATTTAGGGAGAGTTAATGTTCCCAAAAAATGATGTTATAAGAATATGGGTGAACCTGTAATGAAAATTTCATGCATATGTGCACCACCACGGGGAGAGCCATAGCCTGGTGGACCTTGTGGTTGAGGAAAAAAATAAATAGGTCCTAGTCTTGGATCCCTATACTCGGAATGGTGCCTAGGGATCCTCATGGTTAGAAATGGGAGGCTAGAAACAATCATGGTGGAACCCTATTGGGGGTATTATTTGGTAGACCACTACGCCATAATTCCATAGTCTTGCGCATTTCGATGGGCATGGTTTGGGAGTTGGATTCCTATCATAAAAAGAGGTATGAGAATATGTCTATAAATTTTTTAGGGTTTGTTAGACATTACAGGGGTGGATAGAGGGAACCATGGAATAGTTCAATTCATTGGGTAAGTCATTTTTTCCTATGAATTTTGAAAATTTAGGTGAAATTTAACATTTTACCCATCAATTATTTATGGGCTTGGCCCCTCTTTATTCCTTCTTGTATAATCCTGGTCTAAGGGGAGATTACCCCCTCTCTTACTTCAACTCACATGGAATTGGTTGGGGGTTTATATGTGTTCTTCATTGTGATTTTATGTGATACATCTTCATCCTTTCTCCTCAGTTCAGTCATTATTTCTATTCAATTTGGGTGACTTGGAATGTAGCTTTATTGAAAATTCTACTAAAACATGGTTGAATCATCATGATTTGATGGGAATTTTTCAAGTGATTGATAGAGGAAACCTCATGATGATGATGATAAAACACTATATCCTTACATTTCTTTAAAGTTATGTCAGCCAATAAATTTATTTTATGTTTTTTATTAACATGGATGATTATATGTTTTGACCATGCGATGATTGTTAAGGATTTATCTTGGGATGATGGTGGTTGTGCACCATGGATAGTACGTTTTGGCATGCTATAGGGTGTCATATAGATATATAATATCTGATATTACTTGGAAAGGATTCAAAGAGGATGGTCAAACTTCTTTTAAGGATGGTAACAATGTATTTTTGGTTTTTTATCCATAAAACATACCAATTTGGAATTTCGATTTATGTTTTTATAGCATGTGACATCTGGGGTATCTATTCTATGGGAAATTTACCTTTTTCAATTAATTAAATTATTTAATTAAAATTAAATTCCTATGTTGAGGTGAATTAATTTCCATGTCCATGAGGTAACATTGGAACTATCTTGATTTCCTTAGACACCAATGGTTGAGGCCCATATTATAATTCAATTTCATGTGATACTTTCACCCCAAAGTGTGTAAATTGAAATAAATGAACAATGAAAATGTAGTGAACCTTGGATAGGTTCCCATATATCCCTTTAGTTTAGGTTAGATTTTGAATGATACAAATCTCCCTATTACGCATTGACGGACATGAGATTCAGTAGAGCTATTGGGATAGTCCTGTGAGCCAAGGGTGAGTGATTTATCCCCCATTAGATGTGAGTAGCCAGATAAGTGTTCCTTGGTTATGATTTTTATAAAGAGACAAACATTTCACACATAGAAATTACATCTTAATGGATGAATTTTCAATACATGAAATTATAACCTTACCAACACTGTAAAGGTTTTTTTTATTTGGAAACACAGACAAAAAAAACAACTATTTCATAAAAGAGATAAATAATATCAAACTTAGTTCTTCATAACTAGAACCCCTCTTAGACACATCATTAATTAAATTATTATTCGTATCCTAGGGGAAAGAAAACATAATAAATGGTTATATAAGATGATCAGTAATGGTAAAAAGGAAGATAACAATATAACATGAGAATTTGGTTATGATAATAAGATATAAACATTTGAAAACCATACCCTTCATATCAAAAATCATAATATTGATTATTTCCATAAGGATTGGAGGTTCATATGATATATATCATAAAGTAATCAAAGAACCTAAGTCATGAGATAATAAAAATATCATAAGACATATATTTGTGTCATGCACATAATAATAAAAAATCATTTACATAGTAATTAAGGAAAACATCCAAAATTATAATAGTAGATTTAGTTCACTTCCAGAAGTTTTTTAGAAATCTAGGATCTCTCCCAAGACTATCATCGTGGATATAGTCCCTTACTGAACATGGTTCACTCCCCATTCCAGTCCTACTACTCTTATGTGATAACTATCTTTACCCAATGTATTGGACGCCTATATATTTCTAGGAAACATGATCATATAATAAAAATTATAGATATGAGTTCTAAAAGTTCATAAATAATTCATCATATCAGACCTTATGAAAAGAAATATATATCATCAACATTTCATTAGTTTACCATAGCATAAACCTTGGAAAATGAATGGTTTTAATAAAAACCATTTCCTTATAATCATAAATCATCTACAATAATAATAAGGATAGTATATTTGGATAATATCCTTATTATATAATAATTTACATCAAAGGATGTTAATATAAATGAAAATTCATTTAGAAAATCAATTGGAATATTTGTTTCGAGGATAATTCCATTTTCATTTTGGGATCAATTTTTTTTAAAAAAATATTATAAAATATTATAAAAGAAATTTTCTTTACAAATAAATTTGGAAACTCATAATGGAATATTTAAACATTGAGCAATCATAAGGGCTGGAAATTCACTTCATGTTGTATATGTTAAAGAAAACATTATTTTCCCAATTTTCATTAAAAAGTCAGAAGAACATCATTTGGAAAACAATATTAATATCCTTTTTAAAAAATATTAATATTTAAAACATGGACTGAAATTAATTTAAAAAAATCATTATAGAATATTAAAAACATTCTCAAAACTATTTTCAGAAAACATAAACATGGGAAAAATTATTTTTTTCCAAAGAGATAAATAATGTTATGTTTACATAAAAATATTCTTTTAGTATCTTTAGTATATATAAAGAGGAAAATGAAAGAAAAACATTTATTCTCAATAAATAACCAGATTAAAAGTAAAATTCATGAGATTATTGAACGGTATATCATCATAATTCGTCATTATTAACTTGATCATAATCAATCCCCATAAACAATGATATTGTATCATAAAACTCTTACGGCTTTGGTAAAATGTGAATCATAATCCCCACAAAAGGATAACATCAAATGATAATTTAATAATCATTAACATAATGATAATCATGATATAACATGTTAATGGTTAGTATATAAAATTCATAAAATAATATAGATTAATGATATCACATACGTCTGAAAGAAGATAACTTTTGATGAAAAAACCTTACCACAAGTTCCATTTTCTTGAAAACACTCTAATATTATGTATAAAAAATTTAATTCTTTAGAATTCTATATCAGACTCATATACATACTTATAATATCATTTACTATCCCTTTATTACATTTCAACACCCATTAATCCATAATTATATATTAAAATCATCATTTCTAGGTGATAACTATTTCATTTTTAATTAGAATTTTGGTTTGGTGGTTTTGGTATTTATACATTGATCTCAGTTCAATCATCTTCAGATTTTAAAAAATTATCTAAATAATATAATATATATATATATATTTATATATTTATATTCATCCAAAAAAAGATACATTTAAAATAAACTGTTCATGGAGACGATAGGTTGTATATACCCATGAATGTTGCATTCAATTTTTGATAGATGGGACAAAATAATTGTAACTAATAAATCATTATTCAAAAATAATTAGTATATCATATAAATCATGTATATTAAGTAAATACATACTTATTACCATCTTTGTAAAAAAACAAAAGGAAAACAAATCATATCACTTTGTGGTGGTGGTAGACCACATTTACGCATGACTAACATTATTACTTTTCAACAGATTGGAATGTAATATGGAAAGTAGAAACCATTGACACACTGAGAGTAGTGGGGTAAATTAGGGTGATACATTTTTTTAATGATACATACATTTACCCAAATTGGTAGGAACCTCTTAAACATGTCTAACAAAATCATGTAGTTATCGAACAACCTTAAAAAATTGAATCACAACATAAAAGTTTTACTTGATTGACCAATAAGGGTTAGTCCATGGAGCATACATTGATAATGTTTTAGTAATAACAGAATATGATAAACTTCACTAGATATTATGGATTAAAATTTTGTCAGACACAGTCATTATGTGTTAGAGACACTTCCTTTAAAAGAATTTCATGGATATTACACTACCTCCCTCAGATAACCTTTTTTGACTCCACCTTACCTACTGACATAGGGTAAGTCTTTCTTAGTTTATCAACATGATGTTCACATCCATATTAGAGCATAGTAAGGTAATGTTTTTCATCATACAGGTCCACTTAAATTGATTCAACACATTTCACAAACTTTTAACAAATTTCATGTATGCTCACGTAAGTACCTTTCACAAAACAAAATTTTTGTTTCAAATAACATTCAACTTTTGTGTTACAAAATAAATTTTTAAAAATACTAGATTTCATGGAGTTTTGAACTATCTTGATGGTCGTATTTTTCATGAAACTCCCTTTTCTAAAATTCCTTCACATCAATTAATTAATCACCATTATTTTCATGAAATGTGTGTTTGTGTGATGTTCTATATTATCAGAAGAATTAATTTTTCATGATACCTTCACAAAATCAGAGTGATTATACTTTTTTACACACTATCACTCTTATCATATGATGGGTGGACACATATCTATATACGTTTCTTCCTTTTTTAAACATTAATGCTCACCACAACCTTTTTTTGAACTCTTCATTCATGTTTGTGAAACCCCCTATCTTCAAGAAACATTCGGTATAATTCTCCATTCTCAAAATGTCCCATAATCACCCAACTTACTACATTTCCTTCACATATCACTCATAATTCCCAAAGTATTTATTCATGACACTCCAATCCTTGATGAAACTATATTATTTCATGAAATTCAAAATCATTGTGAAACTACAAACCTTCATGAAATACATGCTTTTTGCATATTTTTATATGAAAAGACTAGAAATCCATATTCCATGAAACTTGTAACTTCATTAGTTCCATATGTTTTCTATATTTTCAGGTGGAAGTCTTGTAGATCCATATTTCATGAGTCTTGTCCCTTCCTCCAAATCTTAGACCCCAAAATTTGGTAAACACATGTAAGGGAACCCACATTAAACACTAAATAATGTACCATAAGTTCAACTTGATTGGAAACTTTTGGATCAACCCAGTGTGGATTGACATCAAAGAAAAAATAAAATCCCTCTCCAATTTTAAATCCTTGGTTCCAATAATCTCACCTTCATGTTTTTTAGTAATCTGAACAAAAATACAATAATGCACCATCATTAAATAAAAAAATAGAATACATGAAATAACTCATCCATTATTCAAAGCCTACATTAGAAAATATTAGTGTTGAAAAAAAAGAGTCTCAAGACACAATTTCAGGACTTGATATACCACCAACATTTCTTTAAAACCTCAAAAATATAACATTCCAATGAATTTCAATTCCATATTTCACTTCCTTTGAATCTCAGCATTAATCCCTTTTGAAAATATTACCAAATAAACAATATTTTACCATAGTGCTAAAAATTAAACCCCTAGATCAAATCTACCCTAGATACCTACATCACATCCATAAATGTATTAAAATGGACAATAAAAAATTGAGGGAGGGGATAAACCATAACCTCCTCATGCAATGCCAGGTGGCTCAACACTAAGGTTCAACTGATGTTTCTGAAACATTGGTCCTTCCAAAGGCTTATCCAGAATTTTAACCATGTAATAATTAGTTCCAAAATTCTCCTGTTTTCGATGCTTTCATCGGGGTACACACATCCGTCTGTTTGAGGAGTAAGAGGACATGCTGACTATTTCCCTTCATTACCTATTTCCAAATGTGGGTGACATCTGTCACTTATTCAGGGATGTTTTCTCCTTGATCAAAATGGGATGATGGGATTTCGGTCCTTCCTTCTGTGGATTCATTTTTGGAAATCATCACCTATCCTGGGTCCCCCTTATTAATTAAGATGTTGTTTGTGAAAATCTTATCAGTTCCATATCTTCATGGATTCCAGTTAATTACATTTCTTATATCGGGAAATTATAAGGGGTCTAGCTGGGGAAACAACCTTCAGTCGGGGGAGTAGTCACATTGGACATCATTGGCGTGTCTGGATGCTGGAACACAAGTGTGTCTGGGTTTCTTTCCCTTATTATAGGGCTTCTCAAGGGTGCGTAAGCCCGAGGATTCCCATGTCGAATGTGGGGAATTATATTCCATAGGAATATCTTTGAGGTTTTCTTAAGCTTCCCATGGTTAACATAGGGTATTCCCCGAGTTTAATGTCTAGCGGAGACAGATCAGACTAATCAGAACACTGATTAGAGTGGATTAGATGGGTGAAACCCCTAGATGGAACACCAATACTAGGAGGAGAATTGACATGATCTCACTGGGATGTGGAGAACAAGGTAGGAATCAATATGGATAATGGATGGTTAAGTGAAGTGGATGGAGAATGAGATGGAGTCAACTCAAGGGCGACAATGATGTTGGGATTGAGCCTCAAAGAGACATTCTACATATCCTTGTGGCATGGAATAAAATTCCATGTAGTTCTGGATGTGGTATAAGATTAGGGTGCGCGCAGAGGACAATGACCTGATTATGTACTGGGGCTTACGCATGGTTAGCAGCCTGAGGATGGTCTGATGGCATTGGGACAGACCATAGATATGGGTCCTAATGGACAATACGACAATGGATTACCGCTGGGTTTGGGTTGAAAACGTCATACAGCTGAATGGGGATCAAAATGGCTTACCGCTGTCTGAGGTTCAAAACGGCTTACCTTTGGGTAGGGGATTACAATGGATTAATATTGGATGGGGTTTACAATAGATTACCACTAAATGGGGGCACAACAACTTACTGCTAGACGAGGGGGGAACAACGACTTACCATTGGATGGGGTTGAACCTCATGGAAGCTTCCTACATACCATGTCTGTGATACGAGGATCAAAGACCACATAGTTTGAACGGGTATCATTTAACATTGTGTGGGGATGAAAAGGGGGGCTTATTTTAACATCATATGAGATGAAGGAGAACCGACATAATGGGGGTCAGAATAACTGGGTGTTGGGCTTGAACCTTAGGGAGGAATCCTACTTTCCTTGCCTTGGTAAGGATCAAAGTCCACGTAGTTCAGTACAGGTGTGGTGAACCAACGTGAAGGGATTCAGGACCAATGTTTGTTGGGTTTGAACCTCTGGGAGGATTCCTACGACCTTTCCTTGGCAAGGATCAAAGTCCCTATAGTTCGGTGGGGTTTGGTGAACCGACAAGAAGGGATTTGGGACAATGTTTTTAGGTCTTGATCCTTAGGGAGGCTTCCTACGTACATTGCGTGGGAAAGGATCAAAGTCCCCATAGTTTGCTGGGGTTCGGGGCTTACACTCTGGGCTTCCCAAGGAGGATGTCATGGTAGATGCTAACTGTAAGCCCATGTGAGTTAGGCTCAGTGTGAAAAACAAGAGGCAAAAAAGACTTGATGATCACATTGCAAAAGGTATGTTTGTTGGAAGTGGAGTGGGGCTTACACATGGATAGTGGCCCACAATGTAAACATGGGATTACGTGTGGTCTGCAGCCCATGGAGATAGAGATTGTGACTTAATCAAGGATGGAGACCTGAGTGGAGACAAAGCCTAGAGGCATACGAATGGGATGATGAAGGCCCTAAGTCCCATCCCAACCTTATGTCTTTGGCACCAAAGAAGAAAGGAGGGGCATAGGTGATACCTCCTCCAAGAAACACTTGGGGCATACACCAAGGTGGTTGCCCTACCCTCGCGGAAAGCCATCACTCCAACAAAGGGGATATCATTACATGTGAGGAAGATCTCTCTCCCTTGGAGATGAGCAGGTGTAGAGAATGCCCGAGATGGGGGACCCCATGTATGATGCATGGGGTGGGGTCACAGTTTAATGTCATGTGCTAAGGACGATGGTGCTTGGCTGTTTAACATCCTCCAGCTCGGATGAGTCAGGTTCTTTCCACACCCCTAGGACTAACATAACTAGCATTATTTAATCCTTGTTGAAGGGAAGGAACCGAAAATTCCATGGTTAGGGGGTATTATGGAGTGATCCATTGAGGGATCCACATTATTGTGGCTATGAGAAGAAGAAATATCCATTAGAATGCCTATAGGAAGAAGCATGAGGAGAAGCAATGCAATGAGAAGCACCACCTAAGGGATTTTGAAGTTACTTCGTACAATTCTATAGGGTAGTATGAGGGAAGGGTGTGTAACATAGATGTTTTGGTATTATAAATCACCTGAAGATTATTCCCCTAAGAGGGACATAGATCACGTGCGAGATAGCACACATAAGGAGGGTGTGTTGTGCACAAATAGAGAAGTGGCACACATAAGGCCGGGTGAGCGGAAATGAAGTTTCTCATGCAATAGAGGAGGATTGAAGGCAATATGCTCTCAACTGGAGTAGTTTCGTGCTAAAGGACAAGTGAGAGGGAAATGATTTTTGAGCACAAAATATGAGGCTTGCATGCAATAGGCACGCCACTGGAGTAGTTGTGGACAAAAGGTCGGGTGAGAAGAAATGATGTTTTTCACACAATAGAGGAGGCTTGGGTGCAATAGGTTCACAACTAGAGCAGTTGTGTGGAAAAGTTCGGTTGAGCGGAAAGGTAGTTTTGCATGCAATAGAGGAGGCTTGCACACAATTGGCACATAACTAGAGAAGTTGCACACAAAATGTAGGGTGATCATAGATGAACGTTTGTGCACAATAGAGGAGGTTTTCGCACAAAGGGGGTCAAGGTTTTGGGCACATATGGAGGGGTTTGCATGTAATGGGCCCAGTAGGTGAGGAATTGGGTGAGGTTCAAACCCTAGTTGTCCCACGCAAAGGCAGACCCCCGGGAGACCTGTTGTGGAAAATACCATACCTAGAAGCCATCATTTTTGGTGCGGAAGAGTTGAATTCCATACAAAGGAGATGGTTTGGATTATTTAGTCACTAGAAAGGGAAGGGGAACCCTTCTTTTTATAAGTGATCGGGGTCATTGGGTCTACGTAGAAGTTGACTAGCGCAGAAACCCCAGTCCCGGTGTCGGTGGCGGGGAAGTTTCCGTGCCCACGCAAAAAAAGATTTCTTGGTGTCAGGGGTGTGAAAGTTTCCACACCTGGATGTGAAAATCCTTCCAATGTTGGTGACACGGAAGTTTCATCACCCGCCTAGAAAACTCCTTCTAGCCCCATTGTTTTTTTCATGGGAAAGTGGTTTTGCATGCACGACTTGAATTTTTTGTGAAGCTCTTCGGTTCCTCCCAGAATTGGTCTCCGAGTTCAAATATTCCTTAGTTTTATCCAATTATACCTTCTTTAGAACTCAAGAAGGTTTCATAATCTACAAATTTCCCCCTCGGAATCAGATCTGCATGAGGATGCAAAGGACGGATTCTGAGGGAAACACCGAGACATCCAATCTTCTGAGGAGGGTGCGCGTAAAATCCTTTAGGTGTGCAAAAATCATTTTTTTTCGTGCACTAAAACCGCACTTCATCCCTATAAAAACCCTTGGGGGTCCCACAGACCATACATATTTTCTCACTTGATAATATCGGAGCTCTCATGCGTGGAAAATATCTTTTGCTTTTGCACGGAATCTGACCTCTGTTGCCCACAATCTCTCAAATTTGGTTGTGATTTTACGTGCAGGGTTGGATTTTTCCACCCTACTACCTCATTTTTTCCTTCTGGCTTCTGGTTTTTCATGCAAGATTCTGGTGTTTTACACACCTTGCTGCTATTTTTTCAGGGCTGCTTCAGACATTACTGAATGAAGATTCCTGCTAATCGGTGTGACACTGAGAGAGAAGCTGAATATGCCGCTCGAAGGGCCAGGATGGTTACAAAACCTAAGGTTTATGCTACCCAGAAGGTTGTATCCAACAACCAAACACTCTTCAACATGTTTAACCTATCCCAAAAATATTATGTGAAGTATGACAACCTACTGATATGGGACTTTGTTATTTTAGAGGAGGTACTTGTGCCAGGATTCGAAGTCGATACACCACGATCATGGATGAACTGAAAGGATGATCTCCCCTGATATAACGTCACTAACAATGGCCATCCTGCTAGAGAGACCAAGAACATGAATTTTTATGTCTTGAACCACATGATTAGGACCATCTTGGGAAATTATTCATTCACCGAGGATTCTTCGACTCATTACGCAAGTACCTTCTGACAGAGTATCATCGATGAGAATAAAGGCTGGCTGTAGGACTGCGACGTGAGGTCTGGAGGTTATTCCACAAGTGATTGGGCCTGGGCGTATTGGGTATTCCAAACATGTGATCAGTTTTGGGCCTAATTGAGGCACATTGGGTTGTTCGATGCAGTGTGGATGTCACAGTTCCATTTCTACCGCTATCAAGAGCTTTGGTCGGAGCTGCTCACCCAGTGGTCTCCCGATACCAACACCTTCCATATCCACTATGGGGAGGTTGGTATCAGCCTTTGGTATTCTCATTACATTAGGGGAATCCCTTTCGATGGGAACCAGTATGAGGAATACCTTCCTACAGGGAACATCAAGGGAGACAGATCAAAGACTCTCATCCTGACATATATTCTTTTAGAGCTGGCCAAGTAGAGGATGGCATTCAAGGACTTTCTGAAAGGAATCTCCTACTCAAAGTGGTTCAGCCTATTTCTAAAAAAAGACCTGACTGTCAATATGTTGGAGCGAGGAAGACAGTGTCTGAACATGGAATAGAGAAGAAATACCGGATTATACTGTAGGATTCTGGAGGCGGGGGAATATCAATCCTGGTATTTTAGTACTGATGAAATCTGAGACCTAAACGTTCGGTATTCCAGATTTCTTACAACCTTTATTAGTGGGTGGCTTCTTCTAGTGGGGGACACAAGGATGGGAGTTCATCTGGTAACATTGGTGATGGCTGGCATTATGGCCTCCAATCAGAGGTTTTAAATGGTTGTCCTTATGTTGGCCCATTTGTATGCCATCCTAGGGAGTATTTCATGAGGGGGTTCCCCGAGGAGGACTTGTTTCCCTTTACAAATCCTTCAGGGTTGGATCGCAGCTCACTATGGTGTATACACCTTCCCTAATTCCATTCGTCCCCTAGGAAACAGTCTATGACCATCCTTGTGAAACATTTCCAGGGTCATGCCCTCGATGCTCAACGAAGAGGGGGTAAGGATCAGGATCATCAATCAGCCTAATTTTATTTTTAGACTGTTCCCTACCTCAGCTGGATAGATGATTGACAACAGTAAAGGCTCACTAGAGCAAAAGGAATACTTTTAGAGCATCAGAGGTGGGGTGATTGTGGACCTTGTTGAAAAGAAGATTCTTTGTGAGCCTTATGTGTCATCAAGATTTTCCAGGAAGTTTGGATACCACTAGTGGATGAACAAGAAGTGTATACAAAGATCTGAGAGGAGAGAAATCTCTGTGTTCTTCGCCAAATGTGGTCGATGTTTAAAACTTACAGCTCTGGAAAAGTCATTACTTTTCCCCCCACCGGAGTTGATGATGGACATTCGATAAAATATACCAAACATTTGGACATGGAATACCCTGAAGTGATTATGAGGAAGTGAGTCCAGCAGCTCAAGGTGGCTAGTGTAGAACCTGGGCAGTGAGAGAGAAGATAAGGTGTCGTCTGGGAGGAAAGGCTGGGTGCCGGTCAGGAAACTGGTCCAGGGCATGCTGGAACTAAAATAGTCGGAATTTGACATGGTGTGGTCGTGCCTTTGTCTTCTGGGGGGTGAGGGTCTTATTAAGAACCTCACAGAGCATTCAAGGAGATTATGGAGAAGTAGATAAGGTACCTTCTTCAATGTTTTGATGATGCAATCTTCCCTATGTTGTGGTCAACCAAGTTGACTATGCGGCAGTTGATGGGCCCCGAAGCCCTTTGGAAAAAGATAATATGAGATGGAATCCAGCTTCCAAAGGTCAGATTCATTCATATTGGTTACAAGGTGAACTTCCATCACCAACATGTGTATTTGACGTCCATGGATGCATACGCATGCCAGCAGGGTTGGTGTGAGAAACCACCCCTCCTGGTGAAGGTAATGCTCGGCTAGGAGCTTTATCCAGAGAGAATGACATCTGTGGATGATGACATCGATGAGGAGCCAGAGGGAAGTGAGAAAAAAGATGAGGAGGGAGAAGGAGGGGGTGATTGAGAAAGAGAAAAAGTTGGGGAGGCTAAAGAGGATCTTGGAGGTGGAGGGTCTCTGGGGACAACCTACCAAAGGAGTCTTCGGAAGATCAGGAAGATTTTTGGCTCTAATATAGACATAATGGAGCTACTCAAGGCATGCCTCAATCTATATCCATCATTTTCCTTTTTTTCATCACTCATAATCATCAATCATATTTTTTATCCTGTTTAGACACATAATAGAGATGACCAAGAAGTTCCATCCGGAGGGGGGGGGAGGATGCACCGATAGAACAAGGTGGGGAGTTGGCACCCAATATTGAACTGAAAACTACTGAAGGATCTCCCACAGTGACAGCTCCTGGGAAACGAAAACATTGGATGCTGATGCATGGAGTTATCATAAGTTTTATCACTTAGACACCTGTATTTTTCATTAGAGAGATCAGCTGATTAGGGAGTTCATTTTTTGTGCAGCAATCACGACATTGGAAGCTGAACATACTACAAAATCCAGAACATCTGCAGATGACTCGATGGTGAACACAGCAACCCACTCGGGACACATTTCTCTAACTGAGCCGGCAAGGGCACTTGGCGAGAAATGGGCTATGGACACCAGCAACATCAATGCCGATACAGGGCCTGAAGTTGGTGGGGGAGAATTTTTCTGGACTGAGGCAAGAGAGGAAGGCCTCCCACATGTTGAAGAGCCTAATCCTTTGGGAGTAGTACCAGAAGAAGACCTTGCAACAGATCTCTTGGATTCATTCCCTAACTATCGGGCTACACACCCTAAGGAGATGAATTATTCTGATTCAGAAGTATCTTATGAGAGCTGGATGATGCAGCATAATGGGTGGAAGTGTATCAGACACTTCCTCAGTCAGCCACATGAGTAATAGATAAAACGGATTGGATCGATCTGGACTTGGTTGCACTTTCTCTGCACAGAAGGGTTGATTCTCACCATCTTCATCTAATAGTCCGTGACTACATGTATGAGAAGCTACTGGAGAAAAACCAATGCTCCAACAATTCCCAGTGCCAGAAAGAGTCAGCGAATACCCAGGAAATCCTAAAGGTAGAGAAGAAGGTCTGACGCCTTGAGGAGAAAATGAATGGAAGGGAGGTATTCATTACAAACTACTCCGAGCTCATTGTGCAATTGAGGGCCCCGTTGGAAGACGCCCAGGAGCAGTTAGTGGAGGAGTGTCACCAAATGACTAAGCTTCAAACTAAACTAGTTTGATTATAGGCTAGAGCCAATGAGTTGCGCTCTGCAACCTCTAATGAAGAGAAGGATCTTAGGGGGTGGGAAGCAATGCTAGAGGTCACAATCCAAATGGTGGAAACACTAGAGAAATCTAACCAAAACGTTGATCCTTAAGGGACCTATTTTTTCTGAACTCACCAACCTACATTCTTTCATGGATTCTTACTCTAAACTATGTGCATGAATGGATTATTCAATTGCTTATTCAGATTAATTCATTCCAAATGTAATCATGAAATAATTAGTAATCCATCCCTAAGATCACATGGTCCATGCTCGATGTGAGAAACATGGTATAGTCAAGTCATTATTTATTTTTAATGTGGGAGTGCCAGCCAAATTTCGGGAATCCGAAGAATAAATGACCCATCCAGGCTCCTAAGAAGAAAGGGGGATGCCTGACCAGAGAATGAAGCTTTCCGAATAGTCAAATTATCACCATCCTAATGTACTCTAGTGCACGAGTGGGGTAACACCAGGGGTGTTGGGAATGATCCGAAAATAAGGGAATTGAACATGTGAATCATGATACCCAAGATTCAGAACATTGTATGGGTGGCGTGAAAATGGATGATTACTTTTGATCATGTCCAAAACACAGCATATCTATTGCGTTAGACTGAAATGGAGATAACTAATGAGGGCTGATTGCTGACCATGTTCGAATCAAGGGGCCTGACTCAAAATGCTACCCATTAGTCTTCTAGAACATTGGCCCTGGATAGTAGGTGATCCATAGTTTCAACATCTATTCAATTAGGGGTTATTTTAGACATGAAAGAGGATGAGGGTCCGAATAAAGGGCAGAAATATCATGGGGTGTGGGGTGATTGGTTTTTCGAATGGAGAACAATACTCTTGAAGTCATGCCACTATGGTGGAAACAAATTAGGTGGGTGTATCTGTCTGATCAGGGATTAAACATACTTTCGAACAGGGCCCCTCTAGTAAGGACCTGGAATTTTCTGTAGTTTTACGTCATACCAATAAGGATGATGGATGGGTAGTTTAAATGTCGTATGGTGAGTACGATGCACATATTTTAAAGGTTATACTACCTGGACCAGGATCGAGCCCGATGGGCAAGAAGGGTCAATGACCCTGGGGCTAGTCCCAAGGTGAAATGCCTGTGCAGCTGTTTCCCTCGGAATTCGGGGATGACCTCCTGGATGGGAGATTCAAACGTTCCAATCAGTTTCTAGCAGGTTTGTTCATAGAACTGGAAACATCCAATGATTCGACATCCATTTGGACCTACTTTTCAAAGGTAGGCACTCAGTAGCTTGTGGACTGATGAGGCTTAGGAATTTTCATTGGTCGAGAGGATGGGAGGTTGGACTCATCACACCTTTTTGAGGGGAATTATTGTCTATTCCGGGACTCTCTTTATAGATTTAAGTTATGTTCGTGAATCCTTATTACATTACCAAGTATAAAATGAGCTTTTCCTTCAGTTTTGATAATCAATGATTAAATATGTAAGAAATTTAGAGAATCTTTTATATGTATTCGAGGTTCTTCATCAATAGAGAATCATCTATATCTATTTAGATATTCTTGGTCAATGGTAACCTTCAAAACATTCATATAAAAGTCTCTTGGTCATTATGATGACCAGGCTAGTTTTAAAGCCACTCAGTGGGGCACTTGAAGTTTATTGTCATTCAGAAGGACATGAATTATTTCAGAGTTGGGATCGAACCCATATATGGGCTACCTACATATCCTTTGTTTTGGAAAAAGAATCAGAACCCACGTAGTTTGAGTAAAGGAGTATGATGTTTATGATTGATGGCTCAAAGAAGGATGTCACAATTACTTTTACACTCTAAGCTCACGTGAGTCATGCTCGGTGTGAGAAACAAGAGGTGTTGGTAAAAATTAGACAATTGTGCCATGAAAGATGCAATCATAAGAAATGGTTTGGGGCTTATGTATATATGACTGCCCAGATAAATGAAGGTTAGGATTTACTTTAGGGAGAAAATCCAGGAACAGGGTCCATAAAGGTATATGTGCTTCATGGAGATTTGAATACTCTAACTTGGGACTTATTCCTGAAAAGGAAACCCAAATTAGGAGAGGATTGATAACTGGGTTTTACTCCTGAGAAGGAATCATAGATCAAACGTAAATTAGGACTGGTTAAAGAGAATTTAAGGGACTTGGGGCTTATTCCTGAAAAGGAAGCCCAAGATTGGGACTGGGACTTATTCCTGAAAAGGAGACCCAGGTTAAGGGATTTATGACTGGGAATTATTCCTGAAAAGGAAGCACAGGTTAAGGATTAAGGTTTGGGGCTTACTCTTGAGGAGGATTCCCATATTTGAGACTGGGGCTTACTCCTGAAAAGGAAGCCCAAATTAGAGGATCTGGGGCTTACTCCTAAGAAGGATGCCCAAACATTTAAGGGACTTGGGGCATACTCCTAAAGAGGATGCCCATAATTATGATGGGGATTATTCCTGAAAAGGAGGCCCAAATTAGGGGACTTGGGGCTTACTCCTGAAAAGGAAGCCCAAATTAGAGGATATGGGGCTTACTCCTAAGAAGGATGCCCAAACATTTAAGGGACTTGGGGCTTACTCCTAAAGAGGATGCCCAAATTTATGACTGGGACTTATTCCTGAAAAGGAGACCCAGGTTAAGGATTCTCTCATCTTAAAGGATGAGGTTGAATGAATGAACTCTCCATATTTAGTGACATAAAGATATTTAAATCACTAGGTTTTGAGAGATATTCCACCGAATTCCTTTCAGATAAGGAATTCAAATCAAGAAATCATGCCATAAATGGATTTGAAGAGTGTCTTGAAGACTGAATCTTGAAAAGGAAAGGTATAATGGCTTAATAGGGGTAAAATGGGCAAGAAAGGCCCCCAAAAAAAGGGGAGCGCAAGTCTTGGAAGGCGCACAAGTATTGCGGGGGCGCGCAAGTATTGGTCGCGCAGGTATACCTGCGCGACATATGGTGTACTTGCGCGATATTCAACCAGCATTGAAATACTTGAGTGACTCTTTATTAAAGCCTTTAGGATCCTCTTGAGATTCTTCTAGCAATGTGACACGCAAGTTCTATCGAAGAAAAGAAGGTGGCGTGTAACACCCTGAGATTTTATGAAAAATATTCTTTTTAATTTCACTAATGTCTTGTGTTGTACGCTACAAAAAAAGGAGCTTGCACAACACGCATCCTTGACTTGCCTTGCATTACACGCAATCGCAACCTTCCTCGATAGCGTGTGTGGTACGCAATACTGAGTTTCACGAAACAACGATATGCTTTAAAATATTATTAAAACTAGCCGTTATGAATAGTAATAACCACTTTTTGAAATTTTGTAAATTTTATTTTTCATAATGGAATTCATTTTTAGATTCGGAGTATCGAATTTAGCCTAAGGTGAAATTTTGGTACTTTTCAGATAACTTTCATATTCTGATGAATAGTGAAAATTTCTAAATTATAATTAAAAACAACTTTTTTAATCGAAATAATTAATAGTGATAAATTATTAATTTGAGTGGTTTTAAAGTATATTTAGAATATATTTTTACAATTTAATACAATGTTGGTCATTGGTTGTAATTTCACATTTAAACCAGACATAATCAAGTGTCAATCTTTTGATAGATATTGTTTCTTAAAAACACGCTATTTGTTTTAACAGCGGGATTTAATTATAAAATTAAATAATGAAACTTCTATGTTATGAATTTGGTAAAATAGACTTCATTTTTGAATTCGGAATATGAAATATAGCTTAGGATGAAATTATGGCATTTTTCTGAAAAACATCAATTTTTGATGAATAGTGAAACTACTAAGTGGTAGTTAAAAACTGAATTTTTCATAAAACATAATTTTACCGCTTCTGTGAATGGAATTTCAAAAATCCGAGAGACACGGTTGATGTCAGTAAGTAAAATGTGTTTCAATGAGATGAAAATAATTTTTGGTGCATAGTAACTTTTTACTTTTATTTACCACGGTTAAAAGTAAATAGGATAATTAATGGTAAGAATGATATTGATATTACCCTAACACATGTCCTAATTCTATTGGACAAGTGTATCTCGACCAAAAACAACATTAAGTGTAAAATATTATCATTTAGACCCACTTGGATTAGATTAGGACATTTATTATTATTTAATTCAAAGAATAGTTAAAAGAGTTAAAATCAAAGTTTATTTACTGAAACATTTTTAATATAGGGTTATACATAAGATAAATTAGATTGTAAATATTCATTAGAAAGCTAAAAAGATTTCCTACATGATGGTAGTTTATTTATAATTTTTAGACATTAAATAATTTAATTTATTTATGACACAATTATGATTCAGTAATTATCTTATTTATGAAATATTAACATGATTGATGTTATAAACACCAAAATAAATATAATTTGAGACTTTTTATGAATTCCAATAATTTTCTAGGTTACTATGATATATTATTGTTGATTTAATAAACTTGGTTCGAACATATAATTCTGTTATGACTTTAACAAAAATCATATATCAAATAGTGTCAAAATTGACACAAAATAGTTTTTAAATCAAATATTATATTATTAATTGTTATTTTATTCCTAAAAATCTAAGGTTCGGCCAAATGACTTAGATAAGGATATATGTATTAGTAATAAACAATTTGGGGTTCTTTTGGCATGTTATAGTAAGTTTATTAACCATATAGTGAAAGAAAACAAAAAGACACGGTAAAAGTTAAATTATTTAACTTAGAGTTAAATCTAATTGATAAGGTTAAAATAATATCCTAAACTTGTCTAAATCTTATTGGTTAATAGGAGTTCGACCCATCCCCACTTTAGCTTCGAAATAATACCCTTTGGAACCATTATAAACTGATTTTGACTTTAATATAAAATAATATTTGGAGATATTCCTAAGGTGCCCCTCTCCTCCCTTATAAAAGGGTACCTCCTCCCCCTCCTCCTCACACCAAATTGAGCACTCAAGCTCGGCCAACCCCTGCCATTTTCTCCTCTCCACTTCCCTAGAATAATCCTAGAGGTCCTGGTCTTCTTCAAAGGCCAATATTAGTTCCCTAAGTGGAGGATTCAAAGAAGCGTTCCAAAGAAGAGGTAATATCCATTACCGATCTTTTCAATTTCTTTCTTCTTCAACTTCTTCTTCTTTAGTTGTTTCATGATAAAGTAATAACATCAGTATTACTTACATACTGATATGTTATTATAAATATGAAACAGCCCTAATTCACCTTCTATCCATCCTACAGAAAAATGAAATCACCGCGCGTGCGTACGTACGGACTACCGTCTCCACGACGCGATGAGATTCATTCTTAATAATTAACCATTCATGAATGATTATAAAGTATATATAATAAGTACTAATGAAATATATGACCTAATAATGATACTGGAATTATTTATATTTATATGTATGTCATCTACTTAATTCCATTCAATTCAATAAGGAAACGAAAACAGCGTTCATGCGTACGTACGGACTACCGTCTCCATGAACGGAGTATTTCTTTCCATTTACTGATTTATTATATATGTATATTCTGAATATATATATATATATAAATCATGTTTTATATTCTGGAATTAAGTAATCATGATCTAAGTAATCATATGAATAATTACAAGATAAAAACACGAACGACAAATGAGACGATTTTACCCAAAACGCTACATTAACATGAATTTATAAAAGAACGGGTAATATAAAGTCATAAGTGGACCATATATGATGAATATGATTCTGGAATAAGTCAATAATATGATTTAAATCATTATACAGGAGGTTCGGACACTTACAAAGCAAGTCGGACATAAGGTAAGGGAAATATCACAATCTCATTTTTATCCGAGATTGTTTATACTTTGGCATTTACTGGGGTGTATTTTATCATCCACATCCATGTTTCCTCAATATATAATATTTATATCCTTTTACAATAGCTTATATTCAATTTTACCCTTCGGTAAATTTTTAGTAAAGGATATGAAAGGAATCTTTTGTCGTTTTTCGTACGAGGTACTTTTTTGACTTTTCCGACAAAAGTACGAGAAGAATGTTTTTTTTAACTTATACGGCATGAATGGATTTTTAAAACATTATTTCCAAGAAGCTTCCTTTACATGTTTTCAAGTTTATTTTTAATCAACTTCTTTTAGTTTATAATTGTATGACATGTTACGAAAAGAAAAGTGTTTTTGAAGTAGAAAGGATATTTTCCTCAAGAATGGAGTTCAAGTATTTTATCAAAATTTATTTTCCATCTAAGATAATAAAAGGGTTCTTTTTTTATCCCTATTATTACATGGATTTGATTATGTTGTGATGGAAATATTTTTATGAATTCCTTTATCTTATATGAATTGTTTTATGATGTCATGTTGTTTAAGAATCCCATTTTTATTACATGGGTTATGCGATGATGTATGATTTGTGATTATGTGGCACACATAAGAAAGGATTCATTATAAGATGGGTGGGACCTATATCTCCCTCCAATGCATTGGGTAAAGATTTTATATCTCATGAGATAGACATGGCTGAAATGGTAGGTTATACCGGTTCAGTGAAACAGGACTGAAACGAGGGTTACTCGATTCAGAAAGGGACTTTGTCCACTAAGATAGTCTTGGCAATGAGTCTTGACTAACAACAAATGATTCCCTATGATTATGTGTGTATGCCACAATGTTTAATGTTTTAAGTTATGATTATTGGGATTTCATTTCACTACTATGATTTATCCAATTTTATGAAATTATGCTCTCTTTTGCAGGTTAAGATTTCCAAAAGTTATGTTCTTATGAATATGATGTGATTGATTTTTCTTTTGTATACCCTTACTGAGCATTTGAGCTCACCCTTTTATGTTTTATTTTCCCCAGGATATAAAGAAAGGTTTTAGGTATAAAAAAAAGGGAAGATCTTTATGGGAGATATTGAAGATCTTTCACCTCGATTAGAAGATTATGTTCCGAGTTTCCAAAGACACTAAACCATTACGATCCTTGTGTGTGTGTTTTTGTTATGTACTAAGTATTCCGCAAATGTAATGTAATATCCATGTACGTCAGGCTTCGGGTCTCTACAGTTGGTATCAGAGGAAAGGTTTAGTCAACCTTTGGAAACTAGTATGCGAAAACGTTAGTGAGATCCCTAGAGATATTTCTACGGTATGTCTAGGGATGTCCCTAAGGTTAAGTATACGTATAGGTTATAGTACTAGAATTACGCTAACGATCATAGAATTAAACCTAAGATGTTAGATATTGAAGTTACTCCCCCTTTATTATGTTTTTTTACCTAGCATGATTTTGGCCTCTCACACTATTCTTTTTGGGTTTTAGACGATGGCTGGAACCCGAAAGAACCGTGTTGATCAATGCAATGGACAATGCAATGATTGCCCTCCTGAACAAACAAATGTGATGGGAGATGGAGTGCAAAATCTTATTGCTATACTTACACAAGCTATGAATCATTCTGGACTTCCAAATGAGCAGAGGAGGGAACAATATTCTATTGAGTCCTTCATGAGGCAACGTCCACCTTCATTCAGTGGGTCTTCTGATCCACTTGTTGCTGAACAATGGATCAGTACCACTGAAAAGATATTTTCAGTTTTTCAATGTTCTGAGCATGATAAAGTCATCTTAGCATTATATCGTTTGGAAGGTGAAGCTGATCAATGGTGGAATCTTATCAAGAATACAAGGCAAAGAGATGAAATTGAGTCCATGGAATGGGACGAGTTCAACAACTTATTTTTCAATAAGTACTTCCCTCGTATTCTTCGAACAAAGATGGAGAAGGAGTTTCTTGAACTAAAGCAAAAGGATGATGAATCTGTTGGTATATACGAAGTGAATTTTACAAGACTTGCAAGGTATGCATCTGGCATTATCATCCAACCTGAAAGTAAAGTTGATCGATTTTTCAGTGGCTTAAAACCAAGTCTTCGAAGGGCATTAGCTATAAGAGAATTCAGTAGCTATGAAGAAATTGTGCGTTGTGCTATCAAGGTAGAAATGGAAGTTGTTATTACATATCCATCTCATGGTTTTGACAAGAAACGAAAGATGGAGTTCAAGGAGAAATCTCAGAATAATGGTGAAAAGAAGATGAATGTTTTCTTATGCACAAAGTGTGGAAAAAAGCATGGTGGAGATTGTCTTAAAGGGACTAGAAAATGTTTTAAGTGTGGAAAAGAAGGTCATCGAGCAGCTGAGTGTCGAAGTAATGGAAAAAGGGTTTCTAATGATGTGAATAAAGCAAAAAATGCAGAGAACGCACCACCAACACTTCAATGTTTCAAGTGCAAGGAAATGGGGCATTATGCTAATAAATTCCCTAATCCAAGGGTTAGTGATGATCAACATGAGCAACTACTGAAGGCAAAGGACAAAGGGAAGTCACATGCGATCACTATTGGCAATGTTGAATATGAAAACGATGTGGTGGAATGATTAAGTGTTTATGTAATGGGATTCCAAAATAATGTTGTATCATTGAGTATTGCAATATTTATTGATGTGGTATTCAAAGTGATTGAGATATTTTTTGGAAATAAGATGATATGCGCATAATGAAGGGAAAACGAGAAAATGAAATGTTTAACAGTATTCATGAGCTCATGATTGATATAATGACTAAGTGATATCATTGTTTGAGTATATAGAATTTTGAGGATTTTGGTATGTGGAAAGTGTTAAATTTTAACTGCATTCATGTTTTCACTAAGGTATTCAAGAGAATACATGATTAAGTCCTTTGAATGTTTGGAATGTGACCAACAAGACATATATATGGGGATTAACGATAGTATTAAATCTCTGGTAATCGTTTTCACTATATTATGAGAGTGGACTGCAGTATTATGGATAAGCCTAAAGATTAGAATGGATTATGTTGGACATAAGTTAGTATTGTTTAAGGATAGAAGATTTTCGATATTATTAAAGGGATGTTATAGTATTATAGTTTTAGAAAAAGGACAACCTGCAGGACGGGCGACAGCCCATCGCTTCGGACAAGGCTGTGGGAATCGAACCCACAACCGAAGTGCGACTGGCCTTTATCACCTACCACTGGCCTATAGGAAGTCCCTGTTTAGTAGAAACTAGTTTTATTTTATTAAGTGGTATGATATATGAAGTATAAGTTCATTTTTGGAACCATATACGATTAATCTAACCATAATATGAACTTATAACTTTTCGAACCTTTTGTTTGAGACAGATGGAATGACCCGTCATTCTATCACATGATCTGCTAACACTTCACAAATAACAAATTCAATTTCATTTATTTAAGAGATGAAGTAGAAATTGTTCAAGGCATGAACAACAGTGAGATTGTACCAAAATAAAGTAAGTATTTATTCTAATTCAAACTCTTCAACTTTAGGGAAACGATCTTAAAAACCAAAAATGTTGTCCTAGTGCTCTTATACCTGATGAATCAGATGGTACCTTATATCACCACAAATCTATGGATTTGTGATTACTGGATTTTCCATAGCCATGTTCTCTACCACTCTCCATCAGAACATGATGGTTAGATTTCTCTTCCATATCCATATTTTCACCTATGTGGAAACCCAGGGATTAGTTTATTTGGGTAACCGTTAAGTTTCATACTTTTGTTTTAAAATATTGGTTTTGATATTCCTTTTTACGATGTGGGTTTCTATTAAATAAACTTTCTAATAGTAAACCATTTATAACCCCAACGAATTTCGAGGGCGAAATTCATTTTAAGGGGGGTAGAATGTAACACCCTGAGATTTTATGAAAAATATTCTTTTTAATTTCACTAATGTCTTGTGTTGTACGCTACAACAAAAGGAGCTTGCACAACACGCATCCTTGACTTGCCTTGCATTACACGCAATCGCAACCTTCCTCAATAGCGTGTGTGGTACGCAATACTGAGTTTCACGAAACAACGATATGCTTTAAAATATTATTAAAACTAGCCGTTATGAATAGTAATAACCACTTTTTGAAATTTTGTAAATTTTATTTTTCATAATGGAATTCATTTTTAGATTCGGAGTATCGAATTTAGCCTAAGGTGAAATTTTGGTACTTTTCAGATAACTTTCATATTCTGATGAATAGTGAAAATTTCTAAATTATAATTAAAAACAACTTTTTTAATCGAAATAATTAATAGTGATAAATTATTAATTTGAGTGGTTTTAAAGTATATTTAGAATATATTTTTACAATTTAATACAATGTTGGTCATTGGTTGTAATTTCATAGTTAAACCAGACATAATCAAGTGTCAATCTTTTGGTAGATATTGTTTCTTAAAAACACGCTATTTGTTTTAACAGCGGGATTTAATTATAAAATTAAATAATGAAACTTCTATGTTATGAATTTGGTAAAATAGACTTCATTTTTGAATTCGGAATATGAAATATAGCTTAGGATGAAATTTTGGCATTTTTCTGAAAAACATCAATTTTTGATGAATAGTGAAACTACTAAGTGGTAGTTAAAAACTGAATTTTTCATAAAACATAATTTTACCGCTTCTGTGAATGGAATTTCAAAAATCCGAGAGACACGGTTGATGTCAGTAAGTAAAATGTGGTTCAATGAGATGAAAATAATTTTTGGTGAATAGTAACTTTTTACTTTTATTTACCACGGTTAAAAGTAAATAGGGTAATTAAGGGTAAGAATGATATTGATATTACCCTAACACATGTCCTAATTCTATTGGACAATTGTATCTCGACCAAAAACAACCTTAAGTGTAAAATATTATCATTTAGACCCACTTGGATTAGATTAGTACATTTATTATTATTTAATTCAAAGAATAGTTAAAAGAGTTAAAATCAAAGTTTATTTACTAAAACATTTTTAATATAGGGTTATACATAAGATAAATTCGATTGTAAATATTCATTAGAAAGCTAAAAAGATTTCCTACATTATGGTATTTTATTTATAATTTTTAGACATTAAATAATTTAATTTATTTATGACACAATTATGATTCAGTAATTATCTTATTTATGAAATATTAACATGATTGATGTTATAAACACCAAAATAAATGTAATTTGAGACTTTTTATGAATTCCAATAATTTTCTAGGTTACTATGATATATTAGTGTTGATTTAATAAACTTGGTTCGAACATATAATTCTGTTATGACTTTCAAAAAAATCATATATCAAATAGTGTCAAAATTGACACAAAATAGTTTTTAAATCAAATATTATATTATTAATTGTTATTTTATTCCTAAAAATATAAGGTTCGGCCAAATGACTTAGATAAGGATATATGTATTAGTAATAAACAATTTGGGGTTCTTTTGGCATGTTATAGTAAGTGTATTAACCATATAGTGAAAGAAAACAAAAAGACACGGTAAAAGTTAAATTATTTAACTTAGAGTTAAATCTAATTTATAAGGTTAAAATAATATCCTAAACTTGTCTAAATCTTATTGGTTAATAGGATTTCGACCCATCCCCACTTTAGCTTCGAAATAAGACCCTTTGGAACCATTATAAACTGATTTTGACTTTAATATAAAATAATATTTTGAGATATTCCTAAGGTGCCCCTCTCCTCCCTTATAAAAGGGTACCTCCTCCCCCTCCTCCTCACACCAAATTGAGCACTCAAGCTCGGCCAACCCCTGCCATTTTCTCCTCTCCACTTCCCTATAATAATCCTAGAGGTCCTGGTCTTCTTCAAAGGCCAATATTAGTTCCCTAAGTGGAGGATTCAAAGAAGCGTTCCAAAGAAGAGGTAATATCCATTACCGATCTTTTCAATTTCTTTCTTCTTCAACATCTTCTTCTTTAGTTGTTTCATGATAAAGTAATAACATCAGTATTACTTACATACTGATATGTTATTATAAATATTAAACAGCCCTAATTCACCTTCTATCCATCCTACGGAAAAATGAAATCACCGCGCGTGCGTACGTACGGACTACCGTCTCCACGACGCGATGAGATTCATTCTTAATAATTAACCATTCATGAATGATTATAAAGTATATATAATAAGTACTAATGAAATATATGACCTAATAATGATACTAGAATTATTTATATTTATATGTATGTCATCTACTTAATTCCATTCAATTCAATAAGGAAACGAAAACAGCGTTCATGCGTACGTACGGACTACCGTCTCCATGAACGGTGTATTTCTTTCCATTTACTGATTTATTATATATGTATATTCTGAATATATATATATATAAATCATGTTTTATATTCTGGAATTAAGTAATCATGATCTAAGTAATCATATGAATAATTACAAGATAAAAACACGAACGACAAATGAGACGATTTTACCCAAAACGCTACATTAACATGAATTTACAAAAGAACGGGTAATATAAAGTCATAAGTGGACCATATATGATGAATATGATTCTGGAATAAGTCAATAACATGATTTAAATCATTATACAGGAGGTTCGGACACTTACAAAGCAAGTCGGACATAAGGTAAGGGAAATATCACAATCTCATTTTTATCCGAGATTGTTTATACTTTGCCATTTACTGGGGTGTATTTTATCATCCACATCCATGTTTCCTCAATATATAATATTTATATCCTTGTACAATAGTTTATATTCAATTTTACCCTTCGGTAAATTTTTAGTAAAGGATATGAAAGGAATCTTTTGTCGTTTTTCGTACGAGGTACTTTTTTGACTTTTCCGACAAAAGTACGAGAAGAATGTTTTTTTTTAACTTATACGGCATGAATGGATTTTTAAAACATTATTTCCAAGAAGCTTCCTTTACAAGTTTTCAAGTTTATTTTTAATCAACTTCTTTTAGTTTATAATTTTATGACATGTTACGAAAAGAATAGTGTTTTTGAAGTAGAAAGGATATTTTCCTCAAGAATGGAGTTCAAGTATTTTATCAAAATTTATTTTCCATCTAAGATATTAAAAGGGTTCTGTTTTTATCCCTATTATTACATGGATTTGATTATTTTGTGATGGAAATATTTTTATGAATTCCTTTATCTTATGTGAATTGTTTTATGATGTCATGTTGTTTAAGAATCCCATTTTTATTACATGGGTTATGCGATAATGTATGATTTGTGATTATGTGGCACACATAAGAAAGGATTCATTATAAGATGGGTGGGACCTATATCTCCCTCCAATGCATTGGGTAAATATTTTATATCTCAGGAGATAGACATGGCTGAAATGGTAGGTTATACCGGTTCAGTGAAATAGGACTGAAACGAGGGTTACTTGATTCAGAAAGGGACTTTGTCCACTAAGATAGTCTTGGCAATGAGTCTTGACTAACAAGAAATGATTCTCTATGATTATGTGTGTATGCCACAATGTTTAATGTTTTAAGTTATGATTATTGGGATTTCATTTCACTACTATGATTTATCCCATGTTATGAAATTATGCTCTCTTTTGCAGGTTAAGATTTCCAAAAGTTATGTTCTTATGAATATGATGTGATTGATTTTTCTTTTGTATACCCTTACTGAGCATTTGAGCTCACCCTTTTATGTTTTATTTTCCCCAGGATATAAAGAAAGATTTTAGGTATAAAAAAAGGGAAGATCTTTATGGGAGATATTGAAGATCTTTCACCTCGATTAGAAGATTATGTTCCGAGTTTCCAAAGACACTAAACTATTACGATCCTTGTGTGTGTGTTTTTGTTATGTACTAAGTATTCCGCAAATGTAATATAATATCCATGTACGTCAGGCGTCGGGTCTCTACATGGCACGCAAGTGTGGCCACTTCCATTAAGGGATGGCCACTCAGGCGCGCAAGTGTTGATGAGTTTCAACACTTAGGCCTTTCTCCCTCTCTTTAGATCCTCCGTTCTAGGTAAGAAATTACCTTAGAAGTGTTCTGGAAGCTTTGAGAAGAGACTTGGGCATTAAGAGATTCAATCCGAGTTTCTGGAAAAAGATCCTTCTCAATGGGGGGTCCACAGGGTCTATTTATAGGCAGGAGAACACCCCAGGCGGTTACCGTGCGGTTATTACTTAGGTCGCGCAAGTCACTTGCACGACCATAAGGGCATCACGCAAGTGGACTTGCGCGACCACTAGGCGGCGCGCAAGTGTACTCGCGTGACCATGAGGGAACTTGCACGACCAATGGGTAATGTTCTCCTTGTTCATCCATTTGTCGATTTTTTGATGTTTCTTCAAAGGATGAATCACTTTGGACTAAGGTATTTCCCTTTTTTCAGTAGTTATAATCTGTGAAAGAAACTAGAGTCAACAAAAGTCCCCCCTCAGAGTTGGATCTGGAGAGAAAAGAGGATTTGACTCTGAGGTGAAAAAGAAAAACAAGAAATCTGGCAGTTTAAAGTCATGCATGTCAGACATACAAAGGATAATGTTTAAGGTCGAAATAGCTTTGACCGAAATGGATTAGAATTGACTCAATTCCTTGACAACTCATCTGAAAACATAGTACCATACTCAAGTATGAGGGAAAATATGTAAGCTATGGCTTAAGAATATTTGAATCTGAGGAATGATATGAAAAAGAGCTAAAAGGCATTAGAAGAAGTAGTTTCCAAGAATGAAGTTACTATTATTTAACAAAACCCGTTAGGGGGTTGAATTATGCAGGGCCACCTAAGGGCATTGGCTGCATGGTCAAATAAATAGCATCTTTCGGCTGACAAGTCTGTTAGGTGGACTGTTTATTCAAGGCCGCCTATGGGCACGTGCTGCATAGTCAGGAAAAAGAACTTTCAGAAATTTACTTTCCTAGTGCTAAAAGCCAGTGAATGTTTATGGAGATTCAATTTTTCTAAAGTATAGAGTTTGCTGTATGGAAAGAGGTACTTGAATATGGAGAAGATATTTCCAGACAAGATTATCGAAGAACTGGATGAATATCACTCCTATAAAGGTCTGACCCAAACGTAGGGAAGAAGAATAAACCATAGACTTGAATACCTTCAGATCATGAAAAAGGATATGGGATAAATATGTTAAGGATGGTTATTTTCTTCCAGATCCCTACATACCGTTGTTTAAGACAAATAAGGACAAAAGAGGCATTCTTCCCAAGAATGAAGTTACCATTATTCGACAAACCTGTTAGGGGGTTGAATTATGCAGGGCCACCTAAGGGCATTGGATGCATAGTCAAAATAAATAGCATCTTTCGGTTGACAAGTCTGTTATGTGGACTGTTTATGCAAGGCCACCTATGGGCACATGCTGCATAGTCAGGCAAAAGAATTCTCAGAAGTTTGACTTTTTTGTGACTAAAAGTCATGAAAAAGTTTATGAAGATCTGAAAATATTTAAGGTTAGGATTATAACACATAAATATGGGTATTGTCCAATGTATATAGAGATACATAGGTCAATGATAACCATAATCATGTTGTGGCTGAGTCCTGAATTGAAATTTTGGACTTCACTACATATCTCATAAAAATGGGAATCAAGCCATACGTAGTTCTTGAAATGCAGTTTAACGTCGTGCAGGACGAAAGTATGAGAGATCTTAGTTTAGTGTCATAGAGTTCAGACCATAATAATGAATACACAGTGTGTGTTTTCATGAGGACTTTTTAGCCAAGGGACTGAAAGTGACATTTGGGGTTAGACCCAAAAGACTTGGGGCTGGATTCGAGGGATACTCGAACATTCCTACGTATCCCATAAGGATGGGAATCAAGCCCACGTAGTTCTAGAACTACCCTTTGTACAAATTTGGTTCGTACATGTGATGTTTGAAAGGGTACTTTAGTGCAATGATGGTTTAACCTGAGATAAAAAGTTTAGGTATTACCATGTATGCACGTAGTCTTTTGAAATGAAACATGATTGAAAAATCAATGTCAATAATAGTTCTCTCTCAAATGAGGAAATCAAAGAGTATTGTAGTTTATTGTCATACCGGACAAAAGTGTTGCATAGTTTAACGTCATATAACAAGGAAAAAAGTGAATCAATGTAAATATATTGATTCTAGGGGCGGTTTCACGAATCAACATCATATGAGATGGTGGTGAACCGATGTGAAGAGATTGTTTTTGGGCTTGAACCCTGGGAGGTTTCCTACATACCCAGTATGGAGGGCAAGGATCAAAGTTCGTGTAGTTCAATTAAAGAATGAATTAATGATCAAGTTGTTCTTGGGGAAAACGATCTAAATAAAATAAAAAAATGTTGTTGGGACTTATACATGGTTAGCGGCCCAAAGAGAGTGTTACGATTGAGGTTTTCTCTAAGCTAATGTGAGTCATGATCGGTGTGAGAAACAAGAGGTAACAACAACCTTAACAATGCATAGTTTAATGTCATGTAGGACATATAAAGGGACTATGTAGTTTAAAGTCTTGCAGTTAGGACTATTGGGGCTGTGCAGTTTAGTGTCATGTAGTAGGGACAAAATACAGTTTAATGTCATGTAGGACGTATTATGAACTTTCTGTACAGTTTAGCATCATGTAGTTAGGATGATGGGGACAATAGAGTTTAACGTCTTGTTGGTCGAAAGGGGGACTGCGCAGTTTAATGTCATGCAGTAAGGACAAAATAACACACCATTTACGTCATGTTGAACGCATTGGGGATTTTTTTCCACAGTTTAACGTCATGTTGGACGAAAGTGCGAATAGTTTAAGGTCATATGCATGGACTGTGGATGGTGCAGTTTAATGTCATGCTGGACGGTGGTGTAGTTTAAGGTCATACAGGACCTTTGATGATTATATAGTTTAACATCTTTCTGGATGTAAGGGACTTTTATACAGTTTAGCGTCATGTAGTTAGGACGTCACAGTTTAACGTCTTGCTGGACGTAAGGGACTTGCAAATAGTTTAGGGTCATATGCATGGACCGTTGAGGGAACTTTTTCACAATTTAACGTCGTGTGGGACGAAGTTGCAGTTTAAGGTCATACAGGACCATTGCTATATAATTTAACGTCATATAGCAAGGACGAACTGGTGCTGCATAGTTTAGTGTCATGTTGCAGGGACATTTAAGGTGACACAGTTTAACGTCATGTTGGACGTATGTGAAAATAGTTTAGGGTCATATGCTTAGACCATTGCTGTATAGTTTAACATCATATAGCAAGGATGAACTGGTGTTGCACAGTTTAGTGTCATGTTGTGGGGACATTGAAGGTGACACAGTTTAACGTCATGTTGGATGTATGTGCAAATAGTTTAGGGTCATATGCTTAGACTGTTGCTGTATAGTTTAACGTCATATATCAAGGACGAACTGGTGCTGCATAGTTTAGTGTCATGTTGCGGGGACATTGAAGGTGACACAGTTTAACGTCATGTTGGACTTATGTGCAAATAGTTTAGGGTCATTTTCTTAGACCGTTGCTGTATAGTTTAACGTCATATAGCAAGGATGAACTGGTGGTGCACAGTTTAGTGTCATGTTGCGGGGACATTGAAGGTGACACAGTTTAACGTCATGTTGGATGTATGTGAAAATAGTTTAAGGTCATTTTCTTAGACCATTGCTGTATAGTTTAATGTCATATAGCAAGGATGAACTGGTGCTGCACAGTTTAGTGTCATGTTGCGGGGACATTGAAGGTGACATAGTTTAACGTCATGTTGGACGTATGTGCAAACAGTTTAGGGTCATATACTTAGACAGTTGCTGTATAGTTTAACGTCATACAGCAAGGACGAACTGGTGCTGCACAGTTTAGTGTCATGTTGCGGGGACATTGAAGGTGACACAGTTAACGCCATGTTGGACGTATGTGCAAATAGTTTAGGGTCATATGCTTAGACTGTTTCTGTATAGTTTAACGTCATATAGCAAGGATGAACTGGTGCTGGACAGTTTAGTGTCATGTTGCGGGGACATTGAAGGTGACACAGTTTAACGTCATGTTGGACGTATGTGCAAATAGTTTAGAGTCATATGCTTGGACCGTTGCTGTATAGTTTAACGTCATATAGCAAGGACGAACTGGTGCTGCACAGTTTAGTGTCATGTTGCGCGGACATCCTATGAATACTTTGTATTTTATACAAAATATTTCTTCAAAAATCTGTCATTAGTTGGAGTAGTAATGAGTTCCCCATCCATCGAAATTAATGAATAAGCTCCATTGGAGTAGACCCTATGTATTGAATAAGGTCCTTCCCATTTTGGCTCAAGATTGGGAGGTTTCTTTCATGGTATCATTAGAGTTCTGAGAACTAATACCAATTCTCCCTGAATGAATGAGCAAAGATGAACCTTTTTGTTAAAAGCTCGTGCTATTCGATTCTGATAGATTTCCAAGTGGTGCAAATTGCACAATCTTTTCTCATATAACTGTTCTAATTCATTCAATCGCTTTTGGGATTGCTCATCTGTAGAAAAATGATCACAAATGGCTTCTCTGATTGAGGGAAATTGAACTTCAATTGGAAAGACTGCTTCTGTTCCATATACCAACCAATATGGAGTTGACCACGTTGCATTGCGGGTGGTAGTCCGATAAGCCCATAAAGCATGAAAGAGTTTATCAGGCCATGACCTCTTATCTTTATCCACCATCTTTTGTAGTATATTTGAAAGAGTCTTGTTAAAGGCTTCTATTTGGCCATTGGTTGCCGCATGATACCGAGATGAATGGTTGGATTTAATGTTGTATTCTTGATACAATTTCTTCACCTCATAAGAACAGAAGTTAGTGCCGTTGTACGTCAATATGGTATGAGGGACACCAAATCTAGTAATGATGTTAGACTTGATGAAGCTAACAATGCATTTAGAACTTACTTCTTTGAGAGGTAATACCTATTCCCATTTGGAAAAGAAATTAGTAGCAGTAAGAATATACTTAAACTGCTTTGCCGTAGCTGAAGGGTAAGGTCCCACCACATCCATTCCCCATGTGGAAAATGGCCATGAGTATTTAGCTGTATGAAGCAACTCTGGAGGTTGATGAATGAAGTTGGCATGTACTTGACATGAATGAAACTTCTTTGTGAAAACAACACAATCTTGTATCATTGAAGGCCAAAAGTATCCAAGCCTTCGAATTTGATTAGACAATCTATGTCCAGACTGGTGGGCACCACAGACTCCTGCATGTACTTCTTTCATGACAGCCATTATCTCTTCACCATCAATGCATCTGAAGAGAACTCCATAAAAACCACATTTGTAGAGAATTTTCTCTAGGTGGTTTGGGCCATCATAAAGAGTAAAATTGACCACACGTCGCCGGATTTGTTCTTTATCGTCTCTATCAGGGGGAAGTGTTCCATTTTGAAGGTATTCCTTGATAGGTGACATCCATCCTGTAGTATGACCATACGGTTCAGGAATGGGACTAATTTCATTAATTTCCTCTGTTATAGCTCTAATATAAGGTGAAATTGCACGACGGTGGGCAATACTGATGGTTGTCTCGTCCTGATTTGGATCTGCTAGAGTTGTGGCTATTTTAGCCAGTGCATCAGCTTGAGCATTTTGTGATCTTGGGATATTAGAAAATGTCGGTTTTGAAGGGAATTCCGCCATTAACTTTCTGACGTAATCATACAAAGGGATTAAGTCTTCATTTCTGATGGCATAATCCCCATTGACTTGTTTGATTACCAAGTCTGAATCACCTTTCACCTTTAAGTGATTCACTTGTGCTTGAAGCGCTAACTCCAAGCCTGTGATAAGAGATTGGTACTCGACTTCATTATTGGTACCACCTTCCCACAATAAAAAGGAATAAGGTAACAATGCCTTATCTAGAGAAATGAGTACAATTCCTAAACCAACTTTGTTGAATTTAGGATTTTCCATTTTCTTCCCTGTTGGACTTCTGGAAGCACCATCAAAATACATTTCCCATGTTTGAGGACACTCTTGAATAGAAAAAACTTCCTCATCAGGGAGTTCAATATCTGAAGATGTGTCTTCCACTGAAGGATGTTTAGCCCAGAAATCAGCCAGAGCTTGGCCCTTTATTGCCTTTTGAGATAAATACTGAATGTCAAACTGCTGTAAAATAACTGCCCACCTTGCTAGACGTCCTGTAAGCATTGGACGACTAAGGATGAATTTAAGAGGATTATTGTGAGATAACAATTGGACCTCGTGATGTTGCAGGTAATGTCTCAGTTTCTGAACTGCAAAGATTAATGCCAGGCAGCACTTCTCAATACTTTAATACCGGGTTTCTGCTTCAAGCATAGTTCTACTAAGATAGTAGAGGCTATTTTCATTCCCAGCATCATTCTTTTGAGCGAGAAAGGCACCCAATGATCGCTCTAGAGCTGTCACATAGAGGATAAGTGGTCTACCTTCAACAGGTGGCATGAGTACTGGTGGACTCAAGAGGTATTTCTTGAGAACATCAAACGCTTCTTAACATTCTTCAGTCCACTGGTAAGTGACTCCTTTTTTCAATAATTTGGTAAAGGGTAAACTTTTGCCTGCCAAATTGGCGATGAAACGCTGAATATAGGCTAAGTGTCCTTGAAGTCCTCTTAATTCTTACAAATTTTGAGGAGGTGACATACCAAGGATTGATTTGGTCTTCTCAGGATCGACATCAATACCACGATGGCGTATAACAAAGCTGAGGAATTTTCCTGAGGTTACCCCAAAAGAACATTTTAAGGGGTTCATCTTCAAATTATGTTTTTGAAGCTTGTGGAATATGACTTCCAAATCAGCCAAGTGATTGGAACGTTGTTTGGATTTAACCACCAAATCATCTACATAGCATTCAACAAACTTCCCTAAGAAAGGTTTGAAGATACGATGCATGGCGCGTTGATATGTTGCACCTGCATTCTTTAAACCAAAGGGCATCACCCGGTAACAAAACACACCTTGAGGGGCTTTGAAGGCTGTAGATTCCTCATCTTCTGTGGCAATTTAGATCTCATTATATCCGGAATATCCATCCATGAAGGAAAGTACTTCATAGCCAGCCGTCGCATCAATTAAGAGTTCTGTAATCGGAACTGGGAAATCATCTTTAGGACAATACCGATTAAGATCTCTGAAATCGATGCAAACCCTAATTTTTCCGTTCTTCTTCTTTACAGGGACAATATTAGCCAACCACTTGGGATATTGAACTTCTCTGATGAAGTTAGCTTTGATCAGCTTATCCACTTCAGCTTTAATTTTGGAAGCATAAGTTGGGTGTGTTCTTCTCGCAGCTTGCTTAAATCCTCGATGTTCTTTTGGTAAACCCAAATGATGAGTAGCAATATTAGGATCAAGCCCAGGCATTTCTGTATAGTTCCAAGCGAAAATATCTTTATCTTGCTTTAGAAAAGAAATATACATCTCTTGATCTTCAAGGGTCATGGTCGCACTAATTAATGTGGGGCGTGGATCTTTCTCTGTATCCAGATTTATTTCTCTGAGTTCATCCACAGTGGTAGAGATACCCTCTTCAAATGCTGGAGGATCATCTCTAAGATATTCCTCTTCCTCTTCATCATGTGCTATTTCTTCCGTTTCTACTTGCATAGTAGATGACAAAACGAAATTTTCATGATCAGAAGAGATGTCAAAATTTGCACATTTTGAAGAAGAAGCTTCTATTTCCGACCCTATTGATGATAAAGGGCTTTCTTTGGGAAATAAAGAGGAGATGATGGATTGAGAATTGACATCATTATTCATCTCCGATGTTGCTATAACTTCTTCTGGCCTGATTGGCAAAGTATAGACCCGTTGGATTTCAGCAGATGAAATGAAGACGTCACCACTTGTGCTTTCATCACTGTTTTGTAGGTTACCAATTTCTCCCATGTTGTGTGGCTCAACTGTCATAATTGACATTATGGGTCTTTCCATAAGAGTATTTTTATTTGGGCCTATTTTGTCAATTTTACTGATAGGTAACACATAATCTGTACTCACATGTGTAAATGGATTTATTGGAATTTTCTCCAAACCATATGGAGCATTAACTTTGGTAATTTCCTTCATTGTAGATTTTTCTCTTCCCTTCATGTGATAAAATTCTGCCTCAATGTATTGAGACTCACATGTCTTGAACGGGGCCTTATCACCATACAATGTTCCAACTTGAACATTGAAACAGTATTTGAGACATTGATGGTATGATGAAGGGATAGTTGCATGCTGATGTAGCCAGGGTCTTCCAAGCAAGATGTTGAAAGCTGAGTCTTGATCAACAATCATGAAATCCGAATTGGATACAAGATCTCCAAACTGAGTTCTGAGTGTAACTTCGCCCAATGGTTCTTGTTCATTTTTATCATATCCTTGTAACATCATGGTAGAAGGAGATAAATCAGATTTTGTGAGGCCCAATCGACGAAGTGTACGAATGGGCATGAGGTTGACTCCTGAACCATTGTCAATGAAAACTCTTCGGATATCTACACCATTGACTTTTCCAGATAAGTAGAGAGGTTTTATATGCCCATGCACAACATCATCTTCATCTTTATCAGTAAAAGATATCACTGCATGGAATTCTACAGGATTATTCTCTATGTGATAGACTTCAGCTGCGGCAATTTCAGCCTCAAACTCCTGAGGACTTGACAAAGCTTCATTGAGTGCTTCCCGAAGATCTTTTGACAGATTCAAAGCATCCAAAATTGATAACTTGGCTGGTACATGGGCCAAGTGTTTCAATATATCGTACTTTTGATCTAAAGTTCTGCGTTTCCCAATAGGATTATGCGGTTTAGCAGGTACCTTGGAAGCAGATGCTTTGGAAGCTGATGCATCTTGTATTGGGATAGAAGTTGGCAAAATCCTTGGTTTTGGAAGATTAGACCGATTAGATCCATTTACTTGCTGAGATAAAGAAGATGGAATTTTCAATCGGTCTTCCAAAATAAATGTGCCAAGACTGAGTTGACTATTGGCAGAAGAACTTGCTTGTTCTTTTTGAGCTCGCTGAAGGGCTCTACCACGAGTTTCTACTGCATACACGGTGCTAGCAGGGGTAGAATTGGAGTAGTGGCTTCGGAAAGATCCATGTCTTCCCCTGTATCCTGAACTTCTGGAACTTCCTCGTATTCCCTTATTTGATACAGGGAATTCAAACTCATCAAAATTGAAATTACGACTAGAATACGGATCTATTAATTGAATCATATTAACAGAACCAAAGATTAATTCTTCGTCTAATAAAGACTCTGCCTGACTAGCCTGTTTAGGCTGTGCCGTTTGATGGGGCGGTGCCTTTTGTTTTGAAGTAGATGGCATAAAGTCTGCCAGAGTCAAAGACAATTTAGGCTTTGACACATACTCATCTTCTTCTGATTCTTTTTTCTTCTTTGAACCAAACCGTTTCTTTGAGGACTTTCCCTCTGACGAAGAGGGTTTTACCGCAATATTCATGGCAGAAGACACAATTGGTTTCTTTAATTGTGTTCGCAAAATGGCATGAGTCCAATTGATTGTATTTCTGACCATCCAATCATCATACTTTTGTGCATTTCTGCTTTTGACTTCTTTCCATTCACCTTCTTCCTCTGGAACTGTAGTAGTAACACATGCTACCTGAGTCGAAGAACCTTTCAACTTGACTTGTCCCAAGTCGACTATCTTTTGCAAGAGGTCTTTGAAGAAAAAACATTCCTGGATGGGATGCCCTAACATTTGATGAAATGGATAATAATTGGGACGGTCTTCATCTCCTTCCTTTTTTGGCCTCTTGGGCACTGGTAATTGAACAAAATTATTTTCCAGAGCTGAAATGAAGTAACCAGGAACTTGCTCATTTCGGAAAGAGTATGTTTTACTCTTCAAATCCTCAAATTGTTTTCATCGTTGATATCTTTGATCATTTGGACGAAACGGCCTTTGTTGTTGGCATTCAGGAGGTGGAGCCCTTCGAGAAGATGAAGGTTTTGAAGTAGAAATAGGTATAGGTGCTTGTTTAAGCATAACTGTAGCAGTTTCTGCTTTACCCATTCTCCTTCCTAAATCTGATGAAATTACACGAGATTTAACCTTAGTCTGAATAAGGGAATCTTCAATCTGCTGAGCGATTGAAGTAAGGTCTCGAAACCCTTCTGTGTATTTCATAGGGATCAATGGCGTGCGTAATTTGTCACACAAATTTTCCACGCAGATTGGCAACAGCTCCTCCTGAGGGAGTGCTAAACTCAGGGAATATGTTAATCCCTTCCAGTGAGCAATGAAATCAGAGACTCTTTCATTCTCCCTTTTCTTGCAGTTTGTAAGATCGAAAACTGTAGTTTTTGGCAAAGTTGAGCTGAACTGAAGAAGGGATTTTTGACGAAGATCCTCCCATCCGATGATTGACCGGGATTGCAAGCTTGTATACCAGACAAAAGCTGGTCCTTGCAAGGTTCGCACGAAGAATCTGAGTTTCACTGCTTCTTGCTGCTTTAGAGTTCCCATCATAGGATCACAACAAGACACATAATGCATCAAATGTTGTTCAGGGTCGCCTTATCCATTGAAAGTAGGGAAAACAGGGTTTCCAAAACTAGATGGAGGAGAAATTGAATCTACCTATTCAGGGTAAAATTTCTTTTCTGGTTGAACTTGTGCTCGTTTCCCTTCCATAGTTTCTAACTGAGCTGTTAATGACTCAATAGTAGTTATTAACTTTTGAGAAACATCAGGTTGAATTTGGTCTTGGGTAGGTGCAATGAATGGAGCTTGGACAGACGTGGTGATTGGTGCTGCAACTGACGGTAGCACTGCCAACCGTTGTTGCGTTTGACCCATAGGATTAGACCTTTGAGGGTGTACTGATAAAGGAGGATATTCCTGATCCATCTCAGTAACTGAAACAAATTCCTTCGGCTGTCGGACTTCAACATTCTTAAGAAGAAGACTACTCTGAAGTAGTTCTGCATTCAACCTTCTTAATTCTTTCATTTCTTCCTCCGGTTGTGCAAACCTTTTCTCTAATGAGAGCGATTGACCTTATCCAGAGGAAGGATATGTAACCTGATTCTTTCCCCTCCCTTTGTTGGATACTTTTTGGAGAGAAGGAAGTGGATTACCTAGGTTCTGAGTAATCCTTTTACTTCGTGTACGCACACCTTCTTCCTTTGTATCGATGCGTACATTTTCTTGAGCAGGACGCCCTTCATCTGAGTCCCCTGAGTGAGTCTCCTCTGGTGGATTAGCAGCAATAGCATTGATGACATTGATTGATGCATAATGCATCGCATCCCTTCTATCAACATTTTTGTGATATTGTCTTCTTTCATATCTTTGATGAGACATTTACTTTTGTTGATTTAATCTTTTAGGAACTTTTTGACGAGCTATAACATGGAGGGAATCTCTTGATAATTTGGCTCTTCGTTCCCCTTTGGGTTTCTTCCCTAATCTAGAAAAGACCGATATTCTCTGAGAAGGGGATTGATGATTTGAAAGAGTCCCCAGTCTCGTGAACTGGGGATGTTCCTGCTGCTTCTGCTCAACTCCTCGAATCCCATTTGTTGACTCTGAGGGTTGGGTTAAAGGAGTCCCCAGTCTGACAAGCTGGGGTGGCTCCTGACCTGCTATGTCTGAGATCTTCTTAAAAGATCTCTTGATCTTGCGAATCTTAGTTCGGAAATTAGCTGGATGCATTAACTTGTATCCACTTTTATCACCTGGTTCAACAGACCGTTGGATGATTTCTGAGACTTCTGTCATTTGATGATGTGTTTGCTCTATACAAGAGGCTTGTGAAATATTCTCGCCTACTTGATGTAGGAGCAATTCAACAACTTGTTCTCTATATGCTTGATTTTGAGAGGAATTAGTTGAAGCCTGTTCTTGAGCAAGCTTTTGATTATGAGCAAATCCCATTGACTGTGGCCGGCCATGGTCAATAACATTGCATGAGACCATTTTCGGCAGGATTTGCTGACTGGAAAGCACTGTGAAATGTAGTGCTCCATGAACACCCCATCCTCTGATATGAACACCAGATGGAAATTAACTGGCGCAATTTTCTTAGTGCGCCAAGGCATGAACGTTGAAGGGTTCTCTATTGCTTTTCAGCCTTCGGATACCGAGAGACTGATAGAGATGCCAAATCAATCTGATGTTGTAGCCCTTCTATTATCTTAAGATGATTTTCATATTCATCATAAGATAATACCTTCTTCTTCAATTGACAAAGAGTTTTCCATATGTTGAGAAGAATATCATGGACTCCATCTTCCGTCAACATCTTTGTAATGTCATACTGGGAGTCAGCCAAAGGACAAAACATGACTGGTACCTCACTTTTCGCCAGTTTTTACCTCATGTTCAGCATTTCCTCTTTATCATTAAATGAAGATTCTTCTACCTATTTTGACCAGAGTTGGTGTTTCCTTGTTGCGTCATCAGATTCAACAAGATTGGTAGAGAGATCATTGATCAAACTAGAAGATGCATGACTTAGGGGTGCTTTGGAGAATGACTTACACCCTGGGCTATCTTCTGATTGAGAAAGTATTTCACTTTATAGCGATAAAGCATCAGACATGACTGGTTTCACATTTTCAAGTGCCTCAAGATAAGAGGGATTTCTCTGCACTACATTGTCCACTGGAGTATTTTCTAGGCAATGTGAATCACTATTGCAGAGAGGACTTTCGTAGCGAAATTCATCATCATGGGGAGGACCATCATAATGGGTTATAGAAAAAGATGATATCTCTTGCTCCTTGGTCTTCTGACCACCCAGAGGGTTCCTGTGGCTCTCATCTGAAGAAGAAACTTCAATATTGACCGAATTTTCATGAATCAAGCCTTCATGAGGAAGTGTCTGTTGAAGACCTTCAGAATTAATGTTCTCGTTATTGGGAACTGAGGGAGTAGAATCTTGAATTCCAACAGATAAATGTCTGAGGGCTTCAAGAACTCCATCATCGATCAAGGCCTGGTTACAGATTGGCCTTTGATCTTCTAACTATGCTGGGAAGATCTTTTTCTTAGATGCCTTCTTACTCTCTTTAGAAACCAATTGATGACGAAAGTGATTACTCTGAGTAGGTGTATGTGCCTGATCAGGAAAGATGGTCAGGTTAGGCTGACGATCTCTACTCAAATCAGGTGTATGTGCCTGACTTGGTTGTCCGTATGATATGGGGGAGTATGCCCCATAACCCTCTTGGACTGGAACAGATGTGTGTGTCTGTTCCGGGGTGAATCGTTGATGTGTCACTCCACTGCTAGGGATAGATTTATGTGTCTTTCCCTGAGATGATGCTGAAGCTGTTATGATATCATGGCAAGCATCCAGAATATGAGCAGGAATTTGATTCTGCTCTTTCACCATTAACAAAATATGCTTGGTGACTTCAGCCACCGGAACGGGAATATACATCCATTCCGGGTTTGGAGTAGGTGTATGTGCCTGCTCCTATCCTCCTTTTCTTGTCAGTGAATCCTAACAGTACTCAAGTGTGGAGGCAGAGAGTTGAGTCTGCCTCCTTTTTATCGTCGGAGCTTTCCGACTGACTTCTCCATGTGCTACCAAGCGAGACTGTTGGTAGGCTTGATTAGTACTAGCAGGTGTATGTGCCTACTGATTACACTTTGCCAAACGCGGTTGATGAGATCCATCATATGTAGTCAGGCGAGCCTGCTGACTAACTGGTGATGTATAAGCAGGTGTATGTTCCTGCCTATAGTACTCCGCCGGAATTGCCTGGCGGGATTGGCTTGATGTTGCCAGACGAGTCTGCTGGACAGTGGAATTAAAACGAACAGGTGTGTGTGTCTGTTCATTGTTCACCACCAAGTTAGGTTGGTGGACTTCTCCGGAGATGGAAGGGATAAAAATCTGCCCATTGTTAACTGTATTCCGTCTCTGGCAGTTCGTCTTGCCTGGTGGAGTTCGAGGAACCTGAGCTGAATGCCTGGAGTCGGTACCCTCATCATGTTGAGGCCACAATGCGGCACGAGTCTGGCGGCGATTGTTGATGGGAGCCCTCGGGAAGGACTCCTGTCTTTTTGAATTAAGGCCCTGAGGGACCTGCTCATTCACTTCCTCAGAGTAAGGCAGTGAATGGAAATTGCGTTATGGGGATAATGACCTGAAACGGTTGGAGACGGTAGTCAGCACCGCCTACCTCTTGATCACTGTTCGTCATTGTCCGAACGACCTGTGTGAGTTGTTCACTTGGAGGGACTGTCGGGCAGCCTCCAGAGTTGGGATGGTACCGTGTTGATGGTACTCCTTAACCAGCGCATTTGATACCTAGCGTTGAAGACGCTGAGTAGGTGATGTCATCCTCAGAGCGGATAACGATCCATTAGGAATAACAGCAGTGGTATTTGCAGCAGCAGTATTCACAGATGTGAATTTGAGAGCAACCATTATGGAAATACAGAAGATCTTGAAAAAGAGTGCCTGTCTGATATAACAGACGTAATCAAGATAAAAAATCAGCCACTTCATCCTTTGGATGAGCACACATGTCAATGATTGTTTTTGTTAGCCCTCTTAAAATAGAAGCTTAACAAATAGGTAAAAAATTATTTTAACTTGGTTAAGGATTCACGTCGGGTTCACCATTTTTTGTTTCCCTCAAAATTCGTGGATGACCTCCTGGATGGGAGATTCTAACGTTCTGATCGGTTTCTAGCGGGTTTGTTCATAGAACCGGAAACATCCAATGATTCCACATCCATTTGGACCTACTTTCCAAAGGTAGGCGCTCATTTGCTTGTGGACTGATGAGGCTTAGGAATTTGCATTGGTCGAGAGGATGGGAGGTCGGACTCATCACACCTTTTTGAGGGGAATTATTGTCTATTCCGGGACTCTCTTTATAGATTTAAGTTATGTTCGTGAATCCTTATTACATTACCAAGTATAAAATGAGCTTTTCCTTCAGTTTTGACAATCAATGATTAAATATGTAAGAAATTTAGAGAATCTTTTATATGTATTTGAGGTTCTTCATCAATAGAGAATCATCTATATCTATTTAGAGATTCTTGGTCAATGGTAACCTTTAAAACATTCATATAAAAGTCTCTTGGTCATTATGATGACCAGGCTGGTTTTAAAGCCACTCAGTGGGGCACTTGATGTTTATTGTCATTCAGAAGGAAATGAATTATTTCAGAGTTGGGATCGAACCCATAGATGGGCTACCTACGTATCCTTTGTTTTGGAAAAGGAATCAGAACCCACGTAGTTCGAGTAAAGGAGTATGATGTTTATGATTGATGGCTCAAAGAAGGATGTCACAATTACTTTTACACTCTAAGCTCACGTGAGTCATGCTCGGTGTGAGAAACAAGAGGTATTGGTAAAAATTAGACAATTGTTCCATGAAAGATGCAATCATAAGAAATGGTTTGGGGATTATGTATATATGACTGCCCAGATAAATGAAGGTTAGGATTTACTTTAGGGGGAAAATCAAGGAACATGGTCCATAAAGGTATATGTGCTTCATGGAGATTTGAATACTCTAACTTGGGACTTATTTATGAAAAGGAAACCCAAATCAGGAGATGATTGATAACTGGGTTTTACTCCTGAGAAGGAATCCTAGATCAAACGTAAATTAGGGCTGGTTAAAGAGAATTTAAGGGACTTGGGGCTTATTCCTAAAAAGGAAGCCCAAGATTATGACTGGGACTTATTCCTGAAAAGGAGACCCAGGTTAAGGGATTTATGACTGGGACTTATTCCTGAAAAGGAAGCCCAGGTTAAGGATTAAGGTTTGGGGCTTACTCCTGAGGAGGATGCCCATATTTGAGACTGGGGCTTACTCCGGAAAAGGAATCCCAAATTAGAGGATCTGGGGCTTACTCCTAAGAAGGATGCCCAAACATTTAAGGGACTTGGGGCTTACTCCTAAAGAGGATGCCCATAATTATAATGGAGACTTATTCCTGAAAAGGAGGCCCAAATTAGGGGACATGGGGCTTACTCCTGAAAAGGAAGCCAATATTAGAGGATCTGGGGCTTACTCCTAAGAAGGATGCCCAAACATTTAAGGGACTTGGGGCTTACTCCTAAAGAGGATGCCCAAATTTATGACTGGGACTTATTCCTGAAAAGGAGACCCAGGTTAAGGATCCTCTCATCTTAAATGATGAGGTTTAATGAATGAAATCTCCATATTTAGTGACATAAAGATATTTAAATCACTAGGTTTTGAGAGATATTCCACCGAAATCCTTTCAGATAAGGAAGTCAAATCAAGAAATCATGCCATAAATGGCTTTGAAGAGTGTCTTCAAGACTGAATCTTGAAAAGGAAAGGTGTAATGGCTTAAGAGGGGTGAAATGGGCAAGAAAGGCACCCAAAAAAAGGGGCGCGCAAGTCTTGGAAGGCGCGCAAGTATTGCGGGGGCGCGCAAGTATTGGTCGCGCAGGTATACCTGCGCGACATATGGTGTACTTGCGCGATATTCAACCAGCATTGAAATACTTGAGTGACTCTTTATTAAAGCCTTTAGGATCCTCTTGAGATTCTTCCAGCAATGTGACGTGCAAGTTCTCTCGAAGAAAAGAAGGTGGCACGCAAGTGTGGCCACTTCCCTTAAGGGGTGGCCACTCAGGCGCGCAAGTGTTGATGAGTTTCAACACTTAGGCCTTTCTCCCTCTCTTTAGATCTTCCGTTCTAGGTAAGAAATTACTTTAGAAGTGTTCCGGAAGCTTTGAGAAGAGACTTGGGCGTCGGGAGCTTCAATCCAAGTTTCTGGAAAAAGATCCTTCTCAATGGGGGGCCCACAGGGTCTATTTATAGGCAGGAGAAAACCCCAGGCAGTTACCGGGCGGTTATCACTTCGGTCGCGCAAGTGACTTGCGCGACCATAAGGGCGTTGCGCAAGTGGACTTGCGCGACCACTAGGCGGTGCGCAAGTGTACTTGCGTGACCATGAGGGAACTTGCGCGACCTATGGGCAATGTTCTCCTTGTTATCCCTTTGTCGATTTTTGATGTTTCTTCAAAGGATGAATCACTTTGGACTAAGGTATTTCCCTTTTTTCAGTCGTTAGACTCTGTGACGGAAAGGAGTGTCAACAACAGCACTATATATCCCATAAGGATGAGAATCAAGACAAACTTAGTTCTTAAGAACGATTTGGCCGAAGGCCAACAATAATAGGGGAAATCCTCTCTAGCAAGAGATCTGGTGCATCCCATGAATAACATGGGGCATCATGAACTTGTTTAGGGTTGAACCATAGTTTAGTGTCATGGGTTGAGGGCATATGGACTTGTGCAGTTTAATGTCTTAAGATATGACAGGGAGTGGAAGAGAGGATCTCAGGAAGTGAGCAGATGATGTGGTAGCCATATACCCGATGTGAATTAGAACCCATGAAATCCACAATACAACACATATCCTTGGAGGAAGTTTTTTATCATCGAGGGACCAAAGTGAAAATTAGGCTAGGCTCAAGGCAAGGTACCTAGACGTTCCTATATACCCCATTAGGATGGGAATCAAGACGCACATAGTTCTGAAAGCACAATTTAACGTCATGCAGGACAATGAAAGCCATGTGTGGCATGGCTGCGCCAGTACACATCCTACGACCACTACTAAGCCCACGTGATTTGTGCTCGATGTGGGAAATAAGAAGCAGTGATGGGAATTTCCTTTCACAGGAAGGCTTACATTAGGGGTAGTGATAAGTTAGGTTAGTGAAGTCCCCATAAAACATACCTTCGTACATAACACACCTAGATGTGTGAAGGGGTAAAGCCGAGTATGTTGGAATTCCACTTAATATAAGGAAGTGAAAAATGTGAATCAAGATGCTCAAGATCTTTCCCACAATGATGATGGCATGGAGAGAGGGGATAATGGTTGGCTATGTTCAAAACATAGTATCCATATCGTGTTAGCCTGGAATGGGGATAGACAGATGAGGGTTGACCACTGACCATGTTTGGAACACAGGACCCATAACAAATGTCGTCTGAGGTCCTCAGGGAAGTTGTCCCAAGATGGTAGGTAAGACAATGTGGTATGAGACCAGCCTGTAAAGGGGGTCCCCTTTAGATGTGGAAGTGGCTGAGGAGACAAATAATGGGGTCACGAATCTTTTACATGGAATGTGGGTAATTTCCCCATGAAAATTCCACACTTCGGTCTCTTTTTCATAACACATCTAAGTATGACAATAAGACGTATCAGATAGAAGGATTTGAGTCCCCGTATAAGGGAAAGGGTCCTGAGGTTTCACATTTACAACCTAATGGTTGTAAAATGTTCCATTAAGGGGGGGGGGTGGCTTGATATAATGGACTGTTCATAGGGAGGATAAGTTTCTAAAAATGATGCATATTTCCCATAGAGAGATTTTAGTTTGGGGTCATTGAACTCGGACCATGTTGGGAAAAAATATGGGAGGCACATAGTGTAGATATTGAAAAACCCAGTGTGAATGTGATCCTAAGAGGTACTCACTACGCCAAATGCTCCCAAAAGAGTTCAAACCAAGGGGCTAAAGACAGGGTCTAGGATTTTAGATTCCTGGGGCTGGAATCGGAGACAAGGTGTCTGGGCATTCCAACGTATCCGATGAGGATGGGAATCAAGCCATACGTAGTTCTGGAAGATGTTTTGTAGTTTAACACCTAGAGGATAGGATGTGAAGTGGTCTTAGTTTATGGTCATAGTGCTCAGACGATAGATGGAACTAGAGGAGGGAGACATGTGGTGAATTAATTACTTAACCAGAGGTGAATGAAGATAGTAAGAGTTTGTATCACAACAATGTGCTCCGTGGGAAAATTCTAGGTCAGGGGACCAAAAGTGAAAGTTAGGTTGGGGCGAAGGCAAAGTCCTCGGGAGTTCCTACATACCCCATGGTGATGGTAATAAATCCATACATAGTTTTTAAGGTTTCATGGTAAGATACCAGTGCTAGAGATAATAAGGTCTTGCTGGTTTGTCCCTCTCACCAAAAGAAGCAGCATCTGATAGATCTTGTTTTTCCTTTAGGATTAATGTGTGGTTTGTTTGTGATGCGATGGACCTAGGATGGATATTACAGAAATTTCCACAAGAATCAATCCGTATAGTGGCATTGAAGAATGGGGTGGTGTGTTACCAATACCAAACATGATGTCCTCTTGAATGAGGACACCACGATGCAATGTCATTTTTTTGTTGTGTGGATAGGACAATAAGGTCACATTTTAGGGCCATGTGATGGTGCCAAAAATGAATTCGAACGTCGTGTAGTATAGATTCAATAGTTTAATGTCATATGGGACAAGAGATTATAGTTTAAAGTCATATGGATCAGACATTTATAAGAGAGATGAGGTTTAAGAGGGAATGTTCACGGTGTGATACATCATAACTGACGTGAATGAGGAAGAGCTCCACATCACACCATATGAGATTCCAAGAATGAAACCTTGTGCTGAGGGGCCAGATAAGGTTAGAGAATATGGGGCAGCAAATACTAGCTCTCAGAAGAGAAGTACATGGTCAAACTTTTGAAAATATGACATGAATGAAGACATAAGTCCACAAACACCACACCACACAATCCTATATGGGTATGGGATTAAAAGGCTGAACATAAGTGATAATTAGTAAAATTTTAGCTGGACCCATAGACAAGATGTCTGGGCGTTCTTATGTATCCCATGAGCATGGGAATCAATAGAGGCATAGTTCTAGAGAAAGGGAGTATAATGAGATCATTGTTTAAGGTCTTAGAGCTCGGGCCATGAAGAATAAAAACACTTCCAAGCTAGTGCATACCTCGATCTGATTCCTATGCATACATGAGAGAAACTCGGAGTGGGAAATAATGGCGGAATAGGTCTTGGAAACATGTGGGATACATGTAAAGGGGAAGTCGGTGTCGAGCCTCGAAGGACACCTTATAATGACTTTGACCTCCTTACATGCAAATGCGCACTGAGGGATAGTACCAAGTTTGTCAAAATTTCACTTGGACATGATGTGGTGGAAAATGATGTGAATCATGTAACAAAAATTTAAGGCTTGATGGGGTTTGCATGACTATGGAGGATAACCGTTGACCGTGTTAGAAATATAGTATCCATATCGTGTGTCCTGAAATGGGAACAAGAAATGAGCATCAACCACTAACCATATTTTCAACGCGGGGCTTATATAAATTTTTTGTTTGAAACCCTCAAAGATGTTGGCCCGTAATAGTAGGAGATCCCTTGGGATAAAAATCCATGGCATTTGGGGGCCCTTTCAGATGTGAAGGATAATGAAAGGCCAAATGAAGGGGAATACGAAGCTTGAAAAATGGGTGAAAGCATGTCCAGGTAGAATCTGACACTCCAGGCTCTGAACCAAAGTACTCTTGGGCACATTGGCGAATCCCAAATAGGGTCGAGGGACCTATCTTAAGAGCCACCAACTAGAAAAGATGAGTGTTGGTAAAGGTAGGAAATATCACTAAGTATAGAGAGGTATGTGTCATGGTTGTTATAAACCCGACGTGAATGGGGACCCAAGCCCATACCAGACCGTATTCCCCTCCCCTAGAAGGACATAGGCCATGTGGCCAGAATGAGAAGGCGGTTTATAAGAGATGGGTATGGACCCGAAGACTTAGATATTTGGGCGGTCCCACATATCCCATAAGGATGGGAATTAGGCCACACATAGTTCTAGAGAAGGATGTTGTGCAGTTTATCATCATGCTGCAATGATGGTGGTGCTCTTAGTTTAAGGTCATAAGGCTCAGACCATAGATGCCTAGTTTAATGTCATATTTATGGGACAATTGAGTGAAGAGGGAGAATAATTGTGCCTATGTAAGACCCCAAAATGGAAACAACGATATAGGATTACTGTTGACCATATTTTCAACACAGTATATGTATCTGTGTGACTAGGATTTGAGTAGAAAATTGAGTGTCGACCGCTGACCATATTTGAAACACAAGACTTATATCAACTTGTCGTTCTAAGTCCTCAAAGGGGTTGGCCCGAAATGATAGGAGATACCTTACACTAAGTATCCTTACCATTTGAGGGTCCTTTAGGATGTGAAAGATGATGGAAACCCAAATGATGGAGTGTGTGGAGAATAAATGTGCCCACACAATTTAACGTCAAAATGGACACTAGAAGAAGTAAAAATCTTTAGAGAAGGGGATATATGGTGAGGTCATGACAGATCCATTTTAATGGAGAGAAAAAGCTGGCACGAAAATATTTTTTTTGACCTAATGGTAGATCCCGAAGTTTGGGGTAGGTCCTATAGATGTAATGTCCAGGAATTCCTACGTATCCCATAAGGATGGAAATCAAGCCATATGTAGTTCTGAAGGCCATGTAGTTTAGCATCATGCAATGAGGATATGGGAGAAATAGAAGAAATAGGAGAGGCACATGGTGCAATCATCATAATCCTAAAATGAGTGGGGCCAAAGAAGCCTACATTACACCATGTGGTATCCTCCAAGAGAACTATACCCAGAGGGATATTTAAAGAGGAAACTCGGGAAAAATCAAGACGAAGAATCTGAGTGTTCCTATATATCCCATTAAGATGGGAATCAATCCATAAGTAGTTCTTGTGGTTTGACATCTATCAGGATGACACATAGTTTAAATTCTTACAGGATGACACACATTTTAACTTCTTTCAAGATTACATACAATTTAATGTCATGTGGGACAATATACAGTTTAACATCATGTAGGATGACATGAAATTTAATTTCATGAGAGATAGTATACAGTTTAACATCATACGGGACGACATACAGTTTAACGTCATGCGGGATGACATACCGTTTAACGTCACAAGGGAAGACATATAGTTTAACGTCATGAAGGACAATATACAATTTAACATTATGCTGGACATTATATAGTTTAAGGTCATGTAGGACCAGACAACTTTAGGTTTTGTAGGACTAAGACACTAAGGAAAAACATTGCTTGAGGAACTTGGCATTGGTTGGAGGAGTTATATGCTCACCATCCATGGTAACCACGGAGTATGCTCCGTTGGAGTAAACATTGTGAATGATTTAAGGTTCTT